>OY757918.1:86089260-86371760 GCA_963585895.1 Sepioteuthis lessoniana
TCTTAAAAATGGCCCAGGACAGTAGGTGAAAGAGTAAAGATGTTAATATAAACGTCATGAATTCAAAATCAAGAGATTCAATTAAGATGAAGTAACTAAGATGGGGAATTAACTTGTACAAGAAGGTGCCCGTGGTGTAATGGTTATCGTCGTTGGAAATGGACACGGCAACTCGAGTTCAAATCCTGGACGAGACTGATTGCATTTCACATAGCACTAATACCCTTGGGAAAGGTATGAATCCAATTATTCTCCCTCCAGATATGGGTAAATAGTAGGACAGACTGATTTCTTAAGCCTTGGTGAGGCAACTAGTCTAGGAGAAGGAAAACTCTGAATTCAAACCTGGTAAACTCGGCATAAAAATTGACCTTGTGTCATATCCTGCCCGAGCGGAGGGGTTGGGTAAATATGATTAACTTGTACGAGATATTCAAAGAAATAAACAGAGGAATGAGAAAATTGTGTAATGCAGTCGTGGCGCCATAGAAAATGGCCCCGTCGACCAGAGTTTGAATTTTGGACGAGGCTATTTACAATTCACATATCGATAACACACTTAAGAAAGATATAAAACAACCAGTGATGAGTAAATAGTAGGGTAGACTTGGATCTTCAGCAACCGGTCTAGTAGAAGAAAAACTTATACTCAAATCAAATGACGCATTCTACTCGTTGTGAATGGATGAGGTAAATATATACATCGATTAAATTAAGGTTTCGTCTCGAAATAGACGAAGAACTTCGGGGAGTACAGCGGCCGAAACGTTGTCAGTATAATGACCAAAATTAGGCCAATATTCAGAATCGGTGGGGGACTTCGCTCCTGCGCTTGTTACCAATAATAAAAAAGGCCTTGTGTCGTAGTCTAGCGAACGTTGGGCGCCCGACAAATTGCCATTTGTCGGTGGACATAAATTTAGTGGACAGTAGTCGAAAGGGCAAATAGTCGGACGGAATTCAATGAGAAAAGACTTTCAGTAATAGCTTGGCCGGCATTGTTACGGATAGTGACTATCTTTTATTTATTCTATTTTCTGTTAACGAGTTATTTCGGTTACTTATGCTTTTGTTTAGTTGTCTTTTCTTTTTATGCACACGTGAGCATTACAAAACAAGTGACAGAACTGATAGAAATTGGCTTAATGAAATATACACATAGAGAAAAGCCAAAACAAAAACCAGCACCAACACGCAACAGAAGAAAATGAGATTAAAATTGGCAACAAAAAAACATCCTGTGACCAAATAAAAGTGATATTTAGTGATGAATCAAGAATCTGCATTGGTCAAAGTGATAATACAGGAACTTTTGTCTGGTTCCGTTCAAATGAAACATTTAAAGATGACTGCCCGAAGAAAACGAATAAATTTTTCAAGTCAGTCATGATATGGAATTGCATGTCATTGAAAAGGCCGAAAAAGATGGCAATAATTACCTCAACAATCAATACACTTGTGTATATTGAAATACTAGATAATTTTCTCATTCCATCGATAGAAAATTGGTTTGATGATGATGAAGACATTTTTCAAGACGATAATGCTTCTTATCACAAAGCAAAGGAGATTAAAGCTTTTTTTTTTTTCAGGAAAGGCATAAAAATCACTAACATCGCAGGTGAACCTCCAGATCTTAATCCAAATGAAAATTTATGACAGAAATTTCTTTACAAAATTTCTTAGGTGATGATGAAAATCGTTTTTCTTGACGATAATAAATAGAGCAAAGAGGATTGATGCTTTTCTTTATGAAAGGCATATAAAACCAATAACATGGTTAGTGAACAGTCTGGATCTAAATCCAATTGTAAATTTATGACAGAAATTTCTTTACACATGGCCCATGAGAAAGTTCCATCCATCAAAGATCTATTAACTGCCATTCGAGAAAATTGGAACCACTTTGATATGTGTATTGCTTTAAATTAGTGAAATCCATACCTAACATAATTAAGGTTGTTATAAAAGCTCGAGAAGTGGAAACCAATTCATTTTTGTCAATGATTTCCATCATTTTTTGCCTCAATATTTGGGTTATTCAATCTGTCCAAATCTACCTTAGTCTCGTCACTTAAATTCTTTTATCTATCCCAGGCTTTCTTCTTCCCTTCCTTCCTCCCTTCCTTTCTTCCTTCCTTCCTTCCTTCCTTTCAAATACCCCAGGCAAAAATTATTGAATTTGTGCCCTTAGAAGATGTTCACTTAGTTTTCCTATTTAGCAGTAAATGAACTAATAACAGATTAGACGCAAAATATTTTTCATTGACACCTGAATATTCTGGCTTCATAAGATATTCCTGAAACAAGTGGGAATATTTTTTTAAAAATGGGGTTAAGGAAAATATGTTGGGTTATTCATTCAGTTTGGTTTTGGTTTTAGATATCTGAATCCGTTGGTTCCTTCTTACCCCATCTTAATTCGCTGGTGTCTTCTTGTCAATGAAGGCCGCAAGGGAAGAAAAGTAAGGAGGCGAAGATAGGAGATACCTTTTGAATTTCCATTTTATTTTGTTTGGGCTTTCGCACGGCTGCTCTGTCTTCCTGGACTATTTGAGAACATTCTTTTCTCCCAAATAAGGCGTTGAAATGAACAAGTCGTTTTCGGAGTTGATATGTCTAAATTCGATGTTTTTAGTAGTGGGTTCATAAGTCCATGTGGTGCTTTTAATATAGGCTGCTGTTAGCAGAGACGGCTGCTACTGATGGAAGAGTAAACCAGCGTGCCGCTTGGCAGACACATAGTTATTCCCATCACCAGCAGGAGAAAATACGTCTTTCTAATTCAACGGTCACCGCTGAATGAGGTCGAGTTTCTTTCTCATGCCCTTGAGTCCATTTTAGGCATGCACTGTTGCAACTTTCCGGGGCTTCTGGGGACTTCTGTACCTTTTGAACTGATTTTTATTTTATTTGCTTTATTCAATCCCACAAGTTTATGGCACCGTAAATTGCGGTATACAAGTCAACCTGCTATATAAGTCGACATCGGGATTTTTAATTCAGAATTCTAATGGTAGGCGAAAACTTATTCAGTAGGCCTAAATGAGAATAGGCTATGATAACCTGTAGTAAAAGAATATAAAACCAAACTACTAGAATATATACATGGGCTATAACATATATTGAAGAAAACTTTAAGTTTATTTTCATATTAATTGATATACTTTAGCAAACCTGCAAAATTTGCCACTAAAATCAGAATCACATCAGCCATATATGAAAGGTATATCTTATGCATTATAGTTTAAATTCATATAAATTCAGAATCTTTTGTGCAGGCATGAAATTGTACAGATAAACAATATACAGTTGTTGTCTGACAGGCCACCTGGATGCTGTAATGTTCTGATTAGAATTTACAGTCTGCATTCACTGTTGGAATATAGCGATAATACAATAATCGATTTGTCTTACAGTTTTATCATATCTAAATCAAAATTAATTTAAGTTGTTGTAAAGTTGGCGATCCTAGTCGAAGGCGACCCGATGGCTCCCTTTTCAATAGCTACTATACCGAGGTGTAGGGGATGGCGATACTCCTTTCCCTGGATTGCCCCACTTTACCCTTGATCCGTACCTTATAATGCTGGGTGTTAAGCAAGGAGTCATCAAGTACCATTTTTCAGTCTTTGGTATGACTCGACTAGGGATTGAATCTCGGTCTCCGGGGCCAATGGCGAACACTCTACCAATGGGCTGGTTTGTTAAATAAGTTAACCAAACTTAAGAGTTAAGTTGGATATGTTTGTGACAGTCGGCTGGAGTTACGGTAATTGTGTATATCGATTGTCAGGATTTTTTTCCATTAAATCTACTGAGATTTCAGTTCGATGATTGAAATCCGGAAATATTTTTCAAACAAGCTTGTAAAATACAGAAAATGATAGTAATTGTCTGAAATCATTTTTTAATGATTTTCTCACTAGTGCAAGGGTGGTGGTAGAAAAGTTTATATTATTCCCTGTCTCACGTTTTTTTTTTTTTTTGTTTTTTTTTTTTTCCCTCAAGAGTGAAAATATAAAACAGTTAACTTCAATTCTATTGCTCATTCTTTAAATAATGAATTTTAAAAATTGATAACTTTGTGGTAACCGTTAGGGTATAAGTCCACCTCTTCAGCCTTGGTGAGGCAACTAGTCTAGGAGAAGGAAAACTCTGAATTCAAACCTGTTAAACTCCGCTTAAAAGTTGACCTTGTGTCATATCCTGCCCGAGCGGAGGGGTTGGGTAAATAGGATAAGTCCACCTCCAGTTTTGTAGAGATTTCTTTCAGACTTAAAAAGTCGAATTTATAGTATATAGAAAAATATACGAATTTTACCATCAATTCAAATAATTCACTTTAATTTAGGGAATATTTTATGCAGCCAGAACGTTTAGTTATTAAATAAACATTTTCTTAGCTGTTAAAAGTTTCTTTCTTGCGAAATAAAGAACCAAGATAATTATTCTCTAAGTGTGTTCGTTCCATAATTTTTTGCCTGGTTTAGTAAGTAGTCCTTCCCTAACTTAGCGTGACGCAGACCAAACTACGAAGACAAAGGTAGATGGGTAGTTATAACGGTATTGATATACAGAATTAGTGGAGTGACTACTGTAGTAGCCTTGCTTTACACGTTGGTTTTGTACACATACAGACGTGTGTGTATGGAGGCGAATCTGTGTGTGTGTGTGTGTGTGAGAGAGAGAGAGAGAGAGAGAGAGGGAGAGAGAGAAAGTTTGTGTGCTATTTGCATCGATGCACAAAGTCCGCTTGCAGCTCGATAAAAAATGGCACAAACACGTGACAAATTCGATCCATTTTCTGACTTGTGGTACCTCGCTTACGTATTTGTATGTGTGTTCGTCTCTCTCTCTCTCTCTCTCTCTCTCTCTCTCTCTCTCTCTCTCCGTGTTTTTCTTCGTAAGCCTCATCGCGTGTTGTACAGGTGACCTCGATGGGAGAGTTTCTTTCTTCTTTTCGACTGCAGGTGAAATTCGTCAACGACGGTAGAATCTTACGACAAGCACGTCGCCTAACATCTACTGGTGATAATAACAGAAAAGGCTGTACTTCTATCGTAAAAAAACGTTCACACAGATATTGTGTTAGATGATCGTTATCTTAAAATGTCAGTGTGTTGGGTTCGTATGTGTGCTGTTATTTATCTTAGTAGTCAATAGGGAATTATTGTCTGTTAGAAAAATCAACAATAATTACCAATTTCTTTGCGAGGACCCTAATTTCATTTTTTTTTCTTTTTTTTTTCTTTTCTTCCAGGGAGTCACAAAAGTCTTTTAGGTCTTGATAATGTGAATTAAATTATTTTTAAGAATATAATCAATGCAGTAGTATTTTTCATGACTAAAGCCAATTTAACTCCTCTCTCTGTCGAGATGGCTTAGAATAGGATGACTGTATCCCTAAAAGAGGAGTGAGCCCCTCCAAAAAGGATATGTCTTGGGTATAACACTAAACTAAATCTGATGGTGAGGCTCCAAATCTGGAGCTCCGGAGAGTGTTTAGTACACCCTCATTGCCATTACACCCAGGTCCACTCTTATTTAGAATTGTAGTAGGCGTTATCTTTTTTTGTAAAAGGCATGAATCCGTTTTGTCCTGTAATGGTTATCATTAATTTTTTAAAAAATGAAGCAAGCCCAGTTCCAATTCAGCTTAAAACTGCTTGCGTTTCTCTTAAAATAAAATAAAAACGAGGTAATTATTTCTTATTAAACTCTACTCAACCAGATAACATTTATTCTTTATTTTAATAAAACGAAGCACAAACGTAGGTGTAGCTCTGACGAGAGGCGCAGATTTCAACGAGGCGACAAGCAGCGCCATGCTTAAAAGTAATGCACACGGTATAACAACCAACAGACAGGCCCGGGAGCACACGTGATTGCAAGGAAATGCATGACTTTTTCCAGCTAGTCTGCCAAATTCACTGTAAGTTTGGTCGGGGGTGGGTTCGGGTTAGCGAGGAAACAACTCACACCAAAAAGGTTCAAGCACTGATGCCGATTGCAACGTGGGTGTAAAAGTGCTTATCTTGAGGTCATGCCTTACTTGCACCAGCGGTAACTCTTCCCTCTTTTTTTTCCTACTTCCTTACTTTCCTCCACCGTGCCGTCTTTTCTTTAGTTCGCCTTTCGGATACTAGAGGGCGTGATTTCCCGCACTAACGTACAACACTCTCACTGTCACTTTTGTCATACGCACCATTCACGTTTTTTCCCCAGCGACCAAGTAAGCGCGCGTAAACACACACACACACACACACACAGCCCATATCATTATGTACCTTTCCGGTCACATGTTGGAAATATGAGAATATCTATCTATCTATCTATCTATCTCAGCCAGTTCCGTTCTACCCCTCTAACTCTCTGTCTCTGTCTCAGCCCACTCCGTTCTATCTGTCTGCAATTTATTCTATCTATCTAGGTCTATTCCTTTCTATCTATCTATCTATCTATCTATCTATCTATCTATCTATCTATCATTTATTCTATCTAGGTCCATTCCTTTCTATCTATCTATCTATTTATCTATCTATCTCAGCATGTTTCGTTCCATCTATCTATCTATCTATCTGCCAATTTTTCTTTCTATCTCTGTCTATTCCTATCTATCTATCTATCTATCTATCTATCTATCAAACAAAATCTGTTCGTATCTATCTTGCTAACTTGCTTACTCCTCCCGTTCTCTTTCGATGTTTATTTATTTTAATCTTTTATTATAATGGTTGTCGTTGTAGAAAACGAACACGGTGACCAGAGTCCAAATCCTGAGCTAGGCTACTTGCATTTCACCTAGCGCTAATACACTTAGATAAGGTATGAAGCCAGCCATACAACGCTGAATTCGAACCTGTTAAATCCCGCTTAAAGAAACTGTCCTTGTGTCACATCTTGTTCGGTTGGAGAGGTTGGATAACTACATATCTATCAATCACTATCCCGATTACACTTTATCCTATTTCTCTCTCTCTCTCTCTCTCTCTCTCTCTCTCTCTCTCTCTCTCTCTCTCTTTCTTTCTTTCTTTCTCTTTCAATATATATATATATATATATACGTTGCTCCCAACAATATTTAAGGAAATCGGAATAGCGTTTCAATTTTTGATTATACATAGTTACAAAATTAAATATCTGAATCATAAAAGATTTCTCCCAGTTGAACATTTCCATCAAACAGAAAACCACAGAGACGCTAAATTTGGTATAAATTCGGATAATGTCAAATAGAAAAAAAATAAAATCGTTCTATCACTTCTATTGGTTTCTTTGTTTAATGCCATATCAACTGTTCATGGGTTAAGGATAAGGCCATCGTTGTAGAACATTAGTGGAAATTTACTAAGCTTTTTGCTTAGATATAGCACAAGGCCGTATGAATGGGGCACCCAATGAGAATCGAACTCATTCGTGCAGGTTTGCTAGTCTACCTTGCAAACCATTACACCACCCGAGGTGCCCAAGAAGAATATCAGTGATACTATTTAACCTACAGTTGGGGGAAAAGGGAGTTCATACCCTTCCTCATGGTATTAGTCCGAAAGTGAACGTAATTCCGTGTCTGGAGTTCGAACTCGCTTACGTCGATGTTACAGTCCAGCACATTACTTACTCCGTCACGGGGACTCACCAACATTAATTCTATAAACACAAGAAGGTCGAGGGATGTTACTTAAAACCCTATCCGCCAATAAACAAACAAATTAACCTCCCCCTCACAGACACACACACACACTCACAAATATCACATCTTCCTGATACTTATTAAAATGCTAAAAAAAATCAATCATTTAAAAAAACTATTACATAACGACATCTTCCAAAATATACAAAAATGTGCCCAATAGAACGATATAGTCATTAAGCTAAATTTCAAAACACATTCACATATATGTGAAGCCAATCTCTTGGCATTCATAAGCCTTCTAATCATGGCATGAAAACTGTCATATAAACATCAGGCGATGACCGAAGCCCAAAGCTGGTCAGGATTAACAAATCTATATATAAAAAAAAAAATTAATAACATTTGCATCAATGTTCTTTCGTTCATAATATATATATATATATATATATATATATATATATATATATATATATATATGTGTGTGTGTGTGTGTGTGTGTGTGTTGCAAATCTATATGTTTAGCAAATGTTGCTTTTTCTGTTTTCTTTCTCTCTCTCTCTCTCTCTCTCTCTCTCTCTCTCCCTCCTCTCTCTCTCTCTCTCTTAATCTATCTATCTCATTTTTTCATATCGTTCTATATCACCCTCCTTCTCTCTCTCTCTCTCTCTTTCACAATCTATCTATCTATCTATCTATCTATCTAAATATATCGGTATCTTATCTATTTATTTTTTGTTCTTTGTTTATACCAATCTATCTATCTATCTATCTAAAACACTTCTTGATTAACCAATAGCTGAAAAAAAAGAAGAAAAAAAGGAAAGTTTCCCCAAGGAATCTACGTGGGCGCAGCCCTGACGATAGACGCTGATATCAGCGATGCGATAAGCAGCATCAAGCTAATCTTTATACACACAGGGCAATAATTTAAAGATATGTTTCACCTTATCAAGTTTATATTCTATTATATATACTGCGTTTTACTCTCAATTTTTTTCATTGTACATTCAGTAGTAAACAGATTTTTATTTTCTAGAATTGTTTTCATTACCGTTCAACTCTAACCCGCACTGGTATCTTTTTATCGGCACAGATGTCTCCACATCTTAATATAGAAGATGCCTTTATTATACACTGAATATTAAAGATAACTTTATATACAGTAAATAATGAAGATGTCTTTATGTACACTGAATATTGGAGAAGTTTTTTTTTATATATACTGACAATTGAAGATATCTTTACATATACTGAATATTAAAGATGTTTTTATAAATACAGAATGCTGAAGATGTCTCCATATACACTGACTATTGAAGATGTCTTTATAAATATTGAACGTTTGAGATATCTTTATAAACACTAAACATTGAAGATCTCTATATATACTGAATATTCAAGATGTCTTTATATACACTGAATATTGAAGATATCTTTATGCACACTAAATACAGTAGATGTTTTTATATAATGAATATTGAAGATATTTTTGTATACACTGAATATTGAAGACGTTTTTGGACATCGGCTTGCCGATCCCGTTCTCCTTTGTGCCAAACATTAGGTTACTTACTGCTCCGAACCAAACTACAAATAAATAATAGTACAGAATTTCTGGCGTAACCAATATTGGAGAAGGAAAATTCTGACTTTAAATTTAAACCTTCTACGTACATGTCGGGGGCCAAAGTGTCAGAGAAGGGTCATTATTCACTATCATCATCATCATCATCATGTCGTGCCGCAGGCACGGATATCTCTGACCCTCTCTCGCTACTTCTCACTATCGTTCATCACCTCTGGTAGGTCTTCAGGGCTACATCCTCACATAGCTGCTGTATGTACGTTCGAGCTGGTCGTCCTGTCTTTGCCCGGCCATATGTGGGGGTCCATAGGAGTACATCACTTAGGAGCTCGTCCCTGCTTCTCCAGCAGTGTCCTGCATGTCTGGTTCGTCACTATATCTTACCAATTTAGGGGAAGAATTGAGGTCTTCTGTCAACAGCAAGAATGGTTGATGGAAGAAGATTGTATAGCGTCTATCTACCACCATTGTATCCGATGATGACGCCCTACTGATTTTCTTCCGCTAGTTTTTTCGGTTTTTCGACTAGTATTGCCAAATGTTTTCAGGGATTGTTTCTTTTAATGATGCAAGTATTCTTGAGTTTTGGTCTATCTGTTTGACGTGATCCTTTTCTAAGTTGAGAATGCAGATTCTGTTTTGGCTATCTGCTGTCCTCTAGTCTGGTCAAATGGTCACCCTATCGCAAGTTGTGTTGGGCAAATGTATTGTACATGTCAGGTAGTTTATATTTCTCCAGGAGGAATTTATTAGGGATATGATGCCACCACTTGACATTTAGTATTTTGCGCAAGTGACACATCACACAGACGTGAAGTTTTGGGCATCAGCTTTGTATACCATCCAAATTTCTATGCCGTACAGGAAGTTTGTGAGAGCTATGGCGTGGTACTCAGCACATTTATTCTTAATGGAGGGGTCTTTGTTGAGGCAAACCCGTTTTCTCAGGCCGACAAAGGCTTTAGAAACATTTGACATTCATATATTCAGTTCCAGTAAGACACCCCCAACGGGTGTCTTGGATATGACACAAAACAATCTGATGGTGAGGTTCCAGTAATGCTGGAGCTTTGGAGAATGTGGAGAACACCTTCATTGCCATCGTTCTCTGGCCCGAAGTGGTAACACCTGATAGAGTCCTATCTATGAGTCAAATAGAATGTATTTAAGCTAAACTGAATTGGTTGAAATAGAATTGTTTTTGACATTTAAACTGCCTACTTATCCTAAACTGAATAATTGGAAACAGAACTGTTTTGACATTTAACTGTGTGTGGACAAAAATTATACTTATACTAAACTGAATTGTTTGTATTAGAACTGTTTGACTAAACTGAATGGCTTGAAATAGAAATATTTTTGACAATTAAACTGAGTACTCATGCTAACCTAAATTGTTCGAAATAGAACTGATTATTTGTATAAAAATGGATTTGGCATTAAATAACCTACAAAGGTTGATATGCCATAAAACCCAAAGAACCAGTCAACTTATACATTTGAATCTGTTTACAATGGTTAGTACCTGGCCGTCTATCTGTATGTCTTGGCGAATGTCATGTGATCCTGGAAGGAGTTGGAACAAAATCTCGGTTTTCTTGAGGTTAATTTTCCGCCCAAATGTCTTTGCAGATTACGAGTAACGGGTGATAACTTCTTGTGCATCTTGGTGAACATGTGCCACGAAGGCAGGGTTGTCAGCAAACATAAGCTCACGTACCAAAACACCTCTAGTCCTTCTTGCAGACTTAAATTGACTGGCATTTAACATGTTTACCTCTAATCTACTCTCTCTCTCTCTCTCCATAGTACTGGGGTGGCCAGCCCAGTCGGCTAGAACTGTTGAATACACCGACAGCACCTCTGCAGAGGTGAAAGACCCGCCCCCAACAACGAATGTCCTAGATATGACATTAAACAATTTGATGGTGTAAGTAATATTGGAGCTTTGGGGAATGCGGAGTACCCCTTCATTGCTATCGCTCCTAGGTTTACTCAGTCCCGGAGTGGTAGCACCTGAAAGGGTCCTATCTATGGATCAAACAACTGTTTGATATTTAAACTGAGTGCAAACAAATGACTTCAGCTAAATTGAATTGTAAGAAATAGAACCGTTTGACCGTTTTACTGTGTATAAACAAATAGCTGTAGTTGAATTGAATTGTTTGTGACTCATAGCAATACTAGGAACAATTTAACTTTCTTGACCTATGCTAAATTGAATTGTTAGAAATGGAAGTTTGGTAATTTTAATGTGTGTATCTACCAAATGTGTTTACAAAAACTTATATTTAATACATATGTAAAAACAGGATTTGGTATTTGTTGTGTTCTGGTTAGTGAACACAAGTTGTACTAATAATAAGACAAACCACGATATGTGAGGAAAATAGTTATATTTACAGGAAAGAGTATTTACAAGAGAGAGACGGTTAGTAATAAGAACATAGGATTAGTGATAAAGTAATGCTATACTCCAATAATAGGAACGGCTCTTCTGGTCTGACTCGTACGCCTATTCTTCCCAGACTGATCTCCGCTACTGCCATATATGGCAAATGGAACAGCTCATTGTGCTGAAAAGGTAAGCAATACCAAACAGTATTAGATAACCATCAATGGTTGATATCCCATAAATCTAAACCAAAGCAAACCAATCCTTGGGTAGAATCAGTGACGGCGTCAGACAAGACCATAGAAAGATAAATGGAGAACAGTTGGGGAGCAACACACAACTCTGTTTATTCCGTTTCTAACGTCAAATTGTTCTGGGAGTTATCCACTAAAGCTGACTGATGCCAGTATGCAAGGGACATATGAGCCTAGAAAAATGGCCCGGGCACTCAAGTCTCCATAGGATGTTCCATAGCGCTTCTTTGTTCGCAGTGTTGAAGACTTTTGTGAAGTCGACAAATATCATGTAGAAGGGCAAATTCTATTCAGTGCATTTCTCCTGTATTTGGCACAAGAAGATCATGTCAGTGATTCTTCGGTTAGCGTGAGACCCACATTGTGCCTCATGTAGGTAATCTTCTGCAAGGGTTAATCGTCAATTGGGCCGTATGCGAGCGAATACTTTCACTGGTATGGAGAGAAGCGAGATCCAAGAGTATCTCGTTTATCTCTCTTTTTGGACATGGTGACTACATGGGTGTCCTTCTAATCTGCAGGGAATTCTAAGTTTTTTCAAGCGTCTTTTATGATGGTGTAAAGTACCTCGTCTAGCCTCCTATATCTTCTCTTAATAACTTCTAGATTCAGTCCATTTGTGCCAGGAGACTTTTCATCACAGAGCATAGAGATAATCTTACTCATTTTATCCAGGTTTAGGCATTTACAGTGTTGGGTTGGCCTTTGTTTAATGTTGTCAATTGCCTGCTGTTCCACTGTTGACGGTTCATAGAGCAATATGGAAAAATGGTCCTTTAAACTGGCAAGAAGTTCGTGCTTCTCTGGGATTATTTACTCCTTTAGAGTCTTTCACATCAGTGTTAGCTGGTGGTTTTTCATTGGAGTTTGAATGACAGCAAGTCTCCTCAAGTCTCCAGGACTCGTCTCAGGATTCTGTCCGTTCTCAGCAATGCTGTCCTTTGGATAGTCTCTACCCGTTCGTCAACTTCCAAGTCCTCTAGGCCTTTTAATAATCCTTTAGTTATTGTGCCTAAAGCACCAATCACAAGTGGCACAATCGTTACTTTCATGTTCCACAGCTTTTTCAATTCTCTTGCGAGGTCGAGGTACTTATCCTTCTTTTCATATTCCTTCATATTTATACTGCTTTCCGCTGGGACAGCAAAGTCGACAATTTTGCAAATTCTCTTTTATTTTTATTTTTTTTTTTTTTTGTTGATTATAAAGTCTGGTCTTCTGGCCGAGATTAGGTGATCCGTTTGTATGTTAGTCCCATAGGAGTTTATGCGTGTCATTTTCTAGGACAGGTGCTGGGTTGAGCATATACCATTTGTTAGTATGGTCAAATTTAAATTTCTTGCACATATTATCATTATTATTATTATTATTATTATTGTCGAGGGATAGCAGTTATAGGTGGTTCACTCTTGGACACTTTTTAGTTCTCACGCTTGGGTAAAAACCTTTAGGATCATTAGAATCTGCAGTTGTCTAAAGTTCAGCCACTTTTTTTAACCACCATTTATTCACTTTTTTCTTTCTATTCTCAGCATCTCTGTCAGAGAAGTTGACAGCATGTTCTATATCCGGCCTTAGGAGACTTGCTGTTTTTTCAGAGCGTGTTATTTCTCGATTGGTTCCTGTTGTTGATAACCTCTTCCAACTTCATGCTTTTTCCGTCAAACCAGTTGTCGTGCTTCCTTACGGCAGTTCCTCACTTTGGATATCTTCTACACGATTGATTTGAAAACATTCCAATTTTCTTCTATAGTACCTGCAAGAATTCCAGCTAACCTGCAGGTCATCTCGATTGTGTTGGTTGCGAGCTTCCTGATTGGCATTTTGTCTTTCCTCATTCTCCGTCTCACTCGTAATTTGGTTGTGGACTTGGTCATTACATGGTCAGCACTTTAGTTGGCTCCACACATCGCTCTTGTGTTCAAAAAGTCTGGTGGATCACGCTGTTACGTCATGATATAGTCGATGAGGTGCTAATATTTGGATCTTGGGTGGATTCAAGAGCAACTAGTGTTTGAAGTAGATGTTGGCAATGACCAACTGGTGTTCTGTGCAGATTGGTAGCAGCAGATTTCCCCGTTGCAAACCTAAAAGATTGAGGCAAGTATAACTCGAAAGTTAAAGTTTCCAAAAAGCACGATTTTGTCTGGATTAGGGATACCACGAAGTATCTAGTGGGGCTAATATTAAAAATTACTCATTTTTTCTATCAATTAATCTTAGATAATCAGTCTATTTATATCTATCAATCAATGTAACTCACAATCTATTCATCTATTGATTTTTTCTATGACAGTTCCCAATATGCCTTTTTATTAAATAGCTTTCTTTCTTTCTTTCTTTCTTTCTTTCTTTCTTTATGAAATTATCTATCGATCTATTTTTGACTATCAAACTATTCATATCAATCAATCAATCTATCTCTCAAAATCTATCTATCTATTTATCATTGTCTTTGCTATAGACTCGGAGGCTAATCGAAACTTAGCATATGAATTCCCTTAATCTCAAGGAGTGTTCTAAATATATTTGGGAACCACCTCTCCCTAAGGGTGCCAGAAACATTCTAGCTTTAGATTGATCGGGAAGGCCTAATTTGTTTAGAAAGAAAATTGACATGCACAGTGATACCTCCTCCCCCATGGTGGGGAGAGAATACTCTCTTTGTTCTGCGAGGCGTTTCAATAACTTTTTGGAATAAAAGTATTCAGAATGGTCTTATCTTTACAGGAAGTAAAAAAAAATTGCTATCTGCATGCATGAAAGTCTAAATTAACCTTGGGTACAATCTTTAAAAGTCTAATTCATCAAGATTTAAAATTGAAAATAGCATAGGGCTGGCAGCACACTTAATTCACACATATGAATTAAAATTGTCTGACTCAGGTATTGTGCATTTAGGAAGAAGTCTTTCATTATTACCAGTCTGAGTAAATATGATAGTGCGAATGAAGACAAAGAGACAGCGCCGTAAAAATTGCTGTGCCGCAACAGAACAAACAATTGTAATATAATTATGGATTCTAATTAGTTATTTTATTTTATTTTAGTGATAAATTGTATGCTAGGTAAAAACATTGAGTTTGTAAGTGCAAGTTCGAGTGGAAAAGGTCAGGCGGGTGAACCTCAGTTGTGTTCACGTGTCAGCCCCTGTCATAATAAAGTTTTTTTTTTTAATCGACCGCGGGCGAGATATTAAAATGAACATTTGGATGGGTGTCAGCTGATCTTAGTATGACGTGTCAATGAAAAATTTTAATGATTACATGTTACTATCGGACTGGCTAAGAAAATAATTAGAATAAGATAGAAGAAGATTGCTAAAATGCAAAGTTGGACGGCGAGTTAGTTGGGCAGTTATTCAGTCGGTCGGTTGGTTCGTTGGTCGGTTCGAGTTCCAGTTCCAGTCAGAGACAGAGGCAGTCGAAGTTGGATATCCTTTATTTTATCTCCCCCGTTTTGGGACGACTACAGCGAAAATAGTAGAGGTATTAAATATTTCGTATCAAGAACAGCGTCACTTTGTATTTGCATGCGTGACAACGTTCATATTTGGTGCTGTAAGTAAAGTAAGTTAGCGACCGTAGTCGAGGGTGACCAGAAGGCTCCCTTTTCAATAGCTACTACACCGAGGTGTAGGAAAGGGCGCTACTCCTTTTCCTGGATTGCTCCACTTTACCCTTGATACGTACCTTATATTGCTGAGTGTTAAACAAGGAGGTATCAAGTATTATTTTTAAAGTCTTTGGTATGACGCAACCTGGGATTAAACCCGGGTCTCCCGGACTATCACTCTATCCACTTGGCCAATTCTGAGATCTTCCCTTGCAACTGGAAATACTACAGAAATAACATCTCTAAAGGAAAATTAATTAGAATTATCACAAATAAAATCAGAATTATCACAAATAAAATCCAAAGATGAATCTAAAATATCTAATTCACCAAGTATTGTGTATCTAGGCAGCAGTCTTACATTAATACAAGATTAAGTAAATATGGTTTGGTTTGGTTTCTTTATTTAATGGTATATCATATTTACCCAACCCCTCCGCTCGGGCAGGATATGACACAAGATCAATTTTTTTTTTTTAAGCGGGGTTTAACAGGTTTGAATTCAGAGTTTTCCTTCTCTTAGACTAGTTGCCTTACCGAGGCTGAAGAACCTAGTCTGCCCTACTATTTACCCATAGCAGGAGGGAGATTAATTGGATTCATACCTTTTCCAAGGGTATTAGTGCAATGTGAAATGAAATCAGTCTCTTCCAGGATTTGAACTCGTGTCACCTTGTCCATTTCCTATGACGATAACCATTACACCACGGGCAACTCCTTTATTTAATGGTATATCAACCTTTGAGGATTATTTAATGCTAAAGCCATCCTTATCGAAGAACAATAGTTCACGGGATAAGGAGAGTTCATATCTTTCTCAAAGGTATTAATCTGAATGTGAACTTCGCGTGACTGGAGCTCGAACTCGCAGTCCAGTACGATAACCAATACGCCACTGAGACTCCCCCAGTAATTATGATCGATCAATTTTAAAAAATATTGTTTTTCATCTTATCAAGTTTGATGACGATGTTCTGTTAAGTTTAAATATATATTTGTAACATTTTATCTATCTATCTATCTGTCTAGCTATCATAAAAACCAAAAAGGATTACTCACTTTCTAATTTCCGCAACTAAAAGTTTAATGAGCTGAATGGCACCGTCATCAGATAGAACATTTTTATACTGCTCTGTTTGCTAGTATCTGATTTGGTTTGGTTTGATTTTATGGCATATCAACCGTTGTAGGTTATTTAATGCCAAATTCATTTTTATACATATAAACAGTTCTATTTCAAACATTTGTTTAGCATAAGTACAGTTTAAATGACAAACATTTCTATTTGACCCATAGATAGGACTCTATCAGGTTTCACTACCCCGGGCCAGAATGGACAATCAGATTGCTTAATGTCATATTCAAGACACTCGTTGTGGGAGTCTTACTCCTCTGCTGAGATGCAGTCAGTGTATTCTGCAGCTCCAGCTGACTGGACTAACTGGCATCTGATCTCTTTTATTGACAAAGTTTGTTTCTCGTTTTGATGTTATTGTCCATATATATATATATATATATATGTGTGTGTGTGTGTGTGTGTGTGTGTGTGTTACCCATATTTTGACAAGTGTGATATCTTATTCGTTACTGTCGAAAATGTACTGTAATTAGTGGTGACTATGTGAGAAAAAATGTTTTGTAGCAAAACACCTGATCTATCCAACATTGTTATGATGCTTCTTGCATCTGCTGTATGTATCTACCCAACCCCTCCACCATAGGTTGGATGTGACACGAGGTCAATCTTTAAGCGAAGTAAATTTTTCCTTTTCCTAGACTGGTTGCCAAACCAAGGATAAAAAGCCAGACTGCCAGAAACATTTATCCATAGCCGAGGGGCAACTTTTAAAAGAATGTTTTTACCCAACCCCTTCACTATGAGCATGATGCGACTCAAGGTCAATTTTTAAGCGAAGTTTGACAAGTTTGGATTCGGCGTTTTCTGTCTTCTATGGTTAAAGATCTCAGTCTGCCATACGGTTTACCGATGGTTGGATTCATACCTTTCCCAAGGGTGTAAGCACAATGTGAAAAACAAACAACCTCGTTCAGAATTTGAACTAGGGTCACTGTGTCCATTCCTTAGGACAACCATTACACAACGAGCACCTCCTCAGTGTCATGGAATAAGGGTTAACGAGTTAACTAATATTTACTTATAAATCGATTTATACGAGGATCATTAAATAAATTTCCAGACTTTTTTCATATGGTCACTTTTATTGAGAGTACACACATGAAACTCTAGTCACCTTCGAAGTAATCTCCTCCGGCTGCAATGCACTTGTTGTACCGTTCCAAGAAATTCTGGAACGCACCATGGAAGTCCTCTTGTTTGAGCGTGTCAATGACCTTCGTCACAGCCTCTTTCATCTCCTCAATTGTCTCATAACGACAGCTTCTGAGCTTAGGCAATAACCAAAAGTTACAGGATGCAAGGCCTGGACTATAGTGAGGAACTGTCTTGATGCCCATCAAGGATGGAGTTGTGGACTGGTGCATTGTCCAGCTGGAAATGCCACTGACCCGATTTGAAGAGTGCTGGCCTCTTTCCTAGGAATCTCTTCCTGAACTCCCCTAAAACCTCAACATAATAACTCTAGCCCTAACCCTTTGGCCAATCAACTCTGCTGTATTGACTTCCTTACTCCTCCCACACCTCTCATCATCCCTCACAGACTCCGTGCCTTCCTTGAATCTCTTATGCCACTCAAAAACTGATGCTCGATTCATGCAAGATGGCCGAAAAGCAGTCCGAAGCATTCCATACGTTTCTGTGGCATTTTTTCCAAGTTTAAAACAGAATTTTATTGCATATCGTCCTTCTAAAGTGTCCACACGTCCAGATTGCATTTTTGAAATTCCTATGACAATCAGGCTTTAGTAGGGTGTTTTCCAATTCCTGCTGTATGTGTTCATTTGAACCTGAAATCCTAAAAATATGTCAGTCATCTCATAAGATGTATAGCAATAACATAGCGAATTCTCAAGAGTCTACAACATTTTTTTTTAAGTCTGGAAACTTATTTTGTGTATTTTTCTTTCCGTTTTCTTTATTCAACATATCTGTCTGATTAAACCTCTAAATTTACTCATATATATGTATGTATAAACTCGATTTTTTCTTCATATCTGAGCGAATAAGATGATAATTTATTTAATTTCTTTAAACAATTTGGGTGGGGGAATTATTTTAGGTATTCATTGACCATCAGTGATATCAATGACCTGAGAAGTGAAATCAACTTTTTGAAGTCGAAATACATACATGTAATCCATGTCCAAATTTCAAGTGGTAACCTCTACTGACCATTAATGACCTCTGACATAAACTACATTTGAGCCTGACGTCAAATCAACATCCAAGTAAAATATTGGTTCTCTGGAGCTTTTCGTTTAGCAACGACTTTTGGACAGACATAGTTTTTCTGCGTGTCTTTCCGAAGGTCGTTGCAAAACCGAAAGCCCTAGGGAACCAATATATATAGAGAGAGAGAGTGAGACTTATCTTCAGTTAAATTTTAAATACTTTTTGATAATACCTCAAATTCGTTTATTTGCCAAGCCGTCCGATGTTTTCCAAATCACTGCCCACAATGCATTTCCGTTTCCTTCTTGCTCTTACCCTTCTTCTCCATAACGGCTCGAATAATTTGACGATTTTATCTCATCTATTGATCGTTTCCAGTCTCTTGAATACCACTGGACAACTGCACGGTCCCACCTGTTGTCTGTGACCCAAGCGAACAATACATCCCAGCGGCACTGCTTGCGATACTCCGAGATCACGTGCTTCATTCCTCTCTGGTCCCGAATTACCTCATTTTGGATATGCTCCCACAAGGATCTTCCCAGCATGGATCTTTCCATGACTCTCAGTATTATAACTAGTCTTTAGCTTTCCTTATTCGGGATAGCCCACGTTTTGAATGCGAATAATATTGCAGACAAGACTGTGCTATTGAAAAGATTGGCAAGTAGGGTTTAGTCCGACTTGACTTGAGTAAATCTTTCATCGTGATAGATGCCTTCCATCCTGATCTCATTCTCAGCAAGATTTCAGCATCTATGCCTCGGCACATATTCATCACTCCTCGTATATAACTGTTAGATATTCAAACATTATCAAGATTTATGCTATAATAATAGTCATATGACAACAAGGTCCTCTGAGACAAAATTATTTAACAGATGAAAACATTGAATCATGCGCTAACTTTACTTTAGCATCCATTCCTTTGTGTTATGTCATAGAGTGATAGATATTATGACATTTATCCGACTTCCCACAAAGTCAGATATGACTTGGAATCATCTAATAATGAGGAAGCACGTGCGATCGAAACTTATGAGTGGCCATTCCAAAAATTGCTTTGTTCCGTTGGTATTTCCCATTATGTAATGCCTTGGGCGCCAAGCAATAAACATAGCCCTGTTAAGCAGGCACTGCCTGGTGGGAAAGCCCTCAGGGACCAAACGATCCACTTAAACCCACTCTGAGTCCTTAATTAAACTTATGATGTGAATTCTTTTTTCTTTTTCTTTTTTTGTACGTCAATTTTTAAGAGATGAATCAACTTCACAGCTATTTGCTGGCAATTCTACAAAGAGACAAAAAAAAAAAAAGAAAAAAATGAAAAAGACATTACGTTTATTTAGGATCTATTTTTAAACGTCGATGAAACAAAACAAATACAGCGAAATGAGGTTAACAAGCTATTTTAGTCGAGGTAACGAGCGTTCTCATCGATGGAATGTGTCCCCCTCACCCTACATTACGCGCACGCAAGTGTGTGTGTGTGTGTGTGTGTGTGTGTGTGTGTGTGTGTGTGTGTGTGTGTGTGTGTGTGTGTGAATCTAAATACATGTGCTTGTGACTATAAGTACTCCACGACTCCTCACATGAGAATGTTTCTGAAAAGTGGTAAATACACGTGTTTATTTTGATCTAATGTCGTTAGAATAATAAAAACATAGCTGGAAGACAATGAGATAAAAAAAAAAGACAAAAGTTATTTGATATTCCTATTCGTCAGCATATCTATCTATCTATCTATTTCACAGTTCGTATTTCTCTATCTGTTTGTTGGTCTGTCTGTCTGTCTGTCTATTATCGATCAATAAATCTGTCTTTCGATCGATCTATCTCACTATCTGTCTGTCTGTCCGTCAAACTATCTATCTATCTATCTGTTTGTCAGTCTGTCTACCAATCTGCTCATATATATCTCTTACTCTATCCATCTATCTATCTGACTATATGTTTGTCTGTCTGTCGGTCTGTCTACTCATATTCATCTCTCTATCTATCTACACACTCTCACGCTCAAACACACACGCACACATGTATACATAGATAGATAGATTGATAGATACACACAGAGAGACATATATATATATATATATATATATATATATATATATATATATATATATAATGAATTGGTTCGTAAATAATTTTGAAATCATTTGCGGGTCGATTCATTTTTAAATATTTACTTTTCTCTCGTTGGACCAACAAAAATCAGAATATATATATATATGCATAGACTGATATCTGACCTCCACATGCTATCTTCGTTACTAAAAGTTTCCTGTGTTTGAAAGATGCATATATTTATATTTATATATATATAGATAGATCGGGTTTCGATCCCAACTGAAGGCATTCTGCGTGTCTAGCCACACTAATGAGTTGTGATACAACGAAGCAGTCTGCCTCTAGATGACAATATATATGCTACCCTCACCGAAGGTTGAGCACTCTTGCAAAGGAATTAACGGTTGGCACTCACGTAATGCAAAGCTCTTTTAACGAACTGCGCACTCTGGTCTCTGTTGCGTAAAATGTAAACAAATGGATGACAAGATTATATATATATATATAAAGAGAGAGAGAGAGTGAGAGAGAGAGAGAGAGAGATAGAAAGAGAGACTAGCGTAGTTCTAGTAAAACTCGCGCGAAGAATAGAAATCTTGCCAAGAATCAGGTTATTGATGGGTTTTTGGTTGGTTGTCTGTGGCGTATCAACATTTATGCCTAAGTGAATGTTAAATCCTGTTAATAAATATTTAATTTGGAGGTGCCCGTGGTGTAATGGTTATCGTCGTTGGAAATGGACACGGCAACTCGAGTTCAAATCCTGGACGTGACTGATTGCATTTCACATAGCACTAATACCCTTGGGAAAGGTATGAATCCAATTATTCTCCCTCCAGCTATGGGTAAATAGTAGGACAGACTAGGTTCTTCAGCCTTGGTGAGGCAACTAGTCTAGGAGAAGGGAAACTCTGAATTCAAACCTGTTAAACCTAGCTTAAAAATTGACCTCGTGTCATATCCTGCCCGAGCGGAGGGGTGGTTGGTAAATATGTATCAATATTTAATTTGTTAGCGAACAGCTTACAGGTAACTTCACTTTCAAAGAAATTAGAGCTCATTTGTCTGCACCCAGTTAAATGGTTTCATCTATTGCTATTTAACATTAGTAATTGTATTTATCAAGTATTCCTCCCTATGTTACATAGCCAGATATACGGATGTGTGAGATAAACATAGGGAATCCGAAATACACGCGAAACACTTTACTTCGAGTTAAAGGTTTTTCGACATGAGGAGAGAGAGACACAATCTTTCTATGCTGACTGCTTTTACATCTGCCCCAAGCCACGTGCGGCACTCCATCTGCAAACTACTGGTCTGGCCTCGGCGGGCCCTGAAAGTCAACCTACCCGTTCGGACGCAGGAACTCAACTCAACCAACGCACGCCGCCCGTAGCGCACAAATTCGTCTGGCCTCGCCCAGCTCTGAATCTCGACTCTCTCGTTCGGAGGCAGGAACTCAACTCCCTGCTTTTTCTCAAATCCCAAAAATCCTCAGCCCACGCTTCCGGTGCATGACGTCATTCACACCCCCTGGTCACATTTCTCTCTGGGGTTTTATTTTGACACAGGTGAATGACGCATCCTACCCGCGCGCGCGTGAACACCTGCGCTCATGTTTGCACCTAACTAACCCATGCACTGATCCTAACTACACAAAGATTATTATTATTATTATCGAATTTTCATTTTCATTTTCGTTTTTTTGACTATCCATTACCGGGTCTTTACCCGCGACATTGGGTAAAGGAAGACATTGATTATACGTGTCCTATGTATTCATGTTTTGTTTTATTCTATTTTTTGTTTTTGTTTTTGTTTTGTTTTGTTTTTGTTTTTTTGTTTTTTTTTGTGCTTTTTTTCTGTCTCTTTGGAAGAACAGTTAATATGACATAAACTAATCAACCTTTCAAAACATTGCCCAGTTGGCTGGTGGGGGTGCTGTAGAATACACCGACTGCACCTCTGCAGAGGGGTAAGACCCCCCTCCAAACTAGTGGCCAGGATATGACACTAAACAACCTGACGGTGAGGTTCCAATAATGCTGGAGCTTTCGGGAATGCGGAGCACCCCTTCATTACCATCGCTCCCAGGTCCACTCTGGCCCGAACTGGTTGTACCTGATAGGGCCCTATATATGGCGGGTCAAATAGAACCAAACCATGCTTTCGAGAGTTTACTGTTTTGCATTTAAACTGCGTATATATGCAAAACTGAATTGCTTAAAATAGAACTGTTTTATCATTTAAACTGGCGTAATTAATCTAAACTGAATTATTTGAAATAAATCTGTTTTTACATGTAACTCTGTGTATTGCCCAGTTGGCTGGGACTGTATAATACACCGACTGCACCTCTGCAAAGGGGTAAAACCTCCCACCAACGAGTATCCTGGATATGACACAAAGCAATCTGATGGTGAGGTTCCGGTGATACTGGAGCCTTGGGAATGCAGAGCACCTTTTCATTGCCAAAGCCCCAGGTTCACTCAAGCCCGAAGTAGTAGCACCTGGTTGGCCCCCATCAATGGGTTAAATAGAACTAAACTGCGTACTTATGCTATACTGAACTGCTTGAAATAGAACTGCTTGACGAAACTGAATCGCTTGAAATGGAAATATTTTTTTCAATTAAACTGTGTACTTACATTTGAACTGCTTACTCATGCTAAACTGAATTGTTTGAAATGGAACTGTTTTTGTCATTGAAACTGTACTTACCCTAAACTGAATTGTTTAAAATAAAATTGATTATTTGTATAAAAATAGATTTGGCATTAAGTAATCTATAAAGGTTGGTATGTCATAAAACCCAAACAAACAACAAGTTTTTAAACAATTTCCAACTCGCGCATGTTTTCTGAAACTGCTTTTAAAAAGAAATGATTTTAACTGCGAATAAATCAATTTCGGTTATTTCCGTAAAAGAAATATTCGATTCCCATTTTGACATTTAGGTTTATTAAATGTAGTGCAGCGATAACCGTTACAGTTTGTGACACAGTAATGTTAAAAAAGTTTCTAAACGTGAGGCAAATATAGTTCAGTGATAATCGTTACAATTCGTAACACAGTAATATTAAAAAAGTTTCTAAACGTGAGACAAATATAGTTCAGTGATAATCGTTACAGTTTTTGACACAGTAATGTTAAACCAGTTTATCATGCTAGGACAAATGAATAACCTAAACTTTTTTCCAATCATAAAATTCTTTTTCTTGTCAAGAGAAAAATATTTCTGTAAACTTAAACACTTCATTTAGTTTCAAAACTCCATCCTCACTCATATAAATGTTAATAGGTTTGGTGGGAAAATAATATTAGTTTGTATTACAGTTAGTGTTATCTCACTGGTCTTTTGTCCAAGCCAATATCGGTGACTTTATTTTAGAGTAAGTCTCAAACTCGGATCCCGCGAGCAACGTGCAGCTCTCGAGACCAAACCCTGTGATACCTGACCCGATGCTCAAAATTTTCTCTTCACTTTTTGATGTTGACTGAAGTGGTACTATAACAACTTCAGATGGAACTCATCGATCTGCAGGGTTTAGAAGATTTCAAATCCAATTTTCTTGCTTACCACATCCTCAATTTCTATAAGAATCATAAGCTTTCATTTGGACGGTTCCCCAAACTTATTACTCACACCCAGCTAGTAGTGAGATTGTTTGCAACGACATACCGCTGTAAACAGTTTTTTGTTCATAATGAAACATGCTGTATTCGCAACTATCAAGTCATAACTTGTTTTACGTTCTCCTTCTGTCAACCTCTTCACTTAACCTTGATATCACATTTTCCGTGGGATCAAACGGATGACTCATTAATAAATTGATTGTTAACTTGTGAATTTAGCGGGGTGGGGAGGGTTCTTTTGGTCCTTTTAAGATCACCGCTTCGGACACTCCAAATCAGGCTTGAGCTGAAAAGGTTATGTTCTCCTGTTTGAGAGCAAACACACATACACACACACACACACACACACACACAAACACACACACACACACACACACACACATACACACACACACACATACACACACACACGCACATATATATATATAAATATATATATATATAAGACAAGAAAAATTATTCAAATAGTTACACAGAATCTTGTCTCAGTTTTTAACGAAATATGATGGAGAATTATCATATATATATATATATATATATATATATATATATATACATGAACTACGGACTAAATATAGCTTATCGTATATATATATATATATATATATATATATATGTGTGTGTGTGTGTGTGTGTGTGTGTGTGTGTGTGTGTGTGTGTGTGTGTGTGTGTGTGCCATGAACGAAATAATAGGCACATAAACATTGGTAGAAAAACCATATATATATATATATATATATATATATAATATATATCCGTTCTTCTCTTTTCTTCTTTATTTATTTTTCTTTTCTTTTCTTTCCCCCTTTTTTTCCTTTCTTCTTATTTTCCTTTTCTTTTCTTTCCTTCCTCTCTTTTTCTTTTTCCTTTTCTCTTCTTTTCTTTTTCTTTTCTTTCACTCTTTTTCATTTCTTTCACTCTTTTTCTTGTTCTTTTTTTCTTCATTTCCTTTTCTTTTCTTCTCCTTTTTAATCCGTTGTATCTCCTAGAAGTTCCATACATTTAACCATCCTTTCTTGTGCCAGTCATTGCGATAGTTTTTTTATTTAAAAAGAACGCTAATTGAATGATTGAATGGTTATATGATCTTCCTTTGTATATATATATATATATATATATATATATATATATATATATATATATATATATATATATATATATATATATATATATATATATATATTTCTTTTCTCCTGTTATTTTATTCTATTGATACATCCATCGTTATTCTAGCAACAGTTGTTTCACCATCTCAAAGTCCTGATGAAGATTTACTAAAAAATAAACGTTTTATCGTTGACTTTCCTTCAGAATAGATACATCACTTTTGGATTACTTTGTTTTCTTTTAATTTTCTCCACGACATTGGCCCAGCGGTTAGAGTGTTCGCCAATGGCCCGGGAGACCTGGGTTCAATCCCAGGTCGAGTCATACCAAAGACTTTAAAAATGGTACTTGATACCACCTTGCTTAACACTCAGCATTATAAGGTACGGTTCAAGGGTAAAGTGGAGCAATCCTGGGAATGGAGTAGCGCCCTCCCCTACACCTTGGTGTAGTAGCTATCGAAAAGGGAGCCTTCGGGTCATCCTCGACTATGGTCGCTAACTTTACTTTTTACTTATATATATATATATATATATATATATATATATATATATATATATATATATATATATATATATATATATATATATATATATTAGTTAATCCCAATCGGCTTCGGCCTTCACTCATAATCAGTGACTGTTTACATAATTCCATTGGATTGCCTTCACGTGTGACGGAAACTTGAACTTAAAGGCTTAACGATTTAAACATTCGATTGTGCACGTGTTTATAACAGTTTCCAATGTTTCCTTTTTCTTTTTCTTTTTCTTTTTCTTTCCTTTTTCTTTTCTTTCTTTTCTTTCTTTGTTTTCTTTCTTTTCTTTTTCTTTTTCTTTAATTTTCCTTTCTTTTTTCTTTTCTTTTTCTTTTCTTTTTTAATGCTTCTGCTATTTTTTCTATTTCTTTGTTTTTCTTTTCTTTTTTCTTCTTTCTTTGTTCTTTCTCTTCTTTTTTCTTTTTTCTTTTTCTTTTTTCCTTTTTCTTTTCTTTTCCTTTTTCTTTTCTTTTCCTTTTTCTTTTCTTTTTCTTTTTTACTTTTTTTCCTTTTTCTTTTCTTTTCTTTTTTCCTTTTTGTTTCCGCTCTTTTTCCTTTGCTTTTTCTTTTGTCTCTTTTTTTTCTTTTTCTTTTCGTTTCTTTCTTTTCTTTTTTATTTTATTTTCTTTTTTCTTTTTTCTTTTTTCTGTTCGTTTCTTTTCTTCTTTTTTAAAAATATTTTCGTCGATGTTTTAAAGCATGAAGACCATTGTTTTTAAAATTAAAATGGTTTTTAAAACATTATTTTATTTATTTATTTGAGGATAATCTTTAGTGAGAGGGGAATGGTTGGTTCGTTCAGTCCATTTCGTTTAGTTCGGTTTTGGTTGGGTTGGGTTTTATGGCATACCAACCACTGTTGATTATCTAGCGCCAAATCTTGTATATATATCATCATCCTCATCATGTCGTATTGCTAGCACGGATTCCCCCCTCTCTCTCTTTCTCTCTTTCTCTCTCTCTCTCTCTCTCTCTTCATTCGTCTCTATCTTCTATCGATTCCGGCTGGTCTTTTAGACTACATCCTGTGTCCCGTACAGAGCTTCGGGGTGTCCTCGTGGTGTAATGGTTAAAGTGATGGACTGTGGAATCCTAGTACGCGAGTTCGTACTCCAGTCGCGCTATTACGTTCACTTTCGGGCAAATACCCTTTGGATAGGTATGAGCCCCCTTATCCTCCAAGCTATGGGTTAAATAGTACCATTACTGTTCTTCGAGGAGAATTACTTTGGCATTAAATAACCTAAACAGTGTTGATATGCCATTAAACAAAGAAACCAAACTGTGCAAAGCTTTGGTCGTCCAACACTTGCACGTCCATGTGAAGGGGTCCACAGAAAAAAAAATGTCGCTTATGAATTCGTCCTTGTTTTTCCAGTAGTGTTGATTTTTTTACACAGTCTGTTGATAACATTTTTAAACAAACGTGAGCTCATTTTTTTTTTTTTTTTGCTCACGGTTAAATGGTTACAGGTATTTTTCATCTAACATGATCAATTCTATTGACTATTAGTCATTTTGTTTGCACAAAGTTAAAAGTCGATTTAGGGTAAGATTTTGAAGACGTAATAGCAATCTATCTTCACGGGTTTCTTTAATTGATATGATGTTTTTAAGTTGTTGTTGTTGTTTTCGATCGTCTGTTTTATAATGAATTTACCGTGCTTGTTATGGTCTGTTAGGCTGGAATGTTGAGCAACTGGAAGAGATTTGTTTATTTATTTGTTTGTTTGTTTGGGTTTTATGGCATATCAATCTTTGTACGTTATTTAATGCCAAATCAATTTTTATGCATATAAACAGTTCTATTTCCAACTATTCAGTTTAGCATAAGTACACAGTTTAATTGTTAAAAATATTTATATTTCAAACAATTCAGTCTAGTATAAGTATAGTTTTTGTTTACAAACAGTTAAATGTCAAAACAGTTCTATTTCAAACAATTCAGTTTCGCGTAAGTACAGTTTCAATGTCAAAAACAGTTCTTTTTCAAACAATTCAGTTTAGCATACAAAAACTGTTCCATTTCAAACAATTCAATTTAGCATAAGTACGTAGTTTAGTTCTATTTAATCCATAGAGAACAGAGTGGACCTGGGAGCGATGGCAATGAAGGAATACTCAGCATTCCCCCAAACTCCAGAATTACTGGAACCTCACCATCAGATTGTTTCGTCTCATAGAACAGAACACTCGTGGTGGGGGGGGTCTTACCTCTCTGCAATGTATTCTACGGCCCCAGCCGACTGGGCAAAAGAGATTTGTTGTAATATAGAGTTTTAATTCTGTATCTTTAGAAATCTTTAGAAATATATATGTGTGTGTGTTTGTGCATGTGTGTTTGTGTATGTGCATGTGTGTGTGTTCGGTTGTGTGGGGGGGTGTTCGGTTGTGTGTGTGTGTGTGTGTGTGTGTTTGTGAGTGTGCAAATGAAATACACGTAGAATATAAGTATCACATGATACCCACAAAAGTCCCAAGATAATACAATTTACCCGAGACAATAGACGTTCTAACGGTTAGCGCAGTCATAAACTAAATATATTAGAAATATGTGTTTGCATAATCTTGCGTGTGTTTATGTGTTACGTATGAAGGTTCTTATTCCTATTTCACCCTACCTATTGCAGTGGTTAGCAAAATTTCCTTACACACCATTGTAAAGAGTTCGATCTTCAATGGATGCACTGCTGTTGTGAACCTAAGCTAAATTTTAAGAAAATATTGATTTATTTCGATAAATAGATCCTTTAAAAGAAAAGAAAGAAAGAAAAAAGAGATAAAATCAATTCATGCCATGATTTGATAAGGTCTAAGGAATTCTACCTGGCATTCGTTTCTTCTGCTATAGATCTGTACACTAGGATACATCGTGAGATTAAGAAATAATCCCATTGATCTTAGGCATAGCATAGAAATACTGGGATCAATACGTATATAATTCAATCATTTTTTACGAGTTACATACCGCAACTACTACTACAACTACGCACACAAACAGATACATACACGCACACACACACACACACACACACATATACATGTGTGTGTGTGTGTGTGTGTGTGTGTGTTTACCAACTCCTCTGAACAAACAGAATGGGACACAAAGTCAAGTTTAAGCGGAGTTTAACAGGTTTCAATTCAGAGTTTTCCTTCTCCCAGATCGGTTGCCATACCAAGGTTAAAGAGTCCAGTCTGCCCTACTATTTACCCATAGTTAGAGGGAGATTAATTGTATTCACACCTTTCATAAGGGTATTGGAGCTATGTGAAATGCAAACAGCGTAATCCAGGATTTAAACTTGGGTCATTGTTTCCATTTCTTAAGACGATAATCATTTCTCCACGACCGCTTCGATATATATATATATATATATATATATATGTATATATATATGTGTATATATGTATATATATATATATATACATATATATATATACATACATATATATATATATATGTATATATATATATATATGAATATATATATATATGTATATATATATATGTATATATATATATATATGTATATATATATGTGTATATATGTATATATATATATATATATATGTATATATATATGTATATATATATGTATATATATATATGCATATATATATGTGTCTAGCCACACTGAAGAGTTCTGATAGAACGAAACAGTCTGTCTGTGGATGACAATATATATATATATATATATATATATATATATATATATATATATATATATATATATGATAACGGTGTTGGTTATTACTAAATCACTTTGTGGGTTTGTGATAAACCGAATGCAATATGGAAGGTGCTCAATATCTAGGATAGAGCTATTATATAATAATAATAATAATATATATATATATATATATATATATATATATATATATATATATATATATATATATATATACAAACAAGTTTTGTTAAAGACGATGGAACACTGTTTACTATTTTTGATTATATATGAAATAGCAATTATCAAAAACTTAATTCATAGAACATTTCACATCTCCTCATCTAAGACAATCTTTTACTAAGAACTAATCAACATAAAACAAACCTTTATTGATAACAATTTTCCTAATAAACTCGTCGATCAACAAATAAAACTATATCTTCACAACATTCACAAAAATAATAACACTACTAACAATAACAACATTGAAAGAATTAATCTATATTACAGAAATCAAATGCACTATAACTACAAATCAGACGAACGAACAATAATCAACATTATAAAAAGACCCATTAAACCTATCGAAAAGCAAAAACAAATAAAACTTATCATCTACAAAACTAAATTTAAAATATCAAACCTTATCGTTAAGATTAACACCAACTCCGCGAAAATACTCCTAAACCAAACCAATGTAGTTTATAAATTTATAAGTCCATTTCGAGAGTTCCTCCCGAAAAACAAAAATAATTCTTACATTAGCAATTCAACCACTATGTTATCTCGTCGTCTTACTTACCACCTTTCTGAAAATAGCGCCATAAAACATCAAATTATAAAACACAACAATAACACTAACCAACTTACATCTTCCGATGTAGGGTTGGTTGGTTGGTTGGTTGGTTGGATGGTTGAGTTTTATGGCATATCAACCTTTGTCGGTTATTTAACGCCAAATCCATTTTTATGTAAATAATCAGTTCTATTTCAAATCTATATATAAAAACAATAATAAAAAAAACGATTACAAATCCTTGAAGCAATATGCATAATCTTTTTTAAACCATAAATAAAATAGCATTTAAAGCAGGCACCATCGAATTAGATATATTTAAGAACTAAAATCACTAACTCTATTAGTAAACCTTTTTCCAACCGAACATTATAAAATAAAACGCGACAAATTATTAAAACAGAAAAAACTCAAAACTACACTGATCGAAAGTTCATGGGCAGAAGATATGGAACAATTCCTTTACTATGTAGATCCCGACACTAGAAAAATAACTGTCTTGAAAAAATAAAATTAAAAGATAATAAACAGTGTTCCATTATCTTTAACAAAATTTGCTTGAATAATAACGTGCTGCTTAAATATACTCTCTTCAAAATTCATTTGAGCACTCTTGTGAAGGAATTTTCGGCTGCCGCTCGCATAATGCAAAGCTCTTCGAACGAATTGAGCACTCTGGTATCCGGTAAGGTATAAAATATAAACACGCGAACGCTACTACTTAATACCTTATAATTTCCTCGCTGACGTGGTACACTTGTTGGCTGAGCGGTCTGATACTAAGTCTAACGTAAAGTTGGGCAGGTTTCGATCCCATCTTCAAGAGTCCTTCGTGTCTAGCCACACTGAAGAGTTGTGATACAACGAAACAGTCCGTCTGTGGATGACAATATATATATGTAAGTATACTTGGTCTCAGAATTGATACGAGTTTGCGGGAGCACTTTTGTCAAAACAAGAGTTCGATAGTTTGTTGTCATGAGATCTTATATGACTAGCAACCCTACTACAGATTTTGTAATCCTGTTTAGACTATAAAGTGTCATGTCCTGCTCCCAAAGTTTCGAGACGGAATATTCAATTCTCCGAGCTTCAAACATTTTACCACTTTCGTATATCACTTTCTTCCAAGTTGATTGGAACCCAGTCAAATAGAACTGTTTGACATTTAAACTGATTCCAAACAAATGACTTATGCTAAATCAAATTCTTAGAAATAGAACTGTTTTTACATTTAAATGGGTGCAAAAAATCACTTATCTTTGATTGAATTATTAGTGATGCATAGCAATACTTGAAACTATTTAACTGTGTGCAAACGAATGAGCAATGTTGAATAGAATTATTAGTGTTAAATGGCAAGACTTGAAACTCTTAAACTGTGAGCCTAAATTGAATTATTGTTATTACATAGGAATACTTGTAACCATTTGACTGTGTGCAAATGAATGAATGAATGAGGTTTAATAGAATTAGTGTTAAATAGCAATACTTGTTACCTCTTCACTGTCTGCAAACAAAGGATTAATGTTGAATAGAATTATTAGTTTGAGATAGCAACAATTGAAACCATTTAACTATGTGCAAATAAATGAGCTCTGGCTCATTTTGAAATGCTATGAGCAAAATGTTTTTACAAATCATATATATTTAATATATATGTATAAACAGGATTTGGCATTAAATAACCAACAATGGTTGATATACCATAAAACCAAACCAAACCAAACTAAACCAAAATAATTAATTGAATATTTAATTTAAAAATATAACTCATTTAAAAAAAACCTTTAATACGTTTTACATGAGAAAAGAATCACTAATTTATAAATGCACACACCCCTTTAATTCTTGAATTATATTTAATGAAAAGGATGAATTTTGGTGCGTACCTGGGAGATCACAAATACTAGGTTGCTGGTTTGTGACGTTTAGATGCAACTCATCACGTTCCAAGTTTTTCTCTGTTTGCTTAGTAAATAATGCTCATGTCTTAACCCAAATTCGATCATTTACAAACTTGGAAAAGCTAATAAAGAGACCTAAACGGTTGTGCAAAACTTGGAATATTTTACAACAGATTTCGATATCTAGCAACTAGAGTACATGATCCAGCAATTTTTATTCTATGGTAAAGAGATTTATAAATGTAAGCTAGTAAATTCACTCTCTGTGAATCTCTATGCTTTTATTTACCAAGCCAACATTTTATTAAACCGCAGGGTTCAATGTGGACTACTTTAAGAAGCCCAATTATATATAGATATGGTCCCAAGTTATTTTTATAGAATGTCTTTTCGTTCATACAGGAATATCCAATTCTTTTAAATGTGTTCATGTAAATCGCTCCAAGAACGAAAGTCATTTCAATAAATTCTTTTTTAAGAAAGGTGACTAGATTTGCACTTTCCACTTCAACATCCAACGGAGAAATAATCCATTCAGGAATTTCTATGTTTAGAAGATCCTTGAATTGGGCTTTAAAATCTTCTTGAAAATTCTCAATGTGGTTTATAAAGATAAAAAAGTCCTTATTTATACATACAAGTTAGTAAATTCACTTGCACAATGCTTTTATTCACCCTGTAAAAATTTTATCAATCTCCAAGAGTCTATATGGACCACTTTGATCAATAACAACAAACCCATTATGACTTATAATATTTTGTTTTAATCATGTAGGTAAAGTAGATTTTTACTTCTGCAATTAGAATCATGGTAAATTTTTTAACGTTTTCATAGGTTTGAAGCTAGTGAATGAATTAGTGAATTTCACGTGGTTGAAACATCGGTTGCTTCTGATATCACATGGCTGATAAAATTTCATGTAGGCTTCTTACATTCCAGATTACTTCATAGTTTTGTACGTTGTTACCTCTTATCATTTCCCTTAGGTTATTTCGTCGACGAAAATATCTTTTAAGATTGTTTTTTTTTATTTTTCAAATATCCCATTGATATATGAGCATTTAGTAGCTGTAGTAGTTGTAGTAACATAGGTTGTCACAACAGTAGTATCATGCTATCCTTAATTCAAAGTATTATACTATAGGTATATGATATAATTTCTGAAAAAGAAGAAATTACTTTTTTACTGACACATAGTTTTGCTTAAATATTGGAATACGGTTTATAACTACGTAGATAACTATATATATATATATATATATATATATGTTATTACTCCTCATGGGTTTTTCACATCCGAGTTAGCTGATGGTTTTTCACTGGAGTTTGAGTGACAGCAAGTCTCCTCAAGTCTCCAGGACTCGTCTCAGTATTCTGGCCGTCCTCGGCAACGCTGTCGTTTGGATAGTCTCTACCCGTCCGCCAACTTCCAAGTCCTCCAGGCCCTTTAATAATCCTTTAGTTACTGTGCCTAACGCACCAATCACAATTGGCTCAATCGTTACTTTCATGTTCCACAGTTTTTTCAATTTATTATTATTATTATTATTATTATTATTATTATTATTATTATTCCCTCATTATAGATTTTCACATCAGCGTTTATAACTACGTAAATAACTATATATATATATATATATATATATGTTATTACTCCTCATGAGTTTTTCACATCCGTGTTAGCTGATGGTTTTTCCCTGGAGTCTGAGTGACAGCAAGTCTCCTCAAGTCTCCAGGACTCTTCTTAGTATTCTGGCCATTCTCTACAATGCTGTTGTTTGGATGGTCTCCACTCGTCCGCCAACTTCCAAGTCTTCCAATCCCTTTAATAATCCTTTAGTTACTGTTCCAAACGCACCAACTACAATTGGTATAATTGTCACCTGCATGTTCCACAGCTTTTTCAATTCCCTAGGAAGGTCGAGGTACTTATCCTTCTTTTCACATTCTTTTTATTCTGTGGTCAGCCGGGACAGCAAAGTCGACTATTTTGCAAGTTCTCTTTTGTTTTTTGTTTTTTGGTGATTATTATTAAGTCTGGTCTTCTGGCCAGGATTACGTGATCTGTTTGTATGTTAAAGTCTCATAGGAGTTTATTATTATTATTATTATTATTATTATTATTATTATTGTCTTTCACAGGAGTTTGAGAGACAGCAAGTCTCCTCAAGTCTCCAGGACTTTTCTCAGTATTCTAGCAGTTCTTAATAATGCTGTAGTTTTGATGGTCTCCACTCGTCCTCCAACTTCCAAGTCCTCCAAGTCCCTTCAATAATTCTTTTGTTACTGTGCCAAAAGCACCAATCACAATCGGTATAATTGTCACCTTCATGTTCCATTGATTTTTTCAATTCAAACTTTTATTAAACTAAAAAATAGAATCGTTACAATAATTAATAAAAATAATAGGCTATGTGGTGACAGAGACGAATATATATATATATATATATATATATATATATATATGTGTGTCTTTAGACACACACACACACATATATATATATATATATATATATATATAACCACTAAATCCAGTTGACCCAGTCGACTGGGAGGGTGCAAAATACACCGACTACATCTCTGCAGAGAGGTAAGACTTATCTAACGATTGTCCTGGATATGACACAAAACAATCTGACGGTGAGGCTTCAAAAATACAGTGCTTTTGGGGAATGTAGAGTATCCCTTCATTGCCATCGCTCTCAGGTCCACTCTGGCCCGGAAGGTAGCACCTGATAGGGTCCCGTCTATTGGTAAAAAGAAGTAAACTTTGTACTTATGCTAAACTGAATTGCTTGAAATATGACTGTTTTAACATTTAACCTGCGTACTTATGCTAAACTGAATTGTTTGAAATTGAATTCGGCATTAAATGACCCGAAAAGGGTTGATATGCCGTAAAACAGAACAAACAAACCACTAAATCTAGTAAAATACACTCAGTTCAGTCGGCTATGGTTGTAGAATACGCCGACTGCATCTCTGCAGAGGGATAAGAACCCGTCCCAACGAATGTCATGAATATGACACTAAATAATCTGATAGTAAGGCTGTAGCCCTGGATCATTGGGGAATGTGGAGAACCCCTTCATTGCCATTGCTCCCAGGTCCACGCTGAACTGGAGTGGTAGCACCTGATAGGGTCCTATCTATGGGTCAAATAGAACTGTCTGACATTTAAAGTGTGTGCCCAAAACCATATTAATGATTCATTTAAAAAACCTTTCAGGATTTAAAAAAAAAATTATTTTGAAGAGTTTTACCAAATCTTTTAAAAGTTCTTTAAAAGATTCTTTAAACACTCTGGAAAACTCATTTAAAAACGCCTTCAAAACTCTTTAATAATAATAATAATAATAATAATAATAATAATAATAATAATAATAATAAGAAGAAGAAGAAGAAGAAGAAGAAGAAGAAGAAGAAGAAGAAGATGTTATTATCATTACTTATTCACACCAGTGTTAGCTGATGGTTTTCCACAGAAATCTGAGTGATAGCAAGTCCCCTCGAGTTTCCAGGACTCTTCTCAGTATTCTGGGCGATCTCAATAATGCTGTAGTTTCCACTTATTTCAAAGTCCTCCAGTCCTTGCACCAATCCTTTGTTGACTACCGAGATCACCAATTATTATTATTACTATTATTATAATCATTATTATTATTATTAATAATAATAATAATAATTTTTACTTTATTTATTTTTTGTTGAAAGCGGCTCGCAGCATCCTTGAACAGTTCTAATCTAGCTTCTTCTCCAATCGTTTCATAAGAGTTTAATAAAAGTTTGAAGCCTTTTATTCTGATAAGCGACGTTGACTCTATCTCTCCACAATTGTAACAAAAGAAGAAGAAGAAGAAGAAGAAGAAGAAGAAGAAGAAGAAGAAGAAGAAGAAGAAGAAGAAGAAGAAGAAGAAGAATTAAGCATAACCGAGTAAATAGGAAAACTAAACCATCCTTCACAGAATGCACCACAAAAAAGATCAATTTTCATCATGGAACACACAACAGTATACTATGTGATACCCACCACAGGGAAACCTCAAGGTTGATGATCACAATTGTTAGGAACTGACAGTCACCAAGTATCGATGTCTACATCTTCGCTATTCTTAGTTCATGTGTTTTAACCAAAATGCTTTCACATCATTAAATGGCAAGCCTCTAAAAATAATAGAGCAGTTCCGATACTTCGGTAGCAATATCTCATCTATTGAAAGTGATGTCAACATTCACATTGGTAAAGCATGGACTGCTATCGATAGGTTAACAAACATATGGAAATCTGAATTCTCCCATGAAATAAAACGAAAATGCACCCAAGTCGTAGCCGTGTTAGTACTAATGTACGACTGCACCATTTTGACTCTTATGAAACGATTGGAGAAGAAGCTAGATTAGAACTGCTCAAGGATGCTGCGAGCTGCTTTCAACAAGAAAGCATGAGCCAAAAAAATAGCGAGTTTAAAAAACATCTTAGGAAGACGAGTAAGACACGTTAAGCACTTTTGGCCGAAGTAACAACGTACTGAAAAGCAAAGTTCTTCAATGAACTCCTGAACATGGACACACCAGTGTTGGTCAACCACCAAAAACTTAAATTCAATAGAATTGTGTGGATACTGTATACTATCAAGAAAACCTAGCAAGAGCGATGACCTATGGGGACAGAGGACGAGAGAGATCGCCAAGGGAATAGGTGTTATCAGTACGCCCTCATTAATTATATAAACATGTGAGTGTATGTGTGGGTATATATATATATATATATATATATATAAGAACCTCGCGTGGTGTAATGGTTAGCAAGCTAGATACCTACACGAATTAGTTCGAGTCTCATTGGGTGCCCCATTCATACATCCCTACGCCACATCTAAGCAAAACCCAAAGCAAATTTATATATATATATATATATATGTGTGTGTGTGTGTGTGTGTGTTCAAAAAGTTCTAAGTCTCACCAAGAAAGAAGCCAGAGCTGATCATTTTGTTGTGGCAACACACGTCGTAAATAATCCAGAAATACTAATTCAGTTTTCTGCGTTAATTTCTATGCAAGCAAGGCCAATACATATGTGAGAAGTATGCAACAAATCTGGGTGAGGCTTAGAGCTTTTTGAACGATCGTCGTCCATATTTATTCTAAAGGTTGAATTCAGTAGCATGCATTTTTGTGCATATCTAAGGAAGCACATGCTTTACATGCCCAGCACTTGATGCTATACAACGATTCACATGAGGAATGCACGTGCACACTGGCGTGGGCGGTGCCTGGTAAGTGAAGTCTTCGTTATGCTTTTGATAAGGAATTCGTTTAATTGCCAGAGTCTGTCTGCTTTTTTTTCCCAGATCATCGTTAAACCAGGATAATCGAGAGTTTGTGTGCTCTCTCGAGCATATATATGTGAATGTGTGTGCGCACGCACTTTTTCATAGAGGCATTTACTAAGCTTAGCTTAGACTGGCGCAAGGCCAGGAATACGAAATTTATTTATTTATTTATTTATCAAGCGTCGAGACTGAAGCTGTTATTTATTTATTTATTTTCTTAACAAGACAAATATGAATCATGAAAAAACATTTTTTTTTTCTCGAAACAGTTTCGTGAGAATTTTACAAGTTTATTCCAATGAGTTTCTGATTGGTCAAGGCACCTCTGAAACTTCTCTTTTGATATACAATTCTATGACTAGACTCGCAACTTTGTTGTCTATGTTCTTCTGGTAGCAGCCCAGTCGACGGGAGCAGTAGAATACACCGACTGCATCTCTGATAAGGAGTAAGACCCCCACCAAAACGAGTATCCCGAATATGACACTAAACAATCTGATGGTTTGGCTACACTATGTTGGAACTTAGATGAATGTGGAGTACCCCTTAATTGTCGTTGCTCCCAGGTTCACTCTGGCCCGGAATTGTAGCACCTGATAGGGTCCTATCTAAGAGGCAAATAAAACTGTTTGACATTTAAACTGAGTGCAATGTAATGACTAGCGTTAAATCAAATTGTTAGAAATAGAACTGTTTGATCATTTAACAGTGTAAACAAATGAATGATGTTTACTTGAATTGTTAGTGATACATAGCAATACTTGGAACTATTCAACTGAGTGCAAACGAATGAGTCATGTTAAATAGAATGATTAGTGTTAAACACCAATACTTGTAACCTCTCCACTGTGTACTAACAAATGATTGATATAAGATAGAATTTGTCGTGTTGGATAGCAGTAATTGAAACCATTTAACTGTAATGAAACAATAGCAATACTAGTGTGCAAACAAATTAGTTCTCACTTCATTTAAAAAGGATGGTACCGACAAACTAATCTCTTACATATCATGTTTATCTATTTAAATGTGTCGAAACAAATGACTGATGTTAAATTGTTACTGTTACATAGTAATTTTTGAAACCATTCAACTGCGTGCAAAATAAATGAACTCAGGCTTCTTTAAAAATGTTATCAATAAAATATGTTTAGAAATCATACATTCAATATATACGTAAAAACAGGATTTGGCCTCAAATAACCAAAAATACTTGATAAAACTAGACCAAACTCATCATCATCATCATCATCATGTTACGCTACTAGCACAGATCTCCCTGACCCTATCTCGTCACCCGTCTCTATCGTCCATCGCTCCCGGAAAGTCTTCAAGGCTCCATCCTATATCGGCATAGAGCTGTGTTATATAGGTTCTAGCTGGTCGTCCTACCTTTCCCCGTCCATGTGAAGGGGTCCACAGGAGTATATGGCTTAAGAGTTCGTCTTTACTTCTCTAGCAGTGTCTAGTTCGTTTAACTTGGATAGTTTTCGTAGTAGATGGTCGTACAGGTGCTGTTTTTGGGGTGTTGTCACCAGGACTTATTCAATACAGCTTGCAACATTCTTGTGTTGAACTTCGATTGATAAAATCAGAGAAAACGGCTTCGAGCTGAAAAAGAAAAGAAGCTGAAGGTACCCCGCAAAAACAATTACCGACGCCGACTACGCCGATGACATAGCATTACTAGCGAATACACCCAACCAAGCCGAAACACTACTGCATAGTTTGGAACGAGCCGCCGCAGGCCATGGCCTCCAAGTCAATGCACACAAAACTGAATATATGTGCTATAATCAAACAGGTGACATTTCCACACTAGACGGAACCTCTATGAAACTGGTAGACAAATTCACCTACCTAGGAAGCAGCGTCTCATCAACCGAAAAAGACATCGACACGCCGCTAACGAAGGCATGGATAGCTAACGATAAGCTATCGATCATATGGAAATCAGACCTAACCGATAAAATGAAACGCAGTTTCTTCTGGGCAACGGTCGTGTCGATACTGCTATATGGATGCACTACTTGGACGCTAACTAAACTGCTGGAGAAGAAGCTAGACGGCAATTACACAAGAATGCTGCGAGCAATATTGAACAAGTCCTGGAGACAGCACCCCACAAAGCAGCAGCTGTACGGCCACTTACCACCCATCACGACAACTATCCAAGCTAGACGAACCAGACATGCAGGACACTGCTGGAGAAGCAAGGACGAGCTCATAAGTGATGTACTCCTATGGACCCCCGCATATGGCCAAGCAAAAGCAGGACGACCAGCTCGAACATACATACAGCAGCTATGTGAGGATACGGGATGTAGCCCTGAACACCTGCCAGAGGCGATGAATGATAGGGAGAAGTGGCGAGAGAGGGTCAGGGATATCCGTGCTAGCGGCATGACATGATAATGATGATGACCGTACATTTAGTGAGCATCCATGTGGTGCATCCATATAGCAGTATTGACACGACCACTGCTTGGAAAAAACAGTTTTATCTTATCGGTCAGGTCTGACTTCCATATGACCGATAGCCTATCGAAAGCTGTCCATGCCTTTGCTAGTCACGTGTTGGTGTCATTCTCAGTTGATGAGACGCTGCTTCCGAGGTAGGTGAACTTGTCCACTATTTTCAAAGGATCCCCGTTTAGTGTGGAGTTGTCGCCTCTTTGATTAAAGCACATGTATTCTGTCTTGTCTGCGTTGACATGGAGGCCTATGCCTGCAGCAGCTCGTTCCAGACTATGAAGCAGGGTTTTGGCTTGGGGAGGTGTATTTACCGGAAGCGCTAGGTCATCGACGTAGTCCGCGTCCGTAATAGTTTGTATTGGATATCTTCTGCTTCTTTCCTTTGCCAGCTTGAAACCGTTTTCTTTTATTAAATCTATTGACGTTCTAAGCACGTAATCTAGGCAGATAATAAGCAGCTATGGGGCGAATGTTACTATCTCGAAGAAGTCTGCGTCTCCATCCGGTGAGAGAACTTTTACTTTCGTGTTTTTATATAGCATCATTATGGCTACGACGGTTTCTTTGGGGAGACCGTTGGCGAGAAGTATGTGCTCCATCTTCCCTTTGTGTATGGAGTCAAATGCCTTCGAGAAGTCGACGAATAATATTGTAACCTCAGGGTTTTTTGATCGTACCCCTTCCAGAATTTAACAGGTAGTCAAAATTTGTGATGTCGTGGATCGTTTTCTCCGAAAGTCATTTTGGCTCTTCCTAAGTATTTTCTCGATTTTGGGTGTATTGTGAGAATTTGGTATAAAATAGCCTACAATGGTCATATGCTATAAAACCCAACCAAACTAAATCATTTATGTTTAATACATATATATGAACCGGATTTGGCCTTAAATAACCTACAATGGTTGATATGCCATTAAACCTAACCAAACCAAATCATATATATTTGATATATATGTATAAAGAGGATATGGCATTAAATACCCAACAATGGTTGGTATGCCATAAAACCAAATCAAACCAAATCTTCGGGTGATCGACTAAGCACCATCGAATTTTTCTGTCTTCTATGTTCCCAAAGCTTACTTTTGTGAAGAAATTACAGTTTTGCGCACAATAAAAAGTCAAACTGCGTTAATTCTAAGCAATGTTGACGGATGTTGAACTTGAACAGTCCTGTGTTTCGCCAAAAGATTTTGATCCAAAAGTATCAAGAAGTGCCACTTATTTGCCTTGAAATCCAAAGGAAGACTAAATACCATTATTACAGGGTGGAACGATAAAATTGTCGCCATAGAAAAGACGACATGATTCCATTTCCGTTTAATGAAAACCGGTTTTCTTTTTCTGTTGCAGACCATCAACTAGTAGGCCAGTTGTGTACAAATTCCAAGAGCGATAGGAGCCTTCTATCATGTCTGAAAGGGAAACAATGTTCAACGAGCGGGATCGGAGATGCGCCGCTGTACAACTCATGGTCTCTACCGATCCAAGTTATGACAACAGAACCATTGCCAGCACCCTCAAAATGCAAATCTGGATTGCCACGAATAACAGGGACGTGCCCAGGGTGATGAAAATAAAGTTACCGGCTACGGTTATGGTCTTTGGTGTGGTTTCAAGTGAAGGCCACATCATGCCACCTCACATCTTCAAGGTCGGCTTGAAAGTCAACACCAAAGTGTACCTGGATATGCTGAAGGGTGTGGTGATCCCCTGGTGCAATCAGGTGGCCAGTGGCAGACTCTGGGTGTAGCAGCAGGACTCGGCGCCGGCCTACAAGTCCAAAGAGACCCAGGCTTGGCTTCAGAAGGAGTGCTACAACTTTGTACCCTTCTCTCACTGCCCCCTCCTTCCCCGACCTGAACCCGCTGGACTACTTCGTTTGGTCATACGCCGAGAACATCACCAACATGACCTCCCAGCCTGATCGCCGCCATCCGCCGAGTATTCGCCGAGCTCCTGCCGGCACTTGTGGAAAAGGCATGCTCCCAGTTCCGGATCCATATCGAGGCGATGATTGAGGCTGAAGGCGGCTACATTGAATAGATGTCAGCGCTGCTACATAATCAAGTTACCTGAATTGATTTTTTCAATAAATGTTTTAAAATAAAGCTGTAGTGTTGTTTTCTTTAGGATGACAATTTTATCTATTCCACCCGGTATATAAGTTTTTCACCTGTGGATAGGTTTTCATTCATATTAAAAATTCAAGAAATATAAATATTCATCCTTATTGTTATACTCACAATTTTTCGGTCAATACGTCCTTCGGACTTTTTCAGGTATTTCATATCGAACTCGGGAGCCTACACAGAACTTCGACCTGAACCCTTTATTTTTATCCACAGGGTGAGATTGTTTTAATTCCGTTAATCATTATAGGGTACAAGTGTCAAGCTGTAGTAAGTATTCCTTGTAATTTACTCGTTGCCGGGATTGAACCCGCATCCTTCAAATGATTTCACTTTGAAGTAATGAAGACGAAGACAATAGTCCGAATACTCTAAGTGATAAAAATGATCAAGTTTCATCTCAAAAATTTGGACAAGTAAAATTCTTTTCATCAAACCTCTTATATGGCTTCCAGTGAGAATCGAACTTACTACTAGTGTTCTAAGGTCGCAAATACAAATCATCTAATGAGAAAGAAAACTCCTATTCAGCAATAATTGGCCGATGAGACTAACTTGTTAACCATTTCACTATGACGAGTCTGGTTTACAAAGATTCCTTAAGGTATCACTTTTTCCTAAGAGATCATCCATCTCAGTACTTGCTTCTTAATTCCGTTAATCTCGAAGGAATCCGTTATTTAAGCGTGATTTCACCGCAAGTCACTTTTACATGTATATGCTTATGTATTGGTATTTACTAAGCTTTGTACGTTCTGCTTGGTTTGGTTTGGTTTGGTTTGGTTTTATGGCATATCAACCATTGTTGGTTATTAAATACCAAACCCGGTTTGTACATAAATATTAGATACATATTTGTAAACATAAGTCAACAAAGTTAAATGGTTCCAAGTGTTACTATGTATCACTAACAATTCAATTAAACATCATTCATTGGTTTACTCATAGTTAAACAGTTCTATAATCAAACAATTCAATTTAGCATAAGTCATTTGTTTGCTCTCAATTTAAATGTAGGGGTGTAATGGTTAAGGCGATGGACTGTAGAATCGTAGTAAGCGGGTTCAAATTCTAATCGCGCTATTAGGTTCACTTTCGGACAAATACCCTTAGAAAGGGTATGAACCCCCCATCCTCCTAACTATGGATTAAATTGTATCTTTACTGTTCTTCTAGAAGGATAGCTTTGGCATTAAATAACGTACAAAGGTTGATATGCCATTAAAAAAAAAAGAAACCAAAATCAATTCATATGTCAAACGGTTCTATAAGATTGGGCCCTATCAGGTGCTATCATTCGGTATTCCCCAAAGCTCCAGAATTACTGGAGCCTCACAATCAGATTGTTTTGTGTCATATCTGGGACACTCGCTGGTAGGGATCTTACCGTTCTACAGAGATGAAATCGGTGTATTCTTCAGCCCCTGCCGACTGGGCTATCGTGTTCTGTGTGAGAGAATAAATTGTCTACGGTGGTAAAAATCCACTTCTGGACCTCTGGGTAGTGTGCATTCACTCCTTTGTTAAACTCTCATATTAATCTAACCTCGAATGATTGTACCTATGGGTTAAATAAATCTGCTTGAGATAGCATTTAAAATGCTTTTAAACTGCACTAATTCAACGCCTCTTCAAACATTTATATTGTAACCAAATATAAAGAGTGTTGTATGTCTCTACCTACCAGCAGAGAAGACTTGACACAAAGTCAACGACACATAGACTTATAGTGGTGATTAATGGAGGGGGACGACGAGGCTCGATCCCTGCCGGACTGTGATTGCCATCAGCTCAATATGTGCAATTTGAGGCAGATGAGCCTGCAGCTGAACAATGCTGGTCATCGGCTCACTTAGTGCAATGGGAGCCGGATGAGCCTACAACTAAACAATGCTGGTCATCGGCTCACTTAGTGCAATGGGAGCCGGATGAGCCTGCAGCTGGACGTAGATCCAATCAAAATGACTCTACACACGGATGCCTGATTAAAGTGGTTACCTATTTAAAACGATTGTGAACAACGTTTAATTTACTAAAATTTAATTGAATGAGATTTTGAATTTTTAATATAACATAGGAATACTTAAAACATATAAATCCGATGTAACTGCAAATTATCAATATTAGAAACGAAATCAGGCAACCATGTACATATTTACCAAAACGAGTAATCTACTCTTCTATTTGCCCATTTCTGATTGGAAGATAAATGGATTCATACCTTTTCCCAAAGGCGTTTGTGCAAAATGAAACGCTGACAACTTCGAGTAGAACTTGAATTCAGGTGACTGATTTCATTTTCTACGACGATAACCGTTACGCTTAGTATTCTTTACAAGTAATCTGTTGTTCTGAAATTCATTTTTGCTTCTCTTTACTTATGTGGAATTGATCCGTAGCATGTACAGTTTCGATTTAACCCGGTGGAGTCCCTGCGGCATAGCAGCTAACATGCTGGACTGATTTTGTATATTGACCTTCGACCCGGCCAAACATGCCATTCCAAAGTGATGCACCGGAAGGAAGTGACACATTCCGATGGCAGTTATGAGAAGAAATCGCGTAGGCGGGCTTGGCTAAAAAAAATGGGACAAGGTAAAAATCCCATGGTACACTCATAGACTGATGCACCGGAAAAGAGTGACCTGTGAACTGCATGACAGTTATTTCCACTTGATGACGATCAAACATGCCATTCCATATATTGAGTAGGCGATTGAACTATTATATAACTCGGTGAAGACAGGAAGTCAGTTAGTTGGGGACCAGAGAAGTGAGAGACAAGATGTGGTCGGGAAAGCCGCCACCCGGCAGAAGGGGCCTTCGGGACCCCCAGTTAGTTTGGAGACCAGACCAGTTGGTGAGAAGATGCTGGGATGAGAACATGTCCCAGAGATGCTGGGCCCCCAGGCCCTCAGTTGAGCAGCCCTGGAGAACGAGAAAGACACAACGCTGATGGCCATAAGAGTGGGGGGTCAATATATTGCAGTTCTGTTCGGTCTCCAGCTCTCTCACACACACAACCCTTTCAAATAAAGTGAGAGGTATATTTTTTTAAAGAAGTCTTCGCTCGTCTGTTATCATTGCGTCAATATATATCATGCATGTATATGTGTATAGTTGTAGCATATGACTATACAACACTGAGACATCGTAGTAAAAAAAGAAAACGAAACCGATTGATCTTTTAAAACACACACGTGAGGAGGGGTGTCATCGGCTAGCCAGTGGGACTGAGTAAACTGCAGATGATACTGTTACATGAATTCTTTCTTAAAATTTCGAATGTACTCGTGAACTTTTATTGCTAACAAAGGTTTCATTTGGTTTGGTTTGGTTTGGTTTGTTTAATGGCATATCAACCTTTGTGAGTTATTTAATACCAAAGCTAGCCTTTTGGAAGAACAGCAGTGATACTTTTTAACTTATAGCGAGCGGAATTAGGAGAGTCATACCTTTCCCAAAGGTATTTGTGCGAAAGTGAATGTTATAGCGCGACTTAAGTTCGAACTCGCTTACTACGATGTCGCAGTCCAGCACGTTAGCCACTATGCTAAGAGAATTAAGACTCAAGGATAGGAAGAGAAAAAAAACGATGAGTAACGATAAAATAAAAACGTTCGTTCAGATTCTGCAGTAAAATTAAAACATTTTGCAATAAAGTGTTGAGTATTCCCACAAAGATAAACACGTCCCAAGGCCAGTCATATAAAACGGAATATCTCGTCCCAGAATCTACCCTCCTTTTTTTTACTGGGAACTTTAGAATTCCTTACAGGCAAAAGTTAAAGTAAGATACGGACTTTATGTCCCATATCAAAACATTTTCACAAAGGCCAGACTTCTATAGACCCATCAAGTAAGATCTTGTATTCAGAAATCTTGAAACTATCAGATGATTCCTTTCTACTCATATATAGTTGGCAGAAAATTCCAGAAAAGGGAATCACTACTTTCCCAAGATCATTCTGTGTGGTGAGCTCTTTGTTGGACATTACGACCGAGTGTCACCAAAGAAAAGATACAAGGTTTCCTTCGAGTCGTTATATCGCTTGTATTGGATGAACTCTTAGAAACGGACACGGTGACTCGAGTTAAAATCCTATACCAGGCTGTTTGCATTCTACATAGCGCTAACACCCTTATGAAAGGTATAAATCCTATTCTCCCTCCAGCTATGAGTAAATAGTTGGCCAGACCAGGCTATTTAACCTGGGTATGGCAACCGGTATAGGAGAAGGACAACTCTAATTTAAAACGTTAAACCCCGCTTTTGTCGTATCCTAAACGGGCCGATGGGTTGGTAAATACATACAGGGCCTGCTTGAAAAAATCCTTTGGTGTTTGTCACATCGACCACCGCTAATGATCCGCCCCAGATGAGAACTGTGATACCTTGTGTCTCACTACCAACAGCCCCAGAGCCACCCAAAAAGGCGCGGGAGGAAGACTTCAACGTAATGCGATCAAAGCCTGAGCAAAACTTCTGCTGTGGTCGATACAATTTAGAATATTTTGTAAAAACTTTTAACGATGTTACAGGTGTACTTAACGATACAGTATGCAGTAAGTTGGCTCCCTTTTTGACAGCTACTACATTGAGGTGTCGGAGAGAGCGCTACTCCTTTCCCTAGATTGCTCCACTTACTCATGATTCCTGCTTTATAATGCTGAGTGTTAAACAAGGAGGCATCAAGTACCATTTTTGAGTCTTTGGTATGACACGACCTGGGATTGAACCCTGGTCTTCCAGACTATTGGCGAACGCTCTAAACTTTTGTATTCCTAAAAAAAAATCGCTTTATATGAACATAAACAGATAGAAGTAAGATAGAAAACCAGTTCGCTAATTTCATTTCCCGTACAGATAACTTGTCACACTGCAAATCAGCTTGTTAACCATCACGTTATCATATTTACCCAACCCCTCCGCTCGGGCAGGATATAACACAAGGTCAATTTTTTAAGCGGAGTTTAACAGGTTTGAATTCAGAGTTTTCCTTCTCCTATACTAGTTGCCTCACCAAGGCTGAAGAAATCAGTCTGCCCTACTATTTTCCCATTGCTGGAGGGAGAATAATTGGATTCATACCTTCCCCTAGGGTATTAGTGCTATGTGAAATGTAACCGGTCTCGTCCAGGATTTGAACTCGTGTCCATCTCCTACGACGATAGCCATTACACCACGGGCACACGTTATTGTGTATATATGTCTGTGTGTCACTACTAGAGAAGTGAAGAACACTTAGAGAGGATCGAACACATTAGATAATAGTATTTACTTGCTAGACTAGTGAACTATTCCTTACCTCACATAACTTGTGAATAAAATATTGCCCGTGGCAAAAGATGTTGAATTAGAGGAGTTTTTTTTTTAATTTAGCAGTAAATAAGCTAAAACAAATTAGACGCAAAACAATTTTTATTCAGTAGCTGAAAATTCTGGCTTTATAGAATATACTTTATAGAATATACCTTAAACAAATTAGATTATATTAAATTAGTTACAGCTTTTCTTCAGTAAAGGCATATACAATTAATGACATGGCCAGCAAACAGTCAAGATCTAAATCCAATTGAAAACGTACAGTGGAATGTTTAAATGGCCCATGGGACGGTTCCATATATCAAAGAAGTTATTTTAACGGCCATTCGGGAAACTAATTTGATCAAGAATATTGCTTTAAGTTCGCGAAAATCATAGCAGAAAGAATTAAAGTTGTAATAAAATCTCGAAGAGAGGAAATTAAGCATCACTTCTAATTTATTTTGTCAATGAATTTCATTAACTTTTGACAGCGACTTCGAAATCCAGTCACGCTATTAACGTTCACTTTCGGACTAATGCCCTTGAGAAAGGCATAAACCCCTTCATCCCCTAAGCTATAGGTTAAATAATACCACAACTATCCTTCTACAAAGATGGCTTCGGCATTACACTGGGTGATTATATATTTTCCCCTGCATAGTATGGAAAAAATGCACCATTAATTTGAATAATTCAGCTTAACTTGTTTACGGAATATTTGATGAAGCCAGAATATTCGGGTATTAAATAAAAGATGTATTACGTCGTATCTGTTATTAGTTTATTTACTGCTAAATTAAAAAAGATGGGGGATATCCTTCATATGTGCTAATCTTATAACTTTTGCCAGTAGTTGTAGATAATGAACATAGCTTCAACAGTCCATTCTCTCTAGACAGGACCTAAGGCCTCATCTAAAATGGGTAGAATTGGGTTCATTGCTTTATGTCTGATGCACTCCAAAAGAAAAATGCCGTCAGATTTTAAGTTTAGCTACGCTATTTATGGCATCGTGAAAGTGTCACAGTCTTTTTGTTCTTTTTTTTAATAACCATGTGTCGAATCTGTTTATGGTGGAGAAGCAAGGTAAGTAATTATCTCACGTCAAAACCCACAAAGCATTATGAGTGCGTTGGGGTGAGGATCTGTGTCTCTGTGTGTCTGTCTGCGTGTCTATGGACACGTGTGGATTTTGATGTTTTTATCTCCCATCTGTTGTCATTTACTTCTTAGCTTAGTTTGGCACAAGGCCAAAAGAATGGAACTCCCAGTGAGTATCAAATTAATTAACAATGGACTGCCAGCCTACTTCGCTAACCGCCACGCGAGACAACCGTCTATGTATTCACCCAACCCCTTCGCCACAGACAAGATGTGACACAAGGTCAGTTTTTAAGTTGAGTTCAACTGATTTGATTTCAGGGTTTTCCTTCTTCTAAACTGGTTGCCTTACCAAGGCTAAAGAACCCAGTCTGCACAAGTATTTACCGACAGCTTGGGGAAACGTGTTGCATTCATGCCTTTCCCAAGGGCACTAGCGAAAAAATGAAAGGTAAACAGCCTCGTCTAGGATTTGAACTCGAGTCTCCGTGTCCCTTTCTTAAAACGATAACCATTAGGTCACCCTTGTAGAACTATATCTTGTCATTTACAAAGCTTGACATAGCTTAGCTTAGCCTAGTCTGGTACTAGAACAGAGGTACACCGATTCAGATTCAGATAGATTTGGGTGACACGTCAACCTGTCTAGGGTTATTTTATGCCTAGAAGTTAGAGAATCGAGCTTATGGTACATTCATATCCACATTTTTTATGCAGTTGTTTTTCAGATTTATTTTGCGCACGTTCCTATCGAATACAAATAATTTTTAAATCTATATAAGCCATAGATGGGATCCTAACAGGTACTACCACTTGTGGTCAGAATTGATATGGGAATAATGCCAATGGAGGGGTGATCCACACTCCCCAGAGTTCGAGGACTCGAGCCTTTTCATCAGATGCAATTTAATGTCTTACCATGGAAACCTTTCTGCGGGGAAGGATTTTAACCCTCAGTAGTGAATACAGTTAACATATTCTAAGCCCTGTCAAGAGGGCAAGCAGACAAAAATCGTGCTCTAACAATAGTCTGCTCGCCTATCTTTCAAACCACTACACCACCCAAACCAACGCTGTACAATCAAGTGTTAAAATTTTTAAAAAGTATCTACACACGAAAAACGTGCTTCTTTGAAACAGACGTCCAGTGTACAGATCCGATTTATATCTTTATAAACAGATAAATCCATGGGAAGATTTAGGCGCAGACAGACGGTTGTCCAGACAAATCTATATTCAACCTATATCTTTCTTTTTTATTTTCAAAACCGAAAGAGTTCAAGATTCAGAACTTCTCTCCGTGTTGGTACTGCGAGGCAAAAACGTGATATGTATTTTACAGAGAAGTGTATCTGCTGTCTGCTACCAGTCGTTCAGTGTTAGCGACAGCCGAGAAGATAGTAAAAAGGTGGCGGAGAAAGTGACAGGAGAAGTGAAAACTACCACTAGGCGGCGCTGTGAATCTATACTTAGACATAGTTTGTGATTGGTGCATAATTGGGTGTCTCTATCGTTCCTGGGTCGACGAGGCCTGCCAATTGTCCCGCACTTTTACTTGCCCTCTTGTACTACAATTGATTCTCGATGTTTCTATATGCGTCTTAGGCTTTTTCTTCTTGCCTTGTTAATTTCTTTCTTACGATCCTTGCGTTCTTTTATTCATTCTGTTCGTTCGTTTCATTCCTTATCAGTTCTCAATTCCTGTTCTTTAGTAATGGGTTACCCTAAGTGTGCTCCTTCTTTAATTCATTCATGCATTGTTGCTTTTTCCTTTCTTCTTTTTTCCTCCTTTCTTTCAGTCTTTTTTCTGTCGTCATTCTTTCGTTCTTTTTCAGTCATTCTGTCTTTCATGTGACCTTTGTTTTTCGTTTATTTGTTGGTTGGTTTCTTTCTTTTTTTCTTCATTTCCAATTTCTTTATTCTTTCTTTCTTTTTCAATCCTTCTTTCTCGCTCTTTTTCCATACTACATTCTTCATTTCTTTCTTCATCAATTCTTTCTTTCTTTCTTTCTCTCTTTCTTTCTTTCTTTCTCGTTTTTTCTTCTTTATTTCCTTCTTTTTTTCTTTCTTTCTTTTAGCTTTATTTTTTTACTCTTTACTATTATATCATCTACTTAAATCATTTAGTTTAACTTCTTCTTCTGTCTAACTCCCCTCCTCTCTTTCTTTCTTCTTCTTTTTTTTCTATTCTATTTTCATTCTGTTTTTCATAATACAATTTCCTTCTTTCTTTTTGCTTTCTTTTCCTGTTTAATTTCTTTTACTTTATTCATTTTTCTTTCGTTTCCTCATTTTTTTTTACTATTTCTTTCGTTCTTTCTTTTCAATTTAATTGAAACCATATATATATATATATATATATATATATATATATATATATATATATATATATATATATTCAAAATGTCCTTTTTTCAATCGTTCTTTTTTCTTAATTGAATTCTCTTCTTTCTTTTCGTCCTTTTTTTACTATTTCTTTCGTTCTTTCTTTTCCATTTAATTAGAATCATTCTTTTTCCTACATTAATTTGAAGGAATATGCATGCATGCACACACACACACACACACACACACACACACATATATATATATATATATATATATATATATATATATATATATATATATATACGCATGCAGGAATATGCGCTCACACACACACATATATATAAGACAAAGAAGATAATTCAAAAATCAAAGTGACATGTTTCGATATAAGAATTACTAATTCAAAGTCAATTTTATTTGGCAAAAAGCGAAATCCACACAAGACAAGGTGAAGAGAAGTGAAATTCTTTCTTTATATATTTTGCATAGGTGAAATTTTTATTCAAAAATCTTCCTCATATTTCTCTCTCTATTGGTTTAGTGGATAGCATACAAGACTGTGAGATCGTAATCAACGAGTTCGAGTTCCAGCTGCGTGATTACGTTCACTTTCGAACTTGTGCCTTTGTTAAAGGTACAAACTCTCTTATTCCTAAGAGCTTTAGGTCAAATAATACCAGTGCTATCCTTCTGCAAAAATGGCTTTGGCATTAAATAACCCTTCAAATTTTTATATTCCATTAAACAAAGAAACCAAACTAATATCTCTCTCTTTATATATATATATATGTATACATATGTGTGTGTGTGTGTGTGTGTGTGTTTGTTTTATTAAAGATAACATACAAATCTGTTATATTTTTTATAAGTTTCTGTTTTCGAATTTGTTCTCTCAATGTAAGATGACAGTTATATAAGAACTCTGAAAAGATTATAATGTCATTGAATGTATATATTTCGACTGCTTTCGACTATTATAGGACTTTATCGAGAAAGAAATTGTAAATACATTAATAATTATGACCAATGTGTTGAAAGAAATTTTAGAATTTTTTGTGTCATGTGGTAGTGACGTTATTTCTGTTCCAAAAGATAAAGACAATCTGGATTGTATATTCCAGAATCGTTTGATACGTGATTGAGAATCGGCTGTTTTAATTCAATAAGTGGAGCTTTAAAAACAAGTAGTCTCTTTTTTACAATTTACTTAAAAGAGAATGTTATTTTCTACAAGTACTGACGAATCGAATGTTAGTCTATGATTTTATTTTGTTTCCTATGCTATCTAGATATACTTTATATATACACACACACACACACACATATATATATATATATATATATATAGAGAGAGAGAGAGACCATAGTGACCATAGTCGAGGTTGACCAGAAGGTTCCCTTTTCGATAGCTACTACACCAAGGTGTAGGGGGGCGCTACTCCTTCCCTGGAAATGTATATATATATATATATATGTGTGTGTGTGTGTGTGTGTGTGTGTGTGAATATAAAACATGAAAAACAACTCATCGATATTTTAGAATATTTTTTGGATAAATCATTGTAACATCTGCAGTTAATCGTTCTGAAAATGGTTTCACAAAAAAAACGAAACGTGAGCACGTCATCATATATAACTAAAATATATCTGAATATTTGGTTTCTTTCATATTTTTTTTATTCACATACCGTAGAATTTGTTTCTATTTCTATTTAATATATATATATATATATATATATATATATATATATATATATATAAGTGTGTTGCAGGGGGTAATTTGTTTTAAGGCATTTCATGCCAAAGTCAGTTTAAAATTTATAGTTGTCAATTATGTACTGAATAAAAACATTATCTTCGCAATAATTTTAAACGAGTAAAAACTTCTTATATATTTGCAATGTCAATTTTTAAAGAGCCAATTAATTAGCATAGTCCAAAATAATCTTAAATATCATCTCCAGCCCTATCGCCAAAGGTAGTAGAATACAGCGACTGCATTTCTACTGAGAGATAAGATCCTATTAATGGGTCAAATAGAACTGTTTGACATTTAAACTGAGAGCAAACAAATGACTTATGCTAAATTGAATAATTAGAAATAGAAATGTTTGAGCATTTGAATATGTGTAAATAAATGACTGATGTTTAATTGAATTATTTGTGAAAACATAGCAATGCTTGGAACTATTTTTAATTTTGCTGACATGTTTACGAACTATATATATCTAATATATGAGTATAAACCAGATTTGGCACTGAATAGCCTACAATGGTTGATATACGATAAAACCAAACCAACTGAACCATTAAATATCATCTCAGATCTATCTGGCCTATAGATGGGAAGCTAATAGTTACTACCACTTAGTTTCAGAGTAGACCTGAGAGTATTGTATTTTTGAACATATTTTAATAGGAAAATGATTTAAACGGTTGTTTTTTGACAGCGTGTCAACTATTGTTGGGTTATTTATTGCAGATATCACTGTCTTTTTTTTTTTCTTTTTGTCAGCAATTTGTTATAGTGGTATACCCCATGACGTCACGGCATGGACTCTCCCCGACACGATAAATAGTGACAGACTCGATAAACGAATCAAGCATGTATAGTCAGTTACCAGTAACCGTTACTAAATATATACTGCTGTAAACCTTACATCTCTTTGTGCTATTCATTTCTGGCCCTTCAAGAGCACAACACAATTATACAATGTTAAGAAACTGTATCGATTCAATAATCAATTTTCAACAAATTCAACTTCAACTAACTCTTGTTAAATTATAATTTGTAAACAATTATGTTTTCGTCTATTCCTAATACCGTTCATAATAATTATTTGCTAAAAATGTTACATTTTCAATTAATTATTCCTATGAAATGGAAATATTTGTTTGAATAGACAGTCATTTTAAACACGAAAAACATTCTGAGATACAATATCAAAGTTTGAAAAGCAAATGTTGTTCCAAATTATTATCTCTGACCTAATTAACCGAAAAATGGGACCCTAACAGGCACTAACCCGGATCCGAGGAAACCTCCAAGTAATAGTAATGAAACGAACAAGCAGCTCCACACAACCCAGATCTCCAGAACTGGAGCCTCATCCCCGGAGGCAATTCATTATAATAACCAGGATATGATACATATTTGTGGGCGGGTATTTCTTGGAAGCATAAGAAAAATAACTGATAAAGTCAAGAAAATTATGAATGCCTTTCCACTTTACCTCTAGGCCCATTATACTGATTTTTTTCAATATTTCATTATAAAGTACTCAGCATCTCAATTTCAGTTATTTTCTAAAATCATGAACATTGTCTTCAGCTGTCAAATCTGAACATTATTGACCAATTTGATTCAAAATCTAGTTACGTCTCCTAATTGGAAAATCTTCCTCTGGTGTCTTTGTAAAAAGTTGGCGACCAAAGTCGAGAGCGACCAGAAGGCTCCCTTTTCAATAGCTACTACACCGAGGTATAGGGGTGGGCGCTGTTCCTTTCCTTGGATTGCTCCACTTTACCCTTGATACGTACCTTATATTGCTGAGTGTTAAGCAAGGAGGTGTCAAGTACCATTTTTAAAGTCTTTGATATGACGCGACCTGAGATTGAACGCAGGTTTCCCGGACCATTGGCGAACACTCTACCCACTTGGCCAATGAACCGGTGTCTTTGTACTTAACACTAAAAAAAACACACTTACACACACACACATGAATTTATGTATTTACCTATCTCCTGCGCTACGAACAGGGGGCGAAACAAGGACAATTTTTAAGTGTAGTTCAGTCGGTTTCATTTAAGAGTTTTTCTTCTACTGATTGCCTTACAAAAACTAAAGAAACCAGTCTGTCCTTTATCTACCCATATTTGGAAGGAGAAGCGATGGCTTCATGCCTTTCCCATGGGAATTATCGCGAAATGAAAGGCAAACAGCCTTCGTTCAGGATCTGGACACACGTCATCGATTCCATTAATTTCAACGATAACCGTTACGCTATATATGCTTCAAATTATTTTCTCTCTCACACAGATGTACTCACAAATAAATGATATAAATTATATTTGTCCATCGGCATTGATGACGACCATTAATTAAGCTGATGCTTACAAATCAAACTACACATGTGATTTACTTACAGCGGTGAAGGTGTGTGTAAGAACCAGCCACACATTCTGGGTGAACTGAGACCTGTAGAATGCTGTCTCATTGCACCACACATTCACCGTACAGTACTCCTCAGAATTTAAATTTTGAGTTTTTCCTTCTCCTCGGGTGGTTGTCTTACCAAGGGTAAAGAGCCCTGGTTGCACTACTATATACCCATAGGTATGCATGGGAAGAAGAGTCGGATGCATGTTTTTCCCAAATACATTAACGATGTAAACTGTTACACAATGTACAAAAGGGATTTGAGAAGGCTTGTGTGGAACCAGCCACACTTTCTTGATGAGCTGGTAGCAGAAGGTTGGTTTGGCTTGGTTTGGGTTCTTTGTTTAATGGCATATCAACCTTCGTGGGTAATTTGATACCGAAGCCATCCTTGAAGAAGAACAAAAGTGGTACTATTTAACCCATAGCTGGAGGTATATAGAGGATCATGCCTTTCTTTTGAGTATTAGTTCGGAAGTAAACATAATAGCGAGACTAGAGTTCGAACTCTTTTACTGCGTTGTCGCTGTCCAGCACATTAGCCACTACACCACAGGGAATTCATCATATCAGAAGAGTGGTGCAACAGTGTACCTGAGATTTTCCAGAAAAATACTTCTTAGGTCTAGGAATCAGTGTTTTCTTTCTCCTAGGCGGGTTTCCATACCAAGGCTAGAGAGTATAGTTTTCCCCATTTACCCATCGGTCGGAGGGAAGAAAAGAATCCGGTTCATGCTTTTCTCAAGGACATTAGCGTGACGTGAAACAGAGGTAGCCTCATCCAGGGTACGAACACTGATCGTCGAGTCCATTTCCTACGACAATAACCGTTGCGTTATACATACAGGCATTAAGATATTATTAATTATGCTGAGTTGTTCTCGGTTATACCAAGGAGGGAATATGCTAGAGTCTTAAAACATATATTCTGTTCTTATTATTCTATTCTAATTATAAATTCCAATTATTCTATTTCAATTATTCTATTCTAATTATTCGATTCTAATCATTAAGGTTTTTCGGACTATTGTCTTCAGCTTTACTGTTATTTCCACAACGTTTCGGCCGATATGTCCTCCGGCCTTCTTCAGGTGTTTGTCGAACTCGGGAACCTTCACGGAACTTCGAACTACGTCGTTTATTGAAACCACGGGGGTCGCCTGTTTGCCATAACCGGGTACAAGTGTTAAGTATTCCTGTATATTACTTACCTGTAGTGAGGATTGAATCTGCAACCTTCAGATTATTGTCTTCTTAGAAGCTCAGGGAACCAACGCCTATAACCGTTACGCCATGTGTCCTATAACCGTTAAGCCAATAAAGGACGTAGTTCGAAGTTCCGTGAAGGTTACCGAGTTCGACAAACACCTGAAGAAGGCCGGAGGACATATCGGCCGAAACGTTGTGGAAATAACAATAAAGATGAAGACAATAGTCCGAAAAACCTTAATGATAAAAATCAACAAGCTTCGTCTCAGAAATTTAGACAACTAATATTCGATTCTAATTCTATTTCAATTATTCAATTCTAATCATTTATCCCGTCGTCGAAAATGTGTAACATATCTTTTCTTTACTCGTCAAAAAAAAATATTTTGTTAAAGCAATTCTCTCTTTGTTGGGCCGTGAACTTTTCAACATTCTCTTGTATTATCGAAATATGTAGCCAACCACGTGATATACAACGATTACACGTGGAAATGGTGGACTAATAGTAAGAGGAACTCTCTCATCTTCTGGAGTTGGTGGACAAGTTCGATGCTATAGGAATCCTAAAGATAAAGAAAACATTAATATTCCTGAGGAAGAACGATCAACTTTTGGCAAGCAGTTCTCTTTCGTAGCATTTTCAACATGACAACGCATCTTCTCATACAACTAAAATTGAAAAAAAGCAGCTTTCTAAAAACAAAGGAGCTTCTGGCCTTGACAAAGTCCAGATTTAAATCCAGTTGAAGATATATGGAGTACAGTGTGTCTAAAAATAGATGCAACACATTAATATGATAATGATTAATCACTGAGACAAGCGCAATAAAGGTCATTTGGAACACGTCCAGTAAAAAATTCTTCCTTTGAGCTTGAGGCATTAAATTGATGTTTTTTAATTATCATTAAATCAACTTACAGGGCATGCAATATTTTTTTGAGTTTCTTGTCTCAATAATTGATCATTATCATACAAATGGCTTGCATCTATTTTGAGACAGTTTTGAATGATTTTGTCTCCAAATAATTAGTGACGCAAAATATTTTTCCTCTCTTGTCCAAGAATTGTGATCGAGGATTAATAGTTTTTATCGTATACTATTTTCAAATCTGAAACAAAAAAGAACACAACATTATTATTAGTTGAGTAATTAGCAGTCACATGGGTCACATGTATATTGAGACACCTTATTTTAATGGGTTGCATCTATTTTGAGACAGTTTTAAATGATTTTATATCTAAATAAGTTGTGACGTAAAATACTTGTTCCTCTCTTGTCCAAAGCATTGTTATCGAGGATTAATAGTTGTTACAGTATACTATTTTCAAATCTGAAACAAAAAAGAACACATTATCATTAGTAGAGTTATAAGCAGTCACATAGGTCCCATGTATACTGAGACACCCTATATAATAAAAACGAAAGTTTTCTAATAAAACGTTTTCTAATGAAGATTACGCTATGGGAAGCAATAAATAATGAGAGGAAAAACATTTCTATTGAACAATGTAAGAAACTGACAGCATGCCTAAATGAATTACTTTGTTTAAGAAATCTTATAGTAAAGCCACCCTGTATTATAAGGGATTTAATATGTCTACATATTAATTGTCTTGTTTTGTATTTTTCTTACTTATGTTAACTCTTTATTTTTTGTCCACAAGTATAAAGAAGCTTTAAACACTCTCCTCTGCCAGGTAGTAGGCAGTTCGCGACTTAACTTCTGTATTCGTGTGAGAAGCTCATTTCTACTTAAACTTCTATTTGGAACGAGTCAACTGACGACAGCCATGTTCAATGTGTTCAGTAGTCCTCTAGACACGGGATCTTTCATTTCAACGCAGTTCTTAAAGCATTAATCATGTTAGATAATTATCAGAACTTAAATATATTTTGCCAACCTACTGTTAATATTTCTACATTTTCTTTTTTCAGTAGAGGAAATATATTGTGAATTGAATTACCATGACCAGAAAATTTGGCGAACACCTACGCACGACATACGGAAACACAGGACCTTATTTTTATGTTGTGAAGATCACGGCATACACTGCTGATGAGACTTAATAAGGTCGAGTTTTCTGATCATGGTAATTCAATTCACAATACTGTTAATAAGTTATATATTTTGCTGTTTGTTCATCTGTATCCTTTTTGCCCAGTCGGCTGGTGCTTTTCTGCAGAGAGGTAAACTCCCAACCCTCTCAACGAGTCTCCTAGATATGACACTAAACAATCTGATGGTAAAGTTCCAGAAATGCTGGAGCTTTGGGGAATGCAGAGGACCCCTTCATTGTCATCGCTCCCAAGTCAACCAAGTCAAATCTGGCCCGGAGTGGTAGCATCTGATAGGATGACATGTATGGGTCAAATAGTACTAAACTTTGTATTTATGCTAAACTGAATTGTTTGAAATAGGACTGTTTTGACATTGAAACTGAGAACTTAAGCTGAACTGAATTGTTTTGGATGCTAAACTGAATTGCTTGAAATAGAACTGTTTTTGACCTTGAAACTGTACTTACACTAAACTGAATTGTTTGAAATAAAACTGTTATGACATTTAACTGCGTGTAAACAAAAAAACTATACTTATACTAAAATGAATTGTTTGAAATAGAACTGTTTGACTAAACTGAATAGCATGGAAAAGAAATGTTTTTGACAAATAAACTGTACTTATGCTAAACTGAATTGTTTGAAATAGAACCATTTTGTTTTGTTTTTTCAAATTAATTTGGCATTAAATAATCTACAAAGGTTGATATGCCATAAAGCCCAATAAAAAAAACAAGCATTTTTATTATTTCATTTTTAGTTTTCATTTCTTTAAACCACTCAGAATGAAATCAAATAAAACAAAATCATTTTTTTAAAAAATGACCCGATATCTCATGAATAATTAAATATTAATCTTTAGAAATAACACACACACACACACACATATATATATATATATATATATTTATATATATGCGTGTGTGTGTGTGTGTGTGTGTGGTTTGGTTTAATGATATATCAACCATTAAAGGTTACTTCATGCCAAGTCCTGTAATATATATATATATATATATATATATATATATATATATATATATATATATATATATATTTGATTTGTAAACACATTTTTGTCGATAACATTTTTAAATGAGTCTGAGGTCATTTTTTTCCGTCGCAGTTTTAAGAATTGCTATATAGCAGTCACAGTTCAATATCAGTCATTTGTTTTGCACTCAGTTTGTAGGTAAATTCAAATAAGTTTAAATAAGTTAGAACTGATTCATTTGCACACAACAGAGTATTACTATTGTTTCTACACAGTTCATCATCATTATCATCATCATCATCATCATCATGTCGCGCCATCAGCATGGATCTCTCTGACCCTCTCCCGCCACTCCTCTCTATCGTCCATCGCTTCCGGTAGGTCTTCAAGGCTACATCCTTTATCAGCACAGAGCTGTTGTACGTAGATCCTAGCTGGTCGTCCTGCCTTTGCTCGTCCATGTGAGGGGGTCCACACAGTTAAATGGTTTCAATTATTGCTATCTAACACTAATATTTCTACTCAATATAAACCTTTTGTGTTTACACAGGGAGGGGACTGTAAGTATTGCTTTTTAACACAACTTATTCCGTTCAACACTATTCATTCATTTACACTTCGTCAAATAGTTCCAACCATTGCTATTTCATACAAATAATTCCGTTTAGCCACACAGAGTTTCTTGTATCTATATTTAACACTAATAATTCTATTCAACATTATTCATTAATTTGCACACAGTTAAATGGTTCCAAATATTGCTATGTATCACAAACAATTCAATTAAACATCAGTCACTTGTTTACACACAGTTAAATGATCAAACAGTTCTATTTCTAACGATTCAATTTAGCATAAGAATACATTTTAATGTAACCGGGCCATTGGTCTAATAAGTAGAGTGTTCGCCAATGGTTCGGGAGCCCGGGGTTCAATCCTACCTCGAGTCATACTAGAGACTCAAAAAATAGTATTTGATGCCGCCTTGTTTAACACTCAGCATTATAAGGTAAGCATCAAGAGTAAAATGGAGCAATCCAGCGAAGGAGTTGCACCCCCCTAAACCTAGTAGCTATTGGAAAGGGAGCCTTCGAGTCACCCTCGACTAAGGTGGCTAACTTTACATTTTAATGTCAAACATTTCTATTTGACCCATAGATAAGATCCTATCAGGTGCTTCCACTGCGGGCCTGGAAGCAATAGCATTGAAGGGGTACTCCACATTTCTGAGAGCTCCAGGACTGGAGCCTCACCATCAGATTGTTTGATGTCATATCCAGGACTCTCGTTCTGAGGAGTTCTTATCCTCTGCAGAGAAGCAGTCGGTATGTTCTACAACACCAATTGACTGTATATATATATATATATATATATATATATATATATATATATATATATGTTGAAAAACATATATATATATATATATATGTTGAAAAACATAACTGAAAAAACCCATACTAAATACTATTTGAATTATTGATTGATTTTAACGACATTTCAATCCTTCTAGGTTTATTTTATGCCTCGGAGAGAGGTAATTTCGTTCATTGTGCGTTCATATTCACATTTTTTGTGTGATTGCTTTATTTTTTGCATGCAGTCCAAACGAATAATTTTGAAAATGATCTATTTAATCTATAAATGGGGTTCGCACAGGTACTACCAATCTGGGTCAGGGTAGACCTGGGAGTAATTCCAAAGAAGAGGAACTTCACACTCCCCAGATATTCAGAACTGGAGCCTTATTTGGAGGAGGAGGTCTTTTTAGTCTGTAAGGGATTCAGTTATTCTGAGCCCAGACAACCGGCATGTAGTCATTACTCATTAGAAATTTACTATATATCTTCCAGGCAGCGGTTGTAACGATACTGCTATATGGATGCACAACATGGACGCTAACCAAACGGCTGGAGAAGAAACTTGACGGCAACTACACAAGAATGTTGAGAGCAATATTGAACAAGTCCTGGCGACAACACCCCACGAGACGCCAACTGTACGGCCACCTGCCTCCCATCACGAAAACTATACAGGTCAGACGAGCCAGACACTGCTGGAGAAGCAAAGACGTGCTCGTCGGTGATGTACTACTATGGACCCCCACATATGGCCAAGCAAAAGCAGGACGACCAGCCCGAACTTACATTCAGCAGCTATGTGAGGACACAGGATGTAACCCAGAAGACTTGCCGGAGGCGATGAACGATAGGGAAAAGTGGCGAGAGATGGTCAAGGATATCCGTGCTGGCGGCACGACTTGATGATGATGATGATATAAGAAATATAAATGAAAAAACTTCAAGATTATTTAGAAATGTATTATATAGTCCAGAAATATAATTGTATTGGAAAATATAGTATATATATAATTATATTATTGTATATCGAATAGTACATTATAGTATATAAAAGTTTAGCAAATATATTATTATATTGTAGTATTAATATTTAAAACTGTATTATATAGTTCAGAAATAAAACTGAATAGAAAAGTCGTTGAAATTAACAATTCATTTTTATAAAACGTTTGGCTAATCTAACTTCATCTGATAGTAAGACGTTTTATTTAATGATAAAGGAATTTGCGGAATCATCATTTAAACAACCTAATAATCGTTTCGGCAGTCTTTTTTTCTAGCTTTTATAGTGATGGTTGTTTTGATAGGATTGTGATTATTTTTAATTCCAGGATTTGCGTCCGTGAATGTCCTGTGGAGTTAATTGTCCGCGAAAACCTTTGTTCTTCGCAGATGTTTTCACACACACACACACAAACAAACAAACAAACAAATTTCACGCACAAACGCAAACATATCACATATACAAACTATCTTACATTCAACTCAAGAAAGAAAAGAGAGAAAGGAAAAAACACCAACCCTCAAAATGTAAAAATAGAAGGTGGGAAGTATGTAATATAATCATATATCCAGCAGAACATATATTGTCAAAGATGGAGGCATTTGATTAAGAGTGCACACTTATGCTAAACTGAATCGTTAGAAATTGAACTATTTGATCATTTAACTGTGTGTAAACAAATGACTGATGTTTAATTGAATTGTTAGTGATATATAGCAATAATTGGAACCATATAACTGTGTGCAAACGAATGAGTAATGTTGAATAGAATAATTCGTTGTGAATTGAATCACTATAACCAGAAAATCCGGCGAACACTAATGAATGACATACGGAAACACTGGATAGCTGTTTGGACCTTATATACCGTGATTTCCACCACTGGAGATCGAACCAGTGACCACAGATTACAAAGCCGAAATTGTACAACTGACCCAACAGTCCATATCGCACCCAAGTGCCGCCAAATTAACTACTCGTGGTAATTGCGTGTTAAATAGCAATACTTGTAACCACTTCACGGTGAACAAACAAATAATAACTGCCTAGACTACGTGCTTAGAACATCGATCGATAAAATCAGAGAAAACGGGTTCGAGCTGACAAAGAAAAGAAGCAGAAGGTACCCCGCAAAAACAATTACCGACGCCGACTACACCGATGACATAGCGATACTGGCAAATACGCCCAACCAAGCCGAAACTCTGCTGAATAGTTTGGAACGAGCCGCCGCAGGCATTGGCCTCCATGTCAAAGCACACAAAACTTTAATCAAGCAGGCGATATCTCCACACTAGACGGAACCTCTCTGAAACTGGTAGACAAATTCACCCACCTAGGAAGCAGTGTCTCATCAACAGAAAAAGACATCGACACGCGCCTAACGAAGACATGGACAGCTATCGATAAGCTATCGATCATATGGAAATCAAGCCTGACCGATAAAATGAAACGCGGTTTCTTCCAGGCAGCGGTCGTGTCGATACTGCTGTATGGATGCACCACTTGGACGCTAACAAAACGGCTGGAGAAGAAGCTAGACGGCAATTACACAAGAATGTTGCGAGCAATATTGAACAAGTCCTGGCGGCAACACCCCAGAAAGCACCAACTATACGGCCACCTGCCTCCCATCACGACAACTATCCAAGCTAGACGAACCAGACACGCAGGACACTGCTGGAAAAGCAGAGACGAGCTCATAAGTGATGTACTCCTATGGACCCCCACATATGGCCAAGCAAAAGCAGAACGATCAGCTCGAACATACATATAGCAGCTATGTGACGATACGGGATGTAGCCCTGAAGACCTGCCGGAGGCGATGAATGATAGGGAGAAGTGGCGAGAGAGGATCAGGGATATCCGTACAAGCGGCATGACATGATGATGATGACATTGTTACGGTTACATAGCAATACTTGAAACCATTTAACTCTGTGCAAAGAATGAGCTCAGGCTTGTTTAAAAATGTATCAACAAAATGTGTTTACAAGTCATATTTAATGTATATGTATAAAAACAGGATTTGGTATTGAATAACCCACAAAGGTTCATATGCCATAAAACCCACCCAAACCAAACTAATGCTTATGTAATAGGTGTAATGAATGCGATCGAGTTTGTCGACGTTACATCAAGATGTTCGGTGGAAACAACTCGCAACCTTCTTACTTGATTGATTGATTGATTTTAACGGCTTATCAACTCGTCTTAGGTTATTTTATGCCGAGAAGTTGAAGAATTGCGTTCATTCTGCATTTATATTTACATCGTTTGTGTTGATGTGTCTTAGGAAGAGATTTTTGCATACAGTTGTAAGATATCAAGTACCGTAAATTGCGGTGTAAAAGTCGACATTTTAAGCCGGAAAAAGATCTCTACAAAACCAAGGGTCGACTTATATGGCAGGGGTAAAATCCAAACATTTACCCCAGTGTGATTAACCAACGGAACTGTCCTCCTTACAATTGATATACACAACTTACTATATTTCTAACAGACAGCCACAAATATTTCTAATGTCGAGTTTAGTGAACATATTTAACAAATTAACGCAGATATTAATATAAAAAAATAAAACTGAAATACAAATTAAATACAGGGTGTCTCAAAATAGATGCAACCCATTAATAGTTATGATAATGATTTATAACTGAGACAAGCGCAATGAAGGTCATTTCGAACATGTCCTGTAAAAATGCATCTTTTGAGCTAGAGACATCAAATCAATTTTTTAATAGTTAATACATCAGCTTCCAGGATATGCAATCTTTTTTTTTTTTAGTTTCTTGTCTTAGTAATAAATCATTATCATTTTAATGGGTTGAATCTATTTTACAACAGTTTTCAATTATTTTGTCTCCAAATATGTTGTGATAAAAAATATTTTTTCTCTTTTATCCAAGGCGTTGTAATCAAGGTTTAATAGTTGTTATAGTATACTATTTTCAAATCTGAAACAAAAAAGAGCACAGAATTATTATTAGTAGAGTTATTAACAGTCATGTGGGTTCCACGTATATTAAGACACCATATATTATTAGAAGCGTTATTAGCAGTCGCGTGGGTCACATGTATATTGAGACACCATATATTATTAGGAGAGTTATTAGCAGTCATGTGGTTTCCATGTCTAATGAGACACCATATATTAGTAGTGTTATTAGCTGTCACGTTAGTCCCATGTATATTGAGACACCATATATTATTAGAGCGTTATTAGCAGTCACGTGGGTCCCATGTATATTGGGACATCATATATTAGTAGAATTATTAGCAGTCACGTGGGTCCCATGTATATTGAGACACCTTATATAACCATGTATATGGAAACACCCTATATTATATTAACGCTATATCATTCACCGTTTCGAACAAATGATACATTGACTGTAAACCCAAACCAGAACGTCTGAGTAGCCTAAGGTACGTTTAGTGATAGACTTATACAGCAATATCAACACCGATTAGTTTTCATCGTTGAGCAGAGAATGTTAGGGAACTCTTGTGTACATGACATATTTTCTTTCCTAGTATTGTTTCGCCTTTTTTACTTATGGTAGAACTCGCCCTACTCCTACTACTACTGGCAATGTGATAGATAGATAGATAGATAGATAGATAGATAGATAGATAGATCAGAAACTGAATGAGATAGATAGATAGATAGATAGATAGATAGATAGATAGATAGATATGATCGTCTTGCGTGATGTAATAGTGAACAAGCTAGACAAACAGAACAGGGTCAGTGGGTTTGATTCTCATCGGGTGCTTAATATTTTGAGGTTACTGCCCAATTAAGTTAAGCTTAGTAAATGACAAAATAGATAGATAGATAGATAGATAGATAGATTCCTTATGTATATGACATATTTGCTTTCCTCGAATTGTTTTTTAAAACTTAGATTACATTATCTACAGTTAGCAGTAGTAGCCCTAGTTTTATTGTTATCCAATTGATAAATAGAAATACAGAAATATGCTTGATAGAAAGAAATGAAGAAATATGTTTGATTAATAGATAGATAGATAGATAGATAGATATGAAGTTTTATTGTTGGAACTCTTGTAATAAACACTTTTCAGATGTTAAGCATCATACGCCATTTTTTTTTTTTGTATTTACTCTTTTTCTGAATTCTTTTTCGTTCTTTTTTATTGCATAGTGTTTTTACACTTGTCTTGTCTATTCTTTTTTTCTTTTCTTATTTTTTTCTTTTTCGTTTTTTTTTTTTTATCAAGTCCCCTTTTCTTTCTTCTTCTCCTCCTTGTTTTCAATTTAGAATGCCCAACTCTGTCAACTATTGTTTCTACGCACTCACTTCAGCACAGTGTGCCGAATTGCATACCACATAAGGCCTGAACACCCGTTAGCTGTGCACAGCACCAGAAATGACGGCTTTAATAGTAATTTCAGTGTCTGAAACAAAACAACCAAACCAGATCACGCTCTGACTTGTCTCTGAATCCAGAGACAGGATGAAACCTGAAAGCTATTAATTACGGAAATAGCTGTTACCGGGAGAAATGAAACCGTCACGTGATCTTACGAAACTTTAACGAGATTTCACCACGAGACAAAAGAAACTAGTTGAAGAGGTGAAAATTCCACAATTTAATTATGTTGCTTGGTTGTTTGGTTTTATGGGTTATTTTATGTCGCTGTCAGTTTAACAAATATGGTCTCCAGTTATATATGGTAAAAAAATGTATCTTCACAATCATTTTAAACGGATAAAGACAGAATGTTTAGTTGCAATGAAAGAACTAAATTGGAATATGAATAAAAGAATGTCAATTAAAAAAAAATAAGAACAGATAAAATAAGAATAAAGAATAAAAATGAAAGAATGATATAAAAAATAGAATGAAATAATACAATAAATAATAAAAGAATATGTGTACAAGAACAAAAATAAAGAATAAAAAATATGATAAGAATCAAACAAAATAGAAAAATAGTATAAAAGAATGATAATAGTAAAAAAATTTAAAAAAATCAGATTTGACCGAATTGAAATGGAAAAAAACATTCTATCGTGGAAAACTTAGAAGTGAAAAAATCTTTTGGTCTATCGATAAAAAATATGCCTGTGCATATATATATATATATATATATATATATATATATACACATGTACATGGGGGATGCACGGGGATATTATTTCTTTGTCCAAAGATGCAGATCTAGCATTTTAAAGATATAGGGTCTGCTGAAATAAGTATTATTATTATCGTTCCAGGAGACCTGGGTTCAATCCCAGGTCACGTCATACGAAAGACTTTAAGAGTGGTACTTGATACCTCCTTGCTTAACACTCAGCAATATAAGGTAGGTATCAAGGGTAAAGTGGAGCCATTCAGAGAAAAGAGTATCACCCCCCGACACCACGGTGTAATAGCTATTGAAAAGGGGAGCCTTCTACAGTCGCCAACTTTACTTCTACTTTATTATTATTATTATTATTATTATCATTATTATTATTTACTCCTTTAGAGTTTTTCACATCAGTGTTAGCTGATGGTTTTTCGCTGAAGTCTGAGTGACAGCAAGTCTCCTCAGGTCTCCAGGACTCTTCTCAGTATTCTGGCCGTTCTCAGCAATGCTGTCATTTGGATAGTCTCTACCCGCCAACTTCCAAGTCCTCCAGGCCTTTTAATAATGCTTTAGTTATTGTGCCTAAAGCACCATATTATCATATATCCTATAAAAGAAAAGCCTTTTTAATATTATACATATTTTTTGTTATAATATTTATATATGTGGATGAAAATATATATCCTCTTCCCCCCACTCCGGGAATGGGTTGAGAACTCTGGCGAAAGAAATTAACGGCTGCCACTCGCGTAATGCAAAGCTCTTCATATGAGTTGAGCACTCTGGTATCCGGTAAGGTATAAAATGTAAACAAACGAAAGCTACTACATAATGCCTTATAATTCCCGAGCTGACGTATGTCGACTGATAGCGGAGCGGTATGATAATAAGTCTAACTTAAAGTTGGGCGGGTTTCAATCCCAGCATGAAGCGTCCTACGTGTATGGCCACACTTAAGAGTTGTGATACAATGAAACAGTTTGTCTGTGGATGACTATATATATATATATATATATATATATATGCACATGTATGGATACATATATATATGTGTGTGTGTGTGTGTGTGTGTGTGCATGGGCATACATATATATATATATATATATATATATACGCATGGGCATATATACAGAGATAGATAGATAGATAGATAGATAGATGAATGAGCATATATATATATATATATATATATATATATATGAACATATATATATGAAGGCCTGGAGTACATGGGCATAGATAGATAGATAGAGAGATAAGCATATATATATATATATATATATATATAGAAGCATGGGCATATATATATTAAGATAGATAGATAGATAGATAGATGCGTGAGCATATATATATATATATATATAAGCATGGGCAGATAGATAGATAGATAGATAGATAGATAGATAGATGTATGAGCAAATATATATATATATATATATACATATATATATATATATGAACAGAGACAAGGCCTTAAGTATGGAGCCTCTTGTAAGATTTGAACTTACTCATAATAGTCATAAATAAGAGGCAATGTATCAATAACGCGTAAGGGACATTCCCCGTGGTGTAAAAGCTAATTTACTAGACTGTGATATCGTAAATCGCAATATTTTAAGAGTAAATGTATGGATGTAGATCAAGATCAATTTAAAAAATAGACAATTTATACTTAGTTGAAATAGCATTAGTAAATGTATAAATGTATAACAAAATCAGTTTAAACAGGTACACACTTCATATTTATTTATGATGTTAGTTCAAAAGTTTTTAAGCTACACTCAGAAAGAACCTTCTTTTTTTTTTTTTTTTGGCTGTGGCAACGCAATACCGCTTCTTATAACGGAAGAAAAACTAATTATGATATTTCGCTTTTTATATGAAGTGGTAGTAAGTTGCTACAATAAAAATGTTCAGTTATACACTTCTTTCTTAGAGAGGCTTAGATATTTTTTTTAAAAAAACCTTGTACACTATTAATATTCTAAGAACCAATGAATTAACGGAGTTAACAATCATTTTGATCATGGATGCACTTCATACTTACTTGCTAAGTCTGTGTTTAAAGAGCAAATGTTTCAGTAGAGTTTACAATCATTTTAATCTGCTAACACTAAATGTTTAGTAGCTATATCAATGTTTTGAGAGCCAGTATATCATTAAAGTTTACGATCATTTTAAACAGATTAACAGCTATATCGATCTTTTAAGAGGCTAAAGAGATTGATAGAATTAGCATTTTTTAAACAGTAAACACCACATGTATAGTTGCAATATCAATATTTTAAATTGCCCAGTCAGCTGGGCTAGTAGAATACACCGACTGCATCTCTGTAGAGGGGTAAGACCCTCCCAACGAGTGACCTGTAGCCCAGTCGGCTGGGGCAGTCAAATACACTGCCTGTATCTCTGAAGAGGGGTAAGAACCCCAACCCCAAATAGTGTCCTGATATGACACTAAACAATCTGATGGTGAGGTTTCAATAATGCTGGAGCATTGGTAAATGCGGAGTACCCTTTCATTGCGATCGTTTCCAAGTCCACTCTGGCCCGGAGTGGTAGCACCTGATAGGGTACTATCAATGGGTCAAATAGAACTAAACTGTGTACTTATGCTAAACTGAATTATTTTAAATAGAACTGTTTTTGACACTGAAACTGTACTTACGCAGGGCTGAATTGTTTTAAATAAAACTATTTTGACATTTAACTGTGTGTAAACTAAAACTATACTTGTACTGAACTGAATTGTTTGAACTAGAAGTGATTGACTAAACTGAATTGCTTGAAATCGAAATATTTTTGACAATTAAACAGTGTACTCATATTAAATAGAATTGTTTGAAATAGACCTGTCCATTTATATAAAAATGGATTTGGCATTAAATAACCGACAAAGGTTAATATGCAATAAAACCCAAACAAACAAATGTTGTATACTCACAACCATAACCATATAATAATGACGAACTTCAATGAACGAACGAACACACTTCTTTATAAAAAATATACCTCTTACACTTTATTCTCGAAAGTGTGATGTTGGTTGCGTGTGAGAAGTGAGTTGGAGACGGGGGACAGACTGCTACATATTGACCCAAAGTTCTTCTGACCATAGCAGCTCTTCTTCCTCATCTTGGCTGGGTTTGCTCAATCGTGGGTCACTGAGGGCCGCAAGCCCCTAGTCTGCAAGCTGATTCTCACGCTGGCATCTTGTCCCCCAACTGACTCCAACTGCAACTGGAACTCGAACTCCAACTGCAACTGGAACTGACCCAAGCCGTCTGTGGCACCTGGTTATATAATTGTCTCACTTCCACCTGCTTCCACTTATTTACACAGGTGCATCTCTTGATTGACGGCTCGGTCGAGGGTCAATATGTAACACAAACAATCAATATTTTAAAAGCCCATATATTAATGTAGTTTAAAACTATTTAGACATTATCTTAGATCGATAGACATGATTCTTAGATGGGACTCTAACAGATGGGACCAGTCTGAATAAGAGTGATTTGGGGAACAATGAAGACAAAGGGGCAACGGTGCAATCCATTAGGTTTCAAAACTGCACAAATTACATTTTCAAAATCCTTTTAAACAGGTAGACTCTTCATATCAAATTAAAATAGCAATGTCTTAAGAGTGAATCGATTAATAAAATTCGCAATCATTTTAAACGATTCAACATTTAATATTTAGTTTCAATATCAATATATGAAGGTGAGTAAAAAGTAATGCCTTTTTCTTTAGTACAGGAAAAATTACCAATACAGGAACCTGTATCAGACATCAAAATGAAGCTATCCCTCTGTATATCCCATCCCTACTTCTCAATATAGTCACCGTTTCTCTCGATAGCAATTTTCCACTTTCGAATATGAGTACGAATTCCTGCCTCGTAGAATTTCATTGACTGTTCTTTGAACCACTTCATCACTACAAATTTCACTTCTTCTTTACTGGCACAATGTTTGCCACGTAAACCAACTTCCATGAGGCCGAAGAGATGATAAACATTATTCCAGTGACGAGAAAGCGAAAACTGCAGCGATGAAGTGGCTCAAAGAACAGTCAATAGAATTTTACGAGTCAGGGATACGTGCTCTCATTCGAAGGTGGATCATTGCTATTGAGAGAAACGGTGACTATGTTGAGAAGTAGGGATGTGATTTACTGAGGACCAGCTTCGTATTAAAAGCAAATGTATTAATATAGATAAAAATCCTTTTAAATAAATAAACACTTCATAGTTAGTTGCAGTGTTAATCTTTTGAGATCCAATGTGTTTACCCAACCCCTCCACCATGGATAGGATGCAAAATAAGGCCATTTTTTTAAGCGGAGTACAACTGGTTTGAATTCAAAGTGTTCCTTCTCGTATACCGGTTGCTTTACCAAGCTTAAAGAACCCATAGTTGAATGGAAAATTGTTATATCCATTCGTGAGGCTATTAGTTCTGTTTAAGCACCAACATAGTTCACAATCATTTTAAATATTGTCTGAAACAGGTTAGATGGGACTCTAACAGGTACTACAACTCCAGCCAGGATTGGCCTGGGAGTTATAACAACGAGAAGATAACTCCGCTCTCATTCGAACTCCAGAACTAGATTTATATTGGTTTAGTTTGGTTTGGTTTGGTTTGGTATTACGACACATCAACCATTATACGTTATTTAATGCCAAATTCTATTTTCAAGTATTTCTATGTAAGTAAAGTTGGCGACTATAGTCGAGGGTGACCCGAAGGTTCCCTTTTCGAGAGCTACTGCACCAAGGTGTAGGGAAAGGCACTACTTCTTTCCCTGGATTGCTCCACTTTACCCTTGATCTATACCTTATGATGCTGAGTGTTAAGCAAGGAGGCATCAAGTACCATTTTTTGAGTCTTTGGTATGACTTGACATGGGATTGAACTTAGGTCTCCCGGGCCATTGGCAAATACTCTAACCATAAAAGGGAGCCTTCAGGTCACCCTCGACTACGGTCGCCAACTTATTGCTATGTGTCACTAACAAATTAATTTAACATCGGTCATTTGTTTTCACACAGTTAAATGTAAAAACAGTTCTGTTTCAAACAATTCCTTCAAGCATAAGTACACAGCCTAAATGTCAAACAGTTCTATTTGACCCACAGATAGGACCTCCTCAAGTGCTACCACTCCGGGCCAGAGTGGACCTGGGAGCGATGGCAATGAAGGGGTTCCCCGAATTCTTCAATGCTCCAGCATTACCGAAGCTTCACCATCAGATTGTTCAATGTCATATCCATGAAACTCATTGAAGGGGTTTTACCCTTCTGTAGAGATGCAGTCGGTGTTTCTATAGCCCCAGCCAACTGGACCTGATAGAACAGGAACCTTACCAAAGGGTGCTGTTTCGTGTCATATACAGCACAGGGTTTAATTAGTTTATATAAATATTATACAATATCAATTATATATACCCAATGCAACAAAATAAATCAATTACATTATGCTGATATATCAAACTAGAACACCCCAGCTTCTAAAATTTCAGTTTCTTCCTGAGCTTGAATGCCTACACTTAGCACCGTAACAATCTCATCTCAAACAAGTCCTTGATATTTGTAGAGATTATTAATCACTGCTGACCATTCGATTGCCTCGTATAAACACAATCAAAACTGCTAGGCAAGGGTAACTAAACATACTATGACCTGAGCAATTAAAACAATACTTGTTATCGCTACTACTTCGGCCACTGCATATGCCACGTGTCACTTGACTGACAAGAATCATTAATGTTCACGGCGTTGAACGATAAGATGGTCTAATCACAAAGCTATTTCTCTCTCTCTCTCTCTCTCTATATATATATATATATATATATATATATATAACATGGTTGCTAAGTCAATCGTTCGTGATTGACATAAAAAGTAGTTTATCTCCCCTTTCTTATGTTCTTTTGTTTTTTATCTAATTTTTTTCTCCTGCTGTCTGTCTGCTTCTCAGTCATAATCAATCGCACCCACTCGATCTTAATAACTTAGGACTGAATAAATAACATTGATTAATCCCCTCTGTGTATTCATTCATAGGCAATGGAAGTTTGTTCTAATAACTTGTAGGTATTATTATTATTATTATTATTACATAATAACATGTAGGTATTATTATTATTATTATTGTACTCCTTTGGGAGTTTTTCACACCAACGTTAGCTGATGTTTTTTCACTGGAGTTTGAGCGACAGCAAGTCTCCTCAAGTCTCTAGGACTCGTCTCAGTATTTTGGTCGATCTTAGTAATACTGTATTCTGGATAGTGTCTCCACTCGTTTGATTTCAAAGTCCTCCCGTCCCTTTACCAATCCTTTGGGGATCGTTCCAATTGCACCAACTACAATAGGTTTCACCGTCACATTCATGTTCCATAGTTACTTCAGTTCTCTAGCTAGGTCCAAATATTTATCCCTATTTTCACCTTCTTTAAATTTTACTCTGTGGTCTGCCGGGAACACAAAGTCCACTATTCAGCAGGTTCTTTTTTTTTTCTCTTTTTGCTTTCTTTCTTTTTTTTTTTTTTTTTTTTTTTTTGATTATTTCTAGATCTGGTCGTCTGGCCAAGATAAGGTGACACGTTTGTATCTCAAAATAATAACTGGTAGCTATTATAAATTTTGGAGGCACTTGGTACGCCTTGTTTATCATCGTAAGACGCGGACTCGTCTTTCCAAGTTCAAATCCTAAAAGAGGCTGTTTGCATTTCCGATAGCGCTGATTGCCTTGGAAAATCGATGGACCTAAACATTCTCCCCAGCTATGGGTAAATAGTAGGGTATACTGGGCTCTTTAACCTTGGTAAAGTAACTGGTCAAGGAGAACTACAACTCTGTATTAAAACCAGTTGTAGACATGGAGAGGGATGGGCTCCACCAGACTATAAGAGTTATGCCCTTTCGACCAAAAACAGGATACGGTGAAGTGATGTGATGAATATAGATTTTAAAAGTAGATAAATGTACTCCGGAATTTTGCAAGCCTGTTTGCTTTAAATATCAGCTTCAAAAAATCAATTTTTTCTCCAATACCAGTTACAGGTATGGACATATGTTGCTATTTGGGAGGCGAGACGGAGTGTTGGAGGGACAATATATCTTACTGACACTACACATGATCAACTAAGTGATCTTTCGACTTCAGTAAAAAGGCCTTGATTTATGTATATTGATCTAACAGGACACGCGACTAGTTAAGCAACCAGGCAAATCAATTAGTTTTTGGTTTGTTTTTGCTTTGTTATGTTTTTTGTTTCTTTTTTTTTTTATAGAATTAAAGATGTTTAATAAGCTTAACTTAGTCCATCATACGGACACATCAGAAGAAGAAGAAGAAGAAGAAGAAGAAGAAGAAGATTGATTTGGTGTTTTTGTTTTAATGGCATTTCAACATTCGTGTGTAATTTAATGCCAAAGTTATCCTCGTAGAAAGATGGTAGTGGTACTATTTAACCCGTATCTGAAAGGATAAAGGATTTTATACGTTTCTCAAGGGTATTAATCCGAACATAATAGCTTGACTAGAATTCGAACTTGCTTTCTTCTTGTCCGCACCCCTGCTATTATACCACAAAAATTCACCCCAAAAGAAAAAGAATAATGAGAAGAATGTGTTGCACTAATTTTTTTAAGTGGGCGAGCTACCTTGAACATCAGCATTCCCCATATTGTCCATTATCTGGATTCGAACAGAGCGGGAAATAGGCTCCTAAACCTGCCTCCAAGCAGGTATATCGGGATAAACAGACAATTCTTAATGTATTAAAGTATTAATGTTAATATTATCTGTAACTTTACTTTTTCTTTTATGGTGAAATGGACGAAGTAGTGAAGTGAAAAAGAGAGTCAAGCTAAGATAAACACACAGAGGGTGATACAGAATCTTCAATGATCCACTTCTTTTTTGTTCTGCTTTCACGGGGACAACTCAAAAAACCTAATCATTTCAACTTCAATGTTTTTCAACTTCAGGTGCCTCGCAAAGCACCCCTTCTTATTTCTTCTGGGGTCATATCCGGTTTTGACTTCAGCTTGCCTGTTTTTTCATATTTCTTCTACTTTCACGAGCCTGTTTCGACCAAATCCAACTTAATGCATATTGCGCCGTGGTCTGAAGACGATTTGAGGCAACTTTCAAACTTATATATATATTACAACAGTATATGGTTGTAACAATCTTACTTGGTGGGTTTGTGGCAGACTAAATGCGATATAATTTGGAGAGTGCTCTATATCTGTGATAGTGCTATTGTATAATATAAATAATAATTAATAAGTATATATGTTTTTATATATATTTAATAGCATGGATACTCATCTGCAACCCCTGGTTTCATCCCGTCTTTTTACGACAATCATTAGGATGAAACCAGTGGTCGCAGATAAGCGTCCATATATAAAAGGTAATATATATATATAGATAGATAGATATAGATATATATATGTTGTAGACTTTTTTAATAAAAAATTTAAGATAAAGATTTGGTGTTTAGTCTTTTATTGGCCTTTCAATGTTGGCCAGCGAGATGTTGCAACTGTTCATGAAGACAGTTTAACATCAGAGATTTCGGACAATTCTTAAACGGACTTTATCTGCTCACCAACATGAAAATGTCAAGACAAAAATTCAACACTAAATCCTATTCTGCCAAAATATACAGAGTGTATATATATATATATATATATATATATATATATAGTCTGATGATTGTGTACACCACATGAAACTTCAAGTAATTGACTTCTCGTGTTCATGATTATGATATTTTTATGTTTTATACCTTTTTTTATACGCTGTCCTTGTGGTATAATGGTTAAAGCGAATTCGAACTATGCTATTACGTTCACTTTCGGACAAATACCATTAAGAAAGGTGTGAACCCCCTTATACTCCCAGCAATGGATTAAATAGCACCAATACTTTTCTTCTCGAAGGATGGCTTTGGCAGTGAATAACCATCACCGGTTTATATGCGATCAAAAACTACGAAACCTGCTCTGCTATAATAGCATCAACCACTTTTTTAAGCAAACTTTTCAAATTTATATCTATTACGCAGTAATACGCCTTTTGCATAATGCTATGCACACTAGATCACCCTTCCCATCATGCTCCACACAGTAGTATATTAATGAATATCCATCTCTGAGAAAAATTCAAATAATTTTGTAATCTAATAACTTGCCAATTCCTCGTTCAAATGATCTCAAATATTTTACAGCCTGTGTAGATCCTATTTACCCAACCCCTCCGCTCGGGCAGGATATGACACAAGGTCAATTTTTTAAGCGGAGTTTAACAGGTTTGAATTCAGAGTTTTCCTTCTCCTAGACTAGTTGCCTCACAAAGGCTGGAAGAACATCTGTCTGCCCTACTATTTACCCATAGCGGGAGGGTGAATAATTGGAATCATACCTTTCCCAAGGGTATTAGTGCTATGTGAAATGCAATCAGTCTCGTCCAGGATTTGAACTCGTGTCGCCGTGTCCATTTCCTACGACTATAACCATTACACCACGGGCACCTCCAATTTTTTTTTTTTTTTTTTTTTTTTGATTTTTTAATTTACAGCCTGTGTAGAAACAACTCATAATCCCATGTTAAACGTTGTTTGAGTTTTTCCTTTCAACTATAGAAACGCCATTCTCTGCAAAAAAAAAAGCGTCAAACATTAAACATAAAATGTTTAGTTGTTTCTACACGGGCTATTAAAATCTGAGATCATTTCAAAGAGAATTTGTCGAGTTATTAAATTACGAAATGGCATAAATTTTTCTGAAACACCGTGCACATCTCAAATATGAAATTTTTCTGAAACAGTCTGTATTTTAAACTAATTTTTTTTAAGTGAGAAGACCTTTATTGAGAAATGACTTTAATAAAACTCGTCTGACTACTTACAGAGAATCATTATTCGAACCCCTAATTGTAGAGTAGTGGTTTTCAGCCTGGTCCCGCAGATCGATTATAACCAAGAAGTAAGTTCGATCCTCACCAGGTGTCCAAGCTCAATCGGCTTGGGCTGTAAAATACACAAGTTGCATCTATGCTGAGGTGTAAGATCCCACCCCAACGAGTGTCCTGGATATGACACGAAACAATATGAGGGTTAGACTCCTGTTTTGGAGCACTGGGGAATGTGGAGTACTCTTTTATTGCCATTACTCCTAGGTTCACTCTGTGTCCTGAATAGGACATTAAACTGTATCTGATGGTGAGGCTCCAATCCTGTCTATCTGCGGAATGTGGAGTATTCTTTCTTTGCCATTATTCCTAGATCGACTCTGAACAGGAAGGGTTGTACCTGTCAAGGTCCAATCTAGGGGTCAATAAAACTGTTTAATCATCTACTATACTTGAAATCATTTAACTCTGTGCAATTAAAAATATTAATGTTCAATTGCAATACTTGAAACCATACATATATATATATATATATATATATATATATATATATATATATATATATAGACCCATTGGACGCTTCTAACTGGGATCATGACCCGCCTAACTTGATGTTAGATCAATAGCTTACCGCTCAACCATTTCAAATACCTACGTCAACCCACGAATTTGACGCATTTTGTATGAACTTTCGTTTGTTTACATTTTACACTCTCGGATAATAAAGTGCTCAATTAGTTAGAAGAACTTTGTATTACGCAGGTGGCAGCCGTTCAATCCTTCGCCAGAGTGCTCAACCCCGGGAGGGGAAGGTATATATTGTCATTCACAGACAGACTGTTTCGCTGTATCACAACTCTTCAGTGTGGCTCTTTATAAAACAATATTTGTCATTAAATAACTTACAAGGGTTGATATGCCATAAAACCCAACAAACCAACCAACCGAAAGATTATTTCACTTATAAGTTTTTCATGATATAATTTTTTCTTCCATTTCCATTCGATCAAATCTGTTTTGAGTTTGTTTTTGGTTTGTTTAGATAGTTTGGGATTTGTTTTTGTTTTTTTTTACTTTTATTATTCTTTTATAAAATTTTTCTATTCTTTTTTATACTTTTATTCTTGTTCTTTTATTCTTGTTCTTTTATTCTCATTTTTTTATTCTTGTTCTTTTATTTTTGTTCTTGTTCACATATTCTCTTATGAATTATTAATATTGTATTATTTCATTCTAATTTTTATAACATTCTTTTATTTCTATTCATTATCCTTACTTTATCTACCATAAATTTTTTTCTGTTTTCTTTTTATTGACATTCTTTTATTCATATTCTGTTTTAGTTCTCTCTCTCTCTCTCACTCTCTATCTCTATCTCTCTCTCTCTCTCTCTCTCTCTCTCTATATATATATATATATATATATATATATAATATATATATATATATATATATATATATATATATATATATATATATATATATATATATATATATATATATATATATCGAAAGAAAGACAAGGCAGAAGAAAGCCGTTCGTGGAGTAATAGTTATCGGCATATGAAAAAGACACGACGAACTGAGTTCAAATCTTGGACAAAGCAGTTTGCATTTTCACATAGCGCTAATACTTTTAGGAAAGTTTTGAATCCAACTATTCCTTCTCCATCTGTGGGTGAATAATAAAGTAGACTGGGGTCTTTAGCTTCGCTATGACAACCGATCTGGGAGAAGGAAAACTGAATTCAAACCAGTCAAACTCTGCTAAAAATTGACTTGTGTCACACACACTACACGTGCTTAAGGGTGGGGTGAATAAATGTATAAAGACATACACACACACACATATGTGTGTGTGCGTGTGTGTGTGTGTGGTTGTGTGAGTGTATATTTGTGCACTCGTGTGTGTGTGTGTGTGTGTGTTCATAAGGCGAGAATTGATTTGGTATAACGTCACCTGTATATGGCATCCATTGAGAACTAAACTTGCTACATGAGAAAACGTATACGAGAGTAACTTTTTTACAATTACATTATTTGCCTTAAGTATAGCTCCATCTCACCAAAAGTTACCTGTACGAGGCACCCAATGACGATTGAGCACACTACTGCAGCAGTATTAGTCAACCACCGGGACTCTATATTTATGTTAAGCCTAACTTAGGCTAGAACAAGTTACTCCATGTAGGAACACGTTGAGGATCGAACCCACTATCATATCTATAGAGTCCTCAACTACTTACTTCCCTCTACACCACAGCAGGTGATATCTTTGTATTAAAGTACGTGGTGAGACTCGAACTCACTACAGAAGTAATAGTTTAATAAGCAAGCTTATACGTATTATTCCACGAAGAATTGATTCTTTCTCTTCTCTCTCTCTCTCTCTCTCTCTCTCTCTCTCTATGTATATATGTGTCTTTTTCTTTTCTTTTCTCTCTATCAGTTTTACTCATTCTCTCTCACTCTCCTTGTTATTCCTTTCATTTTCTTCTCTTATTTTCTCCCTATCCATCCAACTCATTCTCTCTCACTCTCTTTGTTATTCCTTTATTTTCCTCCTCTTCTTGTCTCCCTATTCCTTTTACTCATTACCTCTTACTCTCCTCGTTATTCCTTTCTTTTCTTTTCTTTTCTTTTCTTTTCTTTCTTCCTCCAATTACCTTCTCTCCTAGTGCAGTCACGTTTTACAACTCATGGTTAGCTGCTGAGAACACAACACTTTTACGCCATCCTCCGACTTCCTATCTTCCTACACTCTTCCTACGCTCTTCACCGCCACCGCCACCACCCCGGTTATCACCCGCACTGTTAGAGCTTTCCCCACACCCCAGATACACTGGTTGTTTTCCATACTCCATCCACGTCGCCTCAGTGAAATAATTTTGACAGCGGCAAGAAAGAAAGAAAGAATGTTTAAATAAAACATGTCATTTTTTAACCTTGCATAGGAACCTGTTGTCTTTTCGGCACTGACGGGAGAAAAAGAAGCAGCAGTGGTTTAATTTTAAGGATTTGCGCAGGGGAGAAAGAATTTTGTGAAAATAAATAAACTGAAAGATATACTGAACACGTAAAAAAGTGACAGGAGGTTCGAATATCTCCACAGTGGTAAAGTAATGCTCTAATAGCATGATTTCTATTACACCAAGAGATCCTCTCTCTCTCTCTCTCTCTCTCTCCAGCCCATTGGTATTATGGTTAGTGTTCACCAATGGCCCGGGAAACCGGGGTTCAATCCCAGGTCGAGTCATACCAAAGACTCAAAAAGGGTACTTGATACTTCCTTGCTTAAAACTCAGCATTATAAAATACGTATCAAGAGTAACGGGAACAATCCAGGGAAAGGAGTAGCACCCTCTCCTACATCTCAGTGTAGTAGCTATTGAAAAAGGAGCCTTCAGGTTACCTTCAACAACGGTTGTCAAAAGAATATATATATATATACATATTATGCATCTTTTAGGTGTTCTGGGAGTAAAACTGAACTTCAAATAGTGGTAAGAACCCAGTTCTGGAGCTCTGAGGAGTATGCACTTAACCCTACATTACCATTTCTCTCAGGCCCATTTTACCCTGGAGTGTTAGTATCTCTAGGCATCAGATATATATATATATATATATATATATATATATATATATATATATATATATATATATATTTACCAACCTCTTTTCGCAAGAGCAGGATGCTACATAAGGTTGTTTTTTAAAGCGGAGTTTAACAATGTCTGAACACAGATTTTTCCTTCTCCTAGACTTGTTGCCATACCAAGGTTAAAGAGACGAGTCTGCCCTACTATTTAGTCATAGCTGGAGGGAGAATAGTTGGATTTATAACATTCTCAAGGGTATCATCCCTATGTGAAATGCAAACAGCCTCGTCCAGGTATTTGACGTCGGATCACTGTGTCCATTTCCAACGATGATAATAACCATTACGTCGAGAGCGCCTCCTGGCAAAGTTAAATATAACAGCTTGAAAAATATTAAGAAATGGAATCGTTGACCTGAGTTCAAATCTTGGTCAAGTCTGCGTTTCATTTCGCGCTAATGCCCATGAGAAAACCAAGAATCCATCTACACCACACCCAGAACAGACTGGATTCTTTAACTTAGGTTAAGTATAAGTATCGAATTGATTTGACACACAAAAGTCAAGAATGCTGTTTTTTCTTGGTCTTTTTTTTTTCTTTTTGATTTCTTTCAATTTGCCCCCCAACTTGAAAACAAATTGCCAATCTCATGTCTTTCGTTCGCTTACAAATGGAGTTTCTTAAATTTATTCGAAAGATGGTCACGTGACTTCAAAGAAGATTCGAGATGTCTCGGATATTTCCTGTAACGGTTTTTACTTAACAGCCAATGCCAAATTAAACCATTACAGGAAATATCCGAAATATCCGAAACATCTCGTATCATCTTTGAAGTCACGTGACCAAATTTCGAATAAATTTAAGAAGATCCATTTGTAAAAAAACGAAAGACATGAGGCTGGCAATTTGTTTCTGACGTGGTGGGTGGCGAATTGAAAGAAATCAAAAAGAAACAAAAAAGAAAAAAGACTAAGAAAAATAGCATACTTAACTTTTGTACGTGAAATCAATCTGATCACCAAAATGGTATCAAAACTTTGATCCGGTATTGTTAAAACTTTTGTGAGTAACCAAATATGGTGTTATTTTATTTTTTTTTTTGTTTTTTTAATTTTTGTTTTCCTTTATGTTCTTTCATTTTTTTATTGATTGTTTCTGTAGTATGAGTTATTATTATTTATTACTCATTAGAGTTTTTTTACATCAGCGACATCTGATGGTCTTTCACTAGAGTTTAAGTGACAGCAAGTCGCCTCAAGTCTCCAGGACTCTTCTCAGTATTCTGGCCGTTTTCAGTAATGCTGTTGTTTGGATGGTCTCCACTCGCTCGCCAACTTCTAAATCTTCCAGGCCCTTTAATCATATTTACCAAACCCTCCGCTCGGGCAGGATATGACACAAGGTCAATTTTTAAGCGGAGTTTAACAGGTTTGAATTCAGAGTTTTCCTTCTCCTAGACTAGTTGCCTCACAAAGGCTGAAGGAACCAGTCTGCCCTACAATTTACCCATAGCTGGAGGGAGAATAATTGGATTCATACCTTTCCCAAGGGTATTAGTGCTAAGTGAAATGCAATCAGTCTCGTCCAGGATTTGAACTCGTGTCGCCGGGTCCATTTCCTACGACGATAACCATTACACCACGGGCACCTATAATAATCCTTTAGTTACCGTGCCAAAAGCACCATCACAATTGGTATAATTGTCACCTTCATGTTCCATAGAATTTTCAATTCTCTAGCAAGGTCAAGGTACTTATCTCTCATTTCACATTCTTTCAGTTTTATTCTGTGGTCTGCCGGGACAGCAAAGTCGACAATTTTGCAGATTTTCTTCTTTTTTTTTCTTTTTTTTTTTTTTTTTTGTTGATTATTATAAGATCTGGTCTTCGGGCCGAGATTAGGTGATCCGTTTGTAAATCAAAGTCCTATAGGAGTTTGCGTGTGTCCCTTTTCTAGGACAGGTGCTGGGTTGTGCACATACCATTTGTTGGCATGGTCAAATTTAAATTTCTTGCACAATTCCCAGTGGATCACCTTGCCCACCCAATAATGTCTTGCCTTGTATTATTATTATTATCATTTACTCCTTGAGGGTTTTCCACTGGAGTTTGATTAACAGCAAGTCTCTTCAAGTCTTGGGGACTCTTCTCAGTATTCTGGCCGATCTCAACCATGCTGTAATTTGGACAGTTTCCACCCGTCCCGTTTTTTCCAAATCCTCCAGTCCTTGTACCAATCCTTTGGTGACTGTACCAAGAGCACCAATTACAATCGTCACTTTCATGTTCCAGTTTTTTCAATTTCCGAGCAAGGTCCAGGTACTTATCCCTTTTTTCGCAGTCTTTCAATTTTTTTCTGTATTCCGCCGGGACAGCAAAGTTCACAATTTTGCTAGTTCTCTCTTTTTTGTTGATTATCATAAGGTCTGGTCGTCTGGCCGAGATTTGGTGATCCGTTTATATGTCAAAATCGCAGAGGAGTTTGTGCGTGTCATTCTCCAGGACAGATTCTCGGTTGTGCATATACCACTTGTTCGCATGATCAAATTTAAATTTCTTGCACAATTCCCAGTGGATCACCTTGCCCACTCAGTCGTGGTTAGTTTTATACCCTTTCTGTTCTCATTTGTTGCATTCGCTTGTTATGAGATTGATCGTTTCATATCTATCACCACATTACCTACATCTGCTGTTTTGTTGTGTCTTATCTATTCTCGCTTTGATATGGTTAGTCCTTTTAGCGTTGTTTTGTGTTGCTATTAGGAAAGTTTCTCTCTTAAGGTTTCCGTTTCTTAGCCACGTCCACGTTTACTCGTGTGAGATGTCTTTTGTTAATCGCTTTAAGCGTCCATAGAGTTGTTTTTCTTCTCATTTTTGTTTTCTGGTTGTTGTCTTTCCGCTGGTCCTCGTGTTATCAGTATTGTTAGTCTTCAAGTCGTTGTATCAATGCGTCAACGCTGTCTTCAGTGCTGGCAAATCCTCTTCCTCCCTTTTTTCTTAACACATATAGTCTACGTCATCTGCAATGCTTGATGGATGGTCATTAGTTTTCTTGTTCTCAGTTCCATTTGTTTGAGTTCTTCTCTGGTCCACATCAAAAATGGTCTCGAGTATCTAACGAGGGAGACAGCCCAGGTATTTAATCGTTTGAAAAGGGTCCTGCTATAGAGTTTTGTCTCGAGTAATTTTCTGATTCTTCTGAGATACTCTTTCTAATTTTTTCTTTCATTCCCGCTTGTTTGATGGTGTCAGCTTCCAATATCTCCAATTATTTGTAGGTTTTCTTTTCTCCGAGCGTTCTGATAATTACTTGATTTGGTAGTTCAACTTCTTCCGTCATGTGTCGTTTGCCACTTTTCATTACTAGCATGGCACATTTTTCTCTGCCTAATTCCATTTCTAAATCTTAACTGTATATATCTCACTGTTAGTATTAGGGTTTCCAATTCTTCTTCGTTTTTTGACAAGAAGTGTGATGTCGTCCATGTACATCAAGTGGTTGATTTTTTCCAGCGATTTACTGAGTTTGTAACCGACTGTGCATTTCCTAAGGATGTAGTTGAGTGGCATCATGGCTATTACAAATAGTAATGGTGATAGTTCATCTCCCTGGAATATGCCTCTTTGTATCTTTATCTTTGTTAAGCTTTGTCCTCCAGTTGTCAATTCCACTCTCCGGGTTTGCATGGTCTTCTCGATAAACTGTTCAACTCAGTCAGGTATTTTATACATTTTGAGACAGTGTAGTATCCAGCTTTGGGGACCATATCGTAAGCCTTTTTGTAGTCAATCCAGTCCATAGCTAGATTTTTCCGTCTTGTTTTACGTTCGTTGAAGATGTGTTGATCTACATATAGTAGGTCCTCAGTGCCTCTGGTTCTCTTGCGGCATCCTTTGTGTTCGTAGGAGATTCCGCGGCTTAACAATGAGTAGTAGATCTTCTCCCTAATGTGTGCCGTTAGTATTTTCCACATCATCGGTAGGCATGTTATGGGTCTATAATTGGTTGGGGCGGCTCCTTTGAGGGGTTCTTTTTGAATTACAGTGGTCTTCCCTTTGGTCATTCATTCGAGTATCTCAGTTTTCTGTGTGCCTTTATTCATTTCCGTAGCAAGTCTGTCATGTATATAGGTGAATTTTTTCAACCAAAATCCGTTTAAGCCATCTAGGCCAGGGCTTTTTCAGTTTGGTATCTTTTAAGTGTTGCCTTGAGCCTGTCTGGGTGTAAGTTCATCTGAGGGTCTTCTTCGAGCATTTACAACTCTGTTTCCATGTTGTTTATCCATTCGGTTTTTTTTGTTATGATCTTTCCCATCCCATATTTTGCTCCAAAATCTTTTTGCCTCTCTCGCATCCGGTTGCTGATATGGCTTCGCTCATTCTTCCCCTACTTGTTGGTAGAATTTTTTTCGTTGTTTTAAAACGTCCTGTTTTGTCTATATTGTTTGGTCTTGTTTCGCTATCTTTTTAATCTTCTTTCTTTCGCTAGTATTTTTTTAGTTCTAGTTGTCGTGCTTTATAAGTTTCGTCCGAATCTTTCTTAATGTTCCGTTTTAGTATTCTTGCTAGTTGTCGTTGTCTTTTTATCTGTGATTCAAGTCTGAGTTCCCACACGGGTTTTGACTTTCTTTCTGTGGTCTTCAAGGGGACCCAGATTTTTTCACAGACTAATTTTTCTCCAGTGTATATTAAATCGTTTAACTCCGTGATGTTGTTTGTCGGGATATTTGTCGATAAGTCGTTCACTTTCTCGGTTTCGGACTTGACTGTCCTCCAGTCTTGGTTCCTGAGAGAAGCCAATGTGGTTTTCTTTTCAGATATGATTCTTCTAATGGCATCTATATTAGTTTTTTCCTCTTGGGTTAGTGTTTGCGTTTGTGTGTTTGCGGTGCATGGGTTACTGTCATGTAGTGTTTGGTTAATAGTTTCTGGCTTTCTTGAATTTAGTGTCTTGGTTATTGCGTTTGGGGTTTGTTGATGTGTTTGCCTATGTATTTGTTGGTGGATTTCCTGTATTTCAAGGTCAGAAAACCAATCATTCTTTGCAATTGTTTTAACCTGCTCAGCCAGCCTTTAATTTGTTGTTTTAGATCTACCGAATTCAGTCCATTCCTATCATTCTTTTTCTATACCCTCTTTTTGCAGGGTTGCGTCTAAAATAACAGTATAATGCTTGTTTGTTAAGAAGAAGAAGAAGAAGAAGAAGAAGAAGAAGAAGAAGAAGAAGAAGAATCCGTTCTAGTAGAGGTGACTTCATTCGAATAACGACTTAAGTAGATTTCACATGTCTCTGAATGTACTTGTCACGAGGCTAAACCAAAAATAACCATTCCCAGTTCTGTATTTTATTTATAAATGCATTTTTAAAAATATATGGTCAATAAGAATCTATATTAAGCTTATGAACAAATAAATTTTCGTTTTTAATATAGTACAGAAAAAAATATAATCTAAATTTACAAATATATGTACGTATGTACGTGTAAATGTAGATGTTTACAATTTGGCGATCTTTACCGTACATCACCGACTCTTTATTTGTGGGTGTGGTTTGCTCTAAGACATTATAAAATAAATTGATTTGGTATGGTTGAATAACAAATACAGTTATTCAAATCATTTTGCGATAGTAGAAACTAAACTAATTTATGTTAGATTTACCTAGATTTACATTCAATTTGTTTATTTACATCGCGGAAGTAGACGGATGTTGATTCTTATTTATTGTACAGTGAGATGATTTTATGTGCTTTTAACGCTTTTCTAATGATATTACGACTTCAATGTTAGCGGTGGACGGACGTAAAATCGAATAAAATGATTAAAACTTGATTTTTATTTTTCGATATAATCCTACCATACCAAGAAATCTGCGTAAGCTTTTAGCATCTGTAGGACACGGAAAAGATTCTATTTCTTTTACTTTGTTAGCAGTTGGTGTGATTCCATTTGAATTAATTCTAAAACCTAGGAAATCTAGCGATGTTACATTGAAAATAGATTTCGATAGTGATATTTTCAGGTTATTTTCTTGTAAAATCCTAAAAACTGTGTCTATATCTTTCTTGTGGGAAGGCTCGTCGTCGCTGAAGATTAAGATGTCATCTAAATATATAAAGACACAGTCTATCTGTCGAAAGATTCTGTCCATGTACCTTTGAAATGTTGCCGACGAATTTTTTAACCCAAACGCCATAAATTCGTAATGAAAAAGACCCAGCGGACAGATAATTGCCGTTTTAGGAATATCATCAGGGTGCATTTTAATTTGATGGTACGCTGAAATCAGATCAATTTTTGTAAATCGCTGTTTATTAGCGAGTTTTGTTGTGAATGAATTTATATTGGGAATGGGGTATCTATCACTTTTAGTGATGCTGTTTAATGCACGGTAATCTCCGCAGCAGCGGTATCCTCCACTTTGCTTAGGTACAAGATGTAGTGGGCTTGACCATTCGCTGTCTGAAGGAGTTATCACGCCTTCATTTATGAGTCTTTTAAACTCTTCTTTAGTCGCCGATAGTTTTTCCGCTGATAGCTGTCTGGATTTTGCAAAAACCGGTAAGTGGCTACCTGTATCAATTCTGTGATAAACACCGCAGTAGTTGTTATTTTTGTTTATATGAGGAGAAATGATTTCTGGGTATTTATCCAGACTGGTTTGAATAAATGATGGTAGTTCTACTTTGTTAATGACCACGTTTACTGGAGATGTCGTGTTTAGTATTAATTCCTTTTTGGTAGCTGTTAACGGGTCGTAAATTGTTTTATTTTTGCAGTGGATTATGAGACCAAATTCATTTAAAAAATCAAATCCAAGGAGTGGATTGGTGATATCTGCGACCACAAATGTCCAGGAAAATGACCTTTTCAAACTTGGTATCCCAATCTCTAGGTTTGCTTGTCCGTAGCATTTTATTTTCTCTCCATTAGCGGTGGTGAATGATACTGGTGTTGGATTTAACGTGACGCCGTTTAACCTAGACGCTGTTATTATTGAGATACTTGCACCAGTATCCACTATAAATTTTAATGTAGTTGTCCCTAATCGTGTATTGATTTGTAATAGCGGCGAACTCAGGGGGACAGACATGGTTCGCGCCGTTAGTTTTCCGAGTCTGTTGGAGTTGGTGTAGGTGGACGCGAGCTTGGTAGTATTTTTGTGTTTTGCTTCTTCGGCCATCTACACCAAGGTTTTCAAGTTCTTGCTTGCTCGGCAAAGTAGAGGTGTGCTCTACATATTTTGGCTTTTTGTTCCGGGAAGAAAGGTTTAATACCTGTCGGTATAAGAATATTGTCTTTGCTTTTCTCAGTTTTTTGTGTCCTATGCTGAGCAGTGAACGCTGTCGCGTTGATATTGTTAAGCAGAGGCATAAGCCCATCCGCTAGCTTTCCAAGTTGAGTTGGACTTAACTCCTTTTGTGAAGCAATGACGGGGGAAATTGTCACTGGTAGGGCCTGAAGAAATTTGTGTATTACTATTTCTTCTCCGATACCTATCCGTTTTGCTATCGATAGCATTTCTTGCAGGTATGTTGAAGGACGGCCTGTAATAGTTGTTGTTGACATTAATTTGTCCAGCAATTCCGGCTTTGTTCTTTTGTGGGCCTCAATTAATGACTGTTTTATTTCCTCGTATTTTTTTGATTCTAAAATTGTTATCGGTATTTTAGCTACCACCTCTGCAGGCAGAGATGATATTACCGTGTAGAATTTTGTTGTTGATGCCGTTATATTGCGCAGGTGGAATTGTGCCTCCAGAATGGAAAACCAGCCATTCACTGCCGTTTCCATGAATTCTGGTGTCTTTATGTTAATTTGTTGTAGAGAAGCTTCTTCCATTTTTATTTATTTATTTATCTATTTTTTTAATTGTTTTTTTTTTTTTGTGTGTGTATATATATTTTTATATGTGTATATATATATATATATTTGTTGTTGTTGTAGACGAAGAAAAGAGGAAAATAATTTTTTTTATTTACTTACGTCGAAGGTTCTCTCTTGAAACGTTCGCGACGTGAAGTTGAAAAATTGGTTGAATTTATCCTGGAATTTTCAAAAGTTGCGTCTTATATCCTTTTAGTTGGGGTCACCATTGTAATATATGTACTTGGGTTATATTATTTGAGATAATAAATGAGAAGTACAAATATTAACTTTAAAATAGGAATTTTATTCTTCGTATACAACGCCACGTGTTGGCTAGAAAATGTCCGGCGGTCAACACGTGTGTTTAGTGTTTGGAATCTCTTCAACAACTGCCTCCTCTTCTGTTCTTGGGTCGTCTTCAGCAACTGCTACTATCTCCGCTGATTGGCCAGATGGAGAGGGAAAGCAAGAGAGAAAAGGAGAGAGAAGGGAAGAGAGAAGAGTGAGAGGCGATGGATTCTGGGATAGCATTCCTTGGCCGAGGTGGATGTAAGGACCAAGATTTCTGTTAAGGTAGTATTGACTGCCCATTTACTGACCTTAGTAAGGGAGGTGATACTACATATTTTTTGATAAACGACGTAATCCGAGGTATACCTGTGTTATCATTATCAATTTAATATTCTAATTCTAACCGTTCTGTGAATTTAGGATTGATTGTTTTGTAAAGAACCATTACAGGAAATATCCCAGACATCTCCAATCTTCTTTGAAGTCACATGGCTAACTTTCGAATAGATCTAAGGAACTTCATTTGTAAGAGAATGAAACTCACGGGTCGACAATGGAATTAGAGGTGAAGAAAAAAAATGAATAGTTGGACTTCAATTAAGTTAAAACTTAACCAATATAAAGGTGGATTTTTTTAACAACAAGTAAAACTTCAGAAGCCATGGGAAGCAGTATGGGGGATGTGAAATAAGGTGAATGAACCTAACGTCGGGTCAACGGTGCACTTCACCTAGTGCTAGGCGGAAGAAACTCACAGGTCAACGGCCAGTATTAAATGATTCCGTCAGGAAACTACTGCTATTCATCTATAAGGGTGGTGCCTATTGATGAGGTAAATGCAACTATCGAAAGATTATCATGACTCTGATTCAAACCATATATCCAAACCACATCACCTTTCGCGCGGGTAAACAAGCTGTGCATTTTGTGGAGGTTGGAACTCTGGCACCAGTGTTCGAAAAATCAGCTACAGAACTCAAACTCAGATCTAAATTCAAAGTGAAATTACTTTGATGCTAAAGCACAGTACATATAGCGATGTTTAACGTAAGAACTTTAAATATATTAGGCCAACTATTGGAGCTGACAACGTCTGTGGCAGAGCATAATATAGTCATAATATACATACAAAAACACATACTATCATTGCAAAGTAAAAATAAAATACCACAATACTGGCAATGGTTGGTCATATATCTCAGCGTCGGCATGGAAAAACTCATTCAATGCCGTCATGGGGAATGTGGGAATGTTTCTCAGTCCTCGTGCCCTAAAATCACTAAATAGCATCGAGAAAATACACCCAAGAATGATGGTAGCTACATTTAACGGCAAGCCCGGTACAAGAATCATCTCCTAGAAGAGTCCTACCAGTCGGCTAGTCGGTAACTGAACAAGGCTCTGAGCTATATTGAACAAATCCTGGAAGCAACATCCCACGAAACAACAGCTGTATGGTCACCTACTCCCTATCTCTAAAACCATCCAAATAAGACAAAAAGGACATGCAGGACACTGCTGGAGAAGTAAGGACAATCTCATAAATGATCTGCTCCGATGGATCCCTTCTTACGAATGTACCAGTGTTGGCCGACCAACAAGAACCTACCTACAGCAGCTCTGTACGGACGCTGGACGTAATCTAGAAGACCTACTGGAAGTGATGGATGATCATGACGAATAGCAAGAGAGAGATAAATCCGTGCTAGCAGCGTGATAATTATGGAAGGTTTATCAACCAATTCCCGCCGAATATCATGAGATAAATACGTCAATTCGAAAGGATAAACAAAAAAGTATGTCGACAAAAAATATGTCTATTATGTTCAATCAAATATGTATCAATGAAGAAATGCTACCAATATATATATATATATATATATATAAGATTCCATTATACAATCAAAAAGAATATTATGAAGTCATTTATAACTTAACGCTATAGCAAGGAAACACTGAAACCAAAGATATCAATATGTAGCTGTACTACAATAAGTACACCTCTTACATAGGTTTATTCAGTACCGTTCTAATGAATCTATGTCACCCTATTCCTATATATCTATCTATTTATCTATTTAAAAATCAGACAATCTCGAATTGGTTTTCATGACTTGTATCTGTTTTATTATCATCATATAACTCTGAGTTTTCATACCAGTACAAGCTGGTGGCTTTCCCTTGAGCCAAAGTGACAGCAAGTCAAATAATTTCTCCTAGACTTTTCTCAATATTCTAACCAATCAAAATAATGGTGAGGTGTGAATAGTTTCAATCCTCCCATGAATCTCCACTTTTCCCTTCCTGTTTTTCAGGTTCTTTGGGGTTGCTCCAATATCTCCGACTTTCACAGTCATGTTAAATAACTTTTTTTTTTTTTCATTTTTTTTTTTTTTTTTTTTTAGATTCCCGTGGTGTAATGGTTATCGTCACTGAAAATGGAGACGACGATACAAGTTCAAGTCATGGACGAGTCTGATTGCATTTAATATAGCGCTAATACGATTGGGAAATGTATCAATCCGATTATTCTGCCTCCAGTTATGAGGAAATAGTAGAGCAGACTGGTTTCTTTACTTTTAGTTAGGCAACTAGTCTAGGAGAGGGAAAACTCTGAATTTAATCCTGTTAAACTCCGCTTACAAATTAACCTTGTGTCACATCCTGCTCCTGCGGAAGAGTTGGTGAATACATATATAGCTTTTTCAATTTCTCTGATTAAGCCAGGTTTTTTTTTTCTATGATTTTACTTTGTAATCTGAAATAGCAAACACAACTAGCTGACACATTTTTTGTTCGTTTTTGCTTTATTTATGTTTTTCTATTGTTTTCTTATTTTGTTTTGGATTTTTTTTTTTTTTTTTTTTGGTTTGTTTGTTGATTTGTTTTTCTTGCTGACACAAAGTCTGGTCTTCTGACTGGGAATGAGTGACCTGTTTTTTTATCTAAAAATTCCATGTTATTATTATTAAATTCTTCTTCCAAGTTTCTCACACCAGCGTTTGTTGATGGTTTTTCACGAACGTCTGAGTGACAGCAAGACTCATCAGGCCACCAGGACTCTTCTCAGTATAATGGCCGATCTTAACAATGCTATAGTTCGGATTGTTTCTATTTATTCTCCGACATCCAACTCTTTCAGTTCCCTTTCAAAGTCGCAGAAGACCGTTCCGAGTGCATCAATTACAATTGGTATTACCACTTACCTCATTTTGTCCTTGACTTTGAGAAGCAGGACTGGGCTTCATGCCCGGGGGAGAGGCATCTGTTCCTCTTCTGCTTCTCAGGATAAAGGACAGATTCGAAGCCGAATGTCTCCAGGCTTTGAGGACAACGTCATTGACAAGCATTGCATAACACTAGACTCTCAGGTCTAGTTCAAGCTATATGCAGGCATACACACCGGACTCGTTTTATATAGAGAGTTAGTCTAAGTCCAGCAGGAGGTTCATCTGACTCACACTGCACAAAGTGAGCCGACGACCACCATACTTCCAGCCGGGCTCGAACTTCGGCTTGTGCCAGACCTTCCCCTCTCAAAACCCCCACTATAAAAAAGACCTGGTGTCAAGTCCTGTCTGTCAGGAGGCGGTGACAAATATCGTCCCCTTCCCTAATTGTTCTCTGGTGAGATCCAAGTACTTGTCTTTCTTTTCGCTTTCATTTTTTCTTTTTCTTTTTTGTTGATCATCGCAAAATCTTGACTTCTAGCTGGAATTAGGTGATCTGTTTGTGTCTCAAAATATCAGATAATTTTTAGCGTCTCATTCTCCACAGCAGATTCTGGTTTATGCAATTACCATTTGGTAGCATCGTCAAATTTTAATTTCTTGTACAATTTCTAATGGATCACCTTCCCCACCCAGTCGTGTATCGTCTTATACTCCCTTTGCGCTAGTTTGTTACATTGGCTTACTATGTGATTAATCGTTTCGTCTCAATCACCTCATAATTTACATATGCTAGTCTAGGAGAAGGAAAACTCTGAATTCAAACCTCTTAAACTCCACTTAAAAATTGACCTTGTGTCATATCCTGCCCGAGCAGAGGGCTTGGTAAATATGATAATTTACATATGCTATTCTACTACGTATCAGCTATTTTAGCTCTGATATTATTGATCCTTATAGCATTGTTTTGTGCTGTTATTAAAAGAGATTCAATTTCTCTCTCAAGGTTTCTCTTAGCCATGTCCATGAATTTTCTGGCGAGAGTTCACCAATTATTATTATCATTATTATTAGAGTGCTCGCCAATGGCCCGGGAAACCTGGGTTCAATCCCAGGTCGAGTCATACCAAAGACTTTTAAAATGGTACTTGATACCCTCTTGCTTAACACTCAGCAATATAAGGTACGTATCGAGGGTAAATTGGAGCAATCCAGGGAAAGGAGTAGCACCCTACCCAACACCTTGGTGTAGTAGCTATTGAAAAGGGAGCCTTTGGGTCACCCTCGACTATGGTCGCCAACTTTACTTTATTATTATTATTATTATTATTATTATTATTATTATTATATGCGAGTTTCTTACATCAGTTCTACCAAGTAGTTTTCCACAGAAGCGTTCTCATGTATCCAGGACTTTTCAAAGTATCAAAGTTGATTTTTGGCAGTGTTGTGGTTAGGATTGTATCGATTCTTTATCAGATCCATAGTCTACCTAGTCTCCTTTCCAGGCCTTTGGGGGCTGTACCAAACGCACCAAATACAATTTGTATCACAATAACCTTCATGTTTCATTACTTTTTTCAGCTCTTTTGACGATAGAAGTATTTATCTAGCCCAGTCGGCAGGGGGTGTAGAATACACCGACTGCATCTCTGCTGAGGGGTAAGACCACCAAACAGTATCCTGGATATGACATTAAACAATCTGATGGTGAGGCTCCAGTAATGCAGTAGCATTGGTGTATGCGGAGTACCCCTTCGTTGCCATCGCTCCCATGTTCACTCTGACATTGAGTGGTAGCACCTGATAGGATCCTATCTATGGGTCAAATAAAACTGCTTGACATTCAGACTGAGAGCAAACAAATGACTAATGCTAAATTAAATTGTTTGAAATTGAGCCGTTTGATCATTTAACTGTGTGTAAACAAATGACTAATGTTTAATTGAACTGTTCGTGATACATAGCAATACTTGAAACAATTTAACAGAGTGTAAACGAATGACTATTGTTGAATAGAATAATTAGTGATAAATAGCAATAATTGTAAACACTTCACTGTGAAACCGTTTAACTGTGTGGAAGCAAATGAGTAATAGTAAATAAAAATATTCGTCTTAGATAGAAAAACTTAAAAACATTTAACAAAAGAATGGGCTCAGGCTTGTTTAAAAATGTATCGACAAAATGTGTTTACAAATCATATATATCTAATATACCGGGGTTGGACAAAATATTGGAAAGACCTAGAATCTTATTATCATAATTTTGAAACTCCAACAAAACCATCACATGTTTATTTTTATGTTTTTTGATTTATTATTAACTTTTCTCGTCTTATTTTACAAAAATTGTCGGTTTTTTTTTTACAAATATCTTCGGAAGAAATTAATCAAAATTCATTAAAATGGCAGATCTATCAGACTTCAAAAGAGATCAAATTGTTAGTGCCCATATGGCTGACGCTAGTGTAACAAAAACCGCTGCATTATTGGCTGTAGCAAGGAGTACCGTCTCGAAAGTAATGACAACATTTGAGAAAGAAAGAAAAATCTCCCCACAGAAGCAAAACCCAGGAAGAAAGCGAAAACTGTTTGATAGGAACCGTCGGACTCTTACGCGGATTGTTTGAAAGGATAACAAGAATACAGCTCCGAAAATTACAGCAGAGGTTAATGACTATCTCCAGAACCCAGTTTCCTCAAAAACTGTATGAAAGGAGCTGCACAGAGCCGGATTTCACGGGTGAACTACAATCAGAAAACTATATTAAAATAAATTTGTTTGAAATTTTCAGGTGTTAACATTTTTTTTCAACCCCTGTATATGTAAAAAACATGATTTAGTATTAAATAACCAACAATGTTTTATATGCTATAAAATCTAACTCAACCAAACAGATATCCATTCGCTTTCTTTCATTTCCACGCTGTGGTCTAATAGAATAGCAAAATCCATTATTTAACCTGTTCTTTTTCTTTCTTTTTTTTTTAAATTAAGACTTGGTCTGGTCTTCATACCGGGATTAGGGGATGCGTTTGTATCTCAAAGTCCCAGAGAATTTTATACGTATCATTTTCTGTGTCAGATTCTGATTTGTGCGTATGTCAGCATGATCAAATATTAATCTCTTGCATAATTCCCACTCGCTCACCATTCTTACCCAATCATGTCTACTCTTTTGATATATTTGCTTATTATGAAATTAACTGTTTCATCTCTGTCACCACATTACAATCGCTATTCTGTTGTATAATCACCTTTTGCTTCAACGTCATTATTTCCTATGGTGTTGTTTTGTACTGCTATTAAAAAAAGAGATTCAGTTTCTCTCATGAAGTTTTCTCTTCTTAATCATATCCAAGTCATTTCATGTGCAATTTCTTTAGTTTGTCGCTTGAAATCTTTGTTTTCTTCAGTTTATTGTTTTTCTATTTGCCTTATACCGGGCCATTGGCCTAATGAATAAAGTGTTCGCCAGTGGGCCAGGAGACCGGGGTTCAATCCCAGGTTGAATCATACCAAAAACTCAAAAATGAGTACTTGATGCCGCCTTGCTTAGCACTCAGCATTATAAAGTAAGGTTCGAGAGTAAAGTGGAGCAATCCAGGGAATGGAGTAGCGCATCTCCCCTACATCTCGGTGTAGTAGCTATTTAAAAAGGAGCCTTCGGGTCGCCCTCGACTAAGGTCGCCAACTTTACTTTATTTATTTGTCCTTGTGTTGACATAGTTGCTACTGGTTATTCTAATTAGTCTTTCTTTATTCTTTTTGTGTATTCCTCGAATCCCTGAATTGTTGCCTCGACGCAAATCTCAATCCTAGTGCCTCCTCTTTCTCTCTCTCTTTTTTTTTTTTTTTTTTTTTTGACGTATCATCATCATCATCATGTCGTACTGCTTGCACGGAATTCCCTAACTCTCCCTCGCCATCCGTCTCTATCATCCATCGCTCCCGGCAGGTCTTCCAGGCTACATCCTGTGTCCGTACAGAGTTATTGTATATAAGTTCTAGCTGTTCGTCCTACACTTGAGCGTCCGTGCGAAGAGGTCCCTGCCGAGAACGTTGATAATCCTTGCTCCTCCTGCAGCGTCCCGCATGTCTGGTTCGTCTAATTTGGATGGTCTTCGAGATGAGTGGTAGGTGGCCTTACAGCTGCTATTTTGTGGGATTTTGATTCCAGGATTTGATGTAGCTCGTAGCAGCCTTGTACAATTGCCGTCGATCTTTTTCTCTAAACGCTAAGTCAACGTTTAAGTGAACACGATCACTGCTAGGAAAAAAATGCGTTTTTTTTTATCGGATAGATTTGACTTCCATACGACTGATAGTCAATCGGTAGCTGTCCATGCCTTCGCTATTCGCGTATTGACGCCGTTTTCAGTAGATGAGACGCTACTTCCGAGGTAGGTGAACTTGTTCCCTAGTTTCAGTGATAACGCCAACGTTCTTGACGCATAAAGTCTGTTTATGTCATCTTTCAGTTAAAGGGCCTAGTGAACTGTTATCTATTTCCTTGTCTTTTCGTTCATTTACCTGAGATCATCCCTTGTCCATTTTGAGAACTGCCAACACTATCTTAAAAGGGGGCTGCGTAGGTATTTATTTATTTGATAAGATTCCTGTTGAAAAGTTTGGTTTCGAGAAGCTTTCTTAGTGCTTCTAAAGTTCTCAGTTTTTAATGTTTGTTTGGAGGTGTCCACTACCAAAATTCCTAAATACTTTCATTTTTTCCCCTAAGTCTTCTAATGCTTTCCTGATTTGATAATTTTATTCCCTCAGTTATTTATCTTTTCCCCTTTCTTATTGGCACGTTTATCAAGTTCCATTCCTATATACTGGCTGTATATTCTTATTGTTTGTATAAGGTTTTCGTTTTCTTTTTTCATTTTTGGAAAATATCTTGATATCATCCATGAACATAAGGTAGTTCATTTTTTTTCATGATTGTGTAAATTTGTAGCCCTCAGTGCATTTCTCAAGTATGTAATTCAATGGCCTTATCGCTATAACAAATAACAGTGGCAAGAGTGAGTCTCCTAATAAGATACCTCTGTGGAGTTTCACCACTGCTAAGATTTGTCTTTCAGCTCTTTTCAGTTTTCCTTGGCTTTCGTGATAAAGTTGATGACTTTATCGGATATTTTGTACATTTTCAGTCATTATATCATTTGGAATCAAATGAGTGGGAGTTTCCTTAAATCGAGCAAAGCGCTTCTTATACAATTTAGACTAAAAACTGCGGATCAGGCTACCGACTAATTGGTCTACCTTCATTTACAGGTTGATTGAAAAATAACACCCTATTTTCAAATTCTTATAATTTATTTCTTAATTATAATTTGTACAATAATTGAATCAAATTATTTTAAAATAGGCACTTACTTTTCAATCACCCTGTGTATAAGTATGTAGACTGAAGTAACCGTTGTAATAATTGTCTGCGATCATCATCATCATCATCATGTCACGCTATCAGCACGGATATCCCTGACCCTCTCTCGCCACCCCTCCCTATTGTCCATTACTTCCGACTGGTCTTCAGCGCTACATCCCGTATCGGCACAGAGCAGCTGCATGTAGGTTCGAGCTGGTCGTCCTGCCTTTGCTCAGCCATGGGAAGGGGTCCACAGAAGTACATCACTTATGAGCTCGTCCCTACTTCTCCAGCAGTGCCCCGCATGTCTGGTTCGTCTAACTTGGATAGTTTTCATGATGGATGGTAGGTGGCCGTACAGCTGCTGCTTTGTTGGGTGCTGCCTCCAGGACTTCTTCAATATTGCTCGCAGCATTCTTGTGTAGTTGCCGTCAAGCTTTTTCTCTATACGTTTAATTAGCGTCCATGTAGTGCCTCTATATAGCAGTATCGATACAACCGTTGCTTCGAAGAAACTGCGTTTCATTTTATCAGACAGGTCTGACTTCTATATGACCGAAAACCTATCGAATAGCTGTCCATGCCTTTGCTAGTCACGTGTCGATGTCTGTCTTGGTTAACAAGACACTACTTCCTAGGTAGGTGAAATTGTCAATTACTTTCAGAGAGCTACCGTTTAGTGTACAGATGTCACCTGTTTGATTAAAGCACATATATTCCGTCTTGTGTGCCTTGACATGGAGGACGATGCATGCAGCGGCTCGTTTCAGACTATGTAGCAGGGCTTCGGCTTAGGCGGGTGCATTTGCCTGAAGCGCTATATCATCGGCGTAGTCGGCATCCGTAATTGTTTGTGCAGGGTACCTTCTTCTTTATTTTGTTTGCTTGAAACCGTTTTCTTTGATTTTATCGATAGGTGTTCTGAGCACGTAGTCTAGACAGATGATAAAGAGATATGAGGCTAATGTGTCTCCTTGCAGTACATCTGCTACAATGTCGAAGTAATCTGTGTTACGTTACAATGAAGCAACTTATTACCTTTATCATTGTTGTTGTCATTGTTGTTGTTTGATCATTATGATGATCATTGCTGTCTTTTTTTCTCATCTCTGTCATAATTTTCCTCATCCTTACAATCTTCTCCCGCCATTATTGCCGTTGCCATTTGATCGCCATTGTAAAGGCGAAGCCTGTCGTTATTCTATAATTAGTCGTGACAGAAACCTTATCTATGTCACTGTTAATAAAATATTCAATGCTCTCAACCTTAACTAATATCGGAGCAATTACTTGAAACAGTTTCATATTTCAATCTTTTTCGGTAGGCTTAAATGGAAATCTTTATTTAGCTAGAGTAAAATTGCCGATGTTCATCCGAAAGTCTAAACAGACGAATTTAAGGCTTCAAATTGTTTGAGAAGGTTGACCACAAACAGTTAAGAAGGCATCCCACGGTTTTGAGTGCCTCCTCAAAAGTACGTTGACGTTCAGTTAGTTCATTTCTCAATAATTTTGTTCAGAATGACACGTGTTTTGGGTATGAGACTTAACTGCATCTGATAGAGAGGCTCTAATTCTGGAAATCTGGACAGTGATTGGTTGGTCTCTTTGTTTAATGGCATATCAACCTTTTTTAGGTTATTTAATGCCAAAGTCATTCTTCTAGAAGAACAGTAGTGGTACTATTTAACCCATAGCTGGGAGGATAAGGGGGTTCATACCTTTCCCAAGGGTATTTGCCTGAAGTGAACGTAATAGCGCGACTGGAGTACGAACTCGCTTACTACGATTCCGCAGTACATCACTTTAACCATTACACCACGAAGACACCCCCCTCTGGACAGTGAGGAGTATCCATTCATTGCCATTACTCCTAGGTCCATTCCAAATCAGAGTAGATCTATTTAGAAATTATTCGAAGTCGATAGGATCGTATGCACAAAAAAATCTACACAAGTGCGTAAATATGAGCATACGATGAATGCAATTCCCTAATATCTAGGCATAAAATAACCCTAAACGTGGTGACATACCGTTACAATCAATCAATAAGCTAAATCCTATTCCTGAAGCCAAATGGAAGAATTGAGTTATATTTTCTGAACTTCTGTACCATTTGCTATACAAAGTAACTCTAGTTTGGTTTGAGCTACTTGTTTAATGACATATCAACTCCTTACGGGTCATTTAAAGCTGACATTAGATTCGTTTGTAAATGTTTAACTATAATAACTATGTACTTCAATGTTCTATAATTTGTTTTTTGTTTTGTTTTTTGCTTTATTAATAGTACTTTTTTGTCTACAATTATGTGTTTGCACAGATTTATATGGTTTCAAGTATTCCTATCTAATACTAATAATCTATACACAATTGTATGGGTTAAAGTACCTATTCTTATCCAATAATATTATTTATTTTCACGCGGTTGTATGTTAACAAGTCATTGGTTGGTTAGGCTTTATAGCATATCATCCCTTATAGGCTTTTTATGCCATAAAACACAACTAACTAACCAACCAATCAACCATTTCTGGGGATGTAAAATACACCGACTACATCTCTGGAAATGAGTAAGATCCCCCACCTCATGATTGTCCTGTATATGACATTAAACGATATGATAACGAAGCTCCAACCTCGGAGATTTGGACAATGAAGAGTACCCCTTCATTGCCATTACTCCCAGATCCACTCTGGCCTAGAATGGTAGCACCTGATAGGATCCTATCTATGGGTCAAATAGAACTGTTTGACATTTAAATATGTGTGAAAACAAATGACTAACGTTAAATGGAATTGTAAGAAATAGGCCTGTTTGATCATTTAACTGTATGCAAACAAATGACTGATGTTTAATTGTTGGTAATAAGTAAGTAAAGTTAGCGACCATAGTCGAGGGTGACCCGAGGGCTCCCTTTTCGATAGCTACTACACCAAGGTGTAGGGGAGGGCGCTACTCCATTCCCTGGATTGCTCCACTTTACCCTTGAACCGTCTTGGAATCATTTAACTGTGTGCAAACGAATGACTAATGTTGAAGAGAATAATTAGTGTTAAATGGAGGTGCCCGTGGTTATCGTCGCAAGAATTGGACACGGCGACACGAGTTCAAATCCTGGACTGATTGCATTTCACATAGGACTTATACCCTTGGGAAAGGTATGAATCCAATTATTCTCCACCCCCCAGCTATGGGTAAATAGTAGGGCAGACTAGGTTCTTCTGCCTTGGTGAGACAACTAGTCTAGGAGAAGGAAAACTCTGAATTCAAACCTGTTAAACTCCGCTTAAAAAATTGACCTTGTGTCATATCCTGCCCGAGCGGAGGGGTTGGGTAAATATTAGTGTTAAATAGCAATACTTGAAACTCTTTGAATGTAGGGCTAAATTGAATAATTGGTGTTACAGAGCAATACTTTGAACCATCAATTTTGTGCAAATGAATGAATTTTGTTGAAATTGAATTATTATTGTTAAATAACAAAACTTGAAACCACTTCCATATCTGCAAACAAGATTAAAAATGAATAGAGTTATTAGTGTTAGATAGCAATAATTGAAACCATTCAACTGTTAAGAAACAATAACAATACTAGTGTTCAAACAAATTAGTTCTAACTCATTTAAAAATGAAATCACCTACAAACCATTCCCTTACAAATAATATGAATATCTATCTGAATGTGTACAAAGAAATGACTGATGTTAAATGTTTCTTTTAAATAGCAATGCTGGAAAGCACTTAACTGTGTGCAAAAAAAAATTGAACTCAGTCTCGTTTAAAAATATTATTGAGAAAATGTTTTTACAAATTATATATTCAATATATATGTATAAAGAGGATTTGGCATAAAATAACCAACAATAGCTGATACCATAAAACCAAACCAAACTAAATTATATATATTTGATATATATGTATAAAGAGGATTAAGCATTAAATAACCAACAAAGCGTTTCCGAAAATTCTGGACCGGGAGAGGTGTTGGAGCGAAGTATTCACGTGAGGGTTGATAGGTCTCCTTCTCCCTTTTAAATCACTTCTCGAGCTGTCCCCGTTTTTTTTTTTTTTGTTTTGTTTTGTTTTTGTTTTTTGTTTGTTTGTTTGTTTGTTTGTTTTGGTCGGGGTGAAGTCATTTTTGGAGATAGCGGAGACACTGTGATAGATGAATCCTATTCTTATCGACCAATCATTTCGCGATCGGAAGAGAAGAGAGGATTTACATCAGATCCCATCGAGATGCTTGATGGTGAGAATAGCAAAGCATGAGTACATTTGAAACACTAGATTGTTCGTGACATTTTGAACAAGGATGTCGACATGCAGAAAATCTGTGGAAAATGGTTCCAAAACACCTCACTCTCTATAAACGAGCTTTTGATCAAAAAAGAATATTATGTTACTTAATACCTTCGCAGCAGAAAAAGAGATAAAATGATTGAATAAATCTCCGATTTACAAACTTTTTCTTTAATTTGAGTGAAAAATTTACTGAAAAACAACAGTATAAAATATCTTTTTGTGAGCAAAGATAATATTAGTCAGAGCTTAGATATCTTAATAGACATAGTTAAGATTTGTGCAAAGAAGTATAGCAGTAATTGTGTGTTCAAAATAAAGGGATATATTTTGTGCGCACAAATACCTTGTGTAAGTGTACCACTATGTGAGAGAGAAAAGTATTTATGCCTTAAAGTATATGTGACTACTGATGGTATTTTCATCAGCAAGCTTATGCTGAAATATATGTATAAATATATCTTATGTAAACACAAAAATATCTGCTCACTAAATCAGCGATTTTGAAATAAAATGTATTTTTCTAAGAATGTTAAATTTTTGATCAAAAGAAATAAACGGAAATTTTGAATAGATAATGGAATTAATTAATTCAATTCCTACAATTAGCTGAAGAAATATTTATTTTTTCGCTTATTTATCCAATTAGGTAGGTTCGAAATTAGATTTTAAAAAGTTGATGATTTATCTAATTGGCTAAAGAATTGTATTTTTAAAATTCTTAGAGGGAAAAGACTTAGTGAATTATTTTGGGTTTCTGATCCTTCAAATTTTAGTGGCAAGTCAAATATCGTCTTGGCATCGTATTTCGAAATTTAAAAACTGACACAAATGCGCCGATTGGTCGATGAATGCAGAAATCATCATCATCATCATCATCATCATGTCGTGCTGGTAGCACGGATATCCCTGACCCTCTCACGCCACTTTTCCCTATCGTTCATCGCCTCAGGCAGGTCTTCTGTACAACATCCCGTATCCTCACATAGTTGCTGAATGTATGTTCGTCCTGGTCATCCTGCTTTTGCACGGCCATATGTGGGGGTCCACAAGAGTACATCACATACAGACACAAAATTATAGCTTCTGGAGCACAGATATTGCCACTTTCTTTTATATGGAAATCATTTGAGTTCCAATTCTTTTATATTGTCCAGCAGGCTGTGTCATTAGTTGAATGGTCAATGACAGCCCAACAACGTTAAGGCCCATGATTCAATGGTTATCGTATCGGGAAATGCACTTGACGAGCCGAGTTCAAATCCGGGGCGAAGCTGTTTGCGTTTCACTTTGCGCTAAAGCTCTTTGAAAAGACATAAAACTTCCTCTTCTCCCAGCTATGGGTAGATAGCCGGTTTGGTTTGGTTTCTTCGCTTAATGGCACATTCACTTTCGTGGATTATTTGATGCTAAAGCCATGCATATATAAGGACAGCAGTGATTCTATTCAACCCATAGCTTGGGCGCAAATAGCCCGTAAGACTTGGTTCTTTAACCTGAGTTGGACAACCAATGTAGAAGAAGGAGCACTGAATTCAAATCAGCTATGAGTCCGCTTAAAGTTTGACTTCGTGTCGCATCCTGCAGAATTCCCAACCAAATTTAAAAAGGAATATCAAGCTCCAAGTCATCATCATCCTGAATTAAAAGGCCTCACCTAAACAGCAGGATGTGCTGAAAGGTTCTCAACCTGACCAAAAAGGGAACAACTCAGAGTCATGAAATGAAAATATTATTTCCCATATTCACCCAGATTTGTTAGATACTACATCTTAAAGTAATTTACGAAGCACTTTTTGCTTCAATGTGGCACAAGACCGAATGATGGGGCACGCAATGAGACTCGAACTCAATACATCCTAAAACTAATTCATAAAAAGGGAAGGTGATTCTTAGTTTGGCTAAGAACTTTTCTATACCTCTTTGTATAACCTCACAAACCAAAATATGCATTTAAGTAATGATTGGTTGGGTTGGTTTGGTTTGTTTTCTTTGTTTAATGGCACATTAACCTTTGTGGGTTATTTAATGCCAAGATAATCCTTATAAAAGTACTATTTAACTCATAGGAGGAATCCTCGTGGCATCGTGGCTAACGTGCTGTACTATGGCCTCGAAGTAAGCGAGTGCGAAATCAAGCCGTGTTATTAGGTTCACATTTTTTAATACCTTGGTAAATTCATGAACCTCTTCATCCTCCCAGCTATGGGGTAAATATTGTCGCTGCTCTTCTTCTACAAGGATGGCTTTGGCATTAAATAACCCGTGAAGGTTTATATGCCATTAGACAAAGAAACCAACCAAACCAGCCGATTTAACCCATAGCTGAGTGAATAGAGGGATCATACCTTTTCAAAAGGTTTTAGTTCAAAATTGAATGTAATAGCGCGATTGGAGTTCGAACTCGCTTACTATGATGTCATGGTTCAGCACATTAGCCACTACACCATAAGACCTGTTATTGTTACATAGCAATACTTAAAACCATTTAACTGTGCAGAAAAGAATGAGTTCAAGTTCGTTTAAAAATATATCTACAAAATGTGTTTACAAATCCTATATATCTAATATATATGTAAAAACATAATTTGGCATTAAATAACCAACAATAGTTTATATGCCATAAAACCCAAACCAAACCAAACCAAATCATATATATCTAATATATATGCATAATTAGGATTTGACATTAATTAACCTACAATGGTTGATATGCCATAAAACCCAATCAAACCAAATCATATATATATAACGGGATTTGGCATTAAATAACTAAAAATAGTTGAAATATCATAGACCCCAAACCAAACCAAGCAATAGGGCCTCCCCGTAGGCTGATGCCAAGATTAGTTTTTCAATTCCTGATAATTTAGTAAACTGAGTATAGATTGAATTTACTAGGAACTCTGTTGTAAAATAACAAGAGACTGCGTAAGATAAAAACAAAATCAGCTTTGTGACGTTTGGCATTTACTCAAACCTTCCACAATCAGCCGGATGTGACTCAAGTCAGTTTTTAAAAGGAGCACACAAGATTTGGATTCAGAGATTTCCTTCTCGTATGGTTGCCATACCAAAGCTAAAGAAGCCAATCTACCTTACTATTTACCAATTGCTGGAGAGAAAACATATGGATTCATGCCTTTCCGAACAATGATTGCACGAAGTGAGACACAAAAAGCTTTCTCGAGATTTTAAACTTAAGTCACCGAATCTATTTTTCAAATGTATTATCACTTAAAGGGTTTCTTGAATGTTTTCCGGAAGTGTGGATGACTTCATCGTCTGTGTGGCTTCAAAAGAAAACTACTTAATTGATTGTTTGATTGATTGGTAGTTTGGCTGACTGTTTTTAACGGCATGTCAACCCGTCAGGGGTTATTTTATTTTTAATGGCATGTAAACCCGTCAGGCATTATTTTATTCTTAGCGGTTAGGGAATCACATATATTGTGCATTTATGTTTACTTTTACACTTTTTGCGTAGTGGTTTGTTAAGATATGGAATGATTCCCCATGGCGTTGTGGCTAACGTATCGGACTGCAACATTTAATTAGTTACTTATATTTCTCTCCCCCTTTTTTGGCCCATAAACAAGGCTTAAAAAATGCTGACTGTATCCACTGCGAAGGGGTAAGACCCCAATCAAAGGGTGTCCAGTGTATGGTACTAGACTGCATCTGATAGTAAAACTCAAGTTCTGAAGATTTAAGAAGCGATGATTACCCCCTCCTTGCCATTACTCCCAGGTCCACTGTGACCCTGAGTGGTCATATCTGTTAGAGTCCAAAGTACGAGTAAAAAAAAGTCTGTTAAAAATTATATGCATTCGAAAGAACCATTTACAAAAAAAAGTCATGTAAATATAAACCTGAAAAGAAAAAGATTCCCTAACCTCTAGTTGGAGGGAATCCTCGTAGTGCAGTGGCTAATGTGAAAAACTGTGATGTCATCGTGAGCGAGTTAGATCTTCAGTCACATTATTACGTTAACTTTCGAACTAATACGCTTGGGAAAGATATAAGTAAAGTTGGCGACCATAGTGGAGAGTGACGTGAAGGCTCCTTTTTCAATAGCTATTACACCGAGGTATTAGGAAGGGCGCTACTCCATTCTCTGGATTGCTCCACTTTACTCTTGATCCTTAAATTATAATGATGAGTGTTAAGTAAGGTGGCATCAAGTACCATTTTTTAAGTTTTTGGTATGACTCAACCAGGGATTGAACCCCGGTCTCCCAGACTATTGGCGACACCATAGTCATTATGCCAATGGCCCGAAAGATATAAACCTCCTTATCCTTCCCGCTATGGGTGTTGTAAAACGATAATGAGCAAATGAAGAGGCATGACATTTTTCTTTACAAAAATATAACTATCTTATCTTTATTTCTGGAAAGGGTCGAAATTGACTGCAAACGTGTGGGACAGTAACAGGGAGACAACGGACGCAGACACAGTTGTCGGGGGACTGCTATATTGAATCTTCCTTAACCTACGTTGTGATTCCATATTCAGGGACTTATATCTCTGTTTCTTTGACGAAAACTTCTCAACCGGGGGCCACCAGGCTCCCCTGCCTCCTCGGGCGCCCACTCCGAGCCTCTTGAGTGCCCAGCCGATAAACCATAACTCCTGTGGGTATCTGTCTATATATAATGTCATTACACCTATGCGTTCCGGTTGTGATTCATGTGATCAGCTTCTGCTTATTAACCCACGTGAGTTGTGTTCCTGTTTACTTGGCTGGAACATCCTATCCCAGAAATCCCTGACTGACGGCTCTGTCAAAGATCAAAAGAGTTAAATAGTACCACTACTGTTCTTCTACCAGGACCGCTTTGGCATAAAATAACCCACAAATGTTAATATGCCATTAAAAATAGAAAGACAGTAAACAATATGTCAAAAGTTGTTTCTTTACTGATCAATTTTATATGATATTATGATTATTGGAATATTTTCATTTCCCTCGCGAAGGACAAAATGTCATTCATGTCGACATTTTAAAATTGGTCCTTCATATTGTTTGCATTGAAAAAAACAAAACAATGTCTAACAAGAGCTAAAGCTGCGCATCCTATAAGAAAATATTTTACGGGCTAGAATGTTGGAGTGTTTGTTTGAGTATGGAGGAAAGCGTCAGTCTTGTGTAACTGATGCTCAATCCGGATATTATGACGTGTTCCATTCTGGATTTTCTGACCGTTGGTATTTATTCTTCAGGCACGACTTTTATTAGGCAGAATTTATTATGTGCGTTGTAGAGCTATTTTAAAAGAGATTTGAAAGCTGAATTGTAATTAAGTTAATAATTATTATCTGTTTACACAATCCGTCTCATTGCTTTCTAAACTGACCTCATACATCTATCTGATGAGGCTATTACTCTTCCCAAAATATCATGTATGACTCGGCTGACAACGAGGAAAATTAATTCGAAATTAGTGATGTGTGTCGAAATTCCGGCCGGTCTCTTGGGGAACTGACTCTTTGAGGAACTGACTCTTTGAGGAACTGACTCCAAAAAAGGATCGCCAGACAGAACCCGTCAAAGATGGCAAAAGGGGAGCTACGAAAAATGAGAGTTGTGAATGCAATAGCAAAGAATTTGGTTCTCTTGGAAAAGTAGAAAAAAAATTATGGGAGAGTGATTTGCCCAAGTGATCACTCTTCTTCTTCAAACATCGTTGCATGCCAGAAAAAAAGTTATCAGTTGATTTGACGGCATGCAAGTAATAATCATCTCATGCCTTGCTAAAGGGGTTTTTTTCGTTTGATTTGGTATTGATTTCCTGATTTAATGGCATATTAACCTTCGGATATTATTCAATGCCAAAGCCATCCTTATAGAATAGACCCCCACTAACGAGTGTCGTGGATATGACACTAAACAATCTAATGGTGAGGTTCCAGCAGTGCTGGAGCTTTGGGGAATGCGGAGTACCCCTTCATTGTCATCGCTCCCAGGTCCACTCTGGCCCGAAGTGGTAGCACCTGACAGGGCCCTATCTATGGGCTAAATAGAACTAACAGCATACTTTTGCTGAACTGAATTGTTTGAGTAAACTGAATAGCTTTAAATAGAAATGTTTTAGACAATTAAACCGTACTTACATTTAAACTGCGTGCTTATGCTTAACTGAATTATTTGAAATAGAACTGTTTTTCGACATTAAAACTGTATTTACACTTAACTGAATTGTAACATATAACCGTTTGAATAGTTTGAAATAGAAATGTTTTTGGCAATTAAACTGTGTACTTATGCTAAACTGAATTGTTTTAAATAGAACAGATTATTTACATAAAAATGGATTTGGCGTTAAATAACCCACAAAGGTTGATATGCCATAAAACCCAGCAAACCAACCAACCTTATAGAAGAACAATAGTGGTACTTTTTAACATTTAGCTGGGGGAAATAAGAGGTTCATATCTTTCCCAATGGTATTAGTTGGAAAGTGAACGCAATCGCGCGACTGGCGTACGAACTCGCTTACTACGATGAAGCAATCCGGTACGTTAATCACTACGCCGTGAAGACTCCCCCAATTCTAAATCGGCATGAATGTGATGATAAAGATAACCAACCTCAGCCTAAGTTCGATCCTTGTTCGCTGATTTTACTAGATAAATCATAATAGTTATTAAGTTCTTTGCGATTGACTATTTTGATACAGAATTCGTAAATTTTACTACATTGATAAGACGATCCTGAACCCCAGTTTTGCGTACCCTGTAGACAAACCTAGTTTCCTCCAACGTCGAAACGTCTTTATGGCGCGTAGATAAACACTTTTCAAATCCTGGACGAGGCAGATTGCATTTCACATAGCACTAATACCCTTGGGAAGGTATGAATCCAATTATTCTCCCTCCAGCTATGGGTAAATAGTAGGGCAGACTGGGTTCTTCAGCCTTGGTGAGGCAACTAGTCTAGAAGAAGGAAAACTCTGAATTCAAACCTGTTAAACTCAGCTTAAAAATTGACCTTACTCTGAAGACGTATTGCTGGTGTCAACATGTTTATTCATTGTAGAAAGGTGTAAAAACTGAAATGAAGAAATACATTTGCAAATAAGTTTGAAAGGAAAGAATACAGCAAATAAATGGGCCTGTTATGGGCTATTTGAGTCTTAACAATTAACTCGAACAATGTCGCGGGAGCTGACAGAGTTACACAGTTATAGTGCAAACGGGAATAATCTATCACAGTATAGCCTGAAGGCCCTAAATATAGAGATGCAACTAAGGAGGAAATAAAGGGGTAGTTACTGAATTTACAATAACAGAGAATGGAATAAAGGAGAAATTTTATAGGCATGAGACAGACACAACATTTAAAGTACCGAGTGAATTCGAGGGAATTGCCAAGACGTGGTTATACAATAAATGGTACTAGTCTAAATACCCTTAAAAGGAGGACGTAGTTGTAAATTATGAGGTAAAATTGTAGTGATGCTATTGTAAAATAACTTAAATAAAGGCTCTTACTGTTTTGGTCCTTGTTCTAAAGTTAACTAGGAGTGATGAAATCTACGTCTGGTCTAGTGGAAATCTGGCAGGAAAAGGACTAAACAGGAAGTATCTGTACCAGTGATAATTTAAGGCCTAGTACTACTACAAAAAGGGCCGCTAAGAAGAAGTAGATCTTAAGGTATTATGTCTAATACGAGCCACAGGAACTTTAGAGTTTAGAAAGATACCTACATCATTGAATGTGTGCTTGATACAGACCAGGCTGGGTCTGGTAGGGCGTCCCATTCATTCAGCCTTGTGCCATCTCGGAACAAAATGCTACGTAAATTACTACAGATCAGTCTGAGTCTCATTGGATGCCCCATTCATTCAGCCTTGTGCCACATCGGAGCAAAAAGCATCATAGATTACTACGGATCAAGCTGGGTCTCATTGGGTACCCCAGTCATTTGGCCTTGTGCCACATCGGTGCAAAAAGCTACATAAATTACTATGGATCAGGATGGGTCTTATTAGGTGTCCCATTCATTCGGCCATGTGATATATCAGAACAAAAAGCTTCGTAAATTACTACAGCTCAGGCTGTGTCTTATTGGGTGCCCCATTCATTCGGCCTTGTTCCATCTCGGAGCCAAAAGCTTCGTAAATTACTACGGATCTGGCTGGTTTCATTCTGACTAACTACAATATGATTAATTTGTTACATTCATTCTCTGGCCGGGAAATACTATCCCACTCCAACAACCAAGCTGATTCTGATCATGCACTGATAACATGTATTGTAAGGATACGTATATACATTCACGTATAACAACACTTTCGCTTTTGAGATCAATTTATATGTGCGTCAAAGGTAGATAAATTCAACAGTTGGAGAACTAGATAATTAGATTCTACGTTTCACCCGAAAAACAGCCATAGCTGAACATTCTTATGTGGTAACATACTAGTACTTCTTTAAAAACTAAATAAACTAATTCAGATTTCTGAAGCAATCAGTGGAAACACTCTGGTTCTCCACTCAGGAAGAAGTTCAAGCAGGCAGCGTCTATTAACTAGGGTTTCTATTGGCGTAATCATGACAGAGGATCTGGAAAAAAGAAAAAATATCAATAGACAGTACTAACCGTCTGAATTAAGACAACTGAAGGAAGCAATCAAGTCGAAACGCTAAGAGAAGCTACGGGTAAGTGTGCTCCAGCTCCAGGATAACGCGCCGGTTCACACTGTCCAGGTGGCAGTAGCTGAAGCAGCCAATTGTGACTTTGAATTGCTACCCAACCCCCTTATTCACTAGACTTAGCTCCATCTGATTTTTTGTTTCTTAAACTAAAACCCCACTTGAATGGTCGCCATTTTGATGAAGCTATTTTATTGTGAAATAGTTTTTGAAGGATCAAGATGCCACCTTCTTCAGTTGCAATATTTAAGTATCGTTCATCCAATTGCATTGACGTTAAGAGGGACTATATAAAAAAAAAGTGAAAAACTATCTACTTTCTCTGATTCATTTTGGATGGGATCTAGAACTTTTTGAACGATCCTAGAAGATAAATAGATATAACCAGATTGACGAAGATATGGAAATACTGAAAAAGCGAGAAAGATAAATAGATATGAAAAGACGGAGATAAACAGATAGCAAGATATAAAAAATCATAGATAGATAGATAGATTGTGAAGAGACAGAGACAGATAATGTAGAGACTGAGATAGTTTGGTTGCTTTGTTTAATAGTGTATCAACCTTCGTGGATTATTTAATGCCAAAGCCATCTTTGTAGAAGAACAGTAGTAGTACTATTTAACCCATAGCGGGGGGTATAAGGGGTTCATGCCTTTCTCAAATGCATTAATCCGAAAGTGAACGTAACTATGAGACTGGGGTTCGATCTAGCTTACTTTGATATCACAGTCCACGCCATGGAGAGGGCCCCTCGGTGACTATTCTGAACTTAGATAATATAGACACTGAGATAGATAGATAGATAGATAGATAGATAGATAAGGAGTAGACATTATCAGAGCCAATCGTTCAGGTGGAATAGGGTTTACTTGCCTTAAAAATCAGCTTTCGAACAGTACAATCTGCAAGTTACCCCATCAAGCAGATTTCTAGTCTAAATGAAAGGATATAAATAGATATATATCTGTGTGTGTGTGTGTGTGTGTGTGTGTGTGTGTGTCTTGTTTTGTTTTGTTTTCAGGCTTTATTGGGGAAAAATGATCTGCGTTTAGGTCGGTGGTAAGAATATATTACCCAAGAGAAAAATAAATAATGAAAAATAAAAATAACGGGTGAGTTTATTTATGTACGGCTGGGAAAATATCACGAAATCTGGTGTCACCTGTTTGTTTAAGAATTGAAGTGGGTGGAATAGTTAATGGCTTCAAGAAAATCTACTCCATGATTGAGACAGACTGATAGACAAACAAACAAACAGACAGACAAATAGAGGGGAATGCGGTGAGAATAAAGGCTGCAAAGATTTAATATAAAATAAAAACAAGAATCTGGCTAAAAGTCGTCTAAAATGAGTAATAGCCCAGTCGGCTGGGTTGTAGAATATACCGACTGCATCTCTGCGGAGGGGTAAGACCCCCACTCATCTCCACAAAGAGATATGACATTAAACAATCTGATGGTGAGGCTCCAGTAATGCTTGTGCTTTAGGAAATGTGGAGTATCCCTGCATTACCGTCGCTCCCAGGTTCACTCTGAACTGGAGTGGTAGCACCTGATAGGCTCCAATCAAATAGAATATGTTTGAAATCTAAACTTAGTGAAAACAAATGACTTATAGTAAATTGAATTGTTAGAAATAGAACTGTTTGATCATTTGACGGTGTGTAAACAAATGATTGTTATTCAATAGAATTCATAGTGATAGACAGCAATACTTGTAACCATGTCACAGTGTGCAATCAAATGATTAATAGTAAATAGAATTATTCGTATTAGATATAAATACTCGATACCATGTAACTCTGCGCAAAAAAAAAATGAGCTCAAGCTTGTTTTAAAATGTTATCAAAAATGAATTTATAAATCATATATATTTACAATATATGTATAGGACTTGGTATTAAATAACCTACAAAGGTTGATATGCCATAAAACCCAACCAATCAACCAACCAGCCCAAAACAATGTATAGGTTGGGTTGTTGTTAGGTGCCTAAGGCGTACCTTAATGGGAATGCCAACAAAACTAGGTGATTTTTAGCATCTCCCCTCGCGAGGCTAACTGCCTGCGGGTTTCTTTATTAAACCGACCTAGTATCACTTACCAGCACTATTTGATAGCTTCTCGGCCTCTCAAAGTGTTGAAGTAAAAACTACCCCAAAGCATAGTCACAGGTGACGCCACAGGCTGCATTTTCTCAATGCACTTAAAGAATAAAAGCGTAACGGTTATCGTCATAAGAACCGGGATCGGTGATCCGAGTTCAAATCTTGAACGAGGTTGTTCGCATTCCATCATCTTCATCATCATGTCGTGCCGCCAGCACGGATATCCCTGACCCTCTCTCGCCATTTCTCCCTATCATTCATCGCCACTGGCAGGTCTTCAGGGTTACATCCCGTATCATCACATAGCTGCTGTATGTATGTTCGAGCTGGTCGTCCTGCTTTTGCTTGGCCTTATGCGGGGGTCCATAGGAGTACATCACTTATGAGCTCATCCTTGCTTCTCCAACAGTGTCCTGCATGTCTGGTTCGTCTAGCTTTGATAGTTTTCGTGATGGGAGGCAGGTGGCTGTATAGTTGGTGCCTTGTGGGGTGTTGCTGCCAGGACTTGTTCAATATTGCTCGCAGCATTCTTGTGTAATTGCCGTCAAGCTTCTTCTCCAGCCGTTTAGTTAGCGTCCAAGCAGTGCATCCATATAGCAGTATCGACACGACCGCTGCCTAGAAGAAACTGCGTTTCATTTTATCGGTCAGGTTTGAATTCCATAAGACCGAAAGCCTATCGATAGCTGTCCATGCCTTCGTTAGCCGTGTGTCGATGTCTTTTTCGCTTGATGAGACGCTGCTTCCTAGGTAGGTGAATTTGTCTACCAGTTTCAGAGAGGTTCCGTCAAGTGTGGAAATGTCACCTGTTTCATTACAGCACATGTATTCAGTTTTGTGTGCATTGACATGGAGGCCAATGCCTGTGGCGGCTTGTTCTAAACTATGCAGTAGTGTTTCGGCTTGGTTGGGTGTATTCACTAGTTTGCATTCCACTTGGTGATAATGCCGTTGGAAAAAACATGAATCCATCATTTCTCCCTCATATATTGGTGAATAGTAGGACAGACTGGTTCTTTAACTTTGGTACTTCTACTAGTCTAACAGCAAGAAAATTCTGAATTCAAACCAGCTTTACTTCACCTAAAAATTGACTTTGTGTTGTATCTTGCCAGTGAAAAAAGGGGTTGGTAATTACATATGAAACAATCTCTAGTATCTAAGTTTTAAATCAATTCTTAAAATGAAATTATCCTGTCCAAGAAAAATACTCAAGTGTGTCATAATCTCCTAAGAGAACTTTTCTCTATTTTGCCGCTATAATGTTACATACGGCCAAAATAACAATACGTGAAATATACGACTATACGGATGCGTAGAATATATGGATCTGTAAAACATGTAAAATGTTCATATGCATAGGAATCCCGAAACACTCGAAGCACTGACGACTCTCGGTAGTTCAAGTACGAAACTTTTATTAACTTTTTTGTACTTTTAGTTTTTCAACACGAGGAGAGAGAGACACACAATTTTTACTATGCTGACTGTTCCATCTGATCCCACCATGCGCGGTGCATATCGTAGACCATGACTGGGCTGTCCTTGCCCAGGTCCAAAAATCAACTCGCTTCGTCCAGCTTCAGATCTCAACTAACTGCTTTTTTTCAAAAACACCAAGAATCCCAACCCATCGCTTCCGAGCATGACTTCATTCACATCCCCAGTCTCATTTCCTATCCGGGGTTTTTATTATGACATCTGTGATTGTCATATCCTCCCCGCGCGAGCGTGAACACCTGCGCTCAATGTGTGCCCCTGCACGTGCACTAAGCCGAATAGTTCTAAGCCTAACTAAACCGAAAGATAAGATATAACCAACGGAAAATGATGATATAAAAAAAATCCTTCTGCAATTATATAACAATAATCTAATGGGTTTGAATACCAGCTATCCCCCGTCCTTGACAGTAAAAGTTCAGTTGTCAAAGATAATACACCAAAGATATTTTCCTGCTTCTCCTGCATCAGAACCAAAAATATCAGTCCTGAATTTCACGACGATGACAAAATATTATCCTTAAAATGTTGCAAATTGGGGGTGTCGAAGTAACGACAACACTTATATATGAAAATATAAACATTCCTCTTTATTTCTACGAAAGTCGAAATGATGCGGGTAAAAGAAAAAGTGATAGTCGGACTGGTATGATTGACACCACGTTACAATAAAGAGTCTGATACAGAGTCGGTTCTCAACCCGAGAGCCACCTGCCCCCTTTCGAGAAAACACCCGGCTGGCGTGACTTGTCTACTCGGCTTACTACTCTCCCCGACTGACCCCTGGATCAAAAAACTTCCGTGATTATTCATCTTCTGGACGCCCACACATTTTCTTCTGGCGCCATTCATGTGATTCATCCACATGGCATTTCCGCTGTCTTTTGTTTACCTTAAGACACAGGCGTATATCTTGTTTAGGAAATATCCACTAACCGGCTGTCAAAGGTTTTAATAATAATAACAAAATGAATTCAAAAGTGACACACAAGTAAGCAATTGAATAAAAGAATACTAAAACCATTTATGTACACTGTACACATACAAAAATTAATACTCACATGAAAACATATTTTGTAAATCATATATATCATATTTACCCAACCCCTCCGCTCGGGCAGGATATGACACAAGGTCAATTTTTTAAGCGGAGTTTAACAGGTTTGAATTCAGAGTTTTCCTTCTCCTAGACAAGTTGCCTCACCAAGGCTGAAGAACCTAGTCTGCCCTACTATTTTACCCATAGCTGGAGGGAGAATAATTGGATTCATACCTTTCCCAAGGGTATTAGTGCTATGTGAAATGCAATCAGTCCAGGATTTGAACTCGTGTCGCCATGTCCAATTCCTGCGACGATAACCATTACACCACGGGCACCTCCATTTGTAAATCATATGTTCACTTAACCCCTCTACACGAGAAGCATGTGACACAAGGTCAATTTTTAATCAGATTGAATTTAGAGTTTTCCTTTCCTTTCCTTGGTTGCCATACAAAAGTTAAAGAGCCCTTTCTGCCCTGCTATTCGCCCAAATCTGGAAAGAAAATATTCGGATTCATACCCTTCGCAAGGATAATAGTGCAATGCAAACCCCCTTGTCCAGGTTTTGAACTCGTGTCGCCATTTCCATTTCCTACGACGATAACCAGTGCACCACGAGAACTTCCTAATATTTTGCAAATTATTGCTTATTGTCAAAAATAGTACATGAAAAGACAACGTCTGTTCAAATCAACCTCGTGTTATTCGTTTTATGTTTCTTACTCTATTCATAATTCATTTCAAAATTAACCTTTTATCACAGTGCCCGGAAGACTCCTATGCAACAATATTAGGCGATATTTTGTTACAGTAACTTGTTAGGCTAATTTTCTAATTCAAGCAACCCTGATAAACACACGCACACACACACACACACACACACATACACACGCACACACTATGTTCCTCCCTCCCTACTCACTCCAAGGGTTACTATATCAATGCCAATAAGTGATGTCATATCAATGAAATATTTCATCTGTTACTCAAGGACTAAGACATTTTTGTAAGATGTCTCATCTGCCAATTATAAATCTTTTATTTTAGAAGATTAATTAATTTTATTTTGTTGTAAATAATTGATGGTATGATTTATTCAATCAACTTGACAAATACTTGTTTTGTGAGATATATTCACAAAAATATATGAGAGTTTTTTTTAATTTAGTTGCTTTAATAAAATATCACAAATGAAAGTTATCTTATAAAAATTGTTTGAAAAAGGAATTACTTCTATATAATCATATAGAAGTCAGTTTTAAGATAAAAATTTTAGGGCAAAAGATTATGTCAGTTTTATATATATATATATATATATATATATATATATGTGTGTGTGTGTGTGTGTGTGTGTGTGTGTGTGTGTCATAACGAAAAGTATATGAATCATATTAATTGATAAATTAAAATCATAAAAAACAAATTAGAGGGACCATTTCATCCGGTTCGTTTTCAACAAAATACACCGGAATCGTTTAAAACCTAAAACGTATTAAGTCACAGTGGAGGAAGGGCAATTTAAAAAAATCAACTCCCACGACTCACATCTAATTCCCCAAAAAGATAAAGGATGTCAAATTGTCTTCTCTGCCTGCACAAGGTAGGGCAATATAGCGTAATAGCTACAGCCTCTAAAAAGACAAGATGCTGTTTACACCTAGCCTTGTACAAGACAGAGAAACGGTCATCTGAATAATTAGTTCTACATATATAGTGGTCGGTCAAATGATCACCAATGGCCGACTCTTGTAATTGAGAAGACTTAAATGTAGTGTTTTGAGGCCGTCTTAATAATTCCCGTGGGACGTGCTGCTTAACTGTGACTTCCAGCCAATGAATAATCTTACCTATATAGTCAGCATCACACAGACATTGACATTTATAAACCATCTTTTTTTTTTTCTTTTTTTCTTTTTTTTTCTACAGAATAGGTAGGACGTCATTGTGAAAAGGCTGAAAAGTAGCTCTGGTGATGAAGATGGGTCTCACTTTAAAAAAAGTGAAAGCAGCGTATAACCAACCTGGGAATTTATCAGCAAAAGCTGACAAACGGCCCCAATCCAAGATATCTTCATATATACAGGACATCTTGAAGGCCCAAACAATTTGATGGAATAAAGTTTTTGATCTAATACCTCAAGAGATGATACCACAAGATATATATATATATATATATATATATATATATATATATATATATATATCAAAAGTGACGATCTAAGAAAAACCAAAAGAAGTGGGAGGAATCCTCTTAATGTAGTGGCTAGCATGCTGAATAATAACCTCACTGTAAGTGAGTTCGAACTCCAGTCACACTTTTACGTTCACTTTCAGACTAATACCCTTGCGAAAGGCATGAACTCCCTAATCCTCCACCAGCTATAGTTTAAATAGTACCACTATCGTTTTTTTCACAAGTATGGCTTTGGCATTAAATAACTCACAAATATTGATTTGCCATTAAAACGCAGATACTAGAGGAAGAGCAACGGAGACAGAACGGAAAAACAGATACTATAACCATAAAGTGTCAAAATGAAAATATGGAAACACAATACTATTTAATAAAAGAATTGAATATAATTCATTAAACAACCTCATACTGGGGAACTTCGAAGCAATGTTACCTTTGACAAGAATAAAACTTAAAAAGTAGATGTCATAAAGACTAAGAAAACATTTTGTCTGAAGAAAAGAAATTGCGCCAAAATGCAAACAAAAAATAAATTCTTCAGACAAAAAATTTAAAATATAAATTGAAAGACAAAGAGTAATAGAAAGAAAGAAAAATGCCAAATAAACAAATCAGTTAACAATGGTAGAAGAGTTTTCAGTAAAACCTGACCACGTGACAAAATGAAAACTAGTGCAATGATGCAGGAAACAGGAAATCACGTGGTTGACATAACAGTACAAACAGAATTATCCATTTTGAAAAGTGTTTAAGCGTGAAAGGATTATAACGAGCACAATGAAAAAAATCATAAAAATAATGCCAAATCAACCGTTATTGATTACAAACACATGCTATAAACAAACACCTATGAGTACATTCATGCACGCGCAACACACACACACACACACACACACACACACACACACACACAGGTATATATATATATATATATATATATATAAGTAAAGTTGGCGACCTTAGTCGAAGGTGACCCGAAGGCTCCCTTTTCGATAGCTACTACACCAAGGTGGAGAGGAGGGCGCTACTCCTTTCCCAGGATATATATATATACTTTAATTTGTTACACTGCCGCTTTAAATTTTATCAAACAGTGAGTTTATTAATTATATATATATATATATATATATATACACGCACAAACATAGATATGATTAATAACAGTATGGTATTATCTAATATACATACATATATATATATATAGAGAGAGAGAGAGAGAGAGAGATACATATACTCTATCATTGTCACCGATGTTGATCAGTCTTTTTTATGAATTTAGCAAACTACATAATTAATCTTTCTCTCCTTTTCTCTGTTCGTGTGTGTTTGGTTTCTTTGTTTAATGGTTTATCAACCTTCGTGATGCGCGCGCGTGTGTGTATCTATAAATGTATATCCAATAAATTCATAAGAAGTACTCAAAATCGGTGATAGAACATATGTATCTAACTATATATATATATATATATATATATATATATATATATATATATATATATATAAGAGGTTTATGGTTCTTACTAGCTTACTTGGTGAGTTAATGGAGGACAAAATGTTGCAGTATTGTTAAACATTGCTCAATATCAATGATAGAGCATTTACATATAGAAATATAAACATATATATATATATATATATATATATATATATATATATATATATATATATATTACATCACATGGTACAGTCTGTTGGAGGATTGCCAACTGCATGAAAACAAGTGTCACAGACTGTTACTAAGGCAAAAATGTAAACAAACGAAAGCTACTACATAATACCATAAAATTCCCGAGCTGACATGGTTCACTTGCTGGCTGAGCGGTATGATACAATGTCAAACGTAAAGTTAAGTGGGTTTCGATCCCAGCTTCAAGCGTCCAACGTGTCTAGCCACACCGATTAGTTATGATTCAACGAAACAGTCTGTCTGTGGATGACAATATGTATGTATGTTTTACTGCTTACTTATAAATGAATTTAAATATACTTTGGGGAAAGTCTACTGCTTGGGAAGGGGGCACTGGGATCTTAAGGCTGTTTAGTTTTCTTCTAAACTACTGTGGGGGGTGTAACAATTTTAAACTTTTAGAAAAGAGTCAAAACTTTTTTGCCGTGTACGCTGACAATTTGGACAGAGTCATATATTCAATTTGGGTTTACAGTAAAAGTATCTTTACATTTAAAACACTGAGTTCAGGCAAATATTTTACAAAGAATAAAACAGCATACAATTTTGTAAAATTTTCGGTATTTTAAATTAGTAAGACTTAAAGACATACTAACCAATATTGAAGCTAATTTTCTGCTAGCAGCACGACATGATGATGATGATATATATATGTGTGTGGTGGGTGAATTGGTAAATTCAAAAACGCATACCTGTCAGGTTTTACATTCACCAATACACCCACCACACGCGTATATATTTATTTTTAATTGTTATCAACTATTGTCTACGGTAAGGAGAAATGATTTAACAAAGATTTTTTTAGAAAGTTAAAAATATTTTTAAAGTTGATATGCTATTATAGCAACTAAAAAAATGCACTGGTCACGTAGCATATCAACTGGTTGAAAGAAAATTATTTCATGCTATGCAAGTATCTTTAACTGACCTTTTTATTTATGTAGTCAGGACACCTGGCAAAATGGTATTTTGAATAAAAAAATAAATAACACAAAATGAATATTCCTCTTCATTGTATCACTTTTAAGCATCTTTATATTCTAGGTCCTCGTGGGGTAATGTCTATCGTCGTAGGAAACGAACATGGTAACAGGATTTCAAATTCTGAATGAGGCTGTTTGCATTTCACATACCTTGAGAAAGGTATGTATCCCACTACTCTCCCTCCAATAGTAATATAATGGCGGAGGGATTTCGTTTTATATATATTGCCTTTCGGTTTAGTTAGGATGAGAACCTTTCGCTTAGTGCATGGGTTAGTTAGGTGCAACATTAACGCGGGTGTTCACGCGCGCGCAGAGAAGATGTGTCATTCAGAGATGTCAAAATAAAATTCCCAGATAGGAAATGAGACTAGGTAGGTGAATGACGTCATGCCCGGAAGCGTCGGCTGGGGATTTTGGGGATTTGAGAAAAAGCAGTGAGTTAAGTTCTTGCCTCGGAAGAAGAAGGTTGACTTTCAGAGTTGGGCGAGGCCAGACGACTTTGTGCGCTACGGGCGCCGCGCGTTAGTAGGGTTAAGAGCTGACAATGTAAAAGCAGTCAGCATAGAAAGAGTGTGTCTCTCTCTCCTCATGTCGAAAAACGTTTAAAATCAAAAAGGTGAATAAAAGTTTCGCACCAGAACCAATTTCGTAAAGCTTCGTGTTTTTAGATTCCCTATGTCCATTTCACACATCCGTGTATCATGGGTATGTTACACAATTATAGGTAAAATAGTAGGTCAGACTAGGCTCTTTAACCTTTGTATTGCAACCGATGTTGGAGAAGAAAAACTCTGAATTCAAACCTGTTTAACTCCACTTAAAGAATTGACATTGCGTCGCATCCTATTCATGCTGAGGTGTCGGTAATTATTTATATATATATATATATATATATATATACTAAGGCGAGCAAAATGTTTTGCAATATTTTGGTATGTGTTATTAAGTTTCGCCATGTCTATTTCCTACCATGATAACCATTACACCTCGAGCACTTCTCTCTCTATATATATACATATATATATATATATATATATATATGTGTGTGTGTGTGTGTGTGTGTGTGTGTGTATGTGTGTTTATTAAAACAGAGTGATCTAATTTTAGCATCAGAATTCGTTGACAAAACAATAAACTGTCAGGTGAAGACCGGCGGAAATTTCGAGACTTTTATTGTTTACATTCCAAACAAACGTTCGAAAACTTTATAAAATTCGAGAACGTAAACCTGTTCCCAGCCCTCAATATCAAAACAGGAAACTCAAGTGCGTCTGACAAGGAAAAAAAAACAAGAAACAAACAAACAAATAAACTATAAACAACTGAAACCAATAATCACTTCACTGCTTTTTTTACGCGGCTGGTCAAGAGAAATAAACAAGTTGATATTTTTAATCTCCTCCAGTCAAAGATTTCTGTAAAAAAAAAAAAAAAAAAACTACAAATGAGTTTTAAAAAACCCATTGTATACTTGAAAAATTATCAAGTTCGTATACAGATCGTTCATTACTCAAATTGTGATCTTAACCCTTACAAAATGTTGACCTTGTGCCAAAAAACCTATTCACCAGTTTCATTCAATAGATAAGGCGAATTTTACTTAGGAGTCACTGTTAACAGTTGCGCTTTTTCAAAGAAATCAATACTGATGGGCCTTTTCATATCTCAAATATTGTCAGCATGACCTTATTTACTGACTGCTTCACCCGATATATTTTCTTTACTTGGGAGTTAGTGTGTTGCTACAAAATGGATGTCTATTCACTCAGGCTCGTAGTCGCACACGAAGGTGCTAAGAATACACTTACTGTATCTCCAGCAGAGAAGGAAGACCCCCTCTTCATAAAAAGTGTTGTCTTGGTTACTGCACTAAACCGTATCTCGTGGTGAGATACCAGTTTTGGAGATTTGAACAGTATAGAGTATCTCTTCATTGCCATGACCCCAAGATCCATTCTGGCCTGGGATGTTGGTAACTATTAGGGTTCTATCTATGGGTCAAATAAATCCGTTTAAAAATTATCTGGGGGGATCCCCGTGGCGTCATGGCTCAAGTGTTAGACTGCGGCTTCGTAGTGAGCGAGTTCAAGCTCCAGTCGAACTATTACGTCCATTTTCGGATGAGGACCCTTGGGAAAAATATGAGTCCCCTAATCTCCCAACAATGGGATAAATAGTATCACAGCTGTTCTACAAGGATGGCTTTGGCATTAACTGACAGATCTGTCAAAGGTCAATAAGTAACACTAACCATGGCGGAGGGGTTAGGTAGACGCAAATATATTAGTAGCAATTTAGGAAGCTTTTTGCCCATGTGGCACATGGCATAATGAATTGTGCACCCAATGAGACTCGAAATTACTCGCGGAGGTTGGCTAGTCTAGATTTCTAACCCTTACACCACCCGAGGCGACCATTCAAAAAATAAGTAATTTACTAAGCTTTTTGCCAAGATGTGGCATAAGGCCTTGTGAATGGGGCACCCAATGAGCCTCGAAATCACTCGTGAAGGTTTGCTAGTTTAGCTTGTTAACCATTACACTATCTGAGGTGCCCATGCATTTATAGTCTTTTTGTAATGCTGAAAAAATCAGAAAGTCTTTTGTTTGTTTGTTGTTGTTGTTGTTGTTTTTGTTTTTGTGTGTGTGTGTGTGTGTGTGTGATATGGCGGTGTTTTCTGTTAGAATCTTTCTGTTATTGGAAGATTTGGTTTGGTTTGGTTTGCGTTTTTTATGGCATATCAACCATTGTAGGTTTTTATACATAAAAACTGTTCTATTTCAAGCAGTTCAGTTTAGCATAAGTACGCAGTTTAATGTCAACAAGGTTCTACTTCAAACAATTCAGCTTAGCACAAGCATACACTTCAGTTCTATTTAACCCGAGGCGGAGTGGACCTGGGAGTTATGGCAATAAAGGAGTGCTCCGCATTCCCCAAAGCTCCAGCATTACTGAAGCCTCACCATCAGATTGTTTAGTGCCATATGTAGAATACTCGTTGGTAGGAAAGTCTTACCCCTCTGCAGAGATGCAGTTGGTGAATTCTACAGCCCCAGCTGACTTGACCACTAGTTGGGGGAGTTTTATCCCTCTGCAGAGATGCAGTCGGATTATTCTGAAGCTCCAGCCGACTGGACCAGTTAGTGGAGGAGAAACACGAATGAGTTTTAAGGTGTCAATAGAGAGAACTATTGTTGGATAGGTGAAGTGTTGAACATTTCGACAGAATTGTTGTTGTTCCGCACCGCCACTAGCATTATACGAAGAAAAAACAAACAAAAATTCCAAATTCTTGAAGCTCTCAATATAAAGATTAATAACCCTTTCTTAAACAAAATCAACTTCGAATATTGAAGCCACATTGTAAAACACCTCAAACACTTTTCCCGTCAATTCTTTCTCTTATATAAAATTCTTTTCTTCCGTAAATTCCCATCCCACTTGCTCTTCCTCATATTCTTTATATAAATGCATGTGACATGTCATTGGGTTTTTCATTTCATTATCTGTTCCCCCACAGATAGTTCCAGGTGTGGTCAAAAGGTTTTGGGAAAAATACGGTGCCTTCCTAAATTCATTCTATCCAGAAGTCAAACAACTCTTAGGAAGCCTTGAACAGATCAAAGATAGAATAGACATATGGGAAGTGTCTGTCGTATTTAATCAAACATGTTTAATATGTGTGTGTGTGTGTGTGTGTGTGTGTATATATACACACACACATACACACATAAACACACATATATATACGAAAGAAAATATAGTATAATGAATTCATATTTTATGAAAGTGTTAATTGAACACTCTCAACAACTAGATCTTTGTTTAGTAATTTCACAATGACCGCTGGTCTCCTGACAACATTTCAATTTTAAACTTAGCTCCCCCAAAGCCCCCACCCTCTCTCTCTCTCTCTCTCTCTCTCTCTCTCTCTCTCTCTCTCTCTCTCAGATGTATTTATATGTGCGCAGGTCTGCACTCGACTCAATCATCTATATTAATAACAGGGAAGAACTTGTCTGTCAGTCTTCCATAGACGAGCAAACGAGTTTAGAGCAACCAAAATTGATATACATACTTACTGAACACAGGTAGAGGTTTTAGCATAAATATTTTTCTTCCCCACGAGTAAATGGAGAAGCACATCAAGAAGAGGTCGTTAAAAATTTGCAATAATCAGCAGGAGAACATATTGCTGCAAAGCGTAACAAATCAAGCAGAATTTAGGTTTACAAATTGAAATTGCCTGAACAACGATCTAAGTCTTAGCTTCTTACTCGGCGTAGATATGGACTTCGCTTAGCATCGTTCAGTAACTGATAGATAGATAGATAGATAGATAGATAGATAGATAGATAGATAGATTCAAGCTGGAAAAAGAGAGAGTACTTGCCGTGTCGTCCTTAAATATACAAGGTTCATTAAAAAAGGTTTCCAGACTTTTTTCGTATGGGCACTTTTATTGATAGTACACACATGAAACTCTAGTCCCCTTCGAAGGAATCTCCTCCGGCTGCACTTATTGTACCGTTCCAACAACTTTTGGAAGGCCCCATGGAAGTCCATTTCGGTACTGATGCACATGAGAAAGGTATGAACCCCCTTCTATTTCCAACTATTGTTTAAATAATACATATGCTCTTCTTCTATAAAGCGTGACTTTGGCATTAAATAACCCACAAAGATTGATATGATATCAAACTAAATAATTTGAGTAAACCTAATTATAAGCTACACGAGATACGAGGATCATTAAATAAGTTTCCAGACTTTTTTCGTATGGGCACTTTTATTGATAATACACACATGAAACTCTAGTCCCCTTCGAAGGAATCTCCCCTAGCTGCACTTGTTGTACCGTTCCAACAACTTCTGGAAGGCCCCATGGAAGTCCTCTTGTGTGAGCGTGTCAATGACCTTCGTCACAGCCTCTTTCATCTCCTCAACTGTCTCATAACGATAGCCTCTAAGGTTTTCCTTTAGCTTAGGGAATAACCAAAAGTCACAGGGAGCAAGGTCTCGACTATAGGGAGGGTGAGGAACTGTCTTGATACCCATCTTGATCAAATAGTCTGTGACAAGGATGGAGTTGTGGACTGTTGCATTGTCCTGCTGGAAATGCCACTGACCCGATTTGAAAAGTGCTGACCTCTTCCCAATGAATCTCTTCCTGAACTCCCTTAAAACCTCAACATAGTATTCCTTGTTGACTGCCAGACCAGTGGAAACCCAGTGCATGTAGATCATGCCAGTGCTGTCAAAAAAGGGACCATCAAAAGGTTGTGGGTGGATTTGCTCTGTCTGGCCTTCTTGGGTCTGGGAAAGCCAGCATGCTTCCATTGGGAACTCTGTCTCTTGGTCTCTGGGTCATAGCAGTAGATCCAGCTTTCATCGCAGGTCACCAGAGTATCAAGAACTGCGGGATCTGAATTGATCAGCTCGACCATCTCCTTGCTGTCATGACAACGTGTTTCTTTCTGATCTTCTCTGAGCACCCTTGGGAAAAACTTCGCGCAAATCTTCCGCATCTTCAGTTCCTCGCGAATAATTGAGTGTACAGTTCCCACACTGACATCAAACTGTGCTCTTATTGTTTCTATTGACACACGACGGTCCTAATCCATGAAATTCTTTATTTGGCCAATCAATTCTGGTGTTCTGACTTCCTTACTCCTCCCACACCTCTCATCATCCCTCACAGACTCCCTGCCTTCCTTGAATCTCTTATGCCAATCAAAAACTGATACTCGATTTATGCAAGATGCCCCAAAAGCAGTCTGAAGCATTCCATACGTTTCTGTGGCATTTTTTCCAAGTTTAAAACACAATTTTATTGTATATCGTTCTTCTAAAGTGTCTCACGTCCAGATTGGATTTTTGAAATTCACCAGCTGTGACAATCAGGCTTTAGTAGGGTGTATTCCAATTCCTGCTGTAGCTGTTCATTTAAAGCTGAAATCATAAAAATTGGTCAGTCACCTCATAAGATGTATAGCGATAACATACTGAATTTTCAAGAGTCTACGACAATTTTAAATCCCTGTATTAAAAATGTCTGGAACCTTATTGATGGCATCTCGTATATATATATATATATATATAATTTGAAAAGACATTTCGTTGATAACATGAATCTGAACTCGTTTTTTTTATACAGAGTTAAATGGTTCCAAGTATTGCTATGTATCACTAACAATTCAATTAAACATCTGCCATTTGTTAACACAGAGTTGAATGGTCAAAGAGTTCTGTTTCTAACAATTAATTTGAACATAAGTGATTTGTTTGCACACAGTTTAAATATCCATGTTCTATCTGCCCCATAGATCGGAGGTTATCAGATACTACCACTCTGGGACAGAGTAGACCTGGGAACGATAGCAATGAAGTGATACTCCCCATTTCCCAAAGCTTCAAGACTGGATCTTTACCATCAGATTATTTAGTGTCATATCTAGGACACTCGTTAGTAGGAGGAGGTCTTACCCCACTGCAGAGATGCAGTCGGTGTATTCTCCAGCCCCAAGCGACTTGTCATGTCCTTTACTGAGTACACGCTAACAATTTGTTATATAAAAAGTTAATTTTCTTTTAAATCAAAGATGATTGGATTTTATTTTTTCTAATGGAGCATTATACAGTCAAAACAGATATTATTGGGCATTATTAATTACCAAATTCAAATACATTGAAATCCTGTAGTCAATATGATTATCCATATTTACCCAACCCCTCCGCCCGGGCAGGATATGACACAAGGTCAATTTTTTAAGCGAAGTTTAACAGGTTTGAATTCAGAGTTTTCCTTCTCCTAGACTAGTTGCCTCACCAAGGCTGAAGAACCTAGTCTGCCCTACTATTTACCCATAGCTGGAGGGAGAATAATTGGATTCATACCTTTTCCAAGGGTATTAGTGCTATGTGAAATGCAATCAGTCTCATCCAGGATTTTAACTCGTGTCGCCGTGTCCATTTCCTACGACGATAACCATTACACCACGGGCACCTCCAAATATGATTATCAATCCGAAAATAAGTACATGCTTTATATATATATATATATATATATATATATATATATATATATCTGATGGCGAAGCAAATGTATGGAAATCTGGAGTACATCTTCATTGCCATTATTCCCAGGTCCATTCAGTCCCGGAGTGGAAGTACCTGTTAACATATCATGCATGAGTCAAGTAGATTCGTTTAAAAAATTTTCCCATTCGATGGAACCGTATACAAAAAATACACTTAAAATACATCTGCACAAAAATCTAAATATGAACATGCAATAACGCGATTCCCTAACTTCTCGGCATAAAATAACCCTTGACAAGTTGATAAGCCGTAAAACTCAATCAATAAATCAATCTGTTTTAGAAGAAAATTAGCTTTTTACTTTTTAAAAAATCGATTGATTGGGTTATTTTTTGCCTAGATTGGCTGGTTGGTTTGGTTTTATGGCATATTAACCCTTGTAAGTTATGTAAATCCTTTTTATACGTATATATTAGATATCTTATTTGTTTGGTTTGGTTTGGTTTTATGGAATATCAACTGTTGTCGGTTATTTATTACCGAATCCTCTTTATACACATATATTAGATATATATTGTAGACATAAGTTAACAAATTTAAACCGATCCAAGTATTGCTATGTATCACTAACAATTCAATTGAACACCAGTCATTTGTTTTCACTCTGTTAAATGATCAAACAGTTCTATTTCAAACAATTCAATGAAGTATTAAGTATAATACTTCGCATTCCCTAAAACTCCAGCATTACTAGAGCCTAACCATCAGATTGTTTACTGACATATCTAAGACACTCGTTGAGGGGAAGAGGGTCTCACCCCTCTGCAAAGATACCATCGATGTATTCTACAGCCCCATTTTAACCTAGAGGTTAGGGAATCACGTTCATCGTAAGTTCATATCTACATTTTTTGTGTAGTTGTGTGGTAAAAGTTATATTCAATAGAATACGAATAATTTTCAAACTAATCTATTTGACCGATAGATAGCATCCTAAAAGTTAATATCCTTTCGTTTCTTTGTTTTTCGTATATCAACCATCATGGGTTATTTGATATCAAAGCCATCCTTGAAGAAAAAGAGCACAAATAGTATTTAACCCACAGCTGTGGATATAAAGGGGTTCATAGTTTTCTTTTGAGCATTAGTCCGAAAGTGAACATAATGAACTCTAAAAGGTACCACCACTCCGAATGAAAGTCGACCTGGGAGTAATGGTAGTGAAGAGGTGCTAACACTCCCCAGATTTCAAGAAATGGAGCCTTACCATCAGATTGTTTAGTGTCATACCCAAGAGGCATAAAAATAATATTAAAAAATGGTGTTGTTATTTATTAGCGATACTACATTTATATATATATATATATATATGTGTGTGTGTGTGTGTGTGTGACTGATTTTATGACATTTTCTTTCACAAGTATTCCACTTCATAAATAACTATGGACAGAAGAATCGGAAAATGTCTACCCGTCCTTGGTTCAACAAAATAAATAATATATGAATGAATTAGATTATTAATAGATACCCTTTTGTCTTATGACTGGGCGTTACTCTCCTAAATAATCCTCTTTGTTGTCAGTCTGTTAATAACAACGTAAAAAGAAAACGAGTTCGTCTACATTGGGGCTTGACTGACTATTATCAGCGGTGTTACAGCCTTATGGTTAAAGCTCAGGAATTAATGTGGAAAGGGCTTAAATTGTGTCGAAGCCATAAAAGCTGCAGCAACGAAAAAAGGATGATGGATAAATAAGGTCTCCAATACTATAAAACAAGTTTTAGACCAGATAGAATGATGAAATTGATATCAAAATGAAATGAATTCATTTCTCTTTTAATTTACAAGGGCTGATTGATAAATAATCTTTTCAGTGCTATACAACAAACTTTAGACCAGACAGAAGAATAAAACAAGTATAAAAATAAAATAAATCTATTTCTCTTCAATTATTTCAAGGGTTGATTGAAAAATAAGGGGATGTCCTCGTGGTGTAATGGTTAAAGCGATGGACTGCGGAATCGTAGTAAGCGAGTTCGTACTCCAGTTGCGCTATTACATTCACTTTCGGGCAAATACCCTTGGGGAATGTATGAACCCCTTTATCCTCCCAGCTTTGGGTTAAATAGTACCATTACTGTTCTTCTATGAGAATAGCTTTGGCATTAAATAACCTACCAAGGTTGATATGCCATTAAACAAAAGAAACCAAACCAGATAAATTAAAGTATGGTACACCGAACTTCAGACTGCTCACCGTACATAGAATTCCTTAGTTGTCACCCATCATAGTAGTGGACCGGTCTATTGCTCGATGATCTGACAGTTCTGTAAGCCAGATTAGACCGTAAAGCCCATTTTTAAACCAGAATAATAAAACTGGTGCCATAATGAAGTAAATCAATTTCTTTTCAAAATTACGTGAATTGGTTGATAAATATTCTTTTCATTTGCTGTATAAACAAGTATTGCATCATGCAGAAGAAAATAAGTTCCTCTTTAAGATTACAAACGCTAATGTATAAATAAGGTCACCCATCCTATAAAACAAATTTAACACGTAATAGAATAATGAAACCGAACGAAACGAATAAAAATGAATAACTTTTTAAAGGGTTTAGTTTGGATTCTTTCTTTAATGGCATATCAACCTTCGTGGATTATTAAATGTAAAACCTATCCTTGTAGAAGGATGTAGCTGGGAGGATAAAGACGTTCATACCTTACTAGGGTTGTTAGAAAGTGAACGTAAAAGCCCATCTGAAGTTCGAACTCGCTTCTTACGTTTGAGAATAGAGGCGTTCAGTCGCTACGGTTCCAGGTGAGCATTGTCAGAAGATAGCGGTTTCAAATTCTACCCAAGCCGGCCAGAGGTTTACTTGGTCAAAAACGTGGTGCGATAGACAACAACAATGGAAGGCAGTAATTACTGGGGATATGGTTACAAGACTCATCATTCCTATCCGAGGTCTCGGTAAAATCACCTGTAGAAAGCTAGAGGTGAAATTTGGCCGAAACGTAGTGAAAGAAGAAACAACACAAAAAAACTACCAAGATGAGGACAAAAAGTCCGCAATAAATAAAAAAAAGTTAATTCTCAGATTAAGAAGCCTCATCTCAAAATGATCCAATTAAAGACAATCGCTTCTTACGATGTCGCTGTCCAGTATGTTAGCTACATTGTTACGGAAACTTCCTCCACTTTTCAAAAAAATATATAATTGTTACTATTTAGGTTTCAACACTTTTACAAACTTTATATCCACTTTTGTATTGCGTCCATAAAGAAAGTTTTGGGTCAGTTCACTCCAGGTCCGATTGTACACAGTGACTTCAACTTCGGAATTGGATGAAAAATGCTGACAGTTTCACGTCTCTTGCGCAACGGGTGGGTAACAAGAGTGACTTTCAGCTTTCTCACTATTTCTACTGTTTGTCATTTTGATCTACTCATCAAACAGACTTCGCTATGTGACACGGAGCGTTATCTTGCATAAATACAGCTGGTTGATTAATTGCAGTTCTCAAAATAGGTACAAGTTTCTTCAATATCTCTTTGTATACAGTCGCGTTGATTTTACCGTGCAGCCTGAGAAGAGTCCCTGTACAAGCAACAGAAATCATGCCAAACACCATCACACTTCCTCCTCCTACTTTAACGCTGCTTTTAGTGCACTGAGGCGAATATTGTTCCTTCTCTCATCACAATCGAACAGGTTAAACTTTGACTCATCGCTGTAAGGAACACAATCCCACTGTTCTTCAATCCATATGATGTGTTCAGGGGCAAATTTCAATTGGTTCATTTTGTTCTTTTTAGAAATGTAAGGTTTTATAGTAGCAACTCAAGTCATCAAATTTATTTCATTAAATCTTCGGGAAATAATGTGCCTCTATATTTTAATACCAAGGTTAGCATTAGCTCTTTTAGAGATAGCAGTTTCGGTTGCAAATCGATCCTTTTTTGATTCATTACCAATCCATCTGTCTTCCCTTGCAGTAGTTTTCCTAGGCCTACCAGGTGGTCTCTTGGCTTCATATGACACAGTTTCCTCAAGTTTTCTTTAAATACTATGAATAACACTTTTATATTTCTCCACAGTCATTGAAATATCCCCAATCGAGAGTTTATCTTCATTACGTAACTTAACTATCAGTTTTCTAAGTTCCAATGGTGTCACAGATTTTTTCGCCGTGTTTACAATGCAAGAGCCGGTGTAATTTAGTAAAATACCCAATTTTATTTTCTTACCCAAAATATTTTTATTAATACAAAATAATTATTAAATTTCAGGGATTTCTTTAATCGTTCCGATGTTTTTGATCATCTATTTTTTTTCAAATGTTATATAATTATTCTTATAACTTTATCAAAAAAGGTTTATTGAGTTTTATATTTTGGAATAATATAATTTACCTTTATATCCTTATTTTTCCTTGATAAAATGTTCACTGAAGTTTTAAAATAAAAAGTTATTTCACATTCAAACTTTTTCTTAACATCGTTCTGATCTTTATGCTCGCTACTATATATATATATATATATATATATACTTTCTTTTTTAAAAAAGGGTTTCTTCAATAACTTTTTTTCATAACCACTTTGGAAAAAACACTTGAATTGAATATATAGTATATATACCAAGAACCCCAATCTCTCAGATAAGATAAAAAGGTAATTCTTATTAACTGTAGCCGTGTCAGTATTATAGTATGGCTGCACCACCTGTACTTTAACTGAGTGCTTGGAGAAGAAGCTAGATGGGAAGTAAAGAAGGATAATGCGTATAATTTTGAACAAATCCTGGAAACAGCACCCTACAAAAAAAAAACAACGGTACGCCCAATTAACTCTCATCTCGCAAACCATCTAAGACGCACAAGACATTCTGGGCACTGCAGGCAGAAGTAAGGACGAACTGATAAGCGATTGTCTTCTACAGACACACTCTGTATGGACACTGGACCCCGTCTAGATGACTTGCCAAGAACGATGACCGATACATTGTTAACGTAAGAATAACAATGGTGACACTTTATGCACCACGTGATGTTCTTTGTTGGAATTATAACAAATATTCTACTGAATAAATTGTCTAAAAGGCTACACCGATAAAATAATTTGGTAAATTACTTAGATTTAAACGAAAAATGAATCAATGAATTTAAAACGATATGTTCTACTATACCAATAATTTTGTGTTTTCTTATCTTGCATAACTGGTCAGTCAAATTTGTTGTATTTAATATACTGTTCTGAAAAATGAGTTTTATGTAAATGTATTTTGTGCTTATTAACATATAAAAAAAACTAGCATCATACGGCCATTAGATTCTGAAAAACGATCGGTGCAATTTCGTCGTTGTCTATATATATATATATATATATATACATCAACCCCTCCACATGAGCAAGATGTAACACAAGGTCAATTCTTAGTAGAGTTTAACAGGCTTGTGTTCAGAGTTTTCCTTCTTCGAACCCGGTTGCCATGCCAAGGTTAAAGAGCCCTGTCTGCCCTAATATTTACACATAACTAGGAGAATAGCTGGTATCAACGCCATGTGAAATGAAAACAGCCTCGTTCAGGTCTTGAACTCGGATCACCGTGTCCATTTTGCAATCGTGCGTTTTTGTGCGTGCGTGGGTGCGTGCGTGGTTGGTTGTGTGTGTGAGAGAGAAGTGGGGGAGGGTGTCTTACTTTTTTTTGTTGAAAATGTTGTAAATTAGGAGAGAAATAGTTATAGTGAAATGACAAAAGAAAGATCTGATTACAAGGAGTGTTCGGTTTACACTTTCATTAAATATATATTGGTCGCACTGATTGCACAGTACCAACGTTTATTTGAAGCAAGCACTCACACACACACACACACACGCACACTAAACAGTTCCTCTCTCTCTCTCTCTCTCTCTCTCTCTCTCTTTCTCTCTCTCTCTCTCTCTCACACACACACACACACACACACACACATATATATATATATAGGATATTTTACAATCGTTGAAACAAAGCAGAGGCTTCTCAGATTTTTCCAGTCGACTTTATTATTTTTCTCTTTTCAGTTTATTGCAGGGAAATAGTTAGCATTAATCTAAGCTAAAATAGCAAAATTATGCATGGTTCGATGAGTAGAACATCTTTTGTATGAAGATGTATTACGAAACTAACGCTTTCAAGATCATATTTACCACCCCCTCCACTCGGGCAGGATATGACACAAGGTCATTTTTTAAGCAGAGTTTAACAGGTTTGAATTCAGAGTTTTCCTTCTGGTAAAGAGGAACAATCTAGAGAAAGTAGCACCCTCCCCTACACCTTGGTGTTGTAGCTATTGAAAAGGGAGCCTTCTGGTAGCCCTCGACTACGGTCGCCAATTTTACATGACTATCTATCTATCAATCTATCTCTCTATATATCTATCTATCTATCGTCGTCTGTATGTTATCTCAATCTGTTATTATTCATATTTACCAACCCCTCCGCTCGGGCAGGATATGACACAAGGTCAATTTTTTTAAGCGGAGTTTAACAGGTTTGAATTCAGAGTTTTCCTTCTCCTAGACTAGTTGCCTCACCAAGGCTGAAGAACCCAGTCTGCCCTACTATTTACCCATAGCTGGAGGGAGAATAATTGGATTCATACCTTTCCCAAGGGTATTAGTGCTATGTGTAATGCAATCAGTCTCGTCCAGGATTTGAACTCGTGTCGCCGTATCCATTTCCTACGACGATAACCATTACACCGCGGGCACCTCCAACGCTTTCAAGATGCAGTAGAAAATTCTATTCTCAAACAGGAGTCAAATTTTCAAGTTGGTCAAGGACTTTGATGCTCATGGCACTTCTGAAGATCGTAGAATAACGGATTCCTTGCCATCGGGACCTCCAATCACCCAAGAAGAGTGTGTATATGTTATCAACTCAACAACTTACTGCATACCTTCAGCTGATCGGTGGAAATCAGAAATATGTACTCAAGAGCTCCTCTTGACATTTTTGATTCATGTTTGAGACTTGATGGTTGCAGATCCTAAAATGTTATCCTTTTACCTTTCAATTAATGTAATTTCCATTTATCAATCATTTGTGGCCCTTGAATTATTTTAAAATGGTGAAATACCTTGGGGAGAGAAACAGAGCAAGAGGGACACAGAAAGAGACAGAGAGAAAGAGAGAGAGAGAAATCTAAGTTATATGTATATATGTATATATATATATATGTATACGAGGTGCATACGATAAGTTTCCAGAATTTTTTCGTATGGGCAATTTTATTGATAGTACACACATGAAACTCTAGTCCCTTTTTAGTCGATATAAACCAGATAAAAAGTCGAACAAATGTTAGATAGTCTAAATTCAGCAGCTTCAAATTCCAAAAAGTCAATGCATATTGTACAAGAGAGATTTTTCTAGAAATTTATTGGAGTTCGTATTATACACGAATAATGGTTATAAACGACTCATTACTATATATATACATATATATACGAGGTGCATACGATAAGTTTCCCGACTTTTTTCGTATGGGTACTTTTATTGATAGTACACACATGAAACTCTAGTCCCCTTACAAGTAATCTCCTCTGGCTGCAATGCACTTGTTGTACCGTTCCAACAACTTCTGCAAGGACCCCTGGAAGTCTTCTTGTGTGAGCGTGTCAATGACCTTCGTCACAGCCTCCTTCATCTCCTCAATTGTCTCATAACGACAGCCTCTGAGCTTAGGGAATAACCAAAAGTCACAGGAGCAAGGTCTGGACTATAGGGAGGGTGACGAACTGTCTTGATGCCCATCTTGGTCAAATAGTCTGTGACAGAGATGGAGTTGTGGACTGGTGCATTGTCCTGCTGGAAATGCCACTGACTCGAGTTAAAGAGTGCTGGCCTCTTCGCAAGGAATCTCTTCCTGAACTCCCTTAAAACCTCAACATAGTAATCCTAACCCTAACCCTTTGGCAAATCAACTCTGGTCTGTTGACTTCTTGATTTCTCCCACACTTCTCATCATCCCTCACAGACTCCCTGCCTTCCTTGAATCTCTTATGCCACTCAAAAACTGATGTTCGATTTATGCAAGATGCTCCAAAACAGTCTGAAGCATTCCATACGTTTCTGTGGCATTTTTTCCAAGTTTAAAACACAATATTATTTCATATCGTTCTTCTAAAGTGTCAGATTGCATTTTTGAAATTTACCAGCAGTGACAACCAGGCTTTAGTGGGGTGTATTCCAATTGCTGCTGTATCTTTTCATTTGAAGCTGAAATCATAAAAACTGGTCAGTCATCTCATAAGATGTATAGCAATAACATAGTGGATTTTCAAGAGTCTTCGACAATTTCAAATACCCGTACGAAAAATTTCTGGATACTTATCGTATGCACCTCGTATATATATATATATATATATATATATATATATATATATATAAGTTAGTATGTTGGCCGACTGTTTTTAAGAGTGTCCCGAAGGCTTCCTTTTTAATAACTACTAAACGGGTGAGTAGGGGATGTTGCTAATACTTTCCTTGAATTACTCCACTTACTCTTGATCCGTGCCTTATAATACTAAATGTTAAGCAAGGAGGCATCAAGTATCTATATGTATACGAAGGTTCATACGCTGACCAACATACTATCATGGAATGTGACAAAATGAGGTTTATTTTTCTCATAGTCCCCCTTGTAGCCCACATACTTCTTTCATTTGTGTTGCAGTATTTGGATCCCATTGATCAAAAGAAGTTAACGTTAATAGATATGATGTCATTACATTTCAGCTCAAATTATTCTTAGTGACTTTGATTCTTACTGGGTGTCCCCTACTTCTGGCTTTGTGCCAAACTAAGCTCAGCTTAGTAAATGACCACTTAGTGGTATCTCATTTGAACTCTCTTTCGCTCAAATATATATATATAGATATAGATCAAACACTTAACTCAAATTTAGATATACGATATTTCCTTCAGGCTTTATTTCATCTTCACAAACTTCTTCAAGTTGAAATAAAGCCCGAACGAAATATGACACATCTAAATTTAAGTTAAGTGTTTGATTTATCCAACTTTCCTCATATTTCTACCCCACGAGACACCAACTATACGGACACTTGCCTCCCATCACGAAAACTATACAAGTTAGGCGAACCAGACACGCAGGACACTGCTGGAGAAGCAAGGATGAGCTCATAAGTGATGTACTCCTATGGGCCCCCGCATATGGCCATACAAAAGCAGGACGACCTGCTCGAACTTACATACAGCAGCTATGTGAGGACACAGTATGTAACCCTGAAGACCTGCCGGAGGCGATGAATGATAGGGAGAAGTGGCGAGAGAGGGTCAGGGATATCCGTGCTGGCGGCACGACATGATGATGATGATGATATATATATATAAGTGTGTATAATCCAAGGAAAATAGTCCTGGGCTTAGACTTATTTTGTAGTAATCTAAGGTGAATTGGAATTTTCATCAAATATATATAGACATATATATATATATATATATATATATATATATATATATAAGTTGGCAACCTAAGTCGAGGGTGACTCGAAGGCTCCCTTTTCAATAGCTACAACACTGAGGTGTTGGAGAGAGCGCTACTCCATTCCCTGGATTGTTCCAATTTACCCTTGATCCTATCTAATAATGCTGAGTACCATTTTTAAATCTAAGTACCATTTTTAAATCTTTGGTATGACTCGCCCTGGGATTGAACCCCGGTCTCCCGGACCATTGGCAAACACTCTACTCATTCATGGCTCCTTTTATTATTCGTATTCAAACATCACGAAAAGACTATTCGAACCCTTTAACTTATGACGACGGATAGATTGATCTCGCCATTCTTTTATCATCAATTCTTTTTCACTAATGATGTAAGTGGATCTGCTATTTCATTATTAAATTAAAAAAATTATTTTCTTTGCTATTTTTCTAATTTGCTCTTTTGTTTATTTCTATTTCGTTTTATTTTGATTCACTTTTTAGTTTACCAGAAGCCTCTTTTGCACAATACACTTTTGTCACTTTTTTTTTTTTGGCGAACATAGACTTGAAAATACTATAAAGTACTAAGTCCTTTGAACATTTTGGACTACCTTTCTAAGTTGCCTTTGTACAGAGTAAAATTCAACCATTTTTATCAAATAATAGTTGTTGTACTTTGTGAATGAAATTTCTGATATCACCAATCTATGAATACATCCCAAAAATTTTTCAATCAAATTTTTTTAAATTAAAAATACTAGGATTTTATTATTCCTAGTAGAACACACACATACACACGCATATATATATATATATATATATATATATATATATATATATATATATACCCCAAAACCTATCATAATTTTTATTACCTGCCCATAAATACCATACCACATTAAAAAAAGCAAGGTGATTATGATCTTAATTTAAATGATTTAAATTAAGATCATAATCACCTTGCTTTTTTTAATGTGGTATGGTATTTATGGGCAGGTAATAAAAATTATGATAGGTTTTGGGGTATATATATATATATATATATATATATATATATATATATATATATATCATCATCATTATCACTCAACATATATATATATCATCACTCAACATATATATATATATATCAACATCATTATCACTCAACATATGTATATATATATATCATCACTCAACATATATATATACATCATCATCATTATCACTCAACATATATATATATATATCATCACTCAACATATATATATATATATCATCATCATTATCACTCAACATATATATATATATATCATCACTCAACATATATATATATATATATCATCATCATTATCACTCAACATATATATATATATCATCACTCAACATATATATATATATATATATCATCATCATTATCACTCAACATATATATATATATATCATCACTCAACATATATATATATATATATATATATATCATCATTATCACTCAACATATATATATATATATATCATCACTCAACATATATATATATATATCATCATCATTATCACTCAACATATATATATATATCATCACTCAACATATATATATATATATATATCATCATTATCACTCAACATATATATATATATATATATATATATCATCACTCAACATATATATATATATCATCATCATTATCACTCAACATATATATATATATATCATCATCATTATCACTCAACAAAATTCACAACAAAACTGACATTTCATATTCACACCAAATAAACCTTTAGCTACCATGAAGTTTGTAAGAAAAAGAAATTCTTATTGCAATAATCCATTTTCCTACTCTTCCTTTCTCATTTTTTTAAATCATCACTCTGTTTGACGAATGCAAAATGCATGAAACCCAGACACTACCATATTGAACAAGTCCTGGCGGCAACACCCCACAAGGCACCAACTATACGGCCACCTGCCTCCCATCACGAAAACTATACAAGTTAGACGAACCAGACACGCGGGACACTGCTGGAGAAGCAAGGACGAACTCATCAGTGATGTACTCCTATGGAACCCCGCATATAGCCAAGCAAAAGCAGGACGAAAAAGCTCGAACATACATACAGCAGCTATGTGAGGATACGGGATGTAGCCCTGAAGAGCTGCCAGAAGCGATGGATGATAGGGAGGGGTGGCGAGAGAGGGTCAGGGATATCCGTGCTGGCGGCACGACATGATGATATATATTTATATATATATATATATATATATATATATAAGTAAATGATGGAAAGGAATCCGACAGTATGGAGAAAATTGAAAAAAAAAGTAATCCAAAAGTGGTGAATCTATTACGAAGGCTTTTATATGTTAAGTGTCTCGGTTACTGTATTAGAGTCTTGTTTATATGTTTCCCTATTTATTTGTTGCCCTGTTGGCTCGGGCTGTAGAATACACCGACTGCTACTCTGCAGAATAGTAAGACGCCCCCACTCCCAACGAGTGTCCTAAACAATCTGATGGTGAGGCTCCTGTAATGCTGGAGCTTTGGGGAATTTCTTGGAACACGTGTTTGACAGTGTCCTTTTCTATGAACTTGTCACCTCTTCATCTCATCTGGGTCGCAATCAACTTTCTGCTCGACTCAGCAATGAGACAATTCAAAGGAGGTGAACCGTTTAAGAAGATTTTTTTTCCTTTTCATGAAAACATTTTTTAAAGAGAAGAATAACTAAATAGCATTTGCGAAGAACTAACTTTTTTTACACGTATTCTGGATTCGATCCCAGGTCGCGTCATACCAAAGACTTTAAAAATGGTACTTGATACCGCCTTGCTTAACACTCAGCAATATAAAATACGTATCAATGGTAAAGAGGAACAATCTAGAGAAAGTAGCACCCTCCCCTACACCTTGGTGTTGTAGCTATTGAAAAGGGAGCCTTCTGGTAGCCCTCGACTACGGTCGCCAATTTTACATGACTATCTATCTATCAATCTATCTCTCTATATATCTATCTATCTATCGTCGTCTGTATGTTATCTCAATCTGTTATTATTCATATTTACCAACCCCTCCGCTCGGGCAGGATATGACACAAGGTCAATTTTTAAGCGAAGTTTAACAGGTTTGAATTCAGAGTTTTCCTTTTCCTAGACTAGTTGCCTCACCAAGGCTGAAGAACCTAGTCTGCCCTACTATTTACCCTTAGCTGGAGAACCTAGTCTGCCCTACTATTTACCCTTAGCTGGAGGGAGAATTCTTGGATTCATACCTTTCCCAAGCGAAGTTTAACAGGTTTGAATTCAGAGTTTTCCTTTTCCTAGACTAGTTGCCTCACCAAGGCTGAAGAACCTAGTCTGCCCTACTATTTACCCTTAGCTGGAGGGAGAATTCTTGGATTCATACCTTTCCCAAGGGTAGTAGTGCTATGTGAAATGCAATTGGTCACGTCCAGGATTTGAACTCGTGTCGCCGTGTCCATTTCCTACGACGATAACCATTACACCATTTATTTGTTTATCTATCTATCTATCTATGTCCCAGTCTGTTCCTATATATCTACGTTAGTCTGGTAATATCTGTCTATATGTATCTGTTATATACAGTACCTGTGATCATGAATGGGTATGTCCTATTCCTCATAAATACGTTAGACATTATTGTGAGGGAGTTAATATGCTTATTAAGTAGTACACCACGAGCAGTGGTTTACCTTCTTCACGTCGCCAGTGAGTATCGTATTTTGTTAATGCTATTAAGATTTCCATTTCATTTCCAACCTCCGTTTTGGTTATTTCTAATTCAGTAACCTTTTTGTTAGGTTACAACACTGTCTACCAATCAATCTAAAGAAGTCAGTATGTTATTATGTATTTGTTTATTTATCTATATCTATGTCTCAGTTAGTTCATATCTATCTATGCTAGTCAGGTAATCTCTCTCTCTCTCTCTCTCTCTCTCTCTCTCTCTCTGTATATATATGTGTGTGTGTGTGTTTGTGCATGTGTGGTGAGACAGAGTGAGTGAGGGAGAAAGATGGATTATATAATTTATTATGTTTATTCACCAAGAGTGCTCATTATCATTGATAGATTGGTTGATTGTTTTGGGTTTTATGGCATATCAACCTTTGTAGGTTATTTAACGCCAAATCCATTTTTATACAAATAATCAGTTCTATTTCAAACCATTCAGTTTAGCATGAATATACAGTTTGATTGTCAAAAACATTTCTATTCCAAACTATTCAGTTTATTCAAACAGTTCTAATCCTACTAATTCAGTTAAGTATAAGTACAGATTTTGTTTACACACAGTTAAATGTCAAAACAGTTCTATATTAAACAATTCAGTTTAGTATAAGTAGAGTTTCAATGTCAAAAATAGTTCCATTTAAAACAATTCAGTTTAGCATAAGTACGCTGTCTATATGTAAGTACAGTTCAATGGTCAAAAACATTTCTATTTCAAGCTATTCAGTTTACTCAAACAAATCAATTTAGCATAAGTATGCAGTTAGTTCTATTTAACCCATATATAGGGCCCTATCAGGTGCTACCACGTGGGGCCAGAGTGGATTCGGGATCAAAGGCAATGAAGGAGTGCTGCGCATTCCCAAAAGCCCCAGCATCACTGGAACCTCACTATCAGATTTTTTGTGTCATATCCAGGACACTCATTGGGAGGGGGTCTTACCCCTCTGCAGAGGTGCAGTCGGTGTATTCTACAGCCCCAGCCGACTTGGCAAATCATTGATTGAGCGCATAGATTTAATTACGAACAGCATCGATATAGAATCAACGATTCGTTCATAATATATTTTTTTCAAGTTCCGTTTATGTTTTAATTTCTTTGTTTTAATGGCATATCAACCTTCGTGGGATATCTAATGCCAAAGCCATCCTTGTGGAAGAACAGTAGCGATAGTATTTAACCTATAGCTGGTTGAATAAGGGGGTGCATAGTTTTCCTTGGGTTATTTGTCAGAAAGTGAATGTAATTGTGTGACTTGAGTTCGAATTCATTTACTACGATGTCGCAGATAAGCACGGTTGCTATTTAGCTACGGAGATACCTCTTCAGTTAATGAGACATAATCTTCAAGCATAAAACCCAGAATGCAATAAATATTACTCTTGCGAGATCCCATAGGTCTGAAAGTTCGAGACGATATATTGTCTCCTGCCAATTTATTGCTTAATTAATGTAAACAAAACAGAAACAGGCCAATAAGCATGCCAGTTTCGGTAATAAGAGATAATAGAATTTTTTTGTTTTTGTTTTTAGACAAAAAATTTGGATCGTTTATTTCTCACAAAAAAAAAGAAGTAAGAAAAGGAGAAAAAAGAAATAAAAGAAAGTAATCAAAAGAAAGAAAAGAAAGAAAAAACTTAAGAACGACGTTTTTACATTTTGGATTCATGTTGTAAATGTTAGCAGTCAATATACTCGTCCCAAAATAACGAATTTTTCCTTCATACTTCTTATGTTGAATATCAGATGGGGTGAATGGAATATAGTGTCGTAATCGGCAAATTTCATAGATAGATAGATAGATATGGGGAGATATGACGCGATGTAACTAAGATAGATCGATAGATAGATAGATAGGATTCTCATGATATTCATAAACATGAAAATAGATAGATAGATAGATAGATAGATAGATTGTTATCTGATGTGTTATAACTAAGATAGATATATTTTTAAAATGTTACAAATGTTGCATATACATCTAATTTGCAAACGATTGAATGGTTTCATGCACTTCTACGCAATAAATTCATCGATATATATATATATATATATATATATATATATATATATATATATATATATATATATATATATATATATATATATAAAGTACTGGTCGTAAATATTGATTTTCAGATGTCTATACGGTTAAAAAAAATGAATGGCGTGCATCTAAATGAAAGTAGGTTGGCATATATTGGCTTGGTGTGCTAAAAATAGATTGGCGGGCTAAAACAGCCAAGAGTGCTACTGTGCTTAAAATGGATAACTGCGAAAAATCCCTTTTATAATCGAACTCAGATCCAAGCATACAGACAACGAATTATATTCCTTATTTTTCCGGCGAATAAAATCAAATATTCTCTCTCTTCTTCCTTTTTTTCTTTTATTCATTCCGTCCAAAATGAAAAAGTCTCTGGTTAAAGTCCACAGAGTTTCTTTCGTCTCCTATAGAACAACAGAATGTATGTTGTCTGTCTGATGGGAATCCTGTCGTAACCGAAAAATTATAATAGCTTGACCCATGTAAAATATGCCTACAAAGTAAAGAAAATCATATATATAAAGATGGATAGTAATGAAGAACGAGACTAAACTTGAATCAAAAAGTATTTGATTGAAAACATATAATTATGTATTTGTAGTAAATAGGAGTAGTAAACATTAGAGTGTTCGCCATTGGCCCACGAGACCTGGGTTCAATCCCAGGTCGTAGTCATACTAAAGACTCAAAAACGGTACTTGATGCTACTTTGCTTAACACTCAGTAAAGTGTAGCAATCCAAGGAAAGAAGTAGCGCCCTCCCCTACATCTTAGTGTTGTAGCTATCGAAAGGGGAGCCTTCGGGTCACCCTCGACTACGATCGCCAACTTTGCTTACTACAAGATAGGAATACTTGAAACCATATAATTTAGGAAATCTTCTAATTTTTTTAGATTGTTGGAGAGTACTTATCTATGGGTTACTACACGTCAATGGCCTTAAGAAAGTCATAAATGGGTTTTTTATCCATGGTAAGGCAACTAGTCTAGGAGAAGAAAAACTCTGACGAAGCCAGCTGAACTCCGCTTTAAAAAAATGTCCTAGTGTCACATCCTGTCCGGGGTTGAGGGGTTGGGTAAATATATACAAGGACAATAGAACTTCATGGGAAAATGAGCTTCTCTTAATTCCAAAATTAGTTTTTAAGATTAGAGGTAAGTGGCCGTATAGCTGTTGTTTAGTGGGGTGTTGCTTCCAGGATTTACTCAAAATAGTCCGTAGTTTTCTTGTATAGTTCTCATCCAGCCTTTCCTCCAACGCGTTAAGAAAAATCTGGATTCCCATCTAATACAAATAGTTGTATGGTTTTGTAGCAAATGAAGAATGGATGCTGTACCAAATTATATGTAGCAAGTTTCTGACGAAATGTAGCTTAGTACTGTTGCAGAAATATATATGAGTAGTAGACAAATAGTTTTTAGTAACATATTTAAACGAGCCAAAGCTCTTTTCTTTGCACATGGTTAAAATGTTTTCTAACATTGCCACCTAACACTAATTCAATATCAATAATTTGTTTGCTGAAATTCAAAACCTTCCATGTAATCCTATATAAAACCAATTATTCAATTTTTGCAAACAGTTAAAGGGTTTCAAGTATTGCTATTCAACATAAATAATTCTTTTCAACATTAATCATTTGTTTGCACACAGTTAAATGGTTCTAAGTATTTCGATGCAACACAAACAATTCCACATCAGTCATCTGTTTACCCTCAGATAAATGACCAAACTTTTTATTTGACCCATAGATTGGACCCTAACAGGTACTACCACCCTGGGTCAGAGTGGACCTGGGAGTAATTGGAATGAAGGGGTACTCCACTTTCCCCAAAACTTCAGGATTTGAGCGCCGCCATCAGATTGTTTGTCATGTGTAGAACATTCAACTGAACTCAGTAGTAATAATAGTAACGAGACCGTCGCTGGTCAACGGGGTGAAATGACCCATACAGATGTTGGACAGAAGAACAAAAAAGCAGCAATCTTTCTTGTAGTATCACTTTTCGGCTTTTTCAGCCCGAGAGGCATACAAAATGATTAATAGATCAGTTACAAGGGGTCTTCTTTACAGGCAGCATCTGCCCTCTTGTCTAAATGAAGCAAGGGCTAGGTTTATTTCCCAGAGCCTGAGGCGCCCTTGAAGTGGAATGCCGACGGAATCTGAGTAATGTGTAAAACTGTCCCTTACGATGTACCCCACGTTAAACCAGCGTGTTGTCCGATTATTGGCCCAGGGGAGTCGAATAAAAGCTTCTTCCAATCTCGCTTTGATCCCCACGCTCCATTTCTTTTAGATGCACCCAAACTGATTCAGCACCGGCGCTGTCCAGAGCTTCTGCAACAGAATTTTTTAATAGTTAATACCGAATGATATCCATTTTGATTGCACGTTGTTCGAGAAGAAATAACAAAATTCTCCACTTTTCATTTTAAAATTGGTAAGATTTACTGTTTTATTGGCGGTACAATATATATATATATATATATATATATATATATATATATATATATATATATCTTTGAGCGAACGTAATGTATCAATTTGAATAGACCCCATCAGACACCAGCGTAGCTTCAGCAATCAAAGAACGACTTCGTAAATCTTCATTCACAAAGTCAAAACCATATATCCTAGCAGTAGAACCCGGGATTATGATCTTAAAATACATCTTGTTAAATAAAATGTATTTTACAAGAATTTTGAAAGTCTTTTTCCTAAGTATTTTTGTTTTTTGTTTTGTTTGGCTCATTTTTGCGGGGCGGGATACTGGAAACACGGACATATTGGACTAACACTTCGAAATTTCACCTTTAAATAATATCAAGTAAAATTATCACAAATAAGATTCAAACATTAATTTGAAATACGTGGGTCATTCAATTTGGCTTTCTTTTGGCTAAGAAGGAACCTATAATTTATACGTGAGTCATTCATAAAAAAGTGAAATTTTTTAAAAATTATAATTATTTTAGAAATTTTTTTTCGTAAATGTTAATTCTGCATTGTTTGGTATTGATTTATGTCAAAAAATTATTTTAATCTCACAAAATTATTGGTTTTGAGGCTATTCAAAATGGTGAAAAATCAAGCAGAATGGTCTAGGCTTGAACAGACGTCTATGATCAATTTTTTCCTGGTTGAGAAGTGCAAACCATGTGAAATTTACTGAAGAATGTTTAATGTGTATGGAGAAGCATGTTTTAATCAAAAAATGGTTATAAATGGGCTAATCATGGGTTTGTCACTCCGAGGTAGAGTTGAAAAGACAGTCCATGGAGTGGAAATACACTGACTCTGGGGAAAAAAAGGGCTAGACATAGTCGTCAGTAAAGAAAGTCTAGCTGACAGCGTTCTAGGACATAAAAGGTCTAATCACTATTGATTTCCTTGAAAAAGATGCGACTAAAAACCGCTTTTCCTTTGCCAAAATTTTTACAGAAAATTCACTTTTTTATTGAATGACCCTCGTATCTAACCACTATTGTGGATCTATGCAGAAGTCTTTAATTTAAAAGAATTTGAGTAAATATGAAGAGCAATAAAAATATAGTCTTATCAAGTATAATGATTATAGTCTATCAGGTAATGATATCACTGAGATATTCCGCCAATCTATCTATCTATCTTATGATATAAAAATCTAAAGGTGTAATGGCTAAAGAGCTGGACTAAGCCCTCTCAGTAAACGAGTTCGAACTCCAGTCACGCTATTACGTTCACTTTTGGACTAATTCCCTTTAAGTAGGCTCGAAACTCCCATATCCACCCAGCTGTCACTCTATGACCTCTTCTACAAGGATTACTTTGGCATTAAATAACCCACGAAAGTTAATATGCCATTAAAAAAATAAAACAAAAATCTAGAGTGCATCCACAGATACAGGGTGGTCTCTCCTGGGTTTTGTTTCTTGGATTTATTTACACTGACGCACAACTTATATATATATATATATATATATATATATATATTACATGATATTTATGCGAATAGGTTGTAGGTAACATTTTTAAACGAACCAGGGTTCATTTGTTTGCATGCAGTAAAATGATTTCAAGTTGCAATTTATTGTTTGCACACAATTAAACGGGCTCAAGCATTGCTATTTAATCATTTAATCTTATATCAATCATTTGCTTTTACACAGTTAAATGTTTTCAAGTATTGTAAATGATTAAACAATTCTATTCAACCTATAGATCGGAGTCTAACAGATACTACCACACCGGGTTCGAGTGGACCTGGGAGTAATGACAATGAAGGAAAAATCCACATTTGCAAAAGTTCTATGGCTGAAATCCCACCATTAGATGCAATCTAGTGTTGTATATTGACCTCCGACCCGGCCGGACTGTCAAAATAGGAAATGCACCTGTGTAAATAACAGGTGCATCTGGTCGAGGAATATCAGAATATAACCTTGACCGTGGACGGGTTGAATGAGTGCAATTTGCGACGCCCACAAGAAGAAGGTGGATGTTGAACAATTATATAATTCGGTGCACAGGAAGTTCAATCAGTTGGAGATCAGACGAGTTGGAGATAAGGTGCGGTAGAGAGAACCAGCACCCAAAGAGGCTGGGCCCCCAGGCCTCCGGTTGAGCAGTCCAGGAGAACAGGAAAGAAACGCTATAATGGCCAGAAGAGTGGTGGTCAATATGTTGCAGTTCTGTTCAGTCTCCAACTCCCTCTCACACACAACCCTTTCAAATAAAGTGAGAGGTTTATTTTTCTAGAGAACTGTGTCGCTCGTCTTCATTGCGCCGTTACGATTCTGCATGCATCTGCATATGTGTTTGTATAGTTGGTCATGGCTATACAACACTAGTGTCATATCCAAGATACTCGTTAAGGGTGGGGGTGCCTCTTAAACATCTGCAGAGATGCAGTCGGCGTATTCAAAAGCCCCAGTTGACTGGGCTGTTGCCTCTTAAAATGGAGGTGGGTCCTTTTTTGGTTTGAAACACACGAACTCGATTATTTATGTGTGCACATAGAGGCCAATATCTCCTACTGCTTGCTCCTGGCTAAACAGTCTGGATTTAGTTTGGGCAGCTGTATTATATGTAAACAAAACAAAAAGTGATACATATGCGTTAAAATACCTTCGCTTACGCTAAGTTTTCTCGTGGCTGTGCGGTAGAATCTCCGACTGGCGTAAAAATCAGCCAGGTTTCGATCCCAGCTTCGAGAGTTGTGATGCAATGAAACAGTCTGTCTCTGGATGACTATATATGCTTCCCCCCACCATCTTGCGAAGGAATTAACGGTTGATACTCACGTAATAGCAAAACTCGAGTTCTCGGTAACTGTTAAGCGTAAACATGTAAAATATAAGTTGGCAACCTTAGTCGAGGGTGACTCGAAGGCTCCCTTTTCAATAGCCACGATAGCGAACTGTAGGGGAGGGCGCTACTCCTTTCCCTGGATTGCTCCACTTTACTCTTGATCCTTACCTTATAATACTGAGTGTTAAGCAAGACGGCATCAAGTACCATTTTTTGTGTTTTTGGTATGACTCGACCTGGGATTGAACACCGGTCTCCCGGACCATTGACGAACAATCTACTCATTAGACTAATGGCCCGGTATGTATCTATGTAAACAAAACAAAAAGTGATACATATACGTTAAAATACTTTCGCTTACGCTAAGTTTCCTCATAGCTGTGTGGTAGAATCTCTGGCTGGTGTTAAAGTCATCCAGATTTCGATCCCAAAAATGGTACTTGATGCCCGCTTTCTTAACTCAACATTACAAGGTACGTATCAAGGGTGAGTGGAGTAATCCAGGGAAAGGAGTAGCGCCCTCTCCTACACCTCAGTGTCGTAGCAATTGAAAAGGTAGCCTTCGGTTCACCCTCGACTGGGGTTATAAACTTATGAATATAATCTCTTTTTTTTCTTTCCGTTTGATATTAATCAATATTCTTATATATATATTTATGGCAGAAGGCGTAACTGATTCCCAAGAAGATTGTGCAGTTACTAACCTTTTGTCCTATATTGAAAAGCATAAAGGCCGTACATACAAACAAATTACGAGAACAAAATGAAAGGTTTGCAATAGAAAACGATGGAAAAGGAAGTGGAAAATATAGACAGTGAGTGACTAGTAAGCTAAGAGGGCAAAACAAAAATTACAATAACGACAAGGGAGAGTAGTAATTTACGAAGTTTTTCGCTTAGATGAGGTGCAAAGCCAAATAACAGGGGCACCCAAGGAAACTCGACTTCACCCTTGAAGGTTTGTTTGTCTACTTTGCATACCATTACACCACAAGAGGCGCCCTAAGACAAGATGGATTGAGAAAGATTAATAGTAAGCAACGAATAAATTATGAAAGAGGAGACAAAACAAGAAATATTTTCAATGAAAAAGAGACAAGATAGATTAAGGAAAGAGAAAGAGAAATAATGAACAAGGAAAACAAGACAGAAAGAAGAGCCAAAAAGAGGAATACTAAACGACTAATGAATAATGAGAGAGTGGGGTGGTGGGTAGAGTGTTCGCCAATTGTCCGGGAGACCTGGGTTCGATCCCTGGTCGAGTCATACCAAAGACTTTAAAAATGGTACTTGATACCTCCTTGCTTAACACTCAGCAATATAAGGTACGTATCAAGGGTAAAGTGGAGCAATCCAGGAAAAGGAGTAGCGCCCTCCCCTACAGCTCAGTGTAGTAGCTACTGAAAAGGGAGCCTTCTAGTTGCCCTCGACTACGGTCGCTGAACTTACTTACTTACTTACTTACAATGAAAACAAAAAAGAACAAGAAGAGAAATAATAAACGACTAATGAATAATGAGAGAAGAGGCTAAAGAAGGATGACAACGAAAACAAAAAGAACAAGAAGAAAGAGAAATAATAAACGACTAACGAATAATGAGAGAAGAGGCTAAAGAAGGATGACAACGAAAACAAAAAGAACAAGAAGAAAGAGAAATAATAAACGACTAATGAATAATGAGAGAAGAGGCTAAAGAAGGATGACAACGAAAACAAAAAAGAACAAGAAGAAAGAGAAATAATAAACGACTAATGAATAATGAGAAAAGAGGCTAAAGAAGGATGACAACGAAAACAAAAAGAACAAGAAGAAAGAGAAATAATAAACGACTAATGAATAATGAGAGAAGAGGCTAAAGAAGGATGACAACGAAAACAAAAAGAACAAGAAGAAAGAGAAATAATAAACGACTAATGAATAATGAGAGAAGAGGCTAAAGAAGGATGACAACGAAAACAAAAAGAACAAGAAGAAAGAGAAATAATAAACGACTAACGAATAATGAGAGAAGAGGCTAAAGAAGGATGACAACGAAAACAAAAAAGAACAAGAAGAAAGAGAAATAATAAACGACTAATGAATAATGAGAAAAGAGGCTAAAGAAGGATGACAACGAAAACAAAAAGAACAAGAAGAAAGAGAAATAATAAACGACTAATGAATAATGAGAAAAGAGGCTAAAGAAGGATGACAACGAAAACAAAAAGAACAAGAAGAAAGAGAAATAATAAACGACTAATGAATAATGAGAAAAGAGGCTAAAGAAGGATGACAACGAAAACAAAAAGAACAAGAAGAAAGAGAAATAATAAACGACTAATGAATAATGAGAAAAGAGGCTAAAGAAGGATGACAACGAAAACAAAAAGAACAAGAAGAAAGAGAAATAATAAACGACTAATGAAAAATGAGAGAAGAGGCTAAAGAAGGATTACAATGAAAACAAAAATGAACAAGAAGAAAAAGAAATAATAAACGACTAATGAATAATGAGAGAAGAGGCTAAAGAAGGATGACAACGAAAACAAAAAGAACAAGAAGAAAGAGAAATAATAAACGACTAATGAATAATGAGAAAAGAGGCTAAAGAAGGATGACAACGAAAACAAAAAGAACAAGAAGAAAGAGAAATAATAAACGACTAATGAATAATGAGAAAAGAGGCTAAAGAAGGATGACAACGAAAACAAAAAGAACAAGAAGAAAGAGAAATAATAAACGACTAATGAAAAATGAGAGAAGAGGCTAAAGAAGGATTACAATGAAAACAAAAATGAACAAGAAGAAAAAGAAATAATAAACGACTAATGAATAATGAGAGAAGAGGCTAAAGAAGGATGACAACGAAAACAAAAAGAACAAGAAGAAAGAGAAATAATAAACGACTAATGAATAATGAGAGAAGAGGCTAAAGAAGGATGACAACGAAAACAAAAAGAACAAGAAGAAAGAGAAATAATAAACGACTAATGAATAATGAGAGAAGAGGCTAAAGAAGGATGACAACGAAAACAAAAAGAACAAGAAGAAAGAGAAATAATAAACGACTAATGAATAATGAGAAAAGAGGCTAAAGAAGGATGACAACGAAAACAAAAAGAACAAGAAGAAAGAGAAATAATAAACGACTAATGAATAATGAGAGAAGAGGCTAAAGAAGGATGACAACGAAAACAAAAAGAACAAGAAGAAAGAGAAATAATAAACGACTAATGAATAATGAGAAAAGAGGCTAAAGAAGGATGACAACGAAAACAAAAAGAACAAGAAGAAAGAGAAATAATAAACGACTAATGAATAATGAGAGAAGAGGCTAAAGAAGGATGACAACGAAAACAAAAAGAACAAGAAGAAAGAGAAATAATAAACGACTAATGAATAATGAGAAAAGAGGCTAAAGAAGGATGACAACGAAAACAAAAAGAACAAGAAGAAAGAGAAATAATAAACGACTAATGAATAATGAGAGAAGAGGCTAAAGAAGGATGACAACGAAAACAAAAAGAACAAGAAGAAAGAGAAATAATAAACGACTAATGAATAATGAGAAAAGAGGCTAAAGAAGGATGACAACGAAAACAAAAAGAACAAGAAGAAAGAGAAATAATAAACGACTAATGAATAATGAGAGAAGAGGCTAAAGAAGGATGACAACGAAAACAAAAAGAACAAGAAGAAAGAGAAATAATAAACGACTAACGAATAATGAGAGAAGAGGCTAAAGAAGGATGACAACGAAAACAAAAAGAACAAGAAGAAAGAGAAATAATAAACGACTAATGAATAATGAGAGAAGAGGCTAAAGAAGGATGACAATGAAAACCAAAATGAACCAGAAGAAAAAGAAATAATAAACGACTAATGAATAATGAGAGAAGAGGCTAAAGAAGGATGACAACGAAAACAAAAAGAACAAGAAGAAAGAGAAATAATAAACGACTAATGAATAATGAGAGAAGAGGCTAAAGAAGGATGACAACGAAAACAAAAAGAACAAGAAGAAAGAGAAATAATAAACGACTAATGAATAATGAGAGAAGAGGCTAAAGAAGGATGACAACGAAAACAAAAAGAACAAGAAGAAAGAGAAATAATAAACGACTAACGAATAATGAGAGAAGAGGCTAAAGAAGGATGACAATGAAAACCAAAATGAACCAGAAGAAAAAGAAATAATAAACGACTAATGAATAATGAGAGAAGAGGCTAAAGAAGGATGACAACGAAAACAAAAAGAACAAGAAGAAAGAGAAATAATAAACGACTAATGAATAATGAGAGAAGAGGCTAAAGAAGGATGACAACGAAAACAAAAAGAACAAGAAGAAAGAGAAATAATAAACGACTAATGAATAATGAGAGAAGAGGCTAAAGAAGGATGACAACGAAAACAAAAAGAACAAGAAGAAAGAGAAATAATAAACGACTAATGAATAATGAGAGAAGAGGCTAAAGAAGGATGACAATGAAAACCAAAATGAACCAGAAGAAAAAGAAATAATAAACGACTAATGAATAATGAGAGAAGAGGCTAAAGAAGGATGACAACGAAAACAAAAAGAACAAGAAGAAAGAGAAATAATAAACGACTAATGAATAATGAGAGAAGAGGCTAAAGAAGGATGACAACGAAAACAAAAAGAACAAGAAGAAAGAGAAATAATAAACGACTAATGAATAATGAGAGAAGAGGCTAAAGAAGGATGACAACGAAAACAAAAAAGAACAAGAAGAGAAATAATAAACGACTAATGAAAAATGAGAGAAGAGGCTAAAGAAGGATGACAATGAAAACCAAAATGAACCAGAAGAAAAAGAAATAATAAACGACTAATGAATAATGAGAGAAGAGGCTAAAGAAGGATGACAACGAAAACAAAAAAGAACAAGAAGAGAAATAATAAACGACTAATGAAAAATGAGAGAAGAGGCTAAAGAAGGATGACAATGAAAACCAAAATGAACCAGAAGAAAAAGAAATAATAAACGACTAATGAATAATGAGAGAAGAGGCTAAAGAAGGATGACAACGAAAACAAAAAGAACAAGAAGAAAGAGAAATAATAAACGACTAATGAAAAATGAGAGAAGAGGCTAAAGAAGGATGACAATGAAAACCAAAATGAACCAGAAGAAAAAGAAATAATAAACGACTAATGAATAATGAGAGAAGAGGCTAAAGAAGGATGACAACGAAAACAAAAAGAACAAGAAGAAAGAGAAATAATAAACGACTAATGAAAAATGAGAGAAGAGGCTAAAGAAGGATGACAATGAAAACCAAAATGAACCAGAAGAAAAAGAAATAATAAACGACTAATGAATAATGAGAGAAGAGGCTAAAGAAGGATGACAACGAAAACAAAAAGAACAAGAAGAAAGAGAAATAATAAACGACTAATGAAAAATGAGAGAAGAGGCTAAAGAAGGATGACAATGAAAACCAAAATGAACCAGAAGAAAAAGAAATAATAAACGACTAATGAATAATGAGAGAAGAGGCTAAAGAAGGATGACAACGAAAACAAAAAAGAACAAGAAGAGAAATAATAAACGACTAATGAAAAATGAGAGAAGAGGCTAAAGAAGGATTACAATGAAAACAAAAATGAACCAGAAGAAAAAGAAATAATAAACGACTAATGAATAATGAGAGAAGAGGCTAAAGAAGGATGACAACGAAAACAAAAAGAACAAGAAGAAAGAGAAATAATAAACGACTAATGAAAAATGAGAGAAGAGGCTAAAGAAGGATGACAATGAAAACCAAAATGAACCAGAAGAAAAAGAAATAATAAACGACTAATGAATAATGAGAGAAGAGGCTAAAGAAGGATGACAACGAAAACAAAAAAGAACAAGAAGAGAAATAATAAACGACTAATGAAAAATGAGAGAAGAGGCTAAAGAAGGATGACAATGAAAACAAAAATGAACCAGAAGAAAAAGAAATAATAAACGACTAATGAATAATGAGAGAAGAGGCTAAAGAAGGATGACAACGAAAACAAAAAGAACAAGAAGAAAGAGAAATAATAAACGACTAATGAAAAATGAGAGAAGAGGCTAAAGAAGGATGACAATGAAAACCAAAATGAACCAGAAGAAAAAGAAATAATAAACGACTAATGAATAATGAGAGAAGAGGCTAAAGAAGGATGACAACGAAAACAAAAAGAACAAGAAGAAAGAGAAATAATAAACGACTAATGAAAAATGAGAGAAGAGGCTAAAGAAGGATGACAATGAAAACCAAAATGAACCAGAAGAAAAAGAAATAATAAACGACTAATGAATAATGAGAGAAGAGGCTAAAGAAGGATGACAACGAAAACAAAAAGAACAAGAAGAAAGAGAAATAATAAACGACTAATGAATAATGAGAGAAGAGGCTAAAGAAGGATGACAACGAAAACAAAAAGAACAAGAAGAAAGAGAAATAATAAACGACTAATGAATAATGAGAGAAGAGGCTAAAGAAGGATGACAACGAAAACAAAAAGAACAAGAAGAAAGAGAAATAATAAACGACTAACGAATAATGAGAGAAGAGGCTAAAGAAGGATGACAACGAAAACAAAAAAGAACAAGAAGAGAAATAATAAACGACTAATGAAAAATGAGAGAAGAGGCTAAAGAAGGATGACAATGAAAACCAAAATGAACCAGAAGAAAAAGAAATAATAAACGACTAATGAATAATGAGAGAAGAGGCTAAAGAAGGATGACAACGAAAACAAAAAAGAACAAGAAGAGAAATAATAAACGACTAATGAAAAATGAGAGAAGAGGCTAAAGAAGGATGACAATGAAAACCAAAATGAACCAGAAGAAAAAGAAATAATAAACGACTAATGAATAATGAGAGAAGAGGCTAAAGAAGGATGACAACGAAAACAAAAAAGAACAAGAAGAGAAATAATAAACGACTAATGAAAAATGAGAGAAGAGGCTAAAGAAGGATGACAATGAAAACCAAAATGAACCAGAAGAAAAAGAAATAATAAACGACTAATGAATAATGAGAAAAGAGGCTAAAGAAGGATGACAACGAAAACAAAAAGAACAAGAAGAAAGAGAAATAATAAACGACTAATGAATAATGAGAAAAGAGGCTAAAGAAGGATGACAACGAAAACAAAAAGAACAAGAAGAAAGAGAAATAATAAACGACTAATGAATAATGAGAGAAGAGGCTAAAGAAGGATGACAACGAAAACAAAAAGAACAAGAAGAAAGAGAAATAATAAACGACTAACGAATAATGAGAGAAGAGGCTAAAGAAGGATGACAACGAAAACAAAAAAGAACAAGAAGAGAAATAATAAACGACTAATGAAAAATGAGAGAAGAGGCTAAAGAAGGATGACAATGAAAACAAAAATGAACCAGAAGAAAAAGAAATAATAAACGACTAATGAATAATGAGAGAAGAGGCTAAAGAAGGATGACAACGAAAACAAAAAGAACAAGAAGAAAGAGAAATAATAAACGACTAATGAAAAATGAGAGAAGAGGCTAAAGAAGGATGACAATGAAAACCAAAATGAACCAGAAGAAAAAGAAATAATAAACGACTAATGAATAATGAGAGAAGAGGCTAAAGAAGGATGACAACGAAAACAAAAAAGAACAAGAAGAGAAATAATAAACGACTAATGAAAAATGAGAGAAGAGGCTAAAGAAGGATTACAATGAAAACAAAAATGAACCAGAAGAAAAAGAAATAATAAACGACTAATGAATAATGAGAGAAGAGGCTAAAGAAGGATGACAACGAAAACAAAAAGAACAAGAAGAAAGAGAAATAATAAACGACTAATGAAAAATGAGAGAAGAGGCTAAAGAAGGATGACAATGAAAACCAAAATGAACCAGAAGAAAAAGAAATAATAAACGACTAATGAATAATGAGAGAAGAGGCTAAAGAAGGATGACAACGAAAACAAAAAGAACAAGAAGAAAGAGAAATAATAAACGACTAATGAATAATGAGAGAAGAGGCTAAAGAAGGATGACAACGAAAACAAAAAGAACAAGAAGAAAGAGAAATAATAAACGACTAATGAATAATGAGAGAAGAGGCTAAAGAAGGATGACAACGAAAACAAAAATGAACAAGAAGAAAAAGAAATAATAAACGACTAATGAATAATGAGAGAAGAGGCTAAAGAAGGATGACAACGAAAACAAAAAGAACAAGAAGAAAGAGAAATAATAAACGACTAATGAATAATGAGAGAAGAGGCTAAAGAAGGATGACAACGAAAACAAAAAGAACAAGAAGAAAGAGAAATAATAAACGACTAACGAATAATGAGAGAAGAGGCTAAAGAAGGATGACAACGAAAACAAAAAAGAACAAGAAGAGAAATAATAAACGACTAATGAAAAATGAGAGAAGAGGCTAAAGAAGGATGACAATGAAAACCAAAATGAACCAGAAGAAAAAGAAATAATAAACGACTAATGAATAATGAGAGAAGAGGCTAAAGAAGGATGACAACGAAAATAAAAAGAACAAGAAGAGAAATAATAAACGACTAATGAAAAATGAGAGAAGAGGCTAAAGAAGGATTACAATGAAAACAAAAATGAACAAGAAGAAAAAGAAATAATAAACGACTAATGAATAATGAGAGAAGAGGCTAAAGAAGGATGACAACGAAAATAAAAAGAACAAGAAGAGAAATAATAAACGACTAATGAATAATGAGAGAAGAGGCTAAAGAAGGATGACAACGAAAACAACAAAAACAAGAAAGAGAAATAATAAAAGACAAATGAAAAGTTAGAGATGGGGGCTAAAGAAAGATTGCAATGAAAACAAGAAAGGAGAACGTAATATGAAGAAGTACTAAAAGATCATAAGAGAGGAGGCTAAAGAAATATAGCCGTAAAAACAACAAAGAACTAGATGAAAGAGAAATAAGGAATAACTAATGATGTGCCCGTGGTGTAATGGTTATTGTCGCAGGAATTGGACACGGCGACACGAGTTCAAATCCTGGACTTGACTAATTGCATTTCATATAGCTGTAATACCCTTGGGAAAGGTATGAATCCAATTATTCTCCCTCCAGCTATGGGTAAATAGTAGGGCAGACTATGTTCTTCAGCCCACTCTAGCAACTAGTCTAAGAGAAGGAAAACTCTGAATTCAAACCTGTTAAACTCCACTTAAAAAATTGACCTTGTGTCATATCCTACCCGAGCGGAGGGGTTGGGTAAATATGATAACTAATGATTAATGAGAGAGGGGTCTAAAGAAAGATTTGTGATAAAAACAAGAAAGATTCGCAATAAAACCAGAAAGAACATGAAGAAAAAGAAATAACAAAGGATAAAGAAATAATGAAGGTGGAGGCAACAGAAATATTGCCATAAAAACAAGAAAGAACTCGATGAAAGAAAAATTACGAATGATTAACGTATAACGCGAGAATGGGCAACAGAAAGATTTGCAATAAAAACAAGAAAGAAGAAAGTTGCATGAAGAAGGAGTAAAAGATAATGAGAGATTAGGTTAAAAAAGAGTTTTGCAATAAAAACAAAAAAGAACGAGAGGAAAGAGAAATAATGAACGACGGAAGAATGATGAAGGAGACTTAAAAAACATTGTCATAAAATCGAGAAAGAACGAAATAGAAAGAAAAAGAAAGAGAAAAACCGAATAACTAATAAATGATTAGAGATGTGACAAGGAATTATTTGCAATTAAAACAAGGAAGACGAAAAAGAAAGTGAATTAACGAGGGACTAATGAATAGTAAGAGAGTGGGCTAAATAAAGATTTGCAATAAAAACAAGAAAGAAATAGAAGAGAAATAACGAACGACTAATAAATGATGAGAGAGGAGCGCTAAAGAAAGAGTTGCAATAAGACAAGAGAAGACAAAAAGAAAGAGAAATAATGAGCAGCTAAGGTATGATTAGAGAGGGGCTAAAGAAAATTCCAATGAAGTGAAGTGAGATAAAAAAAAAAAAAAAGGAAAGGGCAAATAATTAATAAATGATAAGAGGGGTGGGGAAATTAAAGAAAATAAGATGAATCAAAGTAAAGAAAGGAGAAATATTTATAATAAAAAAAAAAAAGAAACTGGAAGATGGAGAGAAGAGTGAATAAAAGTCTGAAGAACGCACAGCGAAGATCTACTGCAAGAAAAATAAAGAATGAAACTCACTGAATTAGTAAGCAGGTGAGATACAGAGAGACAGACAAACAGACAGACAGACAGACAGACTGAACAGAAAATAAGGTGCAGAGAACCTCTCGGCGGGCAGCCCGTTATTCTATCGACAAGTCATGACTGACAAGCACCGAAATGTCCTGGCTTTAGATTTTTTTCTCGATCAACGAATGTATTGATTATCTTCGACCGACATAATGAGAATGTTGGTTCTCACGTACCGCGTGACTGGGGTAACTGCTTCAATGAGTTTAAAAACGACATTGTGCCGGTTTAATTATCACGCAATCACAGTCCGCCTGTCTGCTATTCTATCCACACTAGTTAGGTTGTTGCTAGCTAGCCCCATCTTTTGATCCCATTTCTATGGATAACTTTATCACTTACTTTATATCTATATATCTATCCCAGTCTGTTCGTATCTATCTATCTATCTCAGTTTGATTATATCCATCTATCCCAACCTGCTCATTTCTATCTATCGATCTATCAATCTGAAGATAGATTGATTGATAGCTAGATAATCTATTCATCTTTCAGTATCTATCTATAATTTCATCGATCTCAATTTTTTGTATATATAGAGAGATAGATAGATAGAGAGAGAGAGGGGGGGAGGGAGACATGTTTATATTTCTGTCTTATTTTCTTAGTAGATGCCTTTCTGAATTTATACCTCTCCTCTCTTAAAATTAATCTCTCAAATCATTAACATTGTTCAAATATCGTTGTGTCTCTGTGTCTCCTCCTCGCTTACTTTTCTTATTTGTATTTCCCTCTCTCTCTCTCTCTCTCTCTCTATATATATATATATATATATATATATAGGGATAGCGTAGACTCTTGGTAACTCAGTTTCTTGCTTACCGGTCATCAAATTCTCGTATATATAAAGATTTTACATAGATAGATAGATAGATAGATAGATATTTGTATGTATGTATGATGACAGAAAAGGAGTATTATATCTACAATGTAATGATCAATAATATATATATATATGGAGAGAGAGAGAGAGAGAGAGAGAGAGAGAGAGCATGTCCTAAGATGCCTAAATTTCTTACAGACACAGATACTAAAAAAACAATTGCGGAACGAAGCGAATTGATATCCAAGTGTAGACATGCTAATAAACCACTTCTGAGTCATTTACCTACAGACTAATTCCATATTTATTCTCATCTAGTAGGACAGCTCTTTTGCTATATTTATATACGTATTTGTTTATATATGTGCATATTTACTCCCGCGTGTGTGTGTCAGGAATACTTGAATCTTACTATAATTACGATCGATTGACCATTTTTCTCACTTTTCCGTCTAATGATTGTGCGCACTACAAGTAACGGATTTTTATTATATATATATATATATATATATATATTATAAATTCAATTACATCCACAGAGAGACTGCTTCATTGTATTACAACTCATCAGTATGGATTGACACTCGAGATGATTCAAACCGGGATCGAAATCCGGCTGACTTTACGCTAGTCGGATATCTCTCCGCACACCCATCATCAACCTCAGCGTAAGCGAAGGGACTTAACGTATATGTATTATTTTTCTTTGTTTACATATACGCTTAACGGCTAACGAGTGCTCAATTCATTAGATGACATTTGCTTTACACGAGTAGCAACCGACAATTCCTTCGAGGTGGGAGGAGCATGTCTATTGCCAGCTAGACAGTTTCGTGATATAACAACTTGTTAATGTAGCTATACACGCAAGAGTCTTCAAGCATATATATATATATATATATAACTCTGTGAATATATCTAAAATCATGACGAAGAATTGAGTCATCAGTAACTAGTTCAATGGTTACAAAAACAGTCGGACAATTGTATGAGGTTTATTAAAAAAGAAACCAAACTTTTAAAACATCTTACCAATCAGATATTTTTGTGCGAATGTTGTATAGCAGTGACCTTGACTTTTCGTTACGTGAAGAGCATTGAGTTCCACATTGCATTATCTATCTACAACGTCATTTGTTAATGTTAGAATATTAAAAATATAAAATTTGTCTCCGATGACAGGGGACTGGCCAAGGAAGTTCGCAGGGTATTGGTGAATAGAAAAAGTCAGAAATTTGCATAGGGGTTTAAAGTCTCCTCCCGCTTGGAGAAGCCAAAGGAGAAGATTGAGATTGTTCGTTGGTTGGTTGGTTGGATTTTATGGTATATCAACCATTGTAGGTTATTTAACGCCAAATATTCTTTAAACATATGTATTCAATATATATGATTATGTTTGGTGAGGTTTTATGGCATATTAACCATTTTAGGTTATTTAATGCCAATTCCTGTTTTTATATGTATATTAAATATATATGATTTGGTTTGGTTTGGTTTGGTTTTATGGAATATCAACCATTTTAGGTTATTTAATGCCTAATTGTGTTTATACATATATGTTGAATATATATGATTTGTAAACATATTTTCGCGATTACATTTTTAAACGAGCCTGAGCTCATTTTTTTTCTGCACACAGTTAAATGGATTTAAGTACTGCTATATAAAAGTCACAATTAATATCAGTCATTTCTTTGCTCACAGTTTATGGATAATTTCATTTTTAGTTTAGTTTGGTTTATTTTATGGCATATCAAATTCACCTACCTAGGAAGCAGCGTCTCATCAACCGAATAAAACATTGACACACGGCTAACGAAGGTATGGACAGCTATCGATAGGCTTTCGATCATATGGAAGTCAGACCTGACCGATAAAATGAAACGCAGTTTCTTCCAGGCAGCGGTCGTGTCGATACTGCTATATGGATGCACTACTTGGACGCTAACTAAACGGCTGGAGAAGAAGCTAGACGGCAATTATATAAGAATGTTGCGAGCAATATTGAACAAGTCCTGGCAGCAACACCCAACAACGCACCAACTATACGGCCACCTGCCTCCCATCACGAAAACTATCCAAGCTAGACGAACCAGACATGCAGGACACTGCCGGAGAAGCAAGGACGAGCTCATAAGTGATGTACTCCTATGGACCCCCGCATATGGCCAAGCAATAGCAGGACGACCAGCTCGAACATACATACAGCAGCTATGTGAGGATACGGGATGTAGCCCAGATGACCTACCAGAGGTGATGAATGATAGGGAGAAGTGGCGAGAGAGGGTCAGAGATATCCGTGCTAGCGGCACGCCATGATGATGATGATGGCATATCAACCATTGTCAGTTTTTTCATGCCAAATCCTTTGTATACTTATAAATTAAATATGATTTTTAAACACATTTTCTAGATAACATTTTAAACATGCCTGTGCTTATTTTTTTTTCACACAGTTAAAAGGTTTCACTTACTTCTATCAAATACGAATAATTCTATTTACCATTAATCGTTTGTTTGCTCACAATTTAATGTTTTCAAGTATTGCCATGTTTCACTAACAATTCAATTAAATATTAGTCATTTGTTTACCATCAGTTAGATGATCAAACTGTTCTTTTTTAAAAAATTAAGTTTAGCGTAAGTACAAAGTTCAAATGTCAGACAGTTCTATCCGACCCAGGGATAGGACTCTATGAGGTGCTACTACTCCTGGCCAAAGTGAACCTGATAGTGAGGCTCTAGTCTTGGGGCTTTGGGGAATATGGAGTGCCCCTTTATTGTACAATAAAGGGGCACTCCATATTCCCCAAAGCCCCAAGACTAGAGTCTCACTATCAGATTGTCTTGTGTCATAAGAGGACACTCGTTGAGGAGTAGGGAGTCATAGTCCTTTGCAAAGATGCAGTCGGTGTATTCTGTAATACCATCAGAGTGGGCCAAGAAGGTTGAGAGAAAAAATTAATCTCAAACAAAAATGACTCCGACTAGGATTGTGTCATCCTCACAAAGGAGAGAGAGAGAGAGAGAGAGAGAGAGAGAGAGAGAGAGAGAGAAAAAATGAGTGTGTGTGAATGTGTGAGAGAGCGAGAGAGCAGGGGAAACAAGTTCTAATTTTTTTTCGAATTAGTAAAGAGATTCATCACATTCCGTTTCTGATTTCTCTTCCATACAGACACTCACGCTATAACAGAAGGAACAGGTGGCGCTCATGGTGTAATGGTTATTCCTTAAATGGACGTGCTAACCCGAGTTTAGATCCTAAGGGAGACTGTTAGCATTTCATAATGCGCTAATATCCATGAGAATCTAATTATTCCCACCACCCAGTTGTGAGTAAATAGTAGAGCTGGCTGGGCTTTTTAAATTTGTGACAACCGATCTAGGAGAAGGAAAACACTGAATTCAGACCAGCTGTACTCCGCTTAAAAATTAATTTGGAGTAGCACCCGAGTGAGAAAAGCAGTCCCTTACGAAAAGACTTCTCAAAAAAAGTAAATATGAACACACAACGAACGCTATTCCCTAACCTTTTGAAATCGAAATAATTCTAGATGGTTTTAATGCAATTAGAATCAATAAATCAAGTTGAATTACTGAAGAACAACGTATTTGTTAGAAATTATGTTTAGAACTAGGAATATGTTTTGCAAAGTTTTCTAATATTGCAACAAGTCTACAAGAATAATTGTTTGAGCTGTGCGTAATGTCACAAGTAGTACCAGCGTTTCAAATCGATAAGAATATCTATCAAAGATAATGATAGAAAATAACAACGACTTTTCACATCAACAAATGATAATCATAGAGAAAAACTTCGTGCTGTGATCCGCGAAAATTATCATTTGACTGCCAGTAAAAATTCAGAAAGAGTTAATAGCCTGCAAAAGTTGGTGCGACATTTTTTAAAGAAAAACTGATGTCGGGAAATATGTGTCACGTCAACTAACAAAGAAATATTTAAAAAAAAAAAAAAAAAACAGATCCGTATCACATTTGGGAAACGGTTAAAAATAAAACTGACGGAAGTTAGTCTCCAGAGAACATTTTTGTTCTGAAAAAGGTCATCGATTTTTGATGACAAAAGAGATACATGAAAACAAGGCGCAATCATTGTTACTAAAAAAAATTCGGACAATTGACCTCATCTTTATCATATTTACCAACCCCTCCGCTCGGGCAGGATATGACACAAGGTCAATTTTTAAGCGGAGTTTAACAGGTTTGAATTCAGAATTTTCCTTCTCCTAGACTAGTTGCCTCATTAAGGCAGAAGAACATAGTCTGCCCTTCTATTTACTCATAGCTGGAGGGAGAATAATTGGATTCATACCTTTCCCAAGGGTATTAGTGCTATGTCAAATGTAATCAGTCTCGTCCAGGATTTGAACTCGGGTCGCCGTGTCCATTTCCTACGACGATAACCATTACACCACGGGCACCTCATCTTTATTGTTATACTCTCAACGTTTCGGTCGATATACCCGTCGGTTTTTACCAGATTTTTCATGTTGAACTCGGGAACCTACGTAGAACCTTGAACTAAACCATTTATTTAATCCATGAAGTAGACTGTTCCAATTCTGTTAACTATGACCGGATACAAGTGTTAAGTTATAGTAATCGCCTACGAGGATCATTAAATAGGTTTCCAGACTTTTTTCGTATGGGTACTTTTATTGATAGTACACACATGAAACTCTAGTCCCCTTACAAGTAATCTCCTCCGGCTGCAATGCCCTTGTTGTACCGTTCCAACAACTTCTCGAAGGCCCCATGGAAGTCCTCTTGTGTGAGCGTGTCAATGACCTTCGTCACAGCCTCTTTCATCTCCTCAATTGTCTCATAACGACAGCCTCTGAGCTTAGGGAATAACCAAAAGTCACAGGGAGCAATGTTTGGACTATAGGAAGGGTGAGAAACTATCTTGATGCTCATCTTGGTCAAATAGTCCGTGACAAGGATGGAGTTGTGGACTGGTGCATTGTCCTGCTGGAAATGCCACTGAGCCGATTTGAAGAGTGCTGGCCTCTTCCGACGGAATCTCATCCTGAACTCCCTTAAAACCTCAACATAGTAACCCTAACCCTAACCTTGGGGCCAGTCAACTCTGGTGTATTGACTTCCTTACTCCTCTCACCCTCTCATCATCTTTCACAGACTCCCTTCCTTCCATGAATCTTTTATGCTTTAGCAGGGTGCGTTCCAATTCCTGTTGTAGCTGTTACTTTGAACCTGAAATCATAAAAATTGGTCAGTCATCTCATAAGATGAATAGCAATAACACACTGAATTTTCAAGAGTCTACGACAATTTTAAATTCCTGTACAAAAAAAAAAAGTTTGGAAACTTATTGAAGGTACCACGTATATCCGTTGCGCCATATATCCTGAGTTAATGGAAACATTAGGTTTACAAGTCCTTAACATTCGCTCTGAATTGCCCAGCAGGATATATGGGACAACGTATATCGGTGCTTAATTGAGAAGTTCTTCCAAGTGAAATCATCTGGCGGTTACAGGTTCAATCCCAACTACATGTAAATAACAAAGAATACTTACTATAGTTTAAAACGTGAAGATGAAGACAACAATCAGAATACTCTGAGTGATAAAGATTACCAAGTTTCCTCACAGAAATTTAGACAAACTGTAGTTTAGATGTCTATATATCATTATATAAGTTGTTCGGCAGTGAACACGTTTCCATTTAAAATTTATATTCTAAAAAAAATTAAAAATTGAGTCTCGAAACTTTTTGATCTCAACCCGTATATATGAGGTGGTTTTGTATCTTTGAAAGCGATCGCAGAGTAACGGTTATCGTCGTAGGAAGTGACCTTGGTTACCCGATTTCAAAACTTGGACGAGGCTGTTTGCATTTCACATAGTGCTAATACCCTTGGGAAAGGCATGAATCCACTTATTCACCTTCCAGCTATGGGTAAATAGTAAGGCTGACTGAGCGATTTAACCTTGATATGGCCATCTGTTTAGGAGAAAGAAAACTCAGAATTCAAACAAGTTGCAGACCTGGAGAGGGATGGTCTCGGCGAGGCTATTTCTGCCCAAGACACGCTACATGAATAACACCCTCACAACCGAACCATGTCACAGGACGAGCGGAGAAATTTGCTTTTTTGTTTGGCATATCAATCTTTATGGGTTATTTAAAACCAAAGCCACCATTGCAGAAGTGATGGATAGTGCTTTGCTATCTTCTTGTTATGATGGTGATGATCGTCTTGCCTTCACGTTTTATTGTCTTTTTTCCTGGAGGTGCATGTTGTTTTGTCTTGAGGAATAAATATCTCTTGTTGGGAAGAACAAATAACCCGACGCTTTTGTGTGCACACTAATTTTATATCTTTTTTTTAACGATGATCTCTTCTCTTTTTCTGTATATAACCGGTGTACATTGGGGAGTGGTTTCACGGATAGAAAAACATGCACATCCCCTTTCAGACATGTGTGCCAGTCAACGTCTCATAACCAACTGACTATGACTTTCTAACTTCTACGACAGTTTGGTCACGTGATCAAGACTATTCAATCTCAGCCGCGGTCACAGATTGACTCGGAGTTCACATGCTGTCAATCACTCCGAGTTGACTCCTGATATTTTTCCAGTCGTTCAAACTGTTATAACTTAATTCGAATGTTACACTACCCGTCAATAACAGATTTCACCAACAGAAGGACTGTTATAGTATTTAATGCCAAAGCCATCCTTGGCGAAGAACATTAGTGGTATCTTTTAGTTTGGTTTGGGTTCTTTGTTCAATAATATATCAACCTTCATGGGTTATTTTATGCCAAAGCCATCCTTGTAGAAGAACATTAATGGTAATATTCAACCCATAGATGGGAGGAGAAGGGGGTACGAGATTTCATGCCTTTCCTAAGAGTATTAGTCCGAAATTGACTGTAATAGTACGACTGGAGTTCGAAGTCGCTTATTACGATGTCGCAGTCTAGCCTGTTAGCCACTACACCACGGACACCAGGGAAAAAGATATATAGATATGACTTTTTCTGTTTTGTTTCTCTCTCTTTTTACAGCTATGGTTACGACGAAACAAGTTCAAATTTAGAACGAGATAGTTTGCATTTCACTAATGCCCTTCGTTAAAGCTCCTATCTATCTCTTCTCCTCCTACCTCCATCTTCTGATTTCAAAATCTTAGTAGTTTTGTCTGGAAAATCACTGGCACGCTTGTTCCCCATTATCAGCTCATCCCAAATGCAGTTTCAACACAAAGCCTTCATCCCTATATACAAATAAACTGCGCAGTTCATGCGCTAAGCTTTGGATTAGACAATGGTCGTGATCGATGTCGATAGACGAAAATTATGCGTTAATCTAATCTGCTATAGATAAATCAATTTTTTCAGTCGACAGGAAATCTTTTTGATTGACATGAAGGACATTTTTTTTTTCAAATTACGTAACTAAGCACGTGTATTTTCTTAATAAACCTTAAGACCTTCGTCCTACTACTTTATAAACGATTTCTTCTAATTTGTTTTTTTATTATTTTTTTAATTGTATAATTCATTTTTTTATAAATATTGACAGGAGGCCTTTTTTTTCGCGTATATTGAAAGAATGTATTAGTAGCAAATTACGGGGTCAGGATGTTCACTGTTACGTAACACGTTTTTAGTCTAGAAATTATTCAAGCTTAAATAGACTGGACGAACGACATCTACTCTTGTGATTTTTATATAAAAATAAGTGCATACGCATCTTTTTTGATATCATAAAAACATAAGTGCACTCTTATTTTTATGATGTCAAAAAAAATATAAGTGCATACTTTTCTACATATATATGTATAGTATTTCCCATATGTTACCATTAATAAAATGTTAATTTTCTTCAAAATCAAAGATAGCAGAATATTATAATTTCAGGTGGTATAATATTCAATAAAAACGGATGTTATTGGTTATTAATCATGAACATGTTCTAATTATTTGAATCTTTGACTAGAAATAAAATTTCATAATATATATATATATATATATATATATATATATATATATATATATATATATATATATAAGATATTTACTTGTTTTGAACTCCTATACGAAGAAGGGCAACAAAGTTCATATGATGACGTCAAATCTACTGTTGATTTTTTTACCAGTGGAACCCAAGGACTACAACACCAATTGAAGAAGCGTGTGAAAAATATACCTCGTTTTGTCAGATTCCATGAAAGTATCTTGGTCGATCCATGAACTTTACAGCCACGGCTCGTAGATTTTTGGCTCAAATTTCAATACTATAGAGTTTAACCGTAAATAACACCTATTAGCTTGTGGCATGATAATGAGTATTAATGTTTGTATGTATATATATATGGATGTATATGTGTGGGTCTCTGTGTGTTCATGGATGGGTGGCCAAAGAGGGGATCTTATCCCCGGCATCTTTAAAGCGTCGCCGGATTGTCCCGAAGGCTTTTCTTTGTCTATTTTGGCGCAAAGAACTCACAAAAAGCTGTGCCCGCGAAAACCTGCGCGACCGGAAGAGAGGACGAAGGACGTCAGTCAGTCAGAAGTGAGACTCCGAAGCAGAGAGTTAGAAAGTTAAGCCCAGGACACGGAGCAGTGAAGACGATGACTAGATGAGTCAGCATTTTTGGTTGCTGTGAAGGATTTTCGTAGAGTTCTCGCGACTGCCATGAACACTCATAGAATGCTAAAAAGTGCTAACTTCGCCTTCCTGCGTTAGCAATTCTAAATTTGTGTTTATTCTTCCTTTCACCCTCTGTTTGTTATTTCTTAAAGATTTTTGTACAACCAGTGAAATTTCCACACGGCCAGATGTAAGAGGAATCAATAAAGTCCACAGCACTTGACAAACGGCCAAACCAACAACAAAACCCGCCGTTTGAGTATTGTTTCATAAGCTTAAAAATCCTAGAGGAATGAGATTTTTTTCTGCCTTTTCAGTGCGTTTAAATATAATGAGTACTTGACTTTTTAGGAATACTTAGTAAAGTTGGCGACCATAGTCGAAGGTAACCCGAAGGCTCCCTTTTCGATAGCAACTACACCAAGGTGTAGGGGAGGGCGCTACTCCTTTCCCTGGATTGCTCCACTTTACCCTTGATCACCTACCTTATAATGCTGAGTGTTAAGCAAGGAGGCATCAAGTACCATTTTTTGAGTCTTTGGTATGACTCGACCTGGTGATTGAACCCAGGTCTCCTGGACCATTGGCGAACACTCTAACCGCTAGACCAATGTCTGAATACTAGAAACCATATAATTGTGCAAATAAATTATTGTTAAAGCGGTATAGTTACTTAAACCCATATAATTCCTTGAAAATCATTAGTATTGGATAAAGATTTGTGAAACTGCATGTAAATTATTTGGATTAAGAATAGTCACTTGAAGCTATAATTGTTTACTAATAATTATTATTAGATGCTTGAAACCACACAATTGTTTGAAGAAAGATAGGTTCCATCTTTAAATGACCCAACAAGGGTGGCTATAGAGTAAAACAAACCAACCGCAGAAAAACGTTGCTTAGAAAAGAGATAGTTTTCATAGTCGCTCCTAGTTACCTCATGAAAGAAAGAAAGAAAGAAAGAAAGAAAGAAAGAAAGAAAAGCAGTATAGAGAAAGATAAGAAAAGTGGTCGAAAGTAAAAAAAAAAAAAAAAAAAAAAAAAAAGGAATGAAGGAAGGAAAGAAAGAAGTGAAATTTTAAAAGGGAAAAATGGAAAATCGGTTTGAAATGTATTATGGGACATTAAAAATTACTAGAAAAATGATTTTTATGGCTCAAAAATGGTACTTGATGCCTCCTTGCTTAACACTCAGCATTGTAAGGTACGAATCATGAGTAAGAGCAATTCAGAGAAAGGAGTAGCGCTCTCCCCTACACCTCGGTGTAGTAGATATTGAAAAGGGAGCCTTCGTGTCACTCTTGACTATGGTCGGGAAACTTCTAACTTATGACTTCATAGAACATACAAGTGCGTACATGTATATAGTATTGCCGATAAATAAGTATACCAATGTTAATAAAATGTTAATTTTCTTCTAAACCAAAGATACAAGAATTTAATCATTTCCATTGGAAATTAATTCAACAAAAATGGATATTACAAGGTATTATTTATTACCAACTTCTGTAAGCGAAAATGGCATTGTGTAAAAGCTCAAAAAGGATTACACCACTTATATACATTCGTGAAATTTTATTTTATAGAGAGATGTTTCGAATTCCTTTTACTTGCAGTTTCGATATATTAGAGATTGATAATAAATAATACCTAATTGTGTCCGTTTTTGCTGAATAATGATTCGCTAGAAATGATCAAATCCACGTATCTTTTATATAGTTTGGTTTGGTTTGGTTTGGTTTTATGGCATATCAACTATTGTAGGTTATTTAATGCAAAATCCTCTTTATACATATATAACATTCTTAAACGAGCCTGATCTCTTTTTTGCACACAGTTAAATGGTTTCAAGTATTGCTATATAACAGTCACAGTTTAACATCAGCCATTTGTTAGCATACAGTGTGTTCTATTTGACTCTTAGGATCCTATCAAGTGCTATCACTCCGGGTCAGCGTGGACCTGGGAGCAATGGCAATAAAGGGGTACTTTACATTCCCCAAATCTTCAAGGCTAGTTCTTCGCCATCAGATGGTTTGATGTCATAAACAGGACACTCGTTGAGGGTGGGGTCTTACCTCTGTACAGAGATGCAGTCAGTGTATTCTACTGTCCCAACCGACTGGGCTGCTTGACTTAGAAAAAAATCACACTTTATTTTTAAAAGAATTATAAGGGTACTGATTTATGGACGATATTGTTGATGTGAACCATGTCGTAGAGAGGTAAAGAGATGTGAGTCGTATTAGATAGATAGATAGATAGATAGATAGATAGATAGATAGATAGATAGATAGATTAAAGAAGAGGTGAAATAAAGAAAAGGAAGACCAAAAGAAAGAAGCAATGAGAAAAAAAACAGGCATTGAAGTCAACAAACTATATGAACATTTGAGAGACAGACAATTGTTAATATGAGATGAAAGTTAGAAATCATTCAATCCACCAATAATTAGTAAATCCTTTATATATATTCATACAATTTTATTTTTGGCTGCAGGGGTATTGCAACATCATTTTTGTTTACAGAGTTTCGGTGTTGTAGATTTTGGTAAGAAGTATTTATTACTGCTTCCCACCAAACAGGATTTAGCACAAGGTCTTTTTTATAATTAGGGTTTTAAGAAAAGGGAACGTCGGGCACGAACTGAGACTCATGGCCTGTTGGACTATGTTGTTCATAGGCTCACTTAGTTCAATGTGAGCCAGAGGACCCTGCGGGGACTTGGACTCAGTAAATGCAGTTAGATTCCAGCACGTATGCCTACTCATAACTTGAACTAGACCCGGAGGTTTAGAGTTATGCTATGTTGTCAGTGATTTCATCTTCCAACCGAAGGTGGCCCGACCGAAGCTGGGGGCCATTTGACCTCGAATCAACCATTGGGCTCGAACCCATCCGACACGAATGCCAGACGGCCCGGCTAAAAAGCCTGGTGCAGTGAACACCGGCGCAATATTTTGGTAAGAAATAATACTTAATAGTATCCGTTTCGATTCTATAATACTCCTCTATAAATGGCAGTAAACAAATAGATGTATGTATAAGGTAAGATGTCCAACTGATGTAAAATCAGCTGGATTCCGATCTTAGCTTGAAGTATCTTGCGGGTCTAGCCACACAGAAAAATTGATACAACGAAACAGTCTGTCTGTGAATGACAATATATATATATATATATATGTGTGTGTGTGTGTGTGTGTGTGTGTGTGTGTGTGTGTGTGCAAATGAAAAATCTATGGATTGTAGAGCAACAAGATTAATCAATTTATTATTAATTTGTTTTAAAAGACTGATTAAGCTATCCGGCTGACTAACGCTAAACCCGCTCTTTTGGCTGCGGCTATAAACTATGCCGACTGCAACCCATCCCTCCTAATGAGACTACCAGTTGACCGTGGCTGGCGACCCGTAATGTTGAGGACTGGTCCCTGGAGGATAAGCAGTCAATATGGTCATGTGATCTGCAACACTCCATTTCGGCTTTGATTGGGCTAGACCGGCGGTCGGAAAGACTCGATCAGGTCACTTAACTGGTCATGTCAAGCCCAAGCGCTTATATGATTGTCCCGACCGTATTCTTTAAATTTATTGCCCTTGTGGCAAACGCCCTGCCCTTTTTATCTTAAAGGTGCTCGAAAGAGGTGGCTGATGGTCAATTGCGCTGAGATAGCAATAGATGGAACCATTTAAACTATATACAAACACATGATTAATTTTAAATAGAATTATTAGTGTTAGATAGAAATACTTGAAACCGTTTAAAAATATAAATATTAATATTAATATCAATACTTTAAACCATTTAACTGTGCAGGCAAATTATCAATATTAAATGGATTTGTTAGTATTAGATGATAATATTTGAAATCATTTAACTGGGTGTAAACTAATGAGCTCTAACTCGTTTAAAAATAAAGTTATCAACAAACTATTCGTTTACAAATCATATATATATGCAGGATTTGGCATTAAATAACCTTGAAGAGTTGATATGCCATTAATCCAAATAACCAAGTGAGCATTAATATTTTCGAAAATCAAGCATTTTTAAAATTTTAATCGGCTTGGTTTCTTTGTTTAATGGTATATTAACCATCGTGGGTTATTTAATACCAAAGCCATCCTTGGAGAAGGTCAACAGTGATCATATTTACGACATAGCTGAGAGGATAAGGGGATTCATACCATTCCCATTTTTATGAGTCAAACATTTCTGTTCTTAGTATTTAATTGTAATACTTGAAACTATATGAGCGTATGCAGATGTAATAAGAATAGTTCTATCTTTTTACAAAGGATTATTATTATCACTTACTTCAAACTATATAATTGGTTGAAATACTTTAAACCATATAACTCTATTTACCGTATATTTTGGTGCTTAACTGAGATCACCCTTATCCACTGGAGGATGGACTATGATTTATAAACGAATGTGATCTTTCTTCCATAGATTGAACATAAACCACCTCTCATCTTTCTGTTAATGAGACCGATCTAAAAAGAACTTGTAAAATCCAAAATAAACTAAGCAAAAAAAGGGCAAAAAAGATTTTTTTGTGTGTTTTGTTTTCTTTCTTTTTTTTTTTTTTTTTGCTTAATTTTTTTAACAATGTGTTTGTCTTCGAGCTTAAGTGACAACGTTTTCGTCTTCTTAACCTTTTTACGATAACCTTCAAGTTTCCTTACCACATTACATTGTTCATGGGTGTTCATGTCTGGACAGATCTGAGCCTAATAGAGAACTCACGGAAGCATATTAACGCTAGTAGCCTTTTGGCTAAGATCAAAATGGACTATCTGTTCGAATCAGCTTAATATCTAAGTCCCCGATATAGGAACAACGATATTAAACTGATTTTTGGAACAAGGCAAAGAATTTGGGGCTTAATCCGTCTTTGCCACAGATTGGCCCGCTGTTGCAATACCCCCAGGAATCATCCTTCTCTCTCCCTCCCAAGGATACTATTTTTTTTAAATCAGATGGGTTAAGAACAAATATAGAAAACATCAAGCACCTGTGGGAGGCTGCTTGAACAACCTGATACGGCGCACCATAAACGAGTATGTTGTTAAAAAGCTCAGTTTTTTTTAAGAAAAACAAAGAAAAAGCTATTTCATACTGAACCGAACTCGATACACTAATACTGCATGCATCGTTGTCCAAGGTAGCTCTTAAAAGTTTTAGGCCCAACCAAATGGAATGGGTTTTTCTTTAATTATTACGTTTTTAGAGAGAATTTAAAAGCATTTTATGAAATTATGTGCCAAGATGAATATATTGAATAGCTTATACGTTAAATGTCTCTGGATTATTCCTTTTTAGGCAGAGAATTTTTCAGTGCCCAATCGTATAACATTACAATTATTTCACCTTTATTTATTAGAATAAAAGAGTAATTCTAAAAAAAAAAAGATATTCAAAATAGCTTACTTCATTCTTTACTCAGGAATGTGACCTTCCACTTGAAATTAAAATAGCCATCGCAAAACGTTTGCATGTTGCTGTTCATGTATATACGGAACTCTAAAGCTAATTCATTGAGCACTGACTGAAGAGAAGAAGCGAGATGAAAGAAAGAAAGAAAGAAAGAAAGAAAAGTTTGTAAAAGTGAGAAAATAACATGGAAAGGAGAATAACAAAAAGATAAAAAGAAAAAAAGTAAAAGGGAAGTTGAATGGAAAGAAAGTACAAGATATTTTTTGAAAGAAAGAAAGAAAGAAAGAAAGAAAGAAGTGCTAATGGAGAAAGAAAGAAAGAAAGAAAGAAAGAAAGAAAGAAAAATTTAGTAAAAGAGGAGAAAGAAGATGAAAAGAAGAATGAAAAAAAAGATCGAAAGAGAAAAATGTAAGAGGGAATTTGAATGAAATGAAAGTACAAAATATTTTTGAAAAGAAAGAAAGAAAGAAAGAAAGAAAGATTTAATAAAAGAGAGAAAATAACGCGAAAAGAGAAAAAGATAGAAAGAGAAAAAAGTAAGAGGGAAGTAAGATGAAAAGGGAGAACGAAATATTTTTTAAAAAAGAAAGAAAGAAATTGCTCATTCCTTGATTAAATCTCGGCCGTTTGATCATCGAAGGACACAACCGATTTTCAGGTTCACAAGCATTTTATCTGCATGTGTCCTCGCTCACTTTTCCGTCCTTGACTCGATTTCTCGCATCAAATCAGATAAGTGGGATCTGTCGTAATAATAATACTTTTGCATGTTCAGTCTGACCCGATTTTGTTCTGTTGATAAAAATGGTCATTTCGTTGTTACATAACCACTTAACCGTCATTCAATCACAAACATTTTGTTGTGTTACGTAATAAACCCACCAGCATTTCCGGGCACGTGTTCAAAGAATTCAGTTCATAGACAGATAAGGCCAAATTTAACAAATAGCTAGCGGTTCCCGGGATTATTTTGTATACTTGACGCAACACAATCGTTTGACCTACAATGATTCAAATAAACGGGATTATACTACCATCGAATTAGCGGATTTGTCTCTATACTCCTTTTGTCACGTTCATGGCAAACCTCGTTGGGTTATTTTAAGCCGAAGTCACTTAATCTTTAATCAGTATAAAATGTGTCTTAAACTGTTAGATATTCGATACATTGCAGCAATATTAATGTTCACATAAAGTTCATAACCATTTTAACAGGTAAATCCTATTTACCAACCCCTCCGCTCGGGCAGGATATGACACAAGGTCAATTTTTAGGCGGAGTTTAACAGGTTTGAATTCAGAGTTTTCCTTCTCCTAGACTAGTTGCCTCACCAAGGCTGAAGAACCAGGTCTGCTAGTAGTTTACCCATAGCTGGAGGGAGAATAATTAGATTCATACCTTTCCCAAGGGTATTAGTGCTATGTGAAATGCAATCAGCCTCGTCCAGGATTTGAACTCGAGTCGCCGTGTCCATTTCCTATGACGATAACCATTACACCACGGGCACCTCCACTTTAACAGGTAAATACTTCGCATTTAGTTACAAATTACAATTCTTAATACAACTTTATACAAACTTGGATACAGTAATATAGTTCCAATTAAATATAGTAATATAGTTTCAATTATTCCTAATACTAACTCGCAAATAATTATACAGTTTCAAGTATTCCTACCTAATACTAATAATTTGAAAACAATGATATGGTTCCAAATATTTCAATTTAATGCGGTTAATTTTAAAAGAGAAGTAATATACGGATTCAAGTATAGGGGTGCTTGTAGTGTAATGTTTACCGTTGTGGGAAATGGACACGGTGAGCCGAGGTCAAATCCTGGACGAAGCTGTTTGCATTTTTTCATAGCGCTTAGACTCTTGGGAAAGGTATGCATCAAACTATTCTCCCTCCAGCTATAAGTAAATAGTAGGGCAGAGTGGGCTCTTTAACGTTGATATGGAAACCGATCTAGGAGAAGGAAAACTCTGAATTCAAAACTGTTCAACTTCGCTTAAAAAGTTGACCTTGTGTCACATCCGACACGTGCGGAGGGGTTGCTGAGAATATATACAATTTGAAGTATTCCTATCTATTACAAATAATTTTGCTTACAATTGTATAGTTCCCAATATTGCTTTCTAATACGAATAATTTGCTGTTATATAATTGCAAGTAGTCTTATCTAATGCTAGTAGTTTGCAAACATTGATACAGTTCCCAATATTTTTATCTAATATTAGTAATCTGCACAATTACATGGGGTCAAGTATTCCTATCAAATACGAATAATTTGCGCAATTACATTGTTTCAAGGATTCCTACCTAATACTAATAATTTCAGCCGAGTCGGCTGCGGCGGTAGAATACACTGACTGCATCTCTGCAGAGGGGTAAGAAACGAATGTCCTTGTATGACAAAAAAACGTCTGATGATAAGGCTCCAGTATTGCATGAGCTTTGGGGAATGCGGAGTTCTCCTTCACTATCATCGCTCCCAGGTTCACTCCCGGAGTGGTAGTACCTGATAGAGTTCTATCTATGAGTTAAATAGAACTGTTTGACATTTAAACTGAGTGCAAACGAATGACTTATGCTAAATTGAATTGTTTGAAATAAAACTCTTTGATCATTTAACTGTGTGTAAACAAATGACTGATGTTTAATTGAATTGTTAGTGATTCATAGCAATACTTGCAACCCTTTAACTGAGTACAAAAGTATGAGCTTAAGTCTCGTTTAAAAACATTAACAAAATGCGTTTACAAATCATATATTCAATATAAAAATGATTTGGCATTAAGTAACCTACAATGGTTGATATGCCATAAAACTAAACTAAACTAAACCATCAAGAAATATAATTTGCAATTTAGTAATTCTATAATCTAATAATTTATATTGTTAGTTGGTTTTATGGAATGTTAACATTTTTGACTATTTTATGGAACCATATAATTGTGCGCAAATTATTAGTATTAGATAGGAATACTTTGAATCATATAACTATATAAATACATATGTAAACACTCCTAAAGCGCGCGTGCACACACACACACACACACACACACACACACATACACACACACACGCATATATATATATATATATATATATATATATATATATATATATATATATATATATCAGAAATAGAGAGAAATACAGGTGTATGTACACGTGTCAGCTCCGTTATCATAATCTTTTCGAGACAACACCAGACTAAACTTTGCTTAGATAGATAGATAGATAGATAGATAGATAGATAGATAGATAGATAGATCTAATCCTTATCGGTACGGAAAACGCAATCTGTGAACTGACTGAGGCTATGATTGAAGTCCATTCATTCATATGTATCTCTACATTTATCGGCACACATTATATGATGAATGAATACACTTATTCCCGCGTGGATGCTGTGCGCATGCGTGTAACTGTGCACGCATCAACGCACAACTGGGTGGATTTTCCTTGAGCAGATGACGCATGCGCGTGTCCATAAGAGAGTGGATTTCTCTAAAATCGACTTAGATGATTAGAATGTGTCCTAAATTTTGGAATCGTGCAATCACTTGGGCGATTATATCGTCATCCATGCACGTTTCTAGACGGCGTGTGTGTTTGATATATATATATATATATATATATATATATATATATATATATATAAAGAAAGAAAGAAAGAGAGAAAGAAAGAGAGAGAAAGAAAAAAATTGAGACAAAGAAAGAGAGAGAGAGAGAAAGAAAAAGAGAGAGTGTGTGTGTGTGTGTGTGTGTGTGTGTGCACCCATAGCAATACTCTGCCCATAAATAAGCATACACATAGTCTGCCGTCACTGGACCAGAGATGAAGAAAAACGTATACTATACTTTGATCCTCCTCCAAAGACCAAGTACAGCAGTGTCCATCAATAGGTACATTCTAGACAATTTTTCATAAAAAGTTTTTTTTTTCTAAACCAAAAATAGCGGCATATTACAATCTATCATATTTACTCAACCTCTCCATGCAAGCAGGAAACGACATAATGTCTTTTCTAAGCGGAGTTAACAAGTTTGAATTCAGAGTTTTCTTTCTCTTAAACTGGTCGCCAAAACAAGATTAAAGAGACCAGCCTGCTGCCCAACTATTTTCACATTGCTGGAAGGAGAATTGGTCGATTCATACCATTCTCAAGGGTATTTGCAAAAGGTGAAATGCAAACAGCCTCTTCCAGGATTTGAATTCGAATCACCTTGTTCATTTAGGAAGATGATTATAGTTACATCACGAACGTCTCCTGGCATATTACTATTTATATTAAAACATTTGGCATCAAAACACTTTTAGGATGAGAAAAAAAATGTCAAGGGAGGCTAAATACGTTTTACTGGTAGTATATATATATATATATATATATATATATATATCGTCATTAATTCGTGCTGATTGCACAGAGTGCCTTGACTCTCTCTCACTCTCTCTCTCCCCCTCTCTCTCTCTCTCTCTCTCTCTCACACACACACACACACACACACGCACATTACTGCTAACAGGTCTTCTCGGCTGTATCCAGTGTCCACACAAAGCTGATATCTCCTCAATATATCTATGAATAATAAGGTATGAAAATCTACAAATAAAAAAAACAAAGTATTCAGAGGACGATTCTATTTTTAGTTGAATTATTTGCCCTCGTTAAACGTTTCGGTTTTTATATCAAAACTGTCGTCAGAGCAATGTTAATATATTTGTTATAAGATATATAATAGATTTATTTCTAATGATGTGTATTAGAATTTGCATTGATATTACGTTGGTTTCTTTAAAATGTATTAATAACAATAGCAGTACTTGAAGGGATCCTTATCTATTACTGATTTTTCGAGTGGGTGTTGTATTGTATTCGAGATCTCATTGTGTCAAGTAAAAATGGTACAACACAAACAACAAAACACTTTGAACTTAGATGACATCAGATTTTATTTATTGAATAAAAATTTATTTATTTATTTATTGCTGTACCCACAGTCATATCATTTTTTTTTTTATTTCGAATCAGCAAATTTTTGCAGGAATAAATGCAAAGATTTGGTTTCCTGTACAGAATAGATCACCCATGAAAGTTTTCGTTAATTTTGTTTTAGTACACCCACCCACATACACATATACTGATCCAGTTGGCTAGGGCAGCAGAATACACCGACTGCATCTCTGCTGAGAGGTAAGACTCCCTGAACGAGTGTCCTGCATCTGACCCTAAACAATCTGATGGTGAGACTCCAGTAATGTTCGAGCATGGGGGAATACTCCTTCATTGCCATCACTCCAGGATCCACTTTTGCCTGGGGTGGTAACATCTGATAGGGTCCGATTTATGGATCAAATAGAATTGTTTGATATTTAAACTGTGTACTTATGCTAAACTGAATCATTTGAAATAGAATTTTTAGATCATTAACTGTGTGTAAACAAAAACTGTGTAATGCTATACTGATTTGTTTGAAATAGTTGAAATAGAACTGTTTTTATATCTAACTGTATAAAAACAAATTACTGATGTTTAATTGAATTGTTGGTGATGAATTGCAATACTTAAAACTATTTAACTTTGTTGATATGAACTGCTTGAAATAGAACTGTTTGATCGTTTAACTGTGTGTAAACAAAAAACTGTGTACCTAGTCTAAACTGAACTATTTGGAATTAAGTGAAACCATTTAGCTGTGTGTAAAAAAATTTAGCACAGGTTTGTTTGCAAATGTTATCTTCAAAATGAGTTTAGAAATCATATTTAATATATGTATAAAATGATTTGACATAAAATGATCTACAGTTTTAATATGCCATGAAACCAAATCAAACAAATACACACTCACCCCCCACCATCTCACACACACATGTGTATATATAACTTGATATATATATATATATATATATATATATATATATATATATATATATATATATATATATGAAATAAATGATACCATATTCTTATTAATTATATATATATATATATATATATATATATATATATATATATAAGTCAATAAATTTGTATGAATATGTAAAGCTTCTGAATGTCTTGTCATAACAACCGCATAGACAGCTATAACGCTCCCCAATGACATGACATCCTCAACACTAAACTACATCTGATGGTAAGGCTCCAGTTTGGGATATCTGGGAAAGTAAAGTAGCCCTTTATTGCCATTACTCCCAGATCCACTTTTACCCGAATTGGTAGTACCTGTCATGGTCCCATCTATGCGTGAAATAGATCTTTTTAAAAATTATCCATATTTTATAGGATTGTATGCAAAGAAAAACAGAAAAATGTAAATGTGAATGCGATTCCCTGACCTCTAGGCGTAAAATAACCCCCGACGTGTTGATATGCTGTTAAAGTTAATCAATCAATTAACTATTCAGTAAACAGTAAATAAATTAGTCCAAGTTTTAAAAACTGATTTTTATTCTTTGTCTAATTTTTCTTACTAAATACAGATTCAGTCTCAATATTTTCTGAACACACTCGTATTATTTTAAGGAGAGGAATCTCCGTGGCGTAGGGGCTAACATGGTGTAGTGTCTACGAGATCGTAGTACGTGTGTTCGAACTCCGGAATAATACCCTTAGAAAAGGTATGAACCCCTTTATACCCTAAGCTATGTGTTAAATAGCTCCACAACTGTTCTTCTACAAGGATTGCTTTGGCTTTGAATAACCCAGAAAGATTAATATGCCATTAAAACTAAGAAACCAAACCAGTCGTATAATTTCATTAGAGCAAATGACAACTTTTTTTTTTTAAATCGAACGATTATTATTGCAATAATTTGATGTGTGCACACGTTGGCAAATAAGTCTATTTTTTATAAAGTGAGCACCTGTTTATGTTTATTTGTAAAGATTAAAGGCATGCGTGTTTTAAACGGGCGATATTAATGACGTCATCCCATTTTTTATTTAGTTCCTTTGCACTTCTCCTTGCCTTTCACTGCGACCGAAATCCATGCAAGTCCATTATAGCTATGTCAAGTCACCTGTCACCAAAGATATTTCCACCATGGCTGACGTATGCAGAACACTTTCACGGAGAAGCCATTTTCGGAGAGTTTCCTTGCTTTTCACGTGTGAGTGCAGCTGCAATCGAGGGCGCAGTCGCAGGGGCGGGTGCATTCACAGTTGATCTGGGTGAAAGAGACGCTGAGGCGTGCATAACGCTTGCGCAAGCTTTGATGCGCATTTAAGCAGACTATGAACGTACACTCAGATGTAATGATATATTGCGTATGCCTATCTCGTTCGTTTATTTTGGGGAACATAAAGGGTATGCAGTTGCAAAAACTCGTTCAAATGCAAGTTAAATTTAATTCTTAAGTATGCAATTGTTATTCTAAGTTATGACGTAGCGCTCTGTATTTATTCTAGTTTAAAGAATCTGGGATTCTTGACATGAAACGTCAACATCTGAACCAAAGCTCTGAAGGAGATATTGAAGATCTTTAAATGTCAGAAGGTTATCAATTAGGTTAGGGTTGGCACATGTAAACTTCTGTTTTTACAGTAGAGTAGCAGTAATTTCTGAAGAATGTGCATTTTCTATTGTGATTAGAGGGAGGGTAAAAACATGTCTTGTACAGTGTGTGGAAGCAAAATATAAAATAATTTTTAAAACGCTTTTTTTAAAATCTGATTAGTCCAATTTTCGAGAAAAAACACACGATAAATCTATATTCTTACGATTACCTCTATCATTCGAGCACTTTTTTCATTAAAATTTAGCCAGATATGAGTGAGCAAGAATCTATGATTTTCTTAACACCGAAACTAAGCCCAAAAAAATTTCGAAAATTTTTGAAAATAAAACAAATTCAACTTTCTATCCAAATATTGGTTCGCTTAAGACTACTATTGAGGAGGAATGGAATAAAATATTTGAAGAATTTATTTTGAGGGCATGCAAATCGTTTTGAAGGTGTATTGATACAATAATTGTAGTACCCAAAGGCTATTGAAAGGGTTTGTGGGTTTGGTTGCTGAAAAAGACTTTGTTCTTATTTCATCAATGTGATGGGCTTGTACGTTCTTTCTAAATATGTTGGTCCGGAATATGTCGGATAAAGAAGAGTGTTTGATGAGGAATAACATAACAGTTACACAGCAAAAAGGTTGAAGATCATTTACGTGTAATGGTTGAAAAAATTGAATAAACACATATGCAACAAATTAAATACAATTCATGAAGAAAAATACTGGTAGGTACAGAAATGTACATCTACCAAAAGCATCGGGTTTTTTCGCAGGTGTGTATCCTCCATGATCGCCTACTTAAAGGATTTTACTAAAATTTTCTGTATTTAAGCCATAAATGAAGATAGTAATATCTTTTTAAATCACGAACTTCAAAATTTACTAGGACAGTTTGTATACCTCGTTAGCAATATCTTATCAACTGAAAGTGATGTCAACACACGCAAAGGTAAAGCATGGACTGCTATCGACAGGTTATTGACCAGAGAGGAATCTGATCTCTCTGATAAAATATTACTGGCATTCCTCGAAGCCATAGCCGTGTCAGTACTAATACTTGGTTGCACCATTTGAACTTTAACGAAATACTTGGAGAACATGATCGATAGAAACTATACAAGGATACAGCGTGTTATTTTAAACAATTCTCGAAGTAGTAACACACAAAAGAGTAGACGTACAGTCACTTGCCGCCCATCTAAAAAAAACTATTCAAGTAAGATGCTGGGCACTGATTGCAGAAATAAGATTGAACTCATAAGCAACATTCTCCAATGGACTCCTACACATGGACACACTAGTGTTGTCTGATCTGCAAAAATTTACATTCACCTGCTCTTTGCGGACAGTGGATGATGACTTGATGATTTACCACGAGCAAAGGGTGAAAGGGATGAATGGCGGGAGAGAATCATGGGAATCCATTCTGTTGGTACAAAATAATAATGATGATGATACATTAAAAGATGAGGTTTCTTTTTACAGAAACTTTTACTCGAAATTCTAAAGGCAACATTTTTCTTTTATTGTTTTCTTGTCATGTGTAGAGTTCACGCATATCAGCAGTGTTCAATAGTCATAATGTTTGATTAAACAATCATAATGTTATACACAGTGGGGTGGTTAAATTATCGCCGTTTCAAATTATTAATATCTCACATACGCTTCTTTTCAATTTTTATCTGCTGTGCCGCAAACTACACACAGTTAGGCACTGTCTATGAGGAAAGTAGCATTATGATATTCACGCCGAAAATTTCAGTGTCAATCTGATTCATATTCGTATTGATGAAAGCCAAACGCCCAATCCACATTATGGTGTTTGGGGTAGTCACAAGAGATTGTGATGTTATGCTTCCACTCACTTTTACACGTGGCCTCAGACTCAACACGGAAGCCTACATTAAGTGCCTGAAGGAGGTAGTGCCCCTGGATCGAGAAGGTGTCTACTGAAATATCTTACATTTAGCAACAGGATTCTGCACCATGCTACACAATCAGTTCTATTTCAAGCAATTCAGCTTAGCATAAGTAGTCAGTTTTTTGTTTACACTGCTACATCTAAAAACAGTTCTATTTCAAACAATTCCGTTTAGTGTAATTATACAGTTTAGTTCTATTTGACCCATAGATGGGAAAATTTCTGGTGCTACCACTCCGGGCTAGAGTTAACCTGGGAGCGATAACACTAATTGGGCACTCTGCATTCCCCAAAGCACCAGCAGTACTGAAGCCTCACCATTAGATTGTTTAGTGTCATTTCTAGGACACTCGTTGGGGTAGTCTTAACCCTCTGCAGAAATACAGTAAGTGCATTCTACAGCCCAAGACGTAGGGAAGGAGACATTGTTTATATTTATGAAGTTATTCAGAAAGTGATGTTGCATTTTTGGAGAGGACAGAAATTCATTCAGACGTAAGAAAAGGGTAATTTATTTAAATAACATTATCATTATTGTCAGTGTTAATAAAATAAAATTGCTGCAAGACTAATTTTTTTTATTATTCTTTATGATAAAGAGTCTGAAATTCTGAATGAAAAAAAATTATGATACTGAATTGATTTTTTTTTCTCGTATTCTGGATTTGATACTAAACTACAAACAGCGGTGAGGCTCCAGTTCTAAACCTCTAAAAAGTGCTGAGTCATTTTACGTTGCCATTATTCCTAGATCCACTCTGACACAGAGTGGCAGTACCTATTAGGGTCCTATCTATGATTCAAGTTGATCTATTTAAAAATTATTCGTTTTGGAAAGGAATAGTTGAAAACATATGACTGTATGCAAATTGTTTTTATTTAGAATAGTTAATAGATTTTTCGACTTTTACAGGTTTTGCTCCACAAAAATTTTCCAAGAGATTTGAACATACAGGGTGTTTCAAAATAGATCCAACCCATTAATATGGTAATGATTTATTACTGAAACAAGCTCAATGGCGTTCATTTGGAAGACGTCCTGTAAAAAAAATCCATCCTTTGAGTTAAAGTAATCAAATCAATGTTTCTTTTTTGACTGATCTTAAATCAGCTTCCAGGACATGCAATCTTTTTTTAGTTTCTTGTCTCAGTAAAAAAAAACATTATCTTCTCAATGGGTGGCATCTATTTTGAGATACTTTTGAATGATTGTGTCCCCAAATAAATTGTGGTGCGAAATATTTTTCCTCTCATGTCCAAGGCATTGTGATCGAAGATTTATAGTGGTTATAGTAATTTCAAATCTGAAACAAAAAATGAACACTATATTATTACTAGTAGAGTTATTAACAGTTACATGGACCCCATGTATATTGAGACACACTATATAAAAATATAGTGTAGAACTAAGTGAATTGGAATGTTAATGCAGGCGGTGACCTAACAATTTGATGTGTTTAATTTTACATTTTTTGATATTCAAAGTCACTCTGTTCAAGGTTAGTTAGCTACTGTAGACAAAGAGTCACAAAATATTAATGAACGGTAAGGATGTAGTGTTTGATAACCGGTCACTACGCACTGAATCGATAACTGTTGTATAACCGTCTTGCTATCTTGTTTTCATGTCCCCTTCTCCGGCCGACGATGCTTTTCCTTGCCGCCATCTTTCCTCGTTCTATTTCTTTACATTGGGGAGAGATTATAATAAAGACATTTTCTGTATGCACATTCTTTATTCGTTTTCGATATAACTTCATGCATAATATCACCAGCAGTATGTTACCGGGAATTAGCCACTGGACAGCAAATTGAAATTAGGCCCGCTCTCTTCTGTGGTTTTCGATTGAATGATTCTTTTGCCCAGTCGACTGGGGCGGTAGAATACTCTACAGAGGAGTAAGACTCTCCCCAACGGGTGTCCTGGTTATGAATCTAAACAATCTGGTGGTGAGGTTCCAGTAATTCTGAAGTTTTAGGGAATGCGGATTACCCCATCAGTGCCATCGCTCCTATGTCCACTCTGGCCCGGAGTTGTAGCACCTGAAATGTTCCTAATTATGGGTCAAATGAAACTAAATTATGTACTTATGCTAAACTGAGTTGTTTGAAATAGAATTGTTTTTTATCTTGAAACTGTTTACTTATGCTAAACCGAATTGTTTAAAATATAATTGTTTTTGTATACTAAACTGAATTGTTTGAAATAGAGCTGTTTTTGACATTAAAACTGTATACTTATGCTAAACGGAATTATTTGAAATAGTACTGTTTATATGTATAAAAATGGATTTGGCATTAATAACCTACATTGGTTGATGTGCCATAAACCCAAACCAAACCAAGCCAAACCATTAAATGATTCTTCGCTAAAATCTGTGTTCTAACTTATAGAATCCTGCGGTCACCTGACTGAGATTATCCAATCACAGCCAAGTTCTCAAATTGATCTCGGGAACCATCACCTGTCAATTAAACTTATTTGACATTAACGATTTCTACTTTAGAAACAATCGTTTAAATCTTTTTAGATTATATACACTACCTCTCAAATAATCGATACAGCTAATCTATTATTTAATAGTAGCAGACGTACAATAAGAAAACAAAATAAAAATCCCAAATAAGACAGATTAGACACTTTTTAAAGCCGGAATAAAAAGGTCCAAGGTTGTAGCTGTGATGACAATATTCGTGAGAAGTTTATTGATGATACAGATGTCCGAGCAAAGAAGCCGTTCGGATTAAACATGCGTCTGGTGTGGGGAAGATTTAGAAAGAACGATTGCGAGAGACAGCAAAAGAAGTTCTTACTGGAGGATTAGGAGGAATAAATAAATGCAACTCCTTTGATCAGTAAACTATAGATTCGTCATTCTTTAGAATGATACATTTTCTTGATCGAATCAGGGTGTAAATTTTCACTCCATATTTATTTATGACAATAAAACCCTGATGGGATTGTCTTGTTTATTTGTCAAGAACACATTCATCCTTATCATAGCAATGATGAAGATTATATTAAACTACGAAGATGTGTCAAAAGTTTTGCTTGTAACTTATTTTTTAATTCTACAAGTTACAACAAAATCAATCTAGCATTCAAAGTAGAGACCAGTGTGTTACACCGACTAAATCCACCTTTCTATGAGTTCTTTGGCCCTACGCTGGTACAACTTTTTATCCTACGAGGCGAACTGTTTTTCTGAAGTTTTTTTGGTTGTTGAAGCGTCGTGAACATAGGAATTGAGCCATGCATCAGAACATGTAATAATCTAAAGGAGCTATTTCCGAACTATATGATTGATGTCGCATCAGTTCGATGGAGTTTATTCTGAAAACTAGCACGGATTCAAATATTGGAAAAGCTTTGACATCCTGTGTTGTGTGATTATAAGGAAAAGATTTCTGATAATATTGAATAGATCTTTCTGCTTTTAAAAGTTTTCCTACTAAGGAAGTTTTTCTATTAATCTATTATTATATAGAAAGCTTTAACCTATCCTGTCGGCTGAGGGGGGGACGTAGAATATGCCGACTGCTTCTCTAGATAGAGATACCCTCCCCCGCTTCAACGAGGCTACCTGTTGGCTATGGGTGGTGACCCTAATTGGTTCAGGAGAGGATGCTAATGTCTAAGCAGACTGGGGCCAGGCAACCGCAGTAGCCACATGATCTAGAACACTCCACTAGGGTTCTTGTGAGCTAAACGGACGGTCAAATTGCTCTTATAACAACCAAGTACCAAAACTTATTTTATCTGCAAGGTGGTAGAAGGCGGTGGCTGAGGATCAGTTGCCCTGAGATAGCAAAACATGGAACTATTTAGCTGTGTACAAACAAATGATTGATATTAAATAGAATTATTTGTGTACATAGCAATGTTTCAAACCATTTAGCTGTGAACAAACAAATGATTAATATTACATAGAATTATTTCTCTTAAATAGCAATACTTAAATCCAATTAACTATTTGCAAACATTTTAAAATAAAGTTACTTGCTAACTAATCATTTACATATGTATCTATCTATCTATCTCTCTATCTCTCTCTCTCTCTCTCTCTCTCTCTATATATATATATATATATATATATATATATATATATATATAGTGTAGTATTAATGACAAATAGCCGGTAGCTAACAGCAAAGAAATCTTAACTTTTAAGTTGGTTTGGTCAGGAATAAATTAAAGAATAATTAGACCCTCACCTGAGTTTATAAAAATAACTGTGGATTTTGATTATCATTATAAAATACATCGCAGTTTCTCTAAGCCATATATATATATACGCTCCCCCATGGGGGTTGAGCACTCTGGCGAAGGAATTGTCGGCCGCCCCTAGCGTAATGCAAAGCTCTTCGTAAGAATTGAGCACTCTGGTAGCCGATAAGGTATAAAAAATGTAAACAAAGGCTGCTGCTGCTGTTGCTAAAATAAATACCTTAAAATTCTCTAAGCCAACGTAGTCCGTTTGGTTGGCCGACAGGTTTGAAGCTTAGTCTAACGTAAATTTGGACGGGTTTCGATCCCGGCTTCGAACGTTCTGCGTGTCCAGCCACAGTGAAAAGTTCTGATAGAACGAAACAGTCTGTCTGTGGATGACAATATATATATTCAATGGGGTGAAATTAATATTCGTTCATATAAAACATTTTATTTTTATCTTTCAAACATTGCCTGAACAAAATTTTTATATACATTTACTGTATATACTGGTTTGTTTTATATACATTTACTGTATATACTGGTTTGTTTCTACTTATATGTGTATATAAACTTAGGTTACAATTAGTTTTACAGAAATTAATGCCACTTATTCAATTTCATATGTACGAATATATGGCATTGATTTCATATGTATGAATATTTATTTCACCCCACTGTATATATATATATATATATATATATATATATATATATATATATATATATATATATATGGGGGAGTGTGCCTGTGTGTGTGTGTGTGTGTGTGTGTGTGTGTGAGAGAGAGAGAGAGAGAGAGAGAGAGAAAAGGAAGACAATATGGAAAATTAAATTGACATGTCTTACTTTAACGGTGGCTTCATGAGAAATTAAATTATTTCGCTAGAATGAAGTGTACATGTGACTATTGCGAGAGAAGTGAATCATGAGTCAACTTCGTTTTCGTGAAATAAAATTTCATTTATAATGAAACTATTCTTAAAGCTAAACTTTGGCTTATTATTATTATTATTATTATCATTTGTGAAGATCAAAAGCTTAATAATATTTTGTGACTTTTGAGTTTTATGTTTGACTTTTATGCCCTCTAAACAGTATATCTTCTGAATTAAACTAAGAAGGAAAGTATTTCTCACAACAACAAAAAGAAAAAGAGAAAAGAAGACTTGTACACAGAAATTTATTTAGCCAATTGTTTTGCAGCTGAAGAAAAAACACGCCAAGTATTTAATCGAAAGGATAAACGGTATATTTATAGCACTTAGATAGATAGATAAAAACAGGATGGTAAAGCTAGCTAGCTGGCTAGCAAACCAGATAAATATGAATAGGCTTTGATAGATAGATAGATAGATAGCAGGAAGACTGAGGTAGATAGCTAGCTAGCTAGCTAGATAGATAGATAGATAGATAGATATGAACAGACGAAAATAGATAGATAGATAGAAACAGACTGAGATAAATAAATATATACTATGAATTGACTGAACTAGATAGATAGATAGATAGATAGATAGATACTATGAATTGACTGAACTTGATAGATAGATAGATAGATAGATAGATAGATACAATGAATTGACTGAACTTGATAGATAGATATAAGGAAGACTGAGATAGATAGATAGATAGATAGATAGATAGATAGATAGATAGATATTGCCAGCATCACACCTCATACGTTCTCGGACTATTATGATGTGAAATTAATTGTTTATTTCAAATGTTGACATTGGACAATTGAAATTAAAGAAAGTTTAACCTAGGATAAAGAAGGACCATACAATTATTGTCGTCCTTGTTACTGATGTTTTTTTAATAACCGTTAAAGTATTTTAACTGTTTTATCATTTAGTAGATTCTGTAATTTTGAAACGAGTCATTATCCTTTTCAAAAGTGTTCAGACTATTTACCTCATTCTTTCTGTCGTTTATGTTATTTCCATAATACTTCAGCAGCTCAATTTCCCGGCCTTCCTCAAGTGTACAATACGTATGGAAAGCGATGGTCTCATTCTCTATACAGAAAATTTCTAAGTTTCTCTTTATGGCACTGTAAACAGTAGAGAAAAAATTGTGACAAATATACTGGTCAGACCAAACCATTCTATCAATTCTTAAAGAAACTCGCATGAAGCAGTTGATTCCAACTTAACTTTTTTTTTCTCAAAGCAAATAAATCTGAAATGAAATAACAGTGGCCTGACTTATTTGGTTGTTCTCTCGGCCTTTCGATTTACCTATGTAATATAATTAAGGATGATAATTAGTTATATTTGCTAATTATCTTATTTGTGCTGATAAATTGTAGGTTGGTTAGAAAACATTGAATGGAAGTGTAGGTTGCGTGCGAAGGTTATATGGTGTGAGCGTGTTAGCAGATTAAGTTAACTGGTTGTTTTGGAAATCACTTAGAGCGACGTGTTGGAGATTTGTTTTGAAATCCGTAGGTACGCCGGGTATTGAAAAGTAAACAAAATTGAAAGAATGTTGGCTGATTTCGGCGATGACGTCACACTAGAAAATTAGCGACACGTGTTCTTGTATCATTAGAGGATAAAGTATTTAAGATTATTATATAAGCAAAGTTATTTAATTGAGTCAATTGGGCCAGAGTTCAGAGGCAAAGACGGTCGGTTCAATTAAGGGACCTCTGGGGCGAGGGGACGAGCTGGGTGAAGGAATCAAAGTCGGGTGTTTCTGTTCGTCCACCATCCCTGAATAGTGTTTCAATGTAAAAACTAATACCTTTTATTCTGTTGCTTTCGTGTTTCGATGGACGACTGCTATGAAATTGTTGCAGTCAGAAATAAACTTTTCGTAATGGAAACAACGAGTCTCTTTTTACTTTGCGAAATATAACATCTGGCACATCTATAATCCCTTAACGCAACACCTATTCTCTAACGATATTTCCTCACGATTACTTGCCCATTTTCTTTTATGTCTAATAGTCATTTTTTTTCTTTTTACGAGTATTTGAAAAAACAGGGGAGGTTTATTCTGAAATAATTACAAAATTTTTAGAGAAAGGTAGTTTTTTGTTTAATTTCTTTTTATGGACAGTCAACTCGTCAAGGGTTATTTTATGCCTAAAGATTGTGAAATCACGTTCATTGAACGGTTGTATTTACATTCTTGTGTCGTTTTTTGCACACAGATATGTGATATCAAGTCTTCTTATCAAACACAAATAATTGGCTCATAGTTGTATGATTTCAAGTATTCATATACTTCATGACCAGGCAACTGAAGTGGTCATGTGACCAGCAACACTCCTTTCGGGCGGTCAATGAGGCCCTATTCGATCAATTGGCAAGTCGTGTCAATCCCTAGCATCTATATAATTGTCACGACCGTATTCTTCAAATTGCTCTTTTGACAAATATGTATTCAACCTTATTTTATCTTAAATGTGCTAGAAGTTGATAGCTGAGGGTCAACTGTGCTGAGATAGCAATACTTGAAACCATTTAAACTGTGTGCAAACGAATGATTGACATTAAATAGGATTATTTGTGTTAATTAGCAATAATTGAAACCTTTAAATATGTGTAAACGAATGAATAATATTAAATGAAATTATTCGTGTTAGGTAGCAATACTTTAAACTATTTAGAATTATTAATGTTGGCAATACTTGAAACCATTTAAGAGAGTGCAAACAAATGAGCTCTGGTTTGTTTCAAAATGTCATCTACAAACTATTTGCCTACAAATCATACATACATACGAGGATCATTAAATAAATTCCAGACTTTTTTTGTATGGGCACTTTTATTGATAGTACACACATGAAACTCTAGTCCCCTTTGAAGTAATCTCCCCATGCTGCAATGCACTTGTTGTACCGTTCCAACAACTTCTGGAAGGCCACATGGAAGTCCTCTTGCGTGAGCGTGTCAATGACCCTCGTCACAGCCTCTTTCATCTCCTCAATTGTTTCATAACGACAGCCTGTGAACGTAGGGAATAACCAAAAGTCACAGGGAGCAAGGTCTGGACTATAGGGAGGGTGAGCAACTGTCTTGATTCCCATCTTGGTCAAATAGTCAGTGACAACGATGGAGTTGTGGACTGGAGCATTGACCTGGGGGAAATGTCATTGACCCGATTTGAAGAGTGCTGGCCTCTTCTAACGGAATCTCTTCGTGAACTCCCTTAAAACCTCAACATAGTAACCCTAACTCTAACTCTTTGGCTAATCAACTCTGGTGTTCTGACTTCCTTACTCCTCCCACACCTCTCCTCATCCCTCACAGACTCCCTGGCTTCCTTGAATCTCTTATGCCACTCAAAAACTGATGCTCGATTTATGCAAGATACTCCAAAAGCAGTCTGAAGCATTCCATACGTTTCTGTGGCATTTTTTTCAAAGTTGAAAACGAAATTTTACTGCATATCGTTCTTCTAAAATGTCCTCACATCCAGATTGCATTTTTGAAATTCACCAGCTGTGACAATCAGGATTTAGTAGGGTGTATTCCAATTCCTACTGTAGGTGTTCATTTGAAGCTGAAATCATAAAAATTGGTCAGTCATCTCATAATATGTATAGCAATAACATAGTGAATTTTCAAGAATCTACGACAATTTTAACTTATTGAATGCGCCACGTATATAAATATATATATATATATATATATATATATATATATATATATATATATATATATATATATATAAATGTGTGAGTGTGTGTGTGTGTGAGTAGTCCTTCGTTTAAGCAGGTTTGATTAAATAATAAAGACGCATGTTGTCTATATAATTTTATTAGGATCCTTTCAAGTTTCTTGACTAGTGCTTTGATTTTAGGTTGAAGTTGGTAGATGAATTTTCCGAAATTTTCCCGGGCGTTTTCGAACCCTTCATCGTCAGTGGGATTTTGCAAATGTAAAGAATGTTTCTTTAAGTTTTTTTAAATAGAGAAAAACATTTTTATACTTGTATACAAAAACGTATAGTTGGATTAAACTGAGATAGTAAGAAGAAGGCTAACATGGATCATTTTTTTTAATTTAAATGACATCAATCAAATTTAAAACAAAACGCTATTAACGAAAAGAAGGTATTTCAAATTACAAAAAAACACTTTTGTACTTGGATATATAAACGTATTGTTGGATTAAACTGAGAAAGTAAGAAGGCTCATAGTAAAAAATTTTGGAAATAATAAGTAAAGTTAGCGACCTTCGTCGAGGGTGACCCGAAGACTCCCTTTTCAATAGCTACCACACCGAGATGTAGAGGAAGGGGCTACTCCTTTCCCTGGATAGCATCACTTTACCCTTGATTCTTACCTTATAATGCTGAGTGTTAAGCAAGGCGGAATCAAGTACCATTTTTAAAATCTTTGGTATGACTCGACCTAGGATTGAACCCCGGTAACATCGTACAAATTTGGAAAAAACGCTATCAACAGGAATAGAATATTTTAAAACTTTCTTTTTCGTTTCGTTTAGTAACTCATTATATATATATATATATATATATATATATATATATATATATATATATATAGTAAGTAAAATTGGCGACCTTAATGGAGAGTGACCCGAAGGCTCCCTCTTCAATAGGTACTACACCGAGGTGTAGGAGAGGGGGCTACTTCATTCCCTTAATTGCTCCAATTTATGCTTGAACCTTACTTTATAATGCTGAGTGTTAAGCGAGGCGACACCAAGGACCATTTTTGAGTCTTTGGTATGAGTCGACCAGGGATTGAACTCCAGTCTCCCGGGCCATTAGCGAACACTCTACTCATTAGACCAATGCATTAAATAATCAACAAGGGTTGATATGACATAAAACACGATCAAACTAAACAAAACAAATTAGATTATTTCAAATAATTATTTCTCTTAAATAATAGTCATTTGTTTGTACACAGTAAAATGGTTTCAAGTAATCAATTCGAGTCCGAAGTAAAAAAAAATTATAAATTCAAGTAATTATTCTTAATACAAACAATTTTAGCCCAGTCGTCCGTGGCTGCAAAATACACCAAGTACATCTCAGCAGAGGGGTAGGACTGTCCCAGCGAGTGTCCTGTATATGACACTAAACAATCTGGTGGGGAGGTTCCAGTAATGCTAGATTTTGGGGGAATGCAGATTACCCCTTCATTGCCATCGCTCCCAGGTTCACTTTGGCCAAGAATGGTAGCACCTGATAGGGTCCTATCTATGGGTCAAAAAGAACTGTCTGACATTTAAACTGTGTACTTATCCTAAACTGAATTGTTTGCAATAGAACTGTTTTTACATTCAAGTGCGTGTAAATAAAAAAAACTGTGTACTTATGCCAAACGGAATTGTTTGAAATAGAACTGTTTTATCATTTAACTGTGGGTAAACAAATGACTGACTTTTAATTGAATTTTTAGTGATGCTTAGCAATACTTGGAACCATTTAACTTTGTTGAGATCCTAAACTGAATTGTTTGAAATAGAACTGTTTGATCATTCAACTGTGTGTAAACAAATTGCTGATGTTTAATTGAATTATTAATGATAAATAGCAATACTTGAAAATATTGAACTGTGCGCAAATAAATGATTAATAATAAACTAAATTATTCGCAGAATTAATTTTTATTTATTGCGGACTTTTGTCCTCATCTTGGTAAATCTTCTTTTTTTTTTGTTTCTTCTTTCACTACGTTTCGGCCAAATTTCACCTCTGGCCTTCTTCAGGTGATTTACCGTAACCTCGGATAGGAATGCTGAGTCTTGTAACCGTATCCCGAGTAATTACTGCCTTCCATAGTTGTTGTCTATCGCACCACGTTTTCGACCAAGTAAACCTCTGGGTAGGATTTGAAACCGCTATCTTCTGACAATGCTCACCTGGAACCGTAGAGACTCAACGCCTCTATCCGCTGCGCCACGGGCCCTGAAGACAATTAAAGACAATTACTAAATTATTCGCATTTGATAGAAATAAGTGAAACCATTTGACTGTGTGAAAAAAAAATGAGCTCTGACTCGTTTAAAAATATTATCTATAAAATGTGTTAAGATATAATATATTTGATATATTTGTATAACAAAATTTGGCATTTAATGACTTATAATGGTTTACACGCCATCAAAGCAAATCAAACAAATAATTTGCATACCGTTATATGCCATGAAATAATCCTAATACGAATACTTTTTAAACAAATCTATTTAACCCATACTTGGGATCCTCACTAGTACTACCACTCCGGGTCAGAGTGGACCTGGGAATAATAGCAATGAAGAAATTCTCCACTCACCCCAGATCTCTAGAAATCGGATGCAGTTTAATGTCACCCCCAGAACCTCTCCATCTTTTTGTGAAGAGAATACAGTCAGCGTGTTCTAAGTTCCGGCGACACGGTGAAGAAAAGCAGCCATTCATGATCTCCATTTCGTGACTAAATAATAGAAAATGTGTTTGCTCTAAGAATGGCAGAAGAAGCTTTCTGAAGAAGCCATGTAGTACCACGGGGCTCGTTTCTACGGCCAGCAGTCTTAAAAACAACCTGGTTTGTCTGGGAGGCTGTCGAGAACCTAGAATATCGAATGTCTTAACCGCAATAGGTAGGGAAAAAATCTGTCCGAAAGCGACTGGTACCGAGAATGGTACCTGGATTCGTCGTCGTTTTTATCAAGTTACCCCCAGGGGTGAGAACATTATACTAGACTGATGATGTGATTTTCTACAGCTATATAGAAATAGCATTAACTTCTCTGGAGTAGTGTAATTTGATTCTAAATCTCTCTCTCTCTCTCTCTCTCTCTCTCTCTCTCTCTCTCTCTCTCTCTCATATCCCTCCTTTTGTTTTATCCATTGTCTTCTCTCCTTTTCTCTCATGAATTACCCTCTTTACTTCATCTGATCACTTTCTTTTTTTCTTTTTTTTCTTTTTCGCGCCCCCCTCTCTCTCTCTCTCTCTCTCTCTCATATCTCTCCTTTTGTTTTATCCATTGTCTTCTCTCCTTTTCTCTCATGAATTACCCTCTTTACTTTATCTGTTCTCTTTCTTTTTTCTTCTTTTTTTCGCGCCTCTCTCTCTCTCTCTCTCTCTCTCTCTCTCTCTCTCTCTCTCTCTCTCTCTCATCGTCTCTCTTTTTCTCTTATCTTTTTGCCAATTTCTTTTTATCCTCCTCCCACGCTTTTTACTACTCCTTCAGCTTTTTTGCTTTCACTAATCTCCCTCGTTCTCGAATATGTTATCGACTGTTCTCTATTATTTTTCTCGTCGAATTCCGACCCAGTTCTCTTTGTGTCTGTCCGTTTCTTTTCTTTTCTCTTCTCTTTTTCATCCTCCTAGTTCTTATTTCACCTCCCACCACTTCTATTTGACACTTTTTGACCTGTTTAACCGAATCTCCTTTTCTTTTTATGTTCTCTTCTCTTTCTCTTAATCCTATTCCCTTTCATTATTTTTATCTCTTACCTGCTGCCTAAATGAAATCCCTCTTCTTTATACATCTATCTGTCCGTCTCTTTTTAATGTTCTCCTCCATCTACTCCTAATTTCTGTTTCACCTTCCTCTATTTCTGTCTATTTCATTTTTTCGGACATTTTTCTCCTTTTCCCCTCAACTTTGTGGCAAATTCTGTCCTTTTTTTACTTTTTAGCTCCTTTCCTCTACTTCGTGTTTTTCTTATTTTCAGACTTTCTCAGAAGCTTCCTGTACCGATTCTGCACTTGCTCTCCCTGCTATTTTGCATCCACAACCGTGGCAGACATTTTTTTCCCTTTTTTTTTTCTGCTTTGTCACCATCTTCATTTTTTTTATTTATTTGTTTATTTTCATTTATTTATTTAGATAGTTATTTGTTCATTTTATTTATTCATCTCTTATTATTTATTTATTGCACAGAGAAAAAAAATACGAAAAGAAATCAGGATTTTTAAAAATGGCGAAAAAAAAGGGAGATAAACAATCAAATAAATTTATTTGTCTCGCTATTATGAACACTTTTCTCACACGTGCACCCCGCCGAGATGAACACATACAAGTACATAAACATACTCACACCTACACACATGCACATACATTGAAATAAATAACGTCAGTGCAAAAATTTTCAAGCGAAGAATCAGTTTTCAACTTTGTATTCAATCAGTATTTAAAAAATAAAAATTAAAAAGAGAACACGGTACTTTCGCAAATGTCTAATACATATTAAGGGGCGCTATTTAGTCGGGTGATCAACAACTTATTTGTATTGCAAAAATTATTAAATTGATAATCCTTCGATAAACTAGATTAAATCATTTAGATAAATGATATATTTTTTCAAAACCGTACCAGGAGGTTTTCATGGAGTTGTGGTTACATACTATGTGGGTTCGATTTCCATTCACACTATTGGGTTCACTTTTGAACTAATATCCTTTGAAAAGGTATTTATCTTTCATCTCTACTCCAGTTATGAATTAAATAGACGCATTACTGTTATTCTATAAGGACGGTTTGGGCATTAAATAAACCACGAAGGATGATATGCCATTAAAAATCAAACTGAACCATACCATTAAATCAAATAATATAATCTTAAATAGACGAAGAAAATAAATGCTAAATACTAGGTATTCCCTGCACAATACAATGGAAGACTGTAGGAGGGTGTCCACGTGGTGTCATGGTTAAAACGATGGACTGCAGGATCGGAGAATGTGAGTTCGAATTTCTGTCTTGCTGTTACGTTTACTTTCGGACAAATAACATTGGGAAGGGTATGAACCATCTTATCCTCACAACTATGGGTTGAATAGTACCATTACTGTTCTTCTAGAAGGATGGATTTGGCATTAAAAATCCAAGAAGGTTGATATGCTTCAAAACAGAAAGACTGTATTGCGTATGAGCGTAAGGAGAAATAAAAAGAAGCAAGATTTTGCATTATTACAAAGTGTAAAAAAAAAAATTATAAAAGATTGGTCCCAAAAAAGGATAAGGAGTAGGACATCCTACATTAACTATAGAGGAAGAATATCAGCATCGATGTAATATTTTTAAATCAGCAAGAAGACAAATTTTCTTACAATACTTTACCCAGTAGGCTGGGGCTGTAGAAAACACTGATTGCATTTCTGCAGAAGGGTATACCCCCCCCTCCAACGAGTGTCCTGAATATGACACAAAACATTTTGATGGTGAGGCTCCAGTAATGCTTGAGCTTAGGAAATGCGGAGTACCTTTTCATTGCCATTGCTCCCAAGTCGACTCTGGCCCAGAGTGGTTGCTTGGTTTGGTTTGGTTTGGTTTCTTTGTTTTTAATGGTATATCAACCTTTGTAGATCATTTAATGCCAAAGCTATTCTCCTAGAAGAACAGTAGTAGTACTATTTAAGCCATAGCTTGGAGGATAAGGGGGTTCATACCTTTCCCAAAGGTATTTGCCCGAAAGTGAACGTAATAGCACGACTGGAGTACGAACTCACTCACTACGATTCCGCAGTCCATCACTTTAACCATTACACCACGAGGACCTCCCCAGAGTGGTAGCACCTCATAGGGTCCTATCTATCGGTCAAATAGAACTTATGCTAAATTGAATGGTTTGAAATAGAACTGTTTTGACATTTAACTATGTGTAAACAAAAGCTAAACTGAATTGTTTGAAATTTAATTCGGCATTAAATGACCGGAAAAAGGTTGATAGGCCGTCAAATAAAACGTCCAACCAACCAAAATCTTACAATACTGGTGTATATGTTTAGGACTGGAAGCAGATGACCGAAAATTGATCAGTTTCGAAAACAAAGTGATCAACGATATTTGGAAAGAATTTTGAAAAATTGAGAATCAAGCATTCCATCTTGAAATGAACGCTGCAAAAGCAGGACGTGACCTCAGTCCAGGACACTTTTCAGCCTGAACATCTTTGTAACACCTGCAGAAGGGTCCGTTTATCCAAAGCCGGATTTGCTTGTCATATGAAATCTCGTGACAACAATCTCCGGCTTGTTTACTTAAACCTTTCCTCAGCAAGTTTTATGAGTGTGCCGGTTTGGTTTCTTTGTTTTTAATGACATATCAATCTATGTGGGTTGTTTAATGCTGAAACCATCCTTGTAGAAGATATGCAGTGATACTATTTAATCCATTTCGGGAGAAAAGAGAGTTCATAGATGCTTGCAATGGTGAATACGGCTTTAAGAGTTACATGCTTTCCCACAGATGATTCAGAGGGATTGAAGAGTTGGTCTTCTTCGATAAAAAAGTACCTGCTATTATATATATATATATATATATAGAGAGAGAGAGAGAGAGAGAGAAAAAGAGAGAAAGAGAAGCATACCTCTTACTGTTTTCGCTGCTAAAGTTTATAATGGTCTGCATCTCAACCGTATCCGACCTGAAGCGGAGAAATTTTTTTATTAAAATCACAACGCCTTTCGGAGAAACCAATCCACAATTTTTGATTCAGACTATTCGTCGAATCATAGAGCGATTACGTACAAAACATATCGTGGCAACACTATTGTTTGTAGATTTTTCCAAGGCATTTGATTCCATACACTGAGGAAAGACGAAGTAAATTCTTCTTGCAGAGTCTCCTTAAACCCCTATAATAATACTTTTGAAAAACTTGAAAGCACTGATTCGCTCACCTGATAGTGACATCGACTTCTTTAACATTGTCACTAGAGTCTTCCATGGAGATATATTAGTATCATGTCTATTTATGATCTGCTAAAATTATGTACAACAAATTTCAATAGGTCTAATGAAAGATCCTAGCTATGGGTTAAATAGTACCACTGCTGTTTTTTCAGAAGGACATATTTGGCATTAAATAACCCAAGAAGGTTGATATGCCATTAAAACAAAAAACTACGACTATTCTAATGAAATAAGTAATCACAAAGTAAGAAGCTGAAAATATACCGCAGAAACTATCGCGGGAACAGACTACGCAGATTATCAAGCGCTTTTCGCAAGTACACCTGCCCAAGCCAAATCCCAGCTGCATAGCCTGAAACAGGTAACAAAAAACAGTGCCCCCTTTGTGAACTTAGATAAAACAGACTTCTTGAGTTTTAAACAAGATGGAGTCATCTCCACATTAAATGACACGTCTCTAAAACAAGTAGACCATTTTACATACCTCGGTAGCAATATCTCATTTACTGAAAACCATGTCAGCATACGCATTAGAAAGGCATGGACTGCTATTGATAGGTTTTCGATCATATGAAAATCTAATCTCTCTGATAAGATAAAACTGGAATTCTTTCAAGCTGTGTCAGTACTACTGTATAGTGACACCAACAGAACTTTAATGAAGCCTTCGAAGAAAAAGCTTGAAAGAAACTAGACAAGGCTGTTGCATTCTATTTTGAACAAATCCTATTTGCAGCACCTAACAGAACAGCAACTGTTGGGCCAATTGCCTCCTATCTCAGAAACAATCCAAGTCAGACGAACAAGACATGATCGGCAATGGTGGAGAAGCCAAGAGGAACTCATAAGCGACGTTCTCCAGTGGGATCCCACTTATTGACACAACAATGTGGACCATCAGCTCTATACGAACACTGGATGCCGACTAAAGGACCTGCCAAGAGTGATGGACGATAGGGACGGATGGCGAGAGAGAGAGAGAGAGAGAGAGAGAGAGAGTCAAGGGAATCCGTGCTATCAGAATACATTGATGATGATGATGATGATAAGAATTACTTGGAAGACTCAATGTAAACAAGATTATTAGATCATGGAAGTTGCATTAAATCGAGTATATGAAAAAACAAAAATATTTTAGGAACATTTGTTTCTAAAGAGTTTTTTGTTTGTTTGTTTGTTTGTTTGTTTGCTTTATTTTTTTGTTTGTTTGTTTGATTACTTTTTGTTTTGTTTTTGTTTTTTGTTTGTTTTTTTTTTTGTTTGTTTTTTTTTTTTTTTTGTTTTGTTTTTTGTTTTTTGTTTTTTTGCAAACAGACCTATCGAATACGACTAATCTTTAAAAAAAATTATTTGAGTCATCGATGAGTCATCGATTTTATGGCATATCAACCTTTTTATGTTATTTAACGCCAAATCCATTTTTATGCAAATAGTCAGCTCTATTTCAAACAATTCAGTTTAGCATGAGTACACAGTTTAATTGTCAAAAACATTTCTATTTCAAGTTTATTATATGTACAGATTTTCTTTACACACAGTTAAATGTTAAAACAGTTCTATATTAAACAATTCAGTTTAGTATAAGTAGAGTTTCAATGTCAAAAACAGTTCCATTTTAAACAATTCAGTTTACCATAAGCTCGCAGTTTAAATATAAGTTCAGTTTAATTGTCAAAACATTTCTATTTCAAGCTATTCAGTTTAGTCAAACAGTTCTAATTCAAACAATTCAGTTTAGCATGAGTATGCAGTTTAGTTCTATTTAATCCATAGATTAGGAGCTACCATTCTGGGCCAGAGTGGACCTTGGAACAAGAGCAATGAAGGAGTGCTCTGCAATCCCCAAAGCTCCAGCATCACTGGAACCTCACCATCAGATTGTTTAGAGTCATAACAGGACACCCATTGGAAGGGGGTCTTACCTCTCTGCAGAGGTGCAGTCGGTGTATTCTACAGCCCCAGCCGACTGGGCAATTGAGCCAATCGATGGGATCCTAACAGGCATTACCCCTCCGGATGAAAGTGGATCTGAATTTAAGAACAATGAAGTACTCCACACTTCCCAGATCTTTAGAAATGGTGCCTTACCGTCAGATGTGGTTTAATATCATACCCAGGACACCCCCTTTTGGGGGGGATGGTTATCCCTCCGCAGGCTTAAAAAAGCCCTCACTGGGGGGTACTGTTGTTTATATCAGTGGAAGCAGGGTTGCATTAGGGATATAACAGAATTTTGTCAAAAGCAAAAAGATATGGCATTTTTTATTATTTTATGCATTTTTTGTTTGGAATTTCGGTATGAAAACAATGAATTATACTATAACATAAATGTTGTTCCTCGATTGTCAGTATTATTTCTTAAATATTTTTGTTGTCCAAGTATAGAAAATGGACATTATTTCATTCCAACTTGGCTTTTCTGCTGTGAATAATGAAATTTAGAAACTAGTCTATTTTTGTGTGAAAACAGACAAATTTGTGCATTTTTATTTACATAAGGTCTAAATAAAATGAAATCTGAATCAAAATTTATGTGTATTTTTACTGAAGTTCTGCGAAAAAAGAAAAAATCTTTTAGAAGTGTGTAAATTTAATGAGGGAAGACGGATTGAAGGTGACAACTATACCAATCGGGATTGGTGCTTTTGGTACAGTAACAAAAGGATTATTAAAGGGGCTAGAGGACTTGGAAGTTGGTGGACGAGTGGAGACCATCCAAACGACAGCATTCTTGAGAACGGCCAGAATACCGAGAAGCGTCCTGGAAAATTGAGGAGACTTGCTGTCACTCAAACTCCAATGAAAGACAATCAGCTAACGCTGATGTAAAACAACTCCCATCATTATTATAATTATCATTCCTTGGGAGTTTTTCACATCAGCGTCAGCTGATGGTTTTTCACTGGAGTTTCAGTATTCAGTTGAGTTTTAGTATTCTGGCTGATCTCAATAATGCAGTAGTTTACTTATTTCCAATTCCTCCAGTCCTTTGATCAATCCTTTGGTGACTGTATCAAGAGCACCAATAACAATTAGTATAAACGTCACTTTCATGTTCCACAGTTTCTTCAATTGCCTTGTAAGGTCGAGATACTTATCCTTCTTTTCACTTTCTTTCAATTTTACTTTGTGGTCAGCCGGGACAGCAAAGTTCATAATTTTGTAAGTTCTCTTTTTTTTATTATTAAAAGGTCTGGTCGTGAAGCCGAAATTTAATTATTTTTTCAACTAATGAACTTTTCACATCGATTTTAATTCGTGGTCTTTCACTGGAGCATGAGTGACAGCAAGTCTCCTTAGGTCTCCAGAATGATTCTCAGTATACTGGCCCATCTTAACAATGCTATAGTCTGGATTGTTTCGATTCTGACTTTGATTTCTAATTCCGACAGTCTTTTTTCTAAGCCTTTGGGGACCGTTCCAAGCGCACCAATTACAATTGGTATCAACTTCACCCTCATGTTCCACAGCTTTCTCATTATGTTGTATAATCCCAACGATGACCAACTATACAAACACTTAATACATATACATCTACATATGCAAGCGAAATCATAACAACGACACAATAAAGACGAGCGACACAGTTCTTAGAAAAATATACCTCTCACCTTTATTTGAAAGGGTTGTGTGTGAGAGGGAGTTGGAGACCGAACAGAACTGCAACATATTGCCCCCCTCAATATACTGGGCATAACCGCGTTTCTTTCCCGTTCTGCTGGGCTGCTCAACCGGGGGCCTAGAGGGCCCAGCCTCTCTGGGACATGTTCCTCAATCCAGCATCTTCTCCCAACTGGTCTGGTCTCCAAACTGATTGGATTTCTTGTACACTGCGTTATATAATAGTTCAACGTCCACCTTCTTCTTGTGGGCGTTATTTACACAGGTGCATTTCCAATTTTGACAGCCCGACCGGGTCGTAGGTCAATATACAACAAGTTCTCTTGCAAGGTCTAAGTATTTTTTAATCTTTTCGCTTTCTTTTATTTGCACTCTGTGGTCCACAGGAACGGCAGCAGTCCACAAAATGGCAAGTTCTTTTTTTGTCAATTATCCCTAGGTCTGGTCTTCTGAATTGAATTAGGTGATTCGTTTGTATCTCCCAGAGAATTGTTGTTGATGACACAGCTCATGAATTATCTATGAGGCCACTTCGTTCTGTCGCCGCTGTTTTCAACATCATTTTTGAGAATGGGTTGTAATTTTACGAAGCTTTCTGCTTAGATGAAGCACCAGGCCGCATGAATGGGGAACCCATTGAGACTCGAACTCACTCGTTCTAACCAGTACAGCTTGCTAACCATTATACCACCCGAGACGCCCACGTTTGCCAAAAGTCAAAACAACATACCTGCTCCTTTCGAAGGGGAACGGTACTAGCTCATCTGGTTAGCAAACAACACAGTCACAAGCACTTTGAGCTTTTTTTGCTTTGTTTCCTTTGTTGTTTTTGTTTGTTTGTTTGTTTGTTTGTTTGTTTGTTTGTTTTTGTTTTGGAAGATTTTTGTTGAGTTTTTGTTTGTTTTTAGGGGGTGTGGGGGGTACTGCTGTTTATATCAGTGGAAGCAAAAGAGAGAGTGTGTGTGAGAGAGAAAGAGAGAGAAAGAAAATACTTGCGCAACATAGCGAGGCAGAGACAGAGAAAGTGATTATGACCCTTGGTTAAAATTTGATCAGCAAAAAAAAACTTTACTCTCTGTAGGCAGAATTCTTTCTTACCTGGCTATTCTCTGACGACTTAGCTCTCCTACTCTCTCTCTCTCTCTCTCTCTCTCTAAATGAGCCCCAAAAGTTTCTTATTTATAATTCTTTTCTTCAAGTCATTAAATCAGAGTGCTTTTCTATTTCCTTAGTTTTTTGTTTAGTTGCCAGCTTACTATACTACCAGTTAATTGATTTTGTTATATTTTGACCTTCGACCCGGCCCAAAAATGCTATTCCAAGGTGATACACCGGAAGGAAGGGACGCATTCCAATGGCCAGTAATCGAAAGAGATCGCGTAGGCGGATTAAGGCTTATGATATGGGACAAGGTGAAGATCCCATTGTGCCACTACAGTGATGCACCGGAAGAGAGTAACCTCTGAACTGCATGACAGTTATTTCCGCTTGATGACGATTAAACATTCGATTTCAAAGATCCAGTGGGCGATCGTGTGGGCGTTGAATTATTATATAATTGAGTTGAATTGGGTACCAAAGCAGTTGCCAGCAGACTTCCAGAGAGCTAGAGACCAGATGTGGTAGGGAAAGCCACACCCGACCGAGGGGGCCCTCGGAAAGCCCCGATGGAGTTGACCCCAACATCAGGAGAACAAGAAAGACACAACGTGACGGTCATAACAGTGGGGTCAAAATATGAAGTTTTTGTTCGGTCTCCAGCACCCTCTCACATGCAAACCTTGAACAACACTTTCGAACCCTTGCAATAAAGAGAGAGGTGAATATTTTTCTAAAGAAGTCTTCTTGCGTCCAGTCTTCCTGTGTTTTCCTTCTTGCGTCTTTATCGTTGTGTCGCTGTGAATTATTCTACATATATATGTGCATGTGTGTAGATGTGAATCTGCATATATGACTATATAACAATTTTCCATTATGGGCTTCGTATTTGTTTATCAGCAACCCCTAATCCAAAAAACAATTCTAATGTCTAAACCTAAAAAGTAATTTTAATCTCTTAACATCTTTGAATCACTTCAAAATAGACGAGTTAAACATATAGTCACATAAACCATCTTATATCTGTTTACCCGACTAAATTAAAAGACTAATAAATAACAATCCTTGCTCGTAAATAGTCCAAACAAACGATCCACATTTATTTAATCTCTACTAAATCAAAAATTCAACAACCAATCTAATTTCATTTTAAAGACTTTTGGCCAAGGAGTGTGAAATTGACCGCTTGTTCATAGGGGCCATTCCCCGAGGCGATACCTGCTGGCATGGCTAAGTTTATCGCTTGGCACCAGAGACGCCCCAAAAGGTGAATGCCGACCGGAACAAGTATCTTTTACACCCACCACGCATGGGTTTCGATCTGTGCATGCATCCCTACTTTAAAATGACTTTGTGTCAAATCCTACCAAGTGGAAGGTATGGATATATATCAACTTAATTTTAAAGTCTACTTTTCATGTTGTTCTAAGATGAGTTTTTTTATATCTTTTCCTCCAAGAAATTTCCTCTGTAACATGTGCGCAAATTATTTGTATTCGATCAAATGCTATATGATTGTAAATTACTTATATTAAGAATAGTTACTTACAGCTATAATTGTTTACAAAAGATTATTATAAGCTACTTGAAAGCATATGTATGGAAACAAATGGTTATTATTGAATAGAAATAATTACTTGAAACCATATAATTATTAGTATTAGATAGGGATGCTTAAATCCATATACCACTGTGTGCAAATTATTTGTGTTATATAGGAATATTGATGTCATATTATTACGTTTAAGAGAAAAAAAAACTCCTAAAAAATAACTACAGAAAAAATAAACAAATGCACAATAGGTACTAACAATATTTCGCTCTTTATTTCCGTTAAAACGAATTTTTTTTTAAATAATTAAAGTTATCATTTAATGTTAAATTCTAATCTTATTTAAAAGATAGTCATCATCATCATCATGTCGTGCTGGTTGCACGGATATCCCTGACCCTCTCTCGCCACTTTTCCCTATCGTTCATCGCCTCTGGCAGGTCTTCTGGACTACATCCCGTATCCTCACATAGTTGCTGAATGTATGTTCGTGCTGGTCGTCCTGCTTTTGTTCGGCAATATGAGGGGGTCCATAAGAGTACATCTCTTATGAGTTCGTCCCTGCTTCTCCAGCAGTGTCATGCATGTCTGGTTCGTCTAACTTGAATAGTTTTCGTGATAGGGGGCAGGTGGCCGTACAGTTGGTGTCTTGTGAGGTGTTGCCGCCAGGACTTGTTCAAGATTGCTCGCAGCAGTCTTGTGTAATTGCCGTCTAGCTTCTTCTCCAACCGTTTTGTTAGAGTCCATGTAGTGCATCCATATAGCAGTATCGATGCGACCGCTGCCTGGAAGAAACTGCGTTTCATTTTATCGGTTAGGTCTGATTTCCATATAATCGTTAGCCTATTGATAGCTGTCCATGCCTTCGTTAACCTCGTGTCGATGTCCTTTTCTGTTGATGAGACGCTGCTTCCTAGGTAAGTGAATTTGTAACATCTTTATTATTAGCATTAAAAGCAAAATAACATTAAATATCTTGATAATCTTTAATATTTTTTAAAGATTTAAATTCACCAAAAGTTAACGCTCTTACCCAACTCGGAGTAACCTAAATTAAAAAAAAAGATTTTAGAATTTTAAAATACTTTTAAAAGGATTTTTGAATGAGATTAGTTACTAGAAACATAATTAAACCGATATATGTAAAATATTACATACGCGTTGATAACTATATCACTTACTATGGCAATTAAATCAAAGTAGTTGCTCAAAATTAATGGTAGCACTCTTTCCGTCAATATAACGTACAGCTAATAAGGTGCGCTTTAATTTCCCGCTATAAATTATTTGTACGGAAAGCCCACCAAAAAATAAAAACTCAACTTTTTTTAAGAATTGAAAATCGTTTATTTTTTTATCTAATCTTGAAAAAGAAAAATGAGCACGTAAACATGTTTTTTTAAGAAAAAAAAAATCTTAATTTATGAACAATTTATAATTAAAACAGTGAAATAATGATACTTTTTAATCGCCTTTTTAATATTTATAATTTATTCCGCTTAAAACGAAGTGGTGATTTAAATGTGCATTAGATTTTGACTTGGCATAATGGTTAGAGTGTTCGCCAATTGCCCGGGAGAGTCTTACCAAAGACTTTTAAAATGGTACTTGATGCCTCCTTGCTTAACACTCAGCATTATAAGGTACGTATCAAGGGTAAAGTGGAGAAATTCTGGGAAAGGAGTAGCGCCCTTCCCTACACCTTGGTGTAGTAGCTATCGAAAAGAGAGCCTTCGGGTCACCCTCGACTGTGGTCGCCAACTTTACTTACTTTACTTTCTTAAATCGTAGGTTTGGTTTGGTTTGGTTTCTTTGTTTTTAATGGCATATCAACTCTTTTTAGGTTATTTAATGCCAAAGCCATTCTCTTAGAAGAACAGTAGTGATACTATTTAACCCATAGCTGGGAGGATAAGGGGGTTCAATACCTTTCCCAAGGGTATTTGCCCGAAAGTGAACGTAATAGCGCGACTAGAGTACGATTCCGCAGTCCATCGCTTTAACCATTACACCACGAGGACACCCATTAAATCGTAGGCTAAATATAAATATGCAAATAAAAAAGTATATAATATATCATATATCCTTACCGATTAAATAGAGCTACATACATGGAGCCGGTAAAGTTAATTGACTGGGAAAAAATCGGCGAGTTCTTAAAATAAAATAACTGATGCATTATAAAATTCATTCGCTAGTAAATGAACACTGAAAATTTCATTAAAATCTGATTATTTCCTAACTTGAAGGTCCATGACAACCATTACTTACAAACAAATGGCAACCATGTTGTTTTCTCATTGGTCAAGTGGGTTGAGTGTCCGCTAATGGTCCGAGAGACTTGGGTTCAATCCCAGATCGCGTCATACCAAAGACTTTAAAAATGGTACTTGATACCTCCTTGCTAAACACACATCAATATAAGGTATGTATCAAGGGTAAATAGGAGCAATCCAGGGAAAGGAGTAGCGCCCTCCCCAACACCTCGGTGTAGTAGCTATTGAAAAGGAAGCCTTGTGGTTTCCCTCGACTACGGTCGCCAACATTACTTTACTTACTTACAAAGAACGTAATTCACAAACCTCTAGGTATAAAATAATCCGAGGCGGGTTGATATACCGTTAAAAATCTGTGTATTTCTAGCGCAAGACAAGATAATATATTCCACTGAATGTTTACGAAGAAGAAGAAGAAGAAGAAGAAAACAGTCCTTATATCCTCTCTTCCCTCTCGTTAGCCATGCGTATTAAATGTTTGTTTTAAAGGAAAAGAAAGAATAAAGGATGAAAGAGTTTTTTTTTCTTTAAAAGCGGGAGAGTTATTGCGTTTTATAAATCTTTCGCGAATCGCTTTTCTTATGTCTGTCATAGACCGCAAACTGACAACATCGCGGAGGCGTGTAAAAAAAAGAAAGAAATGAACAAAATGCAACAGGAAGGTGTAAATAAGAATGATGAAAGAGACTGGCCATAAGATACCGCCAGAAAGATTTTTTTTCGCAAAAAATGAAAATAAAAAAAGCATGATTTCAACGACGTCAAAATAAACTTGCCTCTCTCTCTCTCTCTCTCTCTCTTTGAGACCAAATCCCATATCCTCCAGGTGCTTTTATTGAAGAACGTCAAAACCTGTTTTTGGCAACATTAAAACAAATGGCTGTATAGTGGAAGAGATTTTTGTAATGATGAACATCTCTAGGGGGTGTCCCCGTGGAGTAGTGGCTAATGTGCTAGACTGCGACATCTTAGTAAGCGAGTTCGAATTCCACTTGAACTATAACGTTCACTTTCGGACTAATACCTTTGGGAAAGTAATATATCCCTTAATTCCCCAGCTAGGAGTGAAATAGTAACACTACTGCTCTTCTACCAGATGACTTTAGCTTTAAATTACCAACAAAGATTGATATGCCATTCAACCCCCGTGTCTTGAATTTAAGATTGACCATTCCTTTTCATTTGTTTTCTGCTTCTTTGTTTTCTATAAAAATATTAGTCTTTCGTTTGAAATATTTACAGTTCTATACTATCTCCTCTCTCTCTCTCTCTATATATATATATATATATATGAACATATATATAAGTTAAGATAGCATAGACATAGAGTCTACGGTCTTTCATAAATGTACGTTTCTAGCATGATGATCTCCTCAGTGATAAATAAATAGTCAACAAGCACCATTTACTCAGTCTCTACGCTATCTTAAATTAAATACATACGCTTTATCAATTATATTCAGCACTCTTTTATATATATATTAATGTAGCATTTGTAAATATAGCAAAATGCATATATATATATATATATATATATATAGGATAGTAAAGTTGGCGACCTTAGTCGAGGGTGACCCGAGGGCTCCCTTTTCATTAGCCACTATATCCTTGATCCTTACCTTATAGTGCTGAATGCTAAGCAAGTACCATTTTTTTGAGTCTTTGGTATGACTCGACCTGGAATTGAACCCCGGTATCCCGGACCATTGGCGAACACTCTACTCATTAAGCCAAAGGACCGGTGACTACTGAAATACGTATAGCTCTTTCTGCTATAGGTGCTGAGGTTTATAATTCTCGGAAAAAATCAGAACAGTATTCGGAGAAATCGATCCACAACTTCTCAGATTCTGACTATTCGTCGAATCATCGAAGGAGTACGCACAAAAATTTCGAAGCAACGCTATTGTTTGTAGATTTCTCTAAGGCATTTGATTCCATACTCAGAGGAAATATAGAACAAGGAAACTGTTACAGCTATAATGATGCTCAACAAAAACTTGAAAGCAATAATTCACTCACCCAATTGTGACGCCGACTTCTTTGACAGTGTCGCTGGAGTCTTGCTCGGAGATAGATTAATATCATATCTATCTATAATCTGCCGAAATTAGGTACTACAAACCTCAATAGGTCTAATGAAGGATTCCAGCAATGGGTTAAATAGTACCACTGTTGTTTTTTTCCAGAAGGACAGATTTGGCATTAAATAACCCTAGGAGGTTGATATTCCATTAAAACAAAAAACTACTTCTATTCTAATGAAAGAAATTGTCCCACACTAAAAAAAAGGATGATGCTGACAATATCGAACAGAAACGATCACGGATACTGACTACGCGAATTATCTAGTGCTTCACGCAGATACACCAGCTCAAGTAGAATGTCTGCTGCATAGTCTGGAACATGCAGCAATTAGCATTGGTCTGTACGCGAATTATTTTAAAAAAGAGTTCATTTGTATTCAACAAGAAGGAACCATCTTCCCATTATATGACAATTATATAAAATTAATAGACCAGTTCACATACCTCGGCAGCAATATCACATCTACTGAAAGTGATGTCAACATAGGCACATGAAATGTACAGATGTTATTGATTGGTTTTCTACCATATTGGTATCTAATCTCTCGGATAAAATAAAACTAGAATTCTTTTAAGCTGTAGCCGTGTCAGTACTATTGTATAGTGACACCAATAGAATTTTAATAAAGCGCTCGAAGAAAAAGCTAAATGGGAACTCCACTAGGCTGCTAGGTTCTGTTTTGAATAAATTCTGGAAGCAGCATCCTACAAAGTATCAGCTGTACGGCCACTTTCCTCCCATCTCACAAACTATTCAGGTAAGACGAACAAGACATGCCAACGACTGCTAGAGAAGCAGAGAAGCAATTCCTTACAAACTAGCAAAGACTTATGTTCACCAGTGCCTCTGATTAGACACTGAATAAAGTCAAGATGACCTGTCAGGAGGGATGGCCGATAGAGACTGAGGACAAAGGAATTCTTGTTATCTGTAAGTCTTGATGATGACGATATATATATATATATGGAACAATCAAGCGAAAGGAGGCGCGCACTCCTCTACACCTCGGTGTAGTAGCTATGGAAAAGGGAGCCTTTTGGTCGCCCACGACTATGGTCACTAACTTTACTATATATATGTATTCAATTTACAATATACATATATATATATATATATATATATATATATATATATATTTATGCATAAAAAAATTTACGACGATATCCATTACACTACGAGTGCCTCAAGATATTGTGAAAGCGTGGTGGTTTTCTTGACAGTTGGGGCATTAACTTTCGTTTGGGCAATCTTTCTCCGTGTGGTCTGGGTCTTTTTGGCCACACCTTCCACATTTTGCGTATTCTCTGCAGCTCCCATTGTGGTGACCGTATCTTTGACATTTAAAGCACCTCAAGTGAGCTGCGGTGTATTGTACCACCCTATCGAAACAATATCCAATTTTTACTTTTTTAGATATTTCACGTTGATTGAATCTTAAGATATATGTAATCGTCTGAATTTCTTCTTTGTACTTTTGATGGCCTTTTATGACGGTACACCTCGCATTTTGTCGTATGGAACGTCTTCATTTTTAATATATTTTCAGCATGCTTCCAGCTGTCTACCTCTGAGGAAAAATTTTCCGTTTCTTGTCTTTTTAACATTCCGATTGGTTGCTCTACTCAAAATAACCTTCTCTATTAAGAATGGAGATAATTTGGCTTGGCAAGTCCTGAATAAAGTAAAAAAAATTCTGCTATATGTTCAGAATAAAATAATTTTCCAAAGATTCAATACTATGAATCTTGGGAACTCTGCTGCGCCATTCTCCGAATCACTTAGATATCGTTTTGTTTTTGAAGAAGCCATAAGTAGTGTTTGTTCCTCGCTGGTCCTGTGCTCCACGATTCACCATGGAGTCCAAAGTGAGTTGGAAATTTACCAAGAGGAAAACCCATTCGCCTCGTTTGAGACAGGGTTACTTTACCAGTATACTCGAGCTGTAAGAAGGATTTCGATCACTTGCCAATTTCAGGCTTTCAGTCGTCATTTCCCAGTGGTCAAAGTCTTATTCACTGAAAGCAGCTGACCCTCAGCCATCGCCTTCTAGCACTTATAAGATAAAAAGGGTTTGGAGTACGCAGGAAGTGTAAATTAAAGAATACAGACAGAGCTGAACATATAAGTGCTTGCGCTTACACGACTTCTTCGATGTCCCATCTAGCCTAATACGGGCCAAAGTGGTATATTGTAAACAATTGACCGCTCGATTGCCTTGTCAAAGACTGCTCAACCACCAGTATAAAGTATTGCAGGCTACCGCCACAGTCAAAAGATGGGGTCTTACCCTTCTGCAGAGGTGCAGTCGGCGTATTTTACAGCCCAAGCCAACAGAGCAGTTGAGAGAGGTAGATGTATGCAATGTGTTCAGAATAAGATACTGTATTAGATTTTTAAAAAAGTATAAGTATACTGAATTAGATAAAAAAAAAAAAAAAAAAAAAAGAATTGCAAGGTATTCTAAATAACGTTAAAAGAACTGCGAAGTGTTTCCAGTAGATTTTTAAAATCTCCTATTTGTCCTTGTACAGATTGTGACTGAGTTATCTGGCCTTGCGGGTTGAGCAGTAACTTGGAGTTATCTGCCCCTGACTGGTATAAAATGGGTAGAGCGGAAGCAGCCATTTTTTTCATATTAGTCTAATTCAGAAGCAAACTGCCTGATCGCATCTTCTCTATTTTACAGTCCTGAATAAAGTAAAAAAATTCTGCAATATGTTCAGAATAAAAGAATTTTTCAAATCTACAATAAGTTCTAATTATGGTCATAAGATTTACACTGACCCAGAATTTAAATAAACTTATTTATCCTTTATTCAAGAAAACCATGGAAGTCTGCTGCAGGACATTTTTTTTTCTTTCGTCATTTTTATATTAATATTTTTTGGGGGGGTCGTGTCTTTTTTAATACTTATAATATCTATTATAGTCAATGCTGGGATATCGATCTGTTACTTGCCCAGTCAGCTGGGGGTGTAGAATACACCGACTGCACCTCTGCAGAGGGGTCATACCCCCCCACACACACACACACAATGAGTGTCCTGGATACGACACTAAACCATCTGATGATAAGGTTCCATTAATGCTGGAGCTTTGAGGAAAGCGGAGTACCCTTTCATTGCCATCACTCTTAGATCCACTCAGACCTGGAGTTGTAGTACCTGATAGGATCCTATCTATGGGTTAAATAGAACTAAACCGTGGTTTCAAGAGTTTACTGTTTTTGACATATAAACTGTATTTATGCTAAACTAAATTATCTGAAATAAAACTGTTTTTATATTTAACTCTGTGTATTGCCCAGTCGGCTGGGGCAATTGAATACACCAACTGCACCTCTGCAGAGTAGTAAGACCCCCCCTTCAACGAGTGTCCTGGATATTACACAAAACAATTTGATGGTGAGGTTCAAGTGATGCAGGAGCTTTGAGGAATGTAGAGCACCCCTTCATTGCTACTCTGGTCCGGAGTGGTAGCACCTGATAGGGCCCTATCTACGGATCAGATAGAACTAAACTACCTATTTATGCTAAACTGAATTACTTGAAATAAAACTGTTTTGATATCTAAACAGCTTACGTGTGCTAAACTGGATTGGTTGAATTAGAACTGTTTGACTAAACGGAACAACTTGAAATAGAAATTTTTTTGACATTTAAACTGCGTAATTATTCTAACTGAATTGTTTGAAATAGAACTGATTATTTGTATAAAAATGTATTTGGCATCAAATAACATACAAAGGTTGGTATGCCATAAAACCCAAACAACAAACCAACTATCCGTTATCTATTGGCTCTGAATAAAATTACAAAAGTAATCTTCTTCTTCTTCTTCTTCTGCTTCTTCTTCTCTCGAAAAATGAAAAGGTAGTGAAGGATTATCTCCCGGGAAGGACGTCGATTGTACAAAGTTGGTCAAAACTTGCCGTTGGCAATGAAATATCAGCAGCTTGAAGATCTGCCAACGAGTTTAGTGGAACACCGACACTAAGTGCAAAAAGCAGATGCAGGATTAGAATAAAATTTCATTAAAAAATCGCCTGATACGCCAAAAATTCAATCCATTTTTTTAAAGCATTTATTTCATTTAATTATTTGTCGTCCTAAAACAAGGAAACATTTATGATTTTTGCCTCTGTTCTCTTTTTTTTTTTCTGATGTAATTTCATCTATTTTTTTCTTACAACTTGTATTTTCTTTTTATTTATTTTCTAATCAATACTGCCCCCTCAATATGTACTCATTCTTTTATAATAATTCACGCATTTGTTTGTTCACAGAAAAATGCATGAATTATATTAATAACACGTGATCAACAAAAACTTTATTGTAAACACACTGTAAGCAAAACTATTACAAAAATCCGATTCTTTTTCTCTGCACAATACGTTTTGCTCTTACGAAAGCAATTGCGCTAATTATGATACGGCTTCACTCTCATTATTAATAACAGGATTATTTGCGTAACATACAAACACACACACTCTCTCTCTCTCTCTCTCTCTCTCTCTCTCTCTGTATACAGGGGTTATCGTCGAAGGAGATGGAATCGGTGGTCCAAGTTCAAATCTAGGATGAGACTCTTTGCGTTCCATTTTGCGCTAATTCCCTTAGAAAAGACATGGATTCTTCAGTTCTCCCCACCCCACCATGGGTATATGATAGGACAGATTGGATTATTTAATATTAGTTAGGCAACCAATCAAGGAGAAGGAAAACTCTGAATTCAAACCAGTTTCACACGGCTTAAAAATTGACCTAGTGTCACACACACATACACATACACACGCGTTCGCACACGGGATCTTGTTTCTTCTCTCGCAATAACTATTCATCCCCTATCGGCAGGGCCCAGAATATACCGACTGCATTTCCAGCAGAGTGACAATAGCCCCTCCAAAAAAGGGTTGGTTGGTTGGTTGGTTGGTTGGGTTTTTATGGCATATCAACTTTTATAGGTAATCTAACGCCAAATCCATTTTTATACAAGTATTCAGTTCCATTTCAAACAATTCAGTTTAGCATGAGTACACAATTTAATCGTCAAAAACATTTCTACTTCAAGCTATTCAATTTATTCAAACAGTTCTAATTCAAACAATTCAGTTTAACATAAGGTGCAGTTTAGTTCTATTTAACCCATTGATAGTGCCCTATCAGGTGCTACCATTCCGAGCCAGATTGGACCGGGGAACAAAGGCAATGAAAGGGCATTCCGCATTCTCCAAAATCCTAGCATCACTGGAACCTCACCATTTGATTTTTTATTGTCAAAACAGGACACTCGTTGGCGGGGGGTCTTACCCCTCTTCAGAGAAGCAATCGGTGTTTCTACACTGCTGACTGGGCAACCCCAAAAAGGGGTATCCTAGATATGACACAAAACTGCAACAAGTGATGAGGCTCCAGTTCTGGGGCTCTGGGGAGAGCGGAATATACTTTCGTTGCCATTTCTCACACGCCAACACTGCCCTGGAGTAGTAGTACCAATTAGAGTCCTATCCACGGGTCAAATACTTCTGTTTAAAAATAATTGGTCTTTGATAAGAAAAATTAAAACCATATAATTGTTTTCAAATTATATATATATCAAGAAAAATGACTTGAAGATATAGTTGCTTTCAAAGGATGCACGAAAATGCAAAGCAATATCACAATATTTTACGAGTATAGAATAAGATAACAATAAAACATTTGAATTCTTGCTCACGTGAATATCAATAACGTGAAACTCTGAGTCGTGAGTTTTAACTCTATTTTATTATTGTCCTATTTTACTATTGGGAAAAAAATTCAGTCATGAAAATAATTTATCGATGCAGTCTACGCGGATAAGCCAACACTTCTTACAAATATGTCTGCTCAAGCTGAATCTCTGTTACATAGTCTAATGTAAGCAGAAGGAAATATTGGTCTCTACGTAAACGCAGAACACAGTTTCATACATTTTAATCAAGAGGGCGCCATCCCCTCATAAAATAGCAAGCCTCTGAAATTAACAGACCTGTACATATACCTTGGTAGCAATATCACATCTACTGAAAGCGATGTTAACACGTTGAATAATAGAATAGCGGTATCTATTATTTGAGAGGTTGTGTTGAATGTGAGAACGTAAATAAGAAATTGTTGGGTCAATAGGGTGTGAATAACAGAATATTACCCCGAGATCAATTTGATTGCTTTGTCGAGATTAGGTCGTCTAAGTCAAATGAGCAAAACTTCCTCGAATTTAGAAAAATAGTTTAAAATTTAATTGGTTGGTGCCGAAGAGTTGTGATGCACACCTCTGTGAAAAATGGTGTGCTCTTATTTTTCAACCTATGTCGAGTTACAGGTGAGGAAAAGATGTCTTACATAATAAAGTAGTTATAGAAACATGCACTCAGAACTGGTTTGGTATTAATTATTCCCAATAAAAGATGTTTCCGTGTTTATTACCCACAACGAAACAGTTTGCGGTACGCAACGAAAGAAAATAACTCAACGAAAGTGTCGAAGCGATTATCGTCAGTGTCCAAAGAATATAAGGGAGACCCAATTATCCAACAAACATACGCATACAAATTCGCAATACACTCACTAAGCGGTACTAAGCTGATCGCCTGGTCCCAGAGGGCCTTCAACTCACCAAGCAATACATATTTACCCAATCCCTCCGCTCGGGCAGGATATGACACAAGGTCAATTTTTAAGCAGAGTTTAACGGGTTTGAATTCAGAGTTTTCCTTCTCTTAGACTAGTTGCCTCACCAAGGCTGAAGAACCTAGTCTGCCCTTCTATTTACCCATAGCTGGAGGGAGAATAATTGGATTCATACCTTTCCCAAGGGTATGAGTACGATGTGAAATGCAATCAGTCTCGTCCAGGTTTTGAATTCGTGTTGCCGTGTCCATTTCCTAGGACGATAACCATTACACCACGAGCACCTCCCCACTCACCAAGCAATACCTGCTTTGCAGAGCTGAGTTTCATGGCTTTGTGCTTGAGGTGCCCCAACATAGAAAATGCTAAAGGGACCAACCATTTTTTAAATAGCTGCGCATGTGTTTCGATTTAAGCGTGGCTCCCCACTATAAAATGACCTTGTGTCACATTCTGACTCTGGCGAGAAGTCAGTTAACTGTCACAAACATACGCAGAGGTAAAGCATAAACTGCTATGGACAGTTTATCGACCATACAGAAATCTGGTTTGGTTTGGTTTGGTTTGGTTTGTTGGGTTTTATGGCATATCAACCTTAACGCCAAATCCATTTTTATGCAAATAATCTGTTCCATTGAAAACAGTTCAGTTTAGCATAAGTACACAGTTTAATTGTCAAAAACATTTCCATTTCAAAATATTCAAGCAGTTATATGTAATAATTCAGTTAAGTGTAAATACAGTTTTAATGTCGAAAAACAGTTCTATTTCAAATAATTCAGTTAAGCATAAGCACGCAGTTTAAATGTAAGTACGGTTTAATTGTCAAAAACATTTCTATTTCAAGCTATTCAGTTTACTCAATTAATTTTAGCATAAGTATGCTGTTAGTTCTATTTAACCCATAGATAGAGCCCTATCAGGTTCTACCACTCCGGGGCCAGAGTGGACCTGGGAGCGATGGCAATGAAGGGGTACTCCGCATTCCCCAAAGCTCCAGCACTGCTGGAACCTCGCCATCAGATTATTTAGTGTCATATCCAGGACTCTCGTTAGGGGGGGGATCTTACCCCTCTGCAGAGGTGCAGTCAGTGTATTCTACAGCCACAACTGACTGGGCAAACAGAAATCTGATCTCTCAGATGAAATAAAATGGAAATTCTTCCAAACTGATACCCAATAGATACTACTGTATGGCTGCACCACAAAACGCTAGAAGAAAAAGCTAAATGGTAACTGCATAAATATTCTGCGTGCTGTTTTGAACAAATCCTGGAAAGAGCACCCGACGAGTACGGCCACTGACCTCCTATCTCACAAACCACCCAAAAAAAACAAGCAAAACATGCTGGTTACTGTTGGTGAAGCAAGGACGAACTCATAAACGACGTTCTCCTATGGACTCCAACACATGGAAACACCAGTGTTGGCCGACCTCGAAATACTTACAGTCGTCATGTCTATTCGGACACTAAGTGCTGTCTAGGGGACTTACTGGAAGTGATGACCGATTGGGACAAATAACAAAAGAGTGTCAGCGGAATACATGTTCTCAGCATGCCTTGATGATGATAATAGTGATGGTGATTACTATCATATTCTATACTTGAAAAAAAAATTATTTATATATATATATATATATATATATATATATAGGAACTCAACTGATTTCCATACAAAAAAAAGTGTTCATTTTTATGGAAAAAAAATTGACTCAAGAAGCTATAATTTTTATATCAGTATTTTTGTATCTATCGACCTATCGGCACATTCGTGTTCGTTTTTAAATTTCGTGATACTTCGCGGACGACAACATTTGACTTGCAGCGAAGAATTTGAAGGATCAAAACCCAAAATAATTTCTGAAATCTTTTCGCTCCAGAAATATTGAAAATCTAATTTTTGAGCCAGTTAGATAAATCATCAACTTTATTTAATTTCTAGCTTACCCAAATAGTATGAATAAGCGAAGAATCAAATATTTCTTCATTTGATATGATTTATTTCATGCTTAATCAACCTTTTGATTCATTTCTTTTGAGGGAAGATCGACATTGTTTTCTTTTAAGAATGCATTTAATCTCAAATCCGTTTAATTTTTGTAAAATTGAACGAATGTTTGTTTACGTAGATGTTATTAATACTTATATTACAGCTTGCTGATGAAAATATCAGCAGCAGTCACAAATACGTTAAAGCATAAATACATTTTCTCTCTCTTATAGTGACATAGAAAGAATTTAACAAATACTGCCATACTTCATACACAAAATCTTAACTATTATAGGATTTACACCCTTATATTCTAAAATGGATGCAATGCCACTTGTTCCCCTAACAAAGATGGCGGACGTCAGTATACTAATCGGTCTCAGGAACCTATTGGCCAGAAGAACCACGTGGTTAGTGCTCAAAACTACGTCCGCAACTTCAATTTTCTCTCGCGTCTTTGGAGCCTACTCCATGACAAGAATTTTCTTTAAATACTCTAATCTTCCAACATTCACTCTTTTTTTCTTTTTTTTTTTTTTTTTTCACAATTTCACTTGGAGAGTCAACACAGCTCTCTTTCACATTTTCACTTACTGGGTCAACACACTCTTTCCAGTGTGACTTCTAGAGAGAACACTCTCACTTTCTCAATTTTAACTTATAGAGTCAACACACTTTTCCTCTTTTTTACATTTGACTTCCACAGTCAACCACCATGAAAATGTATACTCCATGCAACTATTCTCTTCCTTATAATACTTTCTCGGTGCGACTTTTTCCAGCCTCGAACACAGAAATTTCGTCAAACCACAAAAAGAAACAAACAGTAGAAATACTTAGTCAACACGCATAGGACACTTTTGTTAAATAGTCCTTTTTTGTAGTATTAGTGTTAGTCGCTCACTCTCTCTCTCTCTCTCTCTCTCTCTCTCTCTCTCACACACACACACACACACACACACAAATATTTCACGAACAGTATTAGAACACTAGTAATGTTTTAGAATGTTTCATTGCACGTATTGTTGATATATAAATTTGAATTTCTTTGTACTGCTTTGTTTTAATTGTATTTTTTGTCCGCGTCGTTTTCATATCGTATACTTCATGTGCCTTTTTCCCAAATATAACAACCAATATAAATTCTGGCGGACTAAATATAAACACCAAATAACATGTCTCCCTACACAATCATCTATCGAAAAATATCAATGCTTTGAAAATTATTATCTTTGCTAACAAGAAAGGATTTTGAAACTTCTATTTTTCGGCAAAATTTTCAGTCGATTTAAAGAAATAAAAATTTAAATTTGTAGATCGGATGTTTATTCATCCATTTACACGTTTATCCACTTTATATATATATATATATATATATATATATATATATATATATATATATATATATATATACTGACAATTTAATAATGCGCATTGTCAATAGCAGTTCATGCTTTACCTGTACGTATTTTTGTGGTATTTAACTGACTTTCCACCTAAGATACCACATTTTGAAGCCAAACAAGATAAATTTTATACCAAAAGGATGAGTAATGTAACTTTGCAAGTTAGTTTGTTGACTTTTTTCATTCGAGATTGATAATTCTATCGTGCGTTTTTTTTTTATAATTGTTTAGTTTAAACCCAGCTGGATCTGACTGAACTAAAATACTTCCAGCTCGTCAGAAGTCTTCGAATAGAATTTATACTCTAGGCTTCCCTAAATGTTTTAAAAACACACAAAGTTCCCTAGAAAACAATTCAAATGTCAAGAATAATATGAGTATTTCTAGACGGGGATTCTCGACATCATTAGTAAATATTGTTTTTCTCTTAATTTTCAATTGTTTTTATTTGTTCATTTGTTTGTTTGTTTAGTTGGTTGGTTGGTTGATTGGTTGGATTTTTGCTGCCGTTGTTGTAGTTTTTTTCTCTTTTTTCTTTCTTTCTTCCTTATTTTATTTTATTTATTTATTTTTTTTTTTTGGTTATATTCTTTACAATAAAATTTTTGTAAAAATTTGTTTTTGTTTTAGCTATCAATAGTTTGTTTGTTTGTTTGATTGGTTGGTTGGTTGATTGGTTATTGTTGGTGTTGTTGTTGTTGTTTGTTTTGTTTCGTTTTGTTTTGTTTTGTTTTGTTTTTTCTCTTTCATCAGGCCGATAAGGTTATCTGCCTGATGATTGTCGTTTGTAAAACTTCATGAAACCTAAGGTCGCAAACTTTGATGGCATTAGATATATGAATCTGATATATATGTATTTATCATTGTTATAATTATATAGCTCTATCACAGATATTGAGCACTTTCCAAAATATATCACACTTGGTTCGCCACAAACCCACAAAGTGAATTAGTGACAATCAACACTGTTACAATATATATATATATATATATATATATATATTCTGCAATAAGCATATTTCAAGGGATACACCCTCAGGTGGCCCTGACCACATCGTCTGTGATGTTCTTCCCAAGATCATTAGGTGTTTCGGGTCTTTCAACATCATACACGTTCACTAGGGTGACCTAGCTAGTGTTGATCAGCCACCAGCTTGTGGACAGAGAATCTAACAGCAGCAAAAAAAGACCAAAAAAATCGATGAGGCTTTATACAAAGTAGCACCAGCGGAACATCCAATCAAATGCGTATATGGGCAATCCCCCCCCATAAAAAGGAGGGAACTAAACAAATGGTTTGCTTCCTAACAGAGAAAGTGATTGTGCTCAGAACAGAATAAAAGGTAAGCTTACTTTTTAATAAATAACATGAAATCTTTTATAAAGGAAAAAGAAAAAAAAACTGTCTATGTGTGTCTGACAAATGATAAAATATCACATCACGTAAAAAAAAACTGCTTAGCATAAAATAATGCCTTCTCTGAATCTACATCCTCTGAACATCTCCCTTAAAAAAAGATTTTTGAAAAAAGGAAAACAACCTCACCATTAGAGGAGTATCGTTCAAAACAAAAAAAAAAACTTAACAATTAAATAACTAACTACGAAATGACGCCCCCAAACACTACACAATCTCTAAAATTAGTATAAAATTTTAGAATAGCTTTAAGTAAAACGTACATCATTAATTATTTTTTTATAAGTCCTTTTTATGGGTCACGTTTCGTCAGTGAACACCGTGACAAAAGCAAAGGGATAAATAGATATAGAACTTATAGTATGTGCTCTACTTAAAGCATTTCTACTACATATATATATATATATGATCTGTTTTGAGAGAGAAGTGGTAACTGTATGTTTCTTAGCATGAATGTGAGTGTGTATGCATGTGTGAAAGTTTTGTATTTTATTTAATTTTTGTCAGAACAACTTGACCTTTAAATGGTAAATCTTTTATATGGAAAAACATTTTTAAAGATTTCGTTGTCTTGCAGCAAATAAAGTAAGATAAGTTCAATGAGTTGACGACGGAGATTCCTGAATCCTGGAGGCCATGTTTTATGAATTATAATCAAGCAAAGAAAACAAAATTGTGGCTTAAGTAGTTACGTATATCACACCACCTGGGTCAGAGATTGGGGTTCGAAACCAGGTAGGTATAAAACAATTTTTATTTGGAAAGTATGCTTACATTCAAGGCAAGAACGCCCTCTCTCCTTTCTTACACTAATCATCTCGTTTTAACCTTGCACTGTCCTGAAATCAACTAAACAAATATACGGTATTCGACTGAATGATCTCTCGGTTTGGATACGAAAATAAAAAGAGGCGAGATAAATTTAATTTTACAATAAAGAATAACAATATTTGCTATTCTATTTTGTTATTGTCGTTGCTTTGCTTTAAAGATTATATCATTGAAATGCCGTCGGGGCTAAGAATATGCTGACGCTGACTGTACATCTGCAGAGGGGTTATACCGCCCCAAAAAGTAAAAAGTATATCGTGGGTATGAAACTAAACTGTGTCTGGTGATGAGGCTCTAATTCTAGAGTTTAGGAGAGTGTGGAGTACCCTTTTATTGCAATTACTCCCAGGTCCACTCTGAGACGGAGTGGTAGTACTTGTTATCGTTCCACCTCTGGATCAAATAGGTCTATTTAAAAGTTATTTGATTTGGTAGGAATACTTAATATCATATATAAGACCGACGTACGCCTAACGAGACGGAAGAGCAAGTAGGTAAAATGGACTGGTTCTTATTTTCATTTTGAATAATATACTGCAAATATACATCAGAAATATTTCTTTTTAAATGTCTAAAGCTTTTTTCATTGTAGTTACAGTACTTTCGACCATCGTTAGTCATTATCACTTCCTGTATTACAACAAACTTAATTACACACCCTTGTTACCATAGAAACGCCTGTAATCGCTATAAACAAGTTCTGAATATTCCATAATGAATTGTTGAGGATGACTTCTTTTTCCTTCTCTCTTCTTTTCTTTCTTCTTCTTCTTCTTCTTCTTCTTCTTCTTCTTCTTCTTCTTCTTCTTCTTCTTCTTCTTCTTCTTTCTTCTTCTTCTTCTTCTCCACTTCCTGTTTTTTCTTCTTTTTTCCTAACTCTTTGCTCCTTTCTCCTCTCACCACTTCTTTTTCTTTCTCTCTATTTTCTTTGTCCCTCTTCTATCCTTTTCTTTCTTCTTCTCTTACTCCGTATTTTTTCTTCTTTTTTTTTTCCTAACTCTTTTCTCCTTTCTCCTCTCAAAACTTCTTTTTCTTTCTCTCTCTCCTTTTTCTTTGTCCCTCCTTTATCTTTTCTTTACCTTCTTCTCCGCACGACCTCTTTTTTCCCGCTCTTTTCTCCTTTCTCCTCTCACCACATCTTTTTCCTTCTCTCTCCTTTTCTTTGTCCCTCCTCTATCCTTTTTTTTAGCCTCCTTCTTCTCTCATTCCCTGTTTTTCCTTTTTATCCCGACTTTTTTTTTCCTTTCTCGTCTCAACATTTCTTTTTCTTTCTTTCTTCTTTCTTTCTTTCTTTTTTCCTTTTCTTTATCCCTCCTCTATCCTTTTCTTTACCCTTCCCACCATCTCTTCTCACCAATTCCTTTTCTTTCTCTCTTTTTTTAAAAATTTTTTTTCCTTTTTTTATTTCGTGTTTATGACGTCAAGTTTGGGATTGCCTAAAGTTGTGACACAAAGATTTGATATCTGCTTGGAGTTACATTATTACGATTTAGAAAATAGACTAGACATTGATAAGATGCTTTTCAATCACTTAATCCATCTATCTTCCTCCACTAGCTACAAATCTATCTCTTCTACTCATCTCCACCCTGAGCTATGGAAAAATAGTAGGGCAAGCCGTTACTTTGATAATTGGTACCGTAACCGGCCTGGGAGAAGGAAATATCTGAAATCAAACCAGTAGTGTTCCGCAGATGAATTGACCTTGTGTCACATCGTGTCCGTACTGGAGTAGGGGGGTGAAAAAATACATACATATAACTATCTCCAATTCAAATAAATTTATAATTTACAGCGTACGGTTTGGTTTGTTTGGTTTGTTGGTTTTATGGCATATCAACCTTTGTAGGTTATTAACGCCAAATCCATTTTTATGTAAATAATCTGTTCTATTGAAAACGAGTTCAGTTTAGCATAAGTACACAGTTTAATTGTCAAAAACATTTCCATTTCAAACTATTCAAGCAGTTATATGTAATAATTCAGTTAAGTGTAAATACAGTTTTAATGTCGAAAAACAGTTCTATTTCAAATAATTCAGTTAAGCATAAGCACGCAGTTTAAATGTAAGTACGGTTTAATTGTCAAAAACGTTTCTATTTCAAGCTATTCAGTTTACTCAATTCAGTTTAGCATAAGTATGCTGTTAGTTCTATTTAACCCATAGATAGGACCCTATCAGGTGCTATCACTCCGGGCCAGAGTGGATCTGGGAGCGATGGCAATGAAGGGGTACTCCGCATTCCCCAAAGCTCCAGCACTGCTGGAACCTCGCCATCAGATTGTTTAGTGTCAGATCCAGGGACTCTCGTTAGGGGGGGGGGTCTAACCCCTCTGCAGAGGTGCAGTCAGTGTATTCTACAGCCCCAGCTGACTGGGCAATTACAGGGTTCGGAAGAAAAATATAATAAACGACTCTATAACAAAACATGATTAATTTTAATTTAAAAAAAATAAACAAAAAAAAAAAAAAGAAGATATACACAGACAATAAATCAACTCAATGTGGACACAACTTTTTTCAATTATTGTATCAACACACCTTCGAAACGATTCGCATGACTTGATACGTACCTTATAATGCTGAGTTTATGCTTTATGGGTGTCCTCGTGGTGTAATGGTTAAAGCGATGAACTGCGGAATCGTAGTACGCGAGTTCGTACTCTAGTCGCGCTATTACGTTCACTTTCGGGCAAATACCCTTGGGAAAGGTATGAACCCCCTTATTCTCCCTCCAACTATGGGTAAATAGTAGGACGGACTAGGTTCTTCAGCCTTGGTGAGGCAACTAGTCTAGGAGAAGGAAAACTCTGAATTCAAAACCTGTTAAACTCCGCTTAAAAATTGACCTTGTGTCATATCCTGCCCGAGCGGAGGGGTTGGTAAATAGTACCTTATAATGCTGAGTGTTAAGCAAGGAGGTATCAAGTACTATTTTTAAAGTCTTTGGTATGACGCGACCTGGGATTGAACCCGGGTCTCCCAGACCACTGGCGAACACTACCTGCTTGGCCAAAAAGCAAACCAATATTTGGATGGGAAGTTACATTTGTTTTTTGTTTCTAATACGTCCCTTATAGCATAATCAAGGGGGTTAAGGTCAAGTTTAATTGTTGTCCTAACAGTTTTCTCGTGGAATTTCAATTCATTAGCGGGCTTTCTTATTGGCGTTGTGGGGTCTTTCTTAATCACCGTAGCGAGAGCAGTTAAAAAGCCTTCTTTTCGTTTTGTTGTTGTTGATGTTGTTCAATCCTCCACTCCCACTTTTTCTTAAAAAGTTTTTTCGATAAAAAAATTTCTTTACTTTGTATACGGTAGACAAAAAAACTTTGGCTTAGTTGCGGCATTAAACAAATCATAGATTCCTTGTTATTTCTTTTCTTGCTCATTCATATTTGGCTGAATTTTGATTTTAAAAAGTGATTGAATAATAGAGGTAATTATGACGATTAAGATTTATCGTGTTTTCTTAAAAAATTGGACGAAAGAATTTTTTAATTATTCCATATTTTCCTTCGGTACCCTGTAGTATTCCTACAACGAGTTCGGTTTCCGTACCAAGAATATCTATGTTGCTTTTGCCTTTTTTTATTTGTGTCATGTGATGTACTAGTTAGCAAACTGTATTATTCTTAACGAGTTCGATTCTCACTAAGTGAGTCATACTTCTGGTTTTATACTAAACTAACCTGAACGATTGTTTCTGAAGAGCTCATTTAATAAATTACATCGTGCCGTACATTTTTATAACCAATGAAGACAATGACTCATTTGCTTTAATTCTTAATTTTCAAATAAGATATATAAGTACAGAGTTTCCGTTGTGTAGTGGTTGACTTACTCGACTGCGATATCGTAGTAAGCGAGTTCGAACTCCAGTCGCTCTATTATGATCACTTTTGGACTAATACCCATGGGAAAAGTATGAACACCTTTCCCCACTAGCTATGGGTTAAATAGTATCAATACTGTTCTTCTACTTGAATGGTTTTTGCATTAAATAACACACGAAGGTTGATATGCCATTAAACAAAGAAGCCAAACCAAAAGATGTAAGGTGATCTCTGTGGTATATCTGGGATTGTCGAGATTTTTTTAATTAACACTCTTTCTCCTTGGCATGTGAAAGAATGAAAATTTAGAAAAATAGATTAACGTCAAACTGTCCGCTTCTCCTGCAGCAATCGTCCTTCTCAGTGTGACGTCAACATTCAATAAGAAGTGACCGCCTGTAGACCAGCGGTCACTCATTTCGCAAAGGCGTCAATCCTTAGCTGAATAACATGAATGTGATTCCTAATTAAAACAAGCAAATATATATATATATATATATATATATATATATATATATATATATATATATATAAGGGAATTTGTGTGTGTTATGTCTGAGTCGGTGTAAAATCATATAACCTTGCTGAAAACATTATACGAGTGTTAATTCTAAATTATTTATATAATTGTGATTGAATATATATATATATATATATATAGTAAAGTAAGTAAAGTTGGCGACTGTAGGCTCGAAGGCTCCCTTTTCAATAACTACTACACTGAGGTGCAGAGGATGGCGTTATTTCTTTCCTTTGATTGCTCCTCATTACCCTTGATACGTACCTTATATTGAGGAGTGTTATGATATCAAGTACCATTTCTTGAGTCTTTGGGATGACTCGACCAGGGATTGAACCCCGGTCTCCCGGGCCATTGGTGGACAAAATGTCATTAACTTTTTTTAGTTTTGTTCATTAATCAAATATTTGATTTAAATAGATATGTTCACTACTGACATTTATGTGCATGCATGAATGTATGCAACCACTCCACCATAAGTAGTCTCTAAGTGGAGTACGGCTGGTTTGAGTTCAAATCTTCCTTTACCAATACTGGTTACAATACCAAGACTAAAAAATCCACTCAACTCTATTTACTCATAGCTGTGGATAGGAGAGATGGATTCCCACTGAATTAGCGCGAAAGGGAAACACAAACGACCTCTCTCGGAGCGGGTGTCCCGTGTATGACACCAAACTGCATCAGGTGGTGAGGCTTCAGTCCTGGAAATCTGTAGATTGTAGTATACCTCTTCATTGCTATTACTCCCTGGTTCACTCCGATCTAAAGTGGCGTTGGATATTAACTTGAAGATCTCTTTTGACATGCTGTGTAAATTGGGTAGATGGATGGGTGGTATGCTTGAAGGAAGTTGTGCTGGAACAAAAAAAAAAAAACAGGAAACAGAACTGTTTCCAAAAGTAGCTTCACCACCAGATACAGTTGAGAACCATACACGGGACATCCCTTTCTAGAAAGTTTATTTGCATTTCTCTTTCGTGCTAATATAAAGTGATTTGGTTGGTCCATGGGAACGAGAGGCTAGCTTCTGGGGAGAAAGAGAGAGAAGAATGATCGGACGAAATAGCAGACGGTGAGTCTACGGGAGCAGGTGGCTAACATCTGAGTGACCCAGGATAAAGCACTGAGAGTGGGTCAGTTGGTCACGGGTGAATGACTGCGTTAGTTGAGGATGACTAGAAAAAACCTGAGGTCCCAAATCTTCTGCGCAGGTGTGGAACCAGACGAAATGGCTGTTCCTCCTGCCGACACCAGGCAGAAGGAAGGAGACGACTCTGTTTGAAGAGGTTGGCTAAAAGACGTAAGAAGGAAAAGACAGTCAATAGAACACAAGCCCCGAAGATGTAAGGAGACGAAAATTTAAGGGCCTCATTTTGGGGTCAGCTCCAAAAAAGGGCCTTCCACTAGACATGACCCTGTGAAGACAAAACCATCGGACAAGCATGTTAGAACAACAGAAATCCAGGAAGAAAATCAAGTCCTGAGTCTACTTTCTCTTTCTCCTCATTACATGTTGTTAATCTGTACCCAGTTAACGTGGTCGACTCAGTATTCATATTCTCTTCTTTTCTCCCTGTGACAACTTTCAAATTGTAGTAGTGAATAAACTTTTGTGTAGTTAAGTAAAATAGTGTTTCCTTTGTTCGTTAACTTTTCCCACGGCAGAGTCAGAACAGGTTCCGATTACTACTATAGACGTAGCGATACAGCCATTATCATGTTCGACCATGTGGTACAAACGTCTATTTAGTACCGTTATGTCACAACTGTCTATTCAGTGACATTATGGCACAACATTCTATTTGGTAACGTTATGTTACACTAATACAGTGGGAATCCATCAATCCTATTCCCAATCAACTCGCAAATGTAGCGAATTTCATCCGAACTAGATATCTTACAATCAAGAATTTATGATTGATAAGACTGATCTTAGGAAATGAATAATTCGTGATGATTTAAGCAAGTTATTATAAGGAAGAGTTTCCTGTGGCTCTTAATTATATGAGAGTGTTTTAAAGTTGGGAATATAGTCTCTCCATCACGATAAATATCGGGTTTCACCATTTTTATAACTATGTGGAATTTTAAGTAAATGGTACCGAAGCACAAATAGTTAATATCCAGAAAACCAGTTGGAAAAAAAAGACGAGTTCACAGAGTCAAACATCTTTTTTCAGTAAGGCAGGTGTAACAAGATACGCTTGATCTAGCATCTCACATCACGTTTTACCGAAGTCACCAGGAATGGCCATCTTAGTTATAATGGGGGCTAGCCGAATGATGTCACCTACCGAGGCGGAATTCAGGGTAGGGGTGTTCTGTAAAACCCGACATGAGACGACGTATTTCGTAATCCGGTCTCTTTTTCTCTCTTGGTAGCTAGAGTTCGACGAAACAAACGTTCGTGTGAACGAAGTAAAAGGAACGAATCAATGGTACGGGAACAGTCCTGTTCCTAGAAGAACGAAGAAGCCAGCCCGCATGTAGTGTCTGTTATCCATTTATTTTTTTCTTTTATGGCTTCAGAGACTAAACGAAGAGAATAAAACAACAGAGGTCCAAACGCAAAGACGAGATGGATTTTTGTGTGTTTCCCTCGCCTGCTGACGATTAGCCACCACCGATATAGCAATCGTAAGTGACTAAGCTACATCATCGATACTTAAAATACCTAAAGAGTAAGTTTAGTTTAGTTTAGTTTGGTTTGGTTTGGTTTGGTTTTATGACATATCAGCCTTTGTAGATTATTTAATATCAAATTCTTTTTATACATATATTAAATATATGATTTTGTAGATCACATTTTAAACGGGTCTGAGCTTATTTTTTCTTTAACACCGTTAAATACTTTTACTTATTTCAATCTAATGAGAATAATTCTATTTACTATTAATCATTTCTTTGCACTCAGTTTAAAATTTTCAAATATTGTTATGTATCGCTACACAAGAATGTTGAGAGCAGTATTGAACAAGTCCTGGCGACAACACCCCACGAGACACCAACTATACGGACACTTGCCCCCCATCACGAAAACTATACAAGTTAAACGAACCAGACACGCGGGACACTGCTGGAGAAGCAAGGACGAGCTCAAAAGTGATGTACTCCTATGGACCCCCACATATGGCCGTACAAAAGCAGGAGACCAGCTCGAACTTACATACAGCAACTATGTGAGGACACAGGATGTAACCCTGAAGAACTGCCGGAGGCGATGAATGATAGCGAGAAGTGGCGAGAGAGGGCCAGGGATATCCGTGCTGGCGGCACGACATGATGAGGATGATGTTATGTATCGCTAACAATTCAATTAAACATCTGTCATTTGTTTAAACACAGTTAAGTGATCAAACAGTTCTATTTCAAACAATTCAGTTTAGCACGTCAACAAAGTTGAATGGTTCCAAGTATTGCTATATAACACTAAAAATTCAATCAAATATTAGTCATTCGTTTAAACACAGTTAAATAATCAAACAGTTCAACTTCAAAAATTCAGTTTAGCATGTCAGCAAAGTTCAAGGACTCTAAATGTTACTAAGTATCACTAGCAATTCAATGAAAGACCCGTCATTTATTTATACACAATTAAATGTAAAAGCAGTTCTATTTCTAATAATTCAGTTTATCATGGGTTCACACTTTAAATGTTAAACAGTTCTATTTGACCTATAGATAGGGCCCTATCAGGTGCTATCACTCCCGGCTAGAGAGGATCTGGGAGCGATAATATTGAAGGGGTACTATTTACCAACCCCTCCGCTCGGGCAGGATATGACACAAGGTCGATTTTTTTTTAAGCGGAGTTTAACAGGTTTCAATTCAGAGTTTTCCTTCTCCTAGACTAGTTGCCTCACCAAGGCTGAAGAACCTAGTCCGTCCTACTATTTATCCATAGCTGGAGGGAGAATAAGGGGGTTCATACCTTTCCCAAGGGTATTTGCCCGAAAGTGAACGTAATAGCGCGACTGGAGTACGAACTCGCGTACTACGATTCCGCAGTTCATCGCTTTAACCATTACACCACGAGGACACCCCCCTCATTGATAATATTGAAGGGGTACCCCGCATCCCCCAAAGCTCCAGCTTTACTGAAACCTCAGGATCAGATTGTTTAGTGTCATATGCAGGACGCTCGTTGGAAGAGTCTTAATCCTCTGCAGAGATGCAGTCGGTGTATTCTGCTGCTACAGCTAACTGGGCCAGTAAAAGATAAATAAAGCTATAAATCTATTTTAATATTTTCTACGTTACAATCTAACGGGTATTTGGGTCGCAGAGTGTTCGCCAATGGTCCGGAAGACCAGGGTTCAATCCCAAGTCGAGTCACACCAAAGACTCAAAAAATGGTACTTGATGCCTCCTTGCTTAACACTCAGCATTATAAGGTACGGATCAAGGGTAGTGGAGCAATCCAGGGAAAGGAGTAGCGCCCTCCCCTACTCCTTGGTGTAGTAGCTATTGAAAAGGGAGCTTTCGGGTCACCTTCGACTACGGTCACCTACTTATACTTAAAGAGATATTTAAATTAAATATTCATAGTGAAGTGATTTTGTTTAAATTAACATCATCATCATCAAGTCGTGCCGCGAGCACGGATATCTCTGACCCTCTCTCGCCACTTCTCCCAATCATTCGTCGCCTCTGACAGGTCTTCAGGGCTACACGCCGTATCCTCACTTAGCTGCAGTAAGTATGTTCGAGCTGGTCGTCCTGCTTTTGCACGGCCATATGCGGGGGTCCATAGGAATACATCACTTATGATTTAAATTAATAATAAGAGGAAATTATTTACCAAATTTCTAAAAAATCCCGAACGCTGATTGAAAATGCAATAATATGGTAATTATGACATCTAGTGGTGAGTGCAGAGTACTCCTTTTTTGTCATTAGACCCAGACCTATTCTGACCCGAAATGGTTGTATTTGTTAGGGTCTCATCTGTGGGATAAAGAGATCTGTTTAAAAATTACTTCAAATCGATTGGACCATGTGCAAAATAAAATAAAACGTCTTAAGAACTAACAACACAAATAAAGTAGATATGGACGCAGTTTCCTAACATCTAAACATAAAATAATCTTAGACGGCTTGACATGCTGTTAAAATCAATCAATGTGAACCAATCTGAACGTTAAATACTTCAATAATTCATAACCATAACGATATATATAGACAGTGACAGAGACAGAGAGACACAGAGAGAGAGAGAGAGAGAGAGAGATTTATTTTATTGGAAGGCGGAGAATATTAACAAATCTCTTCATAACCTTTTTGGGTTTTTTGTTTTTTTGGGGGGGGAGTAGTTGTGTTTTTATTTACGAAAAAGAAGTCTTTAAGTTTGAAAGAGTGCAAAATATAAACATAATCGGCTGAAGAGAAAAGAGGCTAATCCCATTCAAAAAAAGATTATCAGTTAATTGCTATCGAAAAATGTTCTGGATACAAATAGATAGATTCAGAATGAGAAAATTATATAGATAAGAACTAAAACAAAATACAAAATAACGAGATTACGTACATATATATATATATATATATATATATACTAATCTAATATCTACCAGTATTCACGGTACCAGAAAAAAAAACGAAAAAAACCCCTTCAGGAACAAGGGATAATAGTATCTCGAATCACTGCCCGGGGGAAAAAGAAAAAATTATAGGTCAAAAAGAAAGAAAAGGCCAACCTCGTCCGACCCCTTGAAAAAAATCAAGGGATACACAGTCAGTTGGTCAAAAGAAAACTAAAAACCTTCCGCGAATCCTGCAATGCTACAATTACAAAAGTGCTCAACACAAGTGGAGCCAATAATAAAATTAACTTAAATCGCGAGTTGGAAATCTTCTACTAAAGTTTCACCTTATCGGGTCATCAGGAAGTCTAACTCCAACTTCAATCTGAACCAATCTGAAAGTTAAATATATATATATATATATATATATATATATCGTTTTTAATCACTCGAATAGAGTGCTCTTGACACAAAAAATGCAGAGCAATATAACAATATTTTAAACTATAAAACAGAATAAATAGATAAAACTCATGATTCTGAGTTTCATGTTGCCGATCCAGTGTCGATACTGGCTGATCTGTGAATTGGCAACGTAAATTTTATTGGCTTATGTAGTGAGTTTATTCTGTTATTACTGTATTTCATGATTGAAAATATTGTTATATATATATATATATATATATATATATATATATATCATCATTATCATCAAATTATTCTGACAGCGCTGAGTTCCCTGACTCTCTCTCTCTCTCTCTCTCTCTCTCTCTCTCTCTCTCTCTCTCTCTCTCTCTCTCTCTCCATCCATCCATCCATCAACTACTATCATCCATTTGCCCAGTCGGCTGGGGCTGTAGAATATACCGACTGCACCTCTGCAGGGGGGTAACCCCACAGTGTGTGTCCCGGATATGACACTAAACAATCTGATGGTGAGGTTCCAGTAACGCCATCGCTCCCAGGTTCACTCTGGCGTGGTAGCACTTGATAGGGCCCTATCTATGGGTTAAATAGAACTAAATGTATACTTATACTAAACTGAATTGTTTGATTAAACTGAATAGCTTGAAATAGAAATGTTTTTGACAATTGAACCGTACTTACATTTAAACTGCGTGCTTATGCTAAACTGAATTATTTGAAATAAAACTGTTTTAATACATTGAAACTGTGATTACACTAAACTGAATAGTTTAATATAGAACTTTTTTTAATTTTAACTGTGTGTAAACAAAATCTGTACTTATACTAAACTGAATTAGCTGAATTAGAACTGCTAGACTAAATTGAATAGCTTGAAATAGAAATGTTTTTAACAATTAAACTGTACTTACATTTAAACTACGTACTTATGCAAAAATGAATTGTTTGAAATAGAACTATTTTCATAAAAATGGATTTGGCGTTAAATAACCAACAAAGGTTTATATGCCATAAAACCCAAACAACCTACTAACCTATCATCCATCGCACTTGGCAGATATAAGAGGCAACATCCTTTGTGTGCACGAAGCTGATATAAGTTTTTGCTGGTCGGCTAACACAAGTACGTCTGTTATATAGCATAATTAGGAGGCATAATAAAGAAATGATGAAACTGTAATACGTTCTTTACAAAAATTTAAGTCTCTCATCTTTTATAACTCGAAAGAGTTGGCCTTGTCTGCTGGGACTGCAGAATACATCGACTGCATCTCTGCAAAGGTAAGACTTTCCCAACGAACGTTCTAGACTAAACAATCTAATGGTGAGGCTCCAGTAATGCAGGAGCTTTGGGGAATGCAGTATACCCCTTTATTGCCATTACTCCAAGGACCTCTCTGGTCTGGAGTAGTAGCATTTGATAGGGTTCTATCTATGGGTTGAATAGAACTAAACTGTGTATTATGCTAAACTGAATTATTTGAAATAGAATTGTTTTTGACATTTAAACTGCTAAACTGAATTGTTTGAAATAGAATTGTTTTTGACATTTAAACTGCGAACTCATGCTAAACTGAATTATTTGAAATAGAATTGTTTTTGACATTTAAACTGCGAACTCATGATAAACTGAATTGTTTGAAATAGAATTGTTTTTGACATTTAAACTGCGAACTCATGCTAAACTGAATTATTTGAAATAGAATTGTTTTTGACATTTAAACTGCTAAACTGAATTGTTTGAAATAGAATTGTTTTTGACATTTAAACTGCGAACTCATGCTAAACTGAATTATTTGAAATAGAATTGTTTTTGACATTTAAACTGCTAAACTGAATTGTTTGAAATAGAATTGTTTTTGACATTTAAATTGTGAACTCATGCTAAACTGAATTATTTGAAATAAAATTGTTTATATCAATAAAAATGGATTCGGCATTGAATAACCAACAATAGTTGATATGCCATAAAACTAAACGAAACCAAAACTCAAAAAAATCGAAATTAGCCGACGGTGTGAGAGAGAGACAGAAAGGACGTGGACACAGACGAGCGGATGATTGCTCTATTGACTCTTTCTTGACCACGATTCCGTATTCAGGGCCTTATATCTTTGCTTCCTTGTGAGGAGGTTCTCAAACAGGGGCCGCTGGGGGCCGCCTGCACTGCCTCACAGGGTACTCGCCGGCTGCTCTCATCAACCGAAAAAGACATTGACACACGGCTAACGAAGGCATGGTTAGCTATCGATAGGCTTTCGATCATATGGAAAGCAAACCTGACCGATAAAATGAAACGCAGTTTCTTCCAGGCTGCGGTCGTGTCGATCCTGCTATATGGATGCACTACTTGGACGCTGACTAAACGGTTGGAGAAGAAGCTAGACGGCAATTATACAAGAATGTTGCGAGCAATATTGAACAAGTCCTGGCAGCAACACCCCACAAGGCGCCAACTATACGGTCACCTACCACCTATCACGAAAACTATACAAGCTAGACGAGCCAGACATGCCGGACACTGCTGTAGAAGCAAGGACGAGATCGTAAGTGATGTACTCCTGTGGACCCCTGCATATGGCCAATCAAAAGCAGGACGACCAGCTCGAACATTCATACAGCTGCTATGTGATGATACGAGATGTAATCCTGAAGACTTGCCGGAGGCGATGAATGATAGGGAGACGTGGAGAGATAGGGTCAGGGATATCCGTGATAGCTGCACGACATGATGATGATGATGATGATTACAGACAGAAATGCTATAACGTTCGCTTTCGGACAAATACCCTTTGGAAAGGTATGAATTTCCTAATCCTCCTCAGCTATGGATTAAAAAATAGTACTGTTACAGTTTTTCTACAAGGATGGCTTGAGAATTAAATAGCCGACGAAGGTTGATGTCATTAAACAAAGAAACAAAACTGAACCAAACCGGCATTATTGTGTAATATTTTTTTTTATTTACGAATTGCTTCATCGGGATTTTTCACGCTGCCAGATTTATAGAAATAGGTATTAAAAATAAGATAGATAGATAGATAGATAGATAGAAAGAAAATAAAGAAAAAAAGTAATCCAAAAGTGACAAATATTATAAAGGAAAGTCAACGTTTAAACATTTCGGTCATAGTAAACTTTCATTGGGACTTTACCATGAGAAAAAAGTGTTGCTTGAACAACAATGAAAGTTTGTTGTTTTTTTTAAATAGCAAGAGAAAATGAAAAATGTATATTCAAAGAAAGATCTTATAACCGTTTGATTATTCAATCAGCGTTCTTTTTTGAAAATCTATCACGTGATTGGCACAGGAAATGATGTTTAAATGTGTAGAACTTCTAAAAGATAAAACGGACTGAAAGATAATTAAAAATTTTGCCAAAAAAATGAGAAAAGAAAGAAAGAAAGAAAGAGAAGGAAGAAGAGAAAAATAGAAGGAAAGGATAAGAAAACAAACAAACCATATATAAATAAATAGGGATAAATCTAATCAATATTGACCGTATGTAAATTGTTATATGTATTTATTAAATAAGTTATATGCTAGGGTTAAAGAAAATAAAAATTTGATGAAGAGAAGCTTAATGAAAGTTTTAAAAACAATCACGGACGCCGACTACGCTGATGACTTGGCGTTACTAGCGAATACGCCTAATCAAGCAGAGACACTAATGCATAGTCTGGAACGAGCCGCAGCTGGCATTGGCCTCCATGTCAATGCAAACAAAACTGAATATGTGTGTTACAACCAAACGGGCAACATTGCCACACTAGACGGAGCCTCTCTGAAACTAGTAGACAAATTCACCTACCTAGGAAGTAGCGTCTCATCAACCGAAAAAGACATCGACACACGACTGACGAAGGCATGGACAGCTATCGATAGGCTCTCGATCATATGGAAGTCGGACCTAACTGATAAAATGAAACGCAGTTTCTTCCAGGAAGCGGTTGTGTCGATACTGCTATATGGATGCACCACATGGACGCTAACGAAGCGGCTGGAGAGGAAACTAGACGGAAATTACACAAGAATGTTGAGAGCAGTATTAAACAAGTCCTGGCGACAACACCCCACGAGACTCCAACTATACGGACACTTGCCCCCCATCACGAAAACTATACAAGTCAGACGAACCAGACACGCGGGACACTGCTGGAGAAGCAAGGACGAGCTCATAAGCGATGTACTCCTGTGGACCCCCACATATGGATGTGCAAAAGTAGGACGACCAGCACGAACTTACATACAGCAACTATGTGAGGACACAGGATGTAACTCTGAAGACCTGCCGGAGGCGATGAATGATAGGGAGAAATGGCGAGAGAGGGTCAGGGATATCCGCGCTGGCGGCGCGACATGATGATGATTATGTATCTTTCACAAACAAATATATACCTAAAAAAAGGGATAGACTGAAAATCGTATTAATCATTTTGGCTCACTCCTTAACAAAATAATTAGCATTAACATGAAAAACAAATCCTTAGCAAGTTTTGACATCAAATCCCTATATACTAACATACCGCTTGATAAATGTATTGAACGTACCGAGAATTACCTTCGAAAAACAAACACTATATTACCCCTACCCGTCTCTAGATTAATTAAACTCTGTAACTTGTGCATGTCACATTGTTATTTCCAACACAACACTTTACAAATAGAAATTTGGGTTGCCCACGGGTTCTCTCTTTAGTGGTGTTCTCGCACACATTTATCTTGAATTCCTTGAATGTGGCCCTTTTTGGTATAATTCCTAGTAATTCAAATTACTTCCGATATATAGACGACATTTAACTAACTTACCTACAAGAACTTGATTTAATAAAGATCACTGACAGATTAAACAATATTGAACCTTCCATAAAGCTAACACTTGAACTTGAATCGAACGACTCTTTAACTTTTTTTAGATGTCTTACTTATAAGAAATAATGACAAATTAGAATTCAAAGTCTACCGTAAACCCACCTGTAAAAATAATCACATACATTTTTATTCACAACACAACACCAACATTAAAAGAGGAATTATTATAAGTTTTTTTTATATTATAGGTAGAATTATATAGAATAATATAGGTTATAGGTTTTTTCCCCCTTAGGGCCCTCCGTATTGTTCCCTGAAATATCTAGACGAAAAATTATATTAAAATTTCTTTCTAAACCTTCTTTACTCGAAACCTTTTATACAATTTGCTAAATCCAAAGCGCTTAAAGGGAAAACGATCTCAAAGTTCCATCAATATACGTTATAATAAAATAAAACTTCCCTATAAATACATTATTTTACTGAATAACTCTTCCACAAACTTTATAGAAAATAATCTAAATAACCTTCTTATTAAAACTATTACTTTATCTTCAAAAACTATTTATGACTTACCTAACATTGGGCCTCGTCGGTATATCAAGTGTTATATAACATATGCCATAGATTTTCGGTTCGTTCCAAGTGACCCTGTGTGCTTTGATAGGCTGTCACGTTGTGATTAGTAAACAGGACAGCACAATCAGAGCACTCAGGCCGAACAGGTGTGTAACCGAAAGAAGACCACGTGATGAGAACCACGCGGTCAGATTTAGACAGAGTGCAAAGAATCGCATCCGAGCAAGGGACACGCAGCCGATCAGAAGCGTCTCTGACGAGCTTGCAAGGGGGTGCAAGCATTGGCATCCTCTGACTCCCGGAAGAAAATATGGGAAGAAGAAGTCCTCTCTCTGAGTATATGTCTCTCCACCCATTTCTTACACACCACAGAAGCATCAACCCTTTCGAGAATAAAGTGAGAGATATATCTTTATAAAGAAGGGTGTTCGTTCGTTCATTGAAGTTCGTCATTATCTTTGATTATGTTCCGTTTGTATTTGTATGTGGGTATACAACACAAGTGCGATGCTGTGTCTAAAATAGACTGTAAATTGAAATATATAAGCGAAACTTCTATAAACATTTATAAACGTCTATTTGAACATAAGCGCGATCTTAGATTAGGACATCTTAAAAATGCATTTTTCCTACATATATCCAAAATTGACTACCACTTATACTTTAATGCAGCTATGATGTTAGCTCATATCCATAACAGAATATTGAGACAAATTTTTGATGCCAGTGCAAATTTGCATTTACTTTCCGTTAATACGCAGTCCGGGTTTTTCAATCTATCCCCTAATTTAGGTACGAGGTGCATTCAATAAGTTTCCAGACTTTTTTGTACAGGCATTTAAAATTGTCGAAGACTCTTGAAAATTCACTATGTTATTGCTATACATCTTATGAGATGACCGACCAATTTTTGTGATTTCAGGTTCAAATGAACAGCTACAGCAGCAATTGGAATACACCCTACTAAACCCTGATTGTCACGACTGGTGAATTTCAAAATGCAATCTGGACGTGAGGACACTTTAGAAGAATGATATGCTATAAAATTCTGTTTTAAACTTAGAAAAAATGCCCCAGAAACGTATGGAATTCTTCAGACTGCTTTTGGAGTATCTGGCATGAATCGAGCATCAGTTTTTGAGTGGCATAAGAGATTAAAGGAAGCCAGGGAGTCTGTGAGGGATGATGAGAGGTGTGGGAGGAGTAAGGAAGTCAGAACACCTGAGTTGATTGGCCAAATAAAGTATTTCATGGATAAGGACCGTCGTGTGTCTATAGAGACAATTAGTGCACAGTTTGATATCAGTGTGGGAACTGTACACACAATTATTCGCGAGGAACTGAAGATGCGGAAGATTTGCGTGAAGTTTGTCCCAAGGGTGCTCAGAAAAGATCAGAAAGAAAGACGTTGTCATGACAGCAGGGAGATGGTCGAGCTGATCAATTCAGATCCTGCAGTTATTGATGCTCTGGTGACCTGCGATGAAAGCTGGATCTACTGCTATGACCCAGAGACCAAGAGTTCCCAGTAGAAGCATGCTGGCTCTCCCAGACCCAAGAAGGCCAGACAGAGCAAATCCACCCACAAACTTTTGATAATCCATTTTTTTTAACGGCACTGGCATGATCTACATGCACTGGGTACCCACTGGACAGACAGTCAACAAGGAATACTATGTTGAGGTTTTAAGGGAGCCCAGGAAGAGATTCCTTGGGAAGCGTCCAGCACTCTTCAAATCGGGTCAGTGGCATTTCGACCAGGACAATACACTAGTCCACAACTCCATCCTTGTCACAGATTATTTGACCAAGATAGGCATCAAGACAGTTCCTCAGCCTCCCTATAGGCCAGACCTTTCTCCCTGTGACTTTTGCTTATTCCCTAAGCTTAGAGGCTGTCGTTATGAGATAATTGACGAGATGAAAGAGGCTGTGACGAAGATCACACAAGAGGACTTAAATGGGGCCTTCCAGAAGTTGTTGGAACGGTACAACAAGTGCATTGCACCTGGAGGAGATTCCTTCGAAGGTGACTAGAGTTTCATGAGTGTATAATCAATAAAAGTGCCCATACGAAAAAAGTCTGGAAACTTATTTAATGAGCCTTGTATATAAGTTCTGAATAGCTATAGTATATCAAACTTTAATTCATTATCTTCCCATACATATTTATAATCTCTTGTCGGCTGGGGCAGTAGAATATACCGACTGCTTCTCTGTAGAGGGGTAATCCCCCCCAACGAGTGTCCTGGATATGACACTAAACAATCTGATCGTGGGGTTCCAATAATGCTAAGGTTCTGGGGAATGCAGAGCACCCCTTCCTTGCCATCGCTCCCAGATCCACTTTGGTCCGGAGTGGTAGCACCTAATAGGGCCCTATCTATGGGTGAAATAGAACTGAACTGAGTACTTATGCTAAATTGAATTACTTAAAATAAAACTGTTTTTATATTCAAACTGCGTACTATTGCTAAACTCAATTGTTTGAAATGAAACTGTTTTTGTATGCTAAACTGAATTGTTTGAAATAGAACTGATTATTTTGTATAAAAATCGATTGGCATTAGATAACCAATAAAGGTTGATATGCCATAAAACCCAAACAAACAAGAAAACATATTTATACTTCCTTTAACCCCATGAACTAAACATATTCCAAATTTTATCCTCTTACATATTCCTCTTGATCTCTTTATTTATGGTTTGGTTTGGTTTCTTTGTTTAATGGCATATCAATCTTTGCAGGTTATTTAATGCCAAAACTATTCTCCTAGAAGAACAGTAGTGGTACTATTTAACCCATAGCTGGGAGGATAAGGGGGTTCATACCTTTCCCAAGGGTATTTGCCCGAAAGTAAACGTAATAGCGCGACTGGAGTTCGAACTCGCTTACTACGATTCCGCAGTCCATCGCTTTAACCATTACACCACCAGGACACCCCCTCTTTATTTATACATATAATCTTACGACCCGTTTTTTTTTTTTCAATCTATCCCCTTTCTTAGGGATATATTTGTTTTTGATAGCTACATTATTTATTTGATACTTTCACTAAACATCGCTCCATTAAATTTTTACTTTCTTTAGCATATAACTTATTATTTAATAAATAGATATAACAATTTACATCCGGTCGATATTAATAAGATTTATCACTATTTATTTCTAAATGTTTTACTTGTTTCTTTTCTTTTCTTTTCTTTTTCTTTTTATTTTTTCTTTTCTTCTTTATTTCTTTCTTTTATTTTCTTTTCTCTCTTCTCTCTTCTCTTTTGTCTTTTCTCTTCAGTCTTTTCTTCTTTTTTTTCCTTTCTTTTCTTCTTCTTTCTTTCTTTTCTTTTCTTTTCTTCTTTATTTCTTTACTTTTTTTCTCTCTTCTCTTTTCTCTTTTGTCTTTTCTCTTATCTTTTCTTTTTCTTTTTCCTTTCTTTTCTTCTTTCTTTCTTTCTTTCTTCCTTTATTTCTTTCTTTCTGTCTTTTCTTTTCTTTTCTTTTCTTTTTTCTTTTCTTCTTTATTTCTTTCTTTTCTTTTCTTTTTTTTTTTCTCTTTTCTCTTTTGTCTTTTCTCTTCCGATTTTTCTTTTTCTTTTTCCTTTCTTTTCTTCTTCTTTTTTCCTTTCTTTCTCTCTTTCTGTCTTTTCTTTCCTTTCCTTTCCTTTCTTTCTTTCTTTCTTACTTTCTGTCTTTTCTTTTCTTTCTTCTTTTTCCTTTTCATTTTCTTCTCATTTCTTTCCTTTCTTCTCTTCTTTTTTGGTCAAAATATTTGCTTTTATCGTCTTTCAATCCGTTGCATCTCCTAGAAGTTCTACACATTTAAACATCATTGCCTGTACTAATCACGGAATAGATTTTCAAAAATGAACGCTGATTAAATAAGTGAATGGTTATGTGATCTTTCTTCTTATATACATTTTTCCTTTCCTTCTGTTATCTTATTTTATTAAAATATTCATCTTGTTCTAGCAACACTTTTTCCCCATCTTAAAGTTCTGATGAAAGTTTACTAAGACCGAAACGTTTCAACCTTGATATTCCATTATAATAAATTCATCACTTATGGATTATTTTGTTTTTCTATTTTCTTCATACTGTCAAATTCATTTCTATCATAAACTTCTTTATCAAACATTTAACTCCGATTTAGATGCCTGATATTTCGTTCTTTTTATTTCAAAGAATTTTTTCAAACTGAAACCGTTTTCTGAATTTTTCTATTTATAAACAAATGAGGAAATTGTTAAGATGATGGCGAGTATATAGGTGAAGCAGGAAGAAAGCAAAGGATTTAATACCACAACTTCACGAACAGAATTTCTCAAAACATCCGCAGGGTGATTTTAAAATTTCAACTATACCCACTCCCACAAACTATCCAACAAACTTTCCGGCCTCCTGGAAAAAAGCAAATGGAAACACATCGGACGCCCCGAAACCAAACTATCTTTCAATTCTCCTCCACCGAAATGGAAGTCCTCAGCCTAGGACTAAAATTTGCAACAGGTATGCACAAGGACATCACTACAAATACCATACTAAGCAACTACAGAAACTGCGACATCGACTTCTCCAAAGGTTTCATCCAAGGAATCATTCTCACCGCTGTGTCTCAACCAAATGACTCATCCCTCCCCAAAAGGTATATACAGGCACTGTCGTAACCTAACTCAAAACCCGAACATCATCATCTCCCGCCACCGACAAAAGTGGTGGCGTTGTAATGATGCACAGAGGTATGTCGACAAAATTAATTTACTTCTAGAAGACACAAACACCTATGAGGTATCTAACCTAACCACTGTCAACAAAGACATTATTTCCTTCAACAAACTCTTCAAAAAACTCGTAAATAACCAAAAACCCTGGACATTCCTCATCGAACACCACCCTACAATCCCAACATTATATGGCCAACCCCAAATCCACAAACTAAACACCCCCTACGACCCATTATCTCCAGCATTGGTAGTGCCACCCACGAAAAAGCTCGCGCCATAACTAAAATATAACGCCCCCCCTCTACTTGGCACAATCAGCCCCTCACACGTTATAAAATCCGGGGACTTAATAAAATAAAGGACATAAATATACAAAATAAAACTATGAACAACTTATACATAACTTCTCTTTACACAAATATACAAAAAAAGGTCTCAACCTTCTTGCTACTCACTTAAGAAAGATTAAATTCGACTCACCACTACCCATAAACACTCTAATTAACATCTGCAAACACACAACAAACATGACTTACTTCAAATTTAATAACAAATTCTACAAGCAAAAATATGGTCTCCCCATGGGAAATCTACTTAGCGGAGTTTTAGCCTGTCTACTTCTAGAATTTTTGAATACAGACTACCTAGCAAGAACACATATTTCAAACATATTGACGATATATTTATTTTCCTACCCCAAGAGGTAAAAATTAAAGAGATCACAGAAAAACTAAACAATGTTGAACCCTCCATCAACTTCACTTATGAAAAAGAATCTAATAAAACCATACCCGTTCCGGACATCCTAATTATTAAAGCTCAAAACAGTTTAACTTTTAAAGTCTACCGCATCACCAAACAAAACCAATCAAGTATTCCTAACTAATACTAGTAATTTTCAAATAGATCGATTTGGTTTGGTTTGATCCCTTTGCTTAATGGCATATCAACCTTCTTGGGTTATTTAATATAAAAACCATCCTTGTAGAAATAGTAATCGTATTATTTAACTTATAGTTGGGGAGATACTGTTCCCAAAGGCGCCGGTCCGAAAGGAAACGTATTAGCACAACTGGAGTTCGAACTTCCTTACTACGATGTTACACTCCAAGTCGTTAGCCACAACGCCAAGGAAGACTCTCCTTCTCCCAGATCTATTTGACCCCATAAATGGAGTACAAACAAATACTAGCACTCCGGTTCTGAGATAACATGGGAGTCATGACGGTGAAGTGGTATTCCACATTCTCTATATCTCCATAACTATAGCCTCAAAACCTGCTGCAGTTTAGTGTCATACACAAGACACCCCATTTAGGGCATGGAGGTCTTAAGCCTCGACAGGAGGTACACTCAGCCTAATCTAAGGCACGTCGACAGAGTGATGACTTTGGTCCCATAATGTACTGAATTTTTTTTAAAAAGCTGATAGATTTGTATTGAGTACACACTCATACACTCGCATGTGTTTGTGGCTTCGTATATAAGTATAATTGCTAAAGTATGATCTTTTAATTAAAAAAAATACGACTAAGAATATATATATATATATATAGCAAAGTAAGAAAAGTTGGCGACCGTAGTCGAGGGCGACACGAAGGATCCCTTTTCATTAACTACTACACTGACGTATATAGGAAGTCACTACTCCTTTCCCTGGATTTCTTCATTTACCCTTGATCCGTACCTTATAATGCTAAGTGTTAAGCAAGGAGACTCCAAGCACTATTTTTTTAATCTTTAGTATGACTCGACCTGGGATTGAACCCCGGTCTTCTCTGTGTGTGTGTGTGTGTGTGTGTGTGTGTGGCGGAAAAGTGAGTAAATGACTGAATAAAACACCAATCTAGGAATAAATTAATTTTATTTCTTTTAATTAAGTGAAAAAATTGTTGGTAAAAGATAATTCACTCAGTTTTGTTTTTTTTGTAACATTAAAGTGCAAATATTCTTCAAATATTTATAACATGAAAAACTCATGCAATCAAAGTAGTAGTTTTGTTTAGCCAAAATCTTGTGTGTGTAAAAGATCTTAGTCTGAGTATGTCATTATATATAAGAGAAAGTATATCTATACGCTATTATGTAGGCGGATGTAGCAAGAATTTTCATCAGCAATGGAAAGTCTGAAAAGGGAGTACAAGCATGTCTATGTAGATTATATTTTCATTCAATTTAGAATAACTAAAAGATGTTGAAATTAAATGCATTTTCAAAGGAACAGAATGTTAGATGTACACTCGAGAGAAATAAAGTCGAAAGTTTTGCGTAGATTAACGGAAGGATCCGTTTATCTCCTAAATATTAATTCATTTTATTACTTATCTATAAGATTAAGATAGGCTCGAAATTCCATTAAAAAAAGTTAATGATTTATCTATAATTAAAATCAAAAAACTTTTTTAAACAAATTTATCTATAATTAATTTTAAAAAATATTTTTAAACAAATTCAGACAAAAAAGATTTCTTAGATTATTTTGGGTTGTAATCCTTTGAATTTTTCGCCACAAGTCAAATATTGTCGTCTGAGGATCTCAAAAAAATTTTAAATTAGCACATATATGCTAAAATATAGCGACAAAAATTACAATCTATCGAGCTAATTTTTGGAAATTAATTGATTTTCCATATCTATATATGAATATATAAATATATACATACATATATATATATATATATATATATACTCTTTCGTTCTCACACACACACATACACGTGTGCACACACACATATATGAATATATATATATATATGCATGTATATGTGTATGTAATGTGTGTATGAGTGTGTGAACGAAAAAAGACATATAAAGGTTTTTAGAATATATATATATATTCGTTAATCGCGATTAGTATCGGCCTTCGGCTGCCATCACGTTTCATTTATTTCATGATTCTACATTTCAAGACTAAATGGCATATGAATATCACAGTAGAGGTGAACTTTAAAACTTAACGATTTAAACATTCAACTTGGCACGTGTTATTAAGTAATTGACAATTTTCTTTCTTGCTTGCTTTCTTTTTTTCCTTCAATGTCGTTTAGCAGAAAAACCAGTCTATAGCGCAGTAAATTTTTGCTCAATGAATTTTATTACATTTTGATAAGTATTTGAGATTTCGAATGTTTTGGGGTGGTTTACTTGACTTCTGAGTCTATTTGGATGGTTAGTTGATAGGTTGGTTGGTTGCATTTAACGGCATATCAGCTCTTGTTGGTTATTTGATGCCAGATCCTATTTATACATACATATTAAACATATATGATTTGTAAACAAATAGTTTCTCCGTAACACTGATTTTAAAAGAGCCTGAGCTCATTTGTTTGCACACAGTTTAATGGATTCAAGTATTGCTATCTAACAGTAATAGTTTTATTTGCATTAAGTAAAATGGTTTCAAGTAATGTTATCTAAAAATTGATTGTTTTAATTTTACACAGTAAAATGGTTTCAAGCATTGCTATTTAACACTAGTAATTTAATTCAACGTAAATAGTTTCAAGTTTATTAAATTATTAAGCAGTCCTATTGGACCCATAAATGGGGGTTCACTTGGAGTAAGGGTTTCAAACTATAATATCTTCCTATTTTACGGATTATATATATATATATATTGCAACATTATATAGTTGTCCCTATCTCACTTGGTGGGTTAGTGGCTGACTAAATGCGATATAATTTGGAGAGTGCTCAATATCTGTGATAGAGCATCCATGCTATTAAATATATATATATATATATTTGTTTGGTTGGTTTCTTTTGTTTTATGGCATATCAACCTTCGTAGGTTATTTAATGCGAAAGCTATTCTTGTTAAACATCAGTATTGATAATATTAACCCATAGCTGTCAGGTTAAGATGGTTCATATCTTTTCACATAATATTATTTCCAAAGTAAACGTAATACCACGACTTAAGTTCGAACTCACATACTACGATGTCACAGTCTAAGTTAGCCAATGCACCACGGGGACTTCCCATATATATATATATATGTATATGTGTGTGCGTGTGTGTGTTAGAATAGCGTCGATGCAGAAGCAACAGCACATGATGACTATGCGATTATAAGACGAAGTTTATATATATACATACATATATGTATATATATATATATATATAGTAGCAGCCAAAAGCATGGGATGCATGGGATTTTTAAAGGGTTTAAAAGAAAATAATAGGAAAATAATAATTTCTATTATTACGTCTAACTTTAAACTTCATCCAAATAGATTAAATACTTTAGATATACATTTCATGAGGAAAAAAGTCTTTCTTAGATCTGCAAATGTTCTATCACCGATATTGAGCACTCTTTATTTATAACTATAGCAAACTATATTATTCATACCAATCCCTCTTGCCCAGTCGGCTGGGGCTGTAGAATACACCGACTGCACCTCTGCTGAGGGGTAACTAAACAGGATATGACACTAAACAGTCTGATGGTGAGGTTCAAGTAATGCTGGGGCTTTGTGGAATGCGGAGCTTCCCCCCCCCGCTTCATTCCCATTACTCCCAGGTCCACTCTGGCCCGGCGTGGTAGCACCTGATAGGGCCCTATCTATGGGTTAAATAGAACCAACGGCATACTTATGCTAAACTGAATTGTTTGAGTAAACTGAATAGCTTGAAATAGAAATGTTTTTGACAATTAAACCGTACTTATATTTAAACTGCGTGCTTATGCTAAACTGAAACCGTACATAGATTTAAACTGCGTGCTTATGCTAAACTGAATTATTTGAAATAGAACTGTTTTATGACATTGAAACTGTTCTTACACTAAAGTGATTTGTTTAATATAGAACTATTTTGACATTCAACTGTGTGTAAACAAAATCTGTACTTATACTAAACTGAATTAGCGAAATTAGAACTGCTTGACTAACCTGAATAGCTTGAAATAGAAATGTTTTTCGCAATTAAACCGTGCTTACATTTAAACTACGTACTTATGCAAAACTGAATTATTTGAAATAGAACTGATTATTTGCATAAAAAATGAATTTGGCGTTAAATAACCTACAAAGATTGATATGCCATAAAATCCAACCAACCAATCCCTCTGCACGAGCAGGATATGACATTAGTTTAACCGGTCTGAATTCAGAGTTTTCCTTCTCCCGGAGCGGTTGCCATATGAGGGTCAAAGAACTCAGTCTGTCCAACTATTTACTCGTAGCTTTTGGGTGGATAATTTGATACATACTTTTCCTAAGGGAATTAGCAAATGCAAACAATCTCGTCCTAGATGTGACCTCGAACTGCCGTCTCCACTTGCTCCGAAAACAGCCATTACGCTACGAACACCTCCTTCATCTTTGATGCTCCCCAGAGTTTTGTTGGTTTCTCGCTCAACTGTGCCCCACTCATAACAATCAAGGAGATTGCATTCTGAATAGTTAGGCGGCCAGGTATTAGGGGTGAAATGTTCTTAGAAATTTTCTCATGGGCAAGTTGGGTGTGTGACATGGTGCATAATCCTGTTGCCAGACTTACGCAGCAACGCTATCCAGAGCAGCAATACCTCCACTAGGTATTTGATGTTGGCTCCTGTGCTGAATCTGAGGCCCTGCGGGAAGATGAATGGAAGTATATGTAACCATCGCTGGTAACCATTCCAAATACCATGAAGTGAACTGGTTTTCCTCATTATCGGTTATTCTGTGAGTTCATTATCTGATTCTAGCAACATTCTTCTCATCAGAGAAAAACCAAAGTATGTTCTGTCAGAGGGAATGGTTGAGTTTGTTAAAAAAACTTTGCAGTTTGGTCTTTCTTCTTGTTCTCTTTGGTCTGTGATAAAAATAAACCCTTTTTCATCTTGTATGAGAAATACCGAATGTCTTTATGTGCTGCCTGCGTAATGAGAAACTCGGACAATTCTGTCCTTGGCAATGGATCTGATTGACTTGCTGTGTTTGTGGCCAATCATCCCCTGGACGTCACCAAAAATTTTGGCAATTCTTTTCTTATTAGAAGGAACAGAATGAGGCTTTCCAGTTGCCGTACCTTCGTCATCACCATTGAACTGACCTAAGTCTTTTCGAATTCTCTGCACTGACTGATTGACACACAGTGAAATTTTTGTATTGGCATTGGCACTTCCGATGTGAATGTCATACAGTACAGCAAGCCATTTCTACATTTCTGCAGGAGTGATTTGCGTTATGGTCTTACGTTCATCACAGACAGTGCCCAACTGATAATGGTTTGCTGTACAGTAGACAAGACCAGAAGTAAACCCTGTGCATGCACGAAATTAATGATTTAATATTGTGGTAATTTATTTTCACACCCTTTGTGTGAGAGAGAGAAAGAAAGAAAGAGAGAGAGAGAGAGAGAGAGAGAGAGTGGGAATCTACAAATTGATAAGATTGATTTAATTTTTTTATATCATTTTACAAATTTATGCAATTTATAACATTTAACATATACACGTGTATTTTTTTATTCATGGGACATGCACACACACATGCAAACCTATACACACACACGCATATATATATATATATATATATATATATAGTCCTGGTCTGAGATTTACGCCGTTATCAGGACATGTGATAAGTTTTATTGAGATAGTTCTGCATTGTGCTCTAATATGATAATGTTTATATATATATATATATATATATATATATATATATATATAAGTTTTCTCGATCAATCACGATGAAGAAGCGCATACACGTGTGTGTTCGCGCACATATAAATACAATTCCTATAGTCTGACCTTCTTTAATCCAAAGAAAACCTGATCAAAAGGCCTTATTTAAATTTATTATCTCCATCACTTTAAAGTACTTAAAAGCTATGAGTGATGTATAAGTGGGTCAGAAATGTTTTGACAAGTTAGTAATGCGCAATTTATCTCTGTGACCTCGAGAACTTATAATTTCGGATAATCTCTCAAAACGACTAATCTGGCTCGGCTCAGGAACTTGTATAAGTGTTTGCTAATCTTAATTTAGTCTCGTACAAAGTCCCAAATGTAGGGTTCCCAGCTTGTTAACTGTCACTACATAGCAAAGCGCACCACCTGGAAATATGTTTTCAGGGCCAAAATATGATTACTACTTATCCATAGCTTCCCGGCAAAATTTTACGAAGCCACTTGATTTATATAGGTGGCTGCGGCAGCAATTTTTCAAAATAGCCCCTTGCAGGTGGTCAACCTTTGGAACTACATGCAATAACTGATATAATTAAGACCAAGGTTTCTCAAACTAATCCATATAGACTCCAAGGGTGAATAAAATTCTAACTGGGTAAAAAAAAAAAGAATAGGGATCCACAGTGGTGGGCGGGGGCTATCTATTGGTTTGCGTTAACAAATCCTGTTAGAACTGAAGAACAAAAATCGCTGGATCATGTAGACCAGTTGCCAGATATTGTACACCTAGCAAAATGACTGACTGGGGTTGATCACCACCAGCGATGTGTCTCGTTCAAAACATCCGGGTCATTTAAATGAACGAACGATCCAGCTCAGACCAAAATGATCCGGATCATTTCAGTGTGGTTAACGACACATATACACATATTTTTACGAAAGAAAACCTCTAAAAACAATGATCTTTTTAAAGAAATCATTTTTAGAATACCAAAAAAAGATTATTTAATAAGAGGAATGAAAATATAGATTTAAAGAAGATAAAAAAAGTGATAAAAAAGTAAAATTAAAATACAATCCCTGAAATATTCATTCTTATACATAACAGATTATAAAATGAATAAAATTAAAATTAATTTATGGTTAACAAAAAATCACGAAGGGACCCGAATTTTCACTTATTAAATCAGTTTCAGTATTGACTGATATTTGTTAGTGTGGATCTGATTATAAGATTCAATATTCCATTTATAATAACTTTTCTGTATTTTGTAAAATAAATTAATCTTGAAACCGAAAAACCTTTTTAAATTACCACCTCATAACATGGCATCAAGTGAAGCTAAGAAAAAATGCCAGCACTATTCAATTCATATAGGGTTGAATGGCAATTAAATTTGGTTATAAAGGTTGCATCAAGTAAAAAGGATTAAAAAACGAGTATAAATTACAATAATTCAGAAAACCAGATAAAGTATTCAAAATGAAGTCACCATCTCTAAATGACATATCAACCTTCGTAGGATATTTAAATTCATACATGTAGAAGAACAGTACTAATACTATTTAACCCATAACTGGGTGGTTCATATCTTTTCCAAGGATATTAGTCCGAAAGTGAACGAGTAGAGTTCAAACTTATTTACTTCGATGCCGAAAGCAAACATTTTAGCCATTACACCTCAGAGACTCCTCAAAAATCCGAGATGTTGACTTATTTTTACAATTTACACGTCTCCGACTATTGTCCTCAACCTGGTTGTTATATTCCTGACGTTTCAACTGCCGTATTCTCTGGACTTTTTCTAGTATCTTTCGTCTTAACCAGTAACCTTCTGTGAATTTCGAACCGGACCTTTATTTAATCCACGAGAGAAGTCTGCTTTTTGACGGAACTAGTACCAGCGCCCAAAAAAAATATTTCATGCCAAAACCATCTTTATAGAAAAACAATATAGATACTATTTAACGTACAGCTGGAGAGATAAGTAGGTTCATACATTTCCCAAGGATATCAGTCCGAAAATGAACGTAATAGTGCGACTGGAGTTCGAACTCACTTCGAGCACACAGTCTAGCACAGTCGTCATTGGGCCACGGACACGCCCCTTGGAGTGGTTAAGGAAAACGTACATGTTGACCACAAAAGACATCACAATGTTAGGATTGAAAACTGAAATCAATTTGCCTTGATGATTGAAAATCTACAACATAACAAATGAAAAACAAAAGATTCGAAACAGGATTCAGTGTTTGTTACAAAACTAAAAGAAATCGACTGAATTAAATCAAATTTACATAGACAAAACACTAATACACAAACAGAAGAAAATTGAGGCTAAAGTGAACAAAAGAGAAACAATGATGTATGGACAATTCGATGAAAGTGATATTCAGTGATGAATTTAAAAAATCTACATTGCCCAAGGCGATAATGCTGGAACTTTTGTCTGTTGCCTTTCATATGAAACATATAAAGATGACCGTAGGAAGAAATCAGGGGTGAAGTACCTGTGAAATTTTGGTTATTGTACGAACAGTGACATCGTAGTGAGTTCGAACTTCAGGCGTGCTATTACGTTCACTTTTTGGCCAAATAGCACTCAAAAAGGTATGGAACTCCTTATTCCCACAAATATCGGTTAAATAGTATCACTAATTTTCTTCTACAAGGATGGCTTTGACATTAAATAACCCACGAAGGTTTATATTCCTTTAAAAAAAGAAACCAAGCCTGAAGAAAACAAGTAGAGTTCCCCAGTCATTCATGATATGGGGTTGCGTGTCATTTAAAGGACCCGGGGGGATTGCAATTATTACCTCAACAATCTATACACATGTGTACCGGGCTATTGGCCAAATGAGTGTTCGCCAATGGTCCGGGAGACCGGGGTTCAATCCCAGGTTGAGTCATACCAAAGACTCAAAAAATGGTACTTGATGCTGCCTTGATTAACACTCAGCATTATAAGGTAAGGATCCAGGGTAAAAAGGAGCAATCCAGGAAAAGTAGTAGCGCCCTTCCCTACACTTCAGTGTAGTAGCTATTGAAAAGGGAGCCTTTATGTCACCCTCGACTAAGGTCACTAACTTTACTTATTGATAGAAAATTGGTTTCGAGATTCTGAAGTCATTTTTTAAGGACGATAATGTATCTTGTCAGTGTGAAAGGGATTAAAGCTTTTCTTCAGGAAAGGCATAAAAATCAATGGCATGTCCTGCGAACTGTCCGGATCTAAATCCATTTGAAAATACGTAGGAAATTTTTTTAAAAAGATGGTCCATGAGAAGATTTCATCCACCAAAAAGAACTGCTATTCTCTTTAGAAACAAATATTTCTTTGAATTCCTGGAAGAATTAAAGCTGTCATAAAAACTTGAGGAAAGGTAACTAATGATTAATCCATTTTTTTTTTTGTCAATGAAATCCATAATTTTTTCCTCAATATTGGGTTAGTGTATAACATTTTTCGTTTAAATGGTTTTGAAAAAATACCTATGATTTAAATAATTTAATCGAGTTTGTTTAAGGTGTATTTTATAAAGCCAGAATATTCAGCTATTAAATAAAAACTGTTTGGGATCTTATCTGTAATTAGTTTATTTACTGCCGAATAAAAAACCATGGTTAACATCCTTCAAATATCCTAATTCCACAATTTCAAAGCTCATGAGTACATTGAAATCCAGGATAATTTTCTCATTCAATCGATAGAAAATAGGTTTCGTGATGATGATGATGATGATGATGATGAAATCATTTTTAAGGACGATAATGCATCTTGTCACCGAATGAATGGGATTAAAGATTTTCCTCTGGAAAGACAGAAGAAATCAATGACATGTCCAGTGAACTGTCCGGATCTTAATCCAATAGAAAATTTATGTATCTGTGAGGGAGAATGAAGCAGCTGACTCTAGAATCTCTAATCTAATTAAATATTAAAGTACTATGCCATGATTTATAGCAAGTTTTCTTACCGTGATGAAAAATTAACGTGATCAAGTTTTTCTCACGGAAGGATTCAGATATTATAATAAAAATCAATAGTTACTCATTTTAATGTAGAAGGGCATTTCAAATCATTTTACAATAGAAATTCACTGAAAGCCAGAAAGAAAACCAAAACTGGAGCCTCCATATTGAATTCAGTGTAATGGGATAACATGGCATCTCTTTTTTTTACGGGTGGGTGGTATCCAGTCGGTGTATTCTAGGCCTCACCAAGAAAACGATGAAAAACTTGGCTAATAATTTTAATAATTGAATTTAATTTATTTGAGATGTGTTCCATAAAGCAAGAATGTTCTACGAAAAAACAAAAATTATTCTGTTGTTTTATTGATTGATTTTAACGGTTTGTCAACCTGCCAAGGGTTATTTTATGCCAATAGGTCACAGAATCACGTCCACAGTACGTTCATATTTCCATTTTTTTTTTTTTTTGTATAGCCTTTTTATGAGATTTTTGCTTATAGCAATATAATATCCAGTATTCCTCTCTAATACAAAAAATTTGCCCACAGTTATATGATATCAAATATTCCTATCTTGTATATATAATTTACTTACACATAATGATATCAAGTATTCCTATCTAATACAAATGATTTACACACAGTTGTATAGTTTCAAGTATTCCTATCAAATACCGATGATAACATGATTTAAAGTAATTGTTTATATTTAATAACAGTCATTCGTTTGCACACATATGGTTTCAAGTGAATAATAATCCTTAGTAAACAATTATCATCATCATCATCAAGACGTGCCGCCAGCACGGATATCCTTGACCATCTCTCGCCACTTTTCCCTATCGTTCATCACCTCCGGCAGGTCTTCTGGGTTACATCCTGTGTCCTCACATAGCTGCTGTATGTAAGTTCGGGCTGGTCGTCCTGCTTTTGCTTGGCCATATGTGGGGGGTCCATAGTAGTACGTCACTTACGAGCTCGTCTTTGCTTCTCCAGCAGTGTCCGGCGTGTCTGGCTCGTCTGACCTGTATAGTTTTCGTGATGGGAGGTAGGTGGCCGTACAGTTGGCGTCTCGTGGGATGTTGTCGCCAGGGCTTGTTCAGTATTGCTCTCAACATTCTTGTGTAGTTGCCGTCAAGTTTCTTCTCCAGCCGTTTGGTTAGCGTCCATGTATAAACAATTATAGTTTCAAGTAACTCTTCTTAATACAAATAATTTACAGTTATATGGCATCAAATATTCCAATCGAATACGGATGATTTTTGAATAGGTCTATAAAGGTCGGAGATGCCCGTTGTAGGAAATGGACACGGCGACACGAGATCAAATCCTGGACGAGACTGTTTGTATTTCACATAGCACTAATACTCTTGGGAAGTTATTCTCCCTCCTGCTATGGGTAAATAGTAGGGCAGACTGATTTCTTCAGCCTTGGTTAGGCAACTAGTCTAGGTTAAGGAAAACTCTGAATTCAAACCTATTAAACTTCGCTAAAAAATTGATATTGTGTCATATCCAGTCCGAGCGGAGGGGTTGGGTAAATATGATAAAGGTCGGCTGAAAAGTTAATAGGGGGATCAAGATATTCTCATGGAATGTGATGAAACGAGGTTTATTTTTCAATATAGTCACCTTTGCGATCCACACACGTCTTCCATTTGAGTTACAGTGCTTGGATTACATTGGTCAAAAAAATCAACAGCAGATATGACGTCAACATATGACCTTTTGAGTCTCTCTTGTATTTGACCGATAGATCAGACCATAGCAAGTGCTACCACTCCAGGTAAGAGTTGATTAGTGAGCAATACCGATGCCGTAGTATTGGTTTGGTTTCTTTGTTTATCGGAATATCAACCTTCTTGGGTTATCTAATGCCAAAGGCATACTTATAGTAGAACACTAGTGAGATTATTTAACCATTTGCTGGTGTGATACGAGGGTTCAAACTTTTACCAAGGGTATCAGTCCGAAAATGAATCTAATAGTGATCGAACTCGCTAACTCCATCGTCGCAATCCAGTAAGTTAACCACGACGCCACATTTCCCAAATCTTCAAAACTTGATTCTCACCATCCGATGCAGATTACCAAGTACACCCTATTTTTGTGGGGTAGGAGTCCTACCCCTCTGCGGTGGATTCAGCCAGGTTATTCTAAACCTCACTGACGGAGGGGGAAATTGTTTTGTGTCATAACTAATTCATTCATTTGCTGCAAAACAGATTTTAAAAAATAACCTAGATGCAGATCCAGAAAATGAGAGGATTCCATGATTTTCGCCAAGGGTTGTAATTTCTAGATGTGTACTAGAAATGTACCCCGTGTGTGGAGCGAGCGGGGCTGGCATGCATGTCTGTGTGTGGGCGCGCACTTGTTTACACGCATGTATTCGCTTGTACATTTGTGCACGTTTGAATATACACGTGGTGGGAAAGCTTTCTATTCCGTTTAATTGGTCTGTGTACGTGCGTGTAGTGTGCGTGGTGTGCCAGGAAAATAACTGCCTGCTCTCCCCATCTGCAACTGAATACAGTTCAGCGTGTCACATAGCATCACAAATACTTCCGAGCCTGGAGCCCAGCCGAGCCTGGAGCTCAGCCTGGTCATAGACCCCGCCCATGCCGAGTCCGACATCGATGCATGCAATAAAATAAAAAGGGCGAAATTATGACGTCTGTCCCGATCTGCTGCAAACCGATGCTATGGAAACAGATGTGACAGATGCAATGAGGCAAACGTTGCTGATGGGGAAATTAATAAAAAATAAAGAATAAAGAAAGAAAAAAGAAATATTTAAAGAAAAAAAAAGAATACTGAAGGAAGCAGAGAAAGAAGTGATAGGTGTAAGAGAGAGTACAGAGTGGTTGTAAACACATTAAGGGGAGTTAAGGAGGAGACCAATACGAAATGAAAAAGGGGAGGGAGGGGATGAAGGGTGATAGAAAAATAAATGGGTGAATAGATCGAAAATAGGGAAGAAGTTATGGATATTCTGTGCAGGGACAGTAACTGAAAGATAAAGAAAAAGAAGAGAAAGAAGATGAAGAAAGTGAAAAACAAGGGTACTAGAAGAAAGGAAGGAAAAGGAAAAGAGGAAGATAAGGGAGAGAAGGAACAGGATATTGAGAAAGAGAATTTTTTTAAAGGGCCGAAAAGAAGGGGAGAATTTTGGAAATGAAGAAGATAAGAGAGAGAAAGAAAGAGACATTGAGGAAGAAAGGGAATTTAAAAGGTGCAATGAGGAAAGGTAGGAGAGGGAAAGGAGGTAAAGAAGGAAGAGGATGAAAGGTTCATTGAGTAAAAGGAAAACGTGGGAGAAAAGAAAGAGGATGAAAAAAGCTTGAATAGAAGAAGAAGAAGAAGAAGAAGAAGAAGAAGAAGAAGAAGAAGAAGAAGAAGAAGAAGAAGAAGAAAGGTGCTGGAAAAGAGACAAGAGTTCGGAAGAGGAGAAAAAGAAAGAGAAGAAAACTAAAAGGAATTGAAAAAGAAAAAGATGAAAGAGAATGCAAAAAACAGTACAATTGGGGTGGGGGGATTTGTTTGTTTGTTTTTTTCTTTTTGATTTATTTTGTTTTAAAAGTCAAACAGAAGAAGAAGAGAAGGGAGAGGATGAAGACAAGAGGCAAAATAGATAAAATAGTATATGTATATAACAATATCTATAAGTAGTGCTGATCGGTATTCAAGTTCTTACAGACGGACAAAATGGTTTAAAGCATATCTTTTTCCAATATTTAGGAAAGTCTCTGAAGAAAATTCACATATATATATATATATATATATATATATATATATATATATATATATATATATAGTGTGTGTGTGTGTGTGTGTGTGTGTGTGTGTGTGTGTGTGTGTGTGTGTGAATTTTCTTCAAATACTTTCCTGCAACAACTTGATAGTCAGCATTGTTTAGCATTATTGGCACACACACACACACACACACACACATATATATATATATATATATATATATATATATATATATATATATATATATATATATATATGTGTGTGTGTGTGTGTGTGTGCCTTGGAATAGAAATCATAATAAATCAAAAATGCAATATGTCTTCATATTCTTATTTCCTATTAAAACAGTAAATTTGTTATAACCGTTAGTATCAGACGAGGTAATAAAATTAGAAAAAATTAATACTGTAGGGAGTAATGTATTATTATTATTATTATTATTATTATTATTATTATTATTATTATTGTTGTTGTTGTTGTTGTTGTTAATGATGATAAATAAGATTCACTAATAATCATTGTAATTATATCTGCAATGATGATGATGATGATAAATGGTAAAAAAAGACGAGATATGATTACAAAGATGATGATGATAATGACGATGGTGATGACTGGTTAATGAAGACGAAATAACGTTATTGATAGATAATGGTAGTGATGATGATGATGATGAATGGTTAAAAATGAATATGGTTCTAGAGGTGATTATATTGTTGATGATGATGATGATGATGATGATGATGATGATGTTGAAGAATGACAATTCATCAACATCATCATCCTCATCAACAATATAATCACCTCTGGAAAAAAAGACGAAATTGGCTCACAGAGATGAGGATGATGATGATGATGAAAATTGATAAAAAAGATGAAATATGGTTACAGAGAAGATGAGGAGGATGATGAATGGTAAAAAAATCGAAACATGGTTATAGAGATGGGGATAATGATGATTACGATGATGATGAATGATAAAAAACGATGAAATATGGCTACAAAGATGATGATGATGATGAAGATGAATGGTAAAAAGGACGAAATATGGTTACAGAGATGATGATGAGGATGATGATAATGAATGGTAAAAAGGACGAAATATGGTTACAGAGATGATGATAATTGATGACGTCCATGATGAATGATAAAAATAAACGAGGTATGATTACAGAGATAAGGATGATGATAAAAAGTAAAACTAAACGAAATATGGTTACAGAGATGACGATGATGATGATGATAAGTGGTAAAAGAAACAAAATATGGTTACAGAGATGATGATGATGATGATGATGATGATGATTGGTAAAAGAAACAAAATATGGTTTCAGAGATGATGATGATGAATGGTAAAAAAACGAAATATGATTACAAAAATGTGAATGGTGATGAATGGTAAAAAAAGACGAGATATGGTTACATTGATGATGATGGTCACAATGACGATGATGATAAATGATTAAAAAAAAAGATGAAATATGGTTAGAGATGATGATGGTGATAATAATGATTATGATCACAATCGACGAATAAAGAATTCCTCTAAAAGAAGAGAAAGACGACAGAAGCGACTGAAAGAAACAACGAGGTTGAGTTCATAGGGGTGCGGAGGCAGGTGCTTGGGGAAGAAGAGGAGGAGGAGAAGCGGGAGAGGATGGGGAGCTAGTGATCTATCGAACCGGCTTGAGTCGGTTATTGGTGGAATAGACGCTGGTGATCCCGAAAGCTGCGAAATGTTGGCGCGAAGAACTTGGTCGACGCGCAGGTTTTCGCTGGCAGAAGATATCGACCGACCGCGTCTAGGTTAGCCCCGAGTCTGTAGAACTTAGCACGTGACATCATTCCTCTACCTCTCCCTCCTTCCCGTCACGCCCCGCCCCAAGTCAGTGCATCCCTTCTCTGACTCCAGACAGCCATATAGCGCTCACTGCCTCGCGTGCACGTGACTCCACGCAGGAAAAGCGAGATTTCCAGTTTGAAAATAAAAACGAGGCCATTCATTTGTTTTTCTCATTTATCTTTTCTTCTTTTTTTTTTTCTTTCTTTTGTCACATTATTTTCTCTTGTATTTTCTCTTTAGCTGGGTTCGTTGTTTCTTACAACGTTCTTCTTTCTTTCCAGCATTTACACAGACAGCTTCCTTTCTTTCTTTCTTTCCTTCTTTCTTTCTTACCTTGGTTTTCCGAAATCTCCTTATTTCTTTCTTTCATGTATTTACCCAGATATCTTTCTTTTTCTGTTTCATTCTTTTTTCTTTCATTCTTAACAAGGTTTTCCAAAAATTTCATTTCAATTTTCTTTCTTTCTTTCTTTCTTTTTTCCCTTTCTTTTTTCTTTCTTTCTTTCTTTACACAAATCTCGTTCTTTCTTAATTTTCATATCTCTTTATTTCGTTTTCTTTCTTTCTTTTTTCTTTCTTTCTTTCTTTCTTTCTTTCTTTCTTTCTTTCTTCAAAGCTTTTATTTTCTTTCATTCTTTTTCTTTTACTAGGTGTCTATCGACATTTCCATTTCTTTCTTTCTTACTTCTTTCTTTCCCAGATTCACCCAGATATCTTTCTTTCTTTCTTTCTTTCTCAAAATCTCTTTCTTTCTTTCTTTCTTTCTTTCTTCATATCTCCTACTTTCTTTGATTCTTTTTTCTTTTCTTGGTGTCTCTCGATGTTTCCATTTCTTGCTTCCTTTCTTTCTTTCTTTCTTTCTTTCTTATCTTATCTTATATTTTTTCAATCTTTCTTTCTTAGTTATCCCCCAGACCTTTCTCTTACGTTCCTTTTTTTTTCTTATTGCGTTTTCTTCGTTATTTTCCTTTTCTTTTTTATTAATTTCGATTCCTCTTTCTTCGAAATTAAAATTTCTTTCTATCTTTTCTCTCTTTCTATCTTTCTTTGGTTTTTCCAAAGTTTCTAGTTTCATTCATTCTTTATTTATTTATTATTGTCACCAGATCTCTCCATTTCTTTCTTTCTTTCTGAGATTTTCACCAAATATCTTTCATTCTTTCTTCTATTTCAACCGTGTATCTATCTATTCATTTATTTCCTTCATTCTTACCTTGGTTTTCCCAAACCTTTAACTTTCATTCTTTCTTCATTGTTCGCTATTTGTTTATATCTGTCTTGCTTTCTCTATGTATTTATTTATTAACTTATTTATTAGCTCTTTTCCCCGAACCTCTTTCTTTCTTTCTTTTAATCTCTTTCTTTCTTTTAATCTCTTTCTTTCTTTCTTTCTTTTAATCTCTTTCTTTCTTTCTTTCCTTCTTTTAATCTCTTTCTTTCTTTCTTTCTTTTAATCCCTTTCTTTCTTTCTTTCTTTTAATCTCATTCTTTCTTTCTTTCTTTCTTTTAATCTAATTCTTTCTTTCTTTCTTTCTTTCTTTTAATCTCATTCTTTCTTTCTTTCTTTCTATTAATCTCTTTTTTCTTTCTTTCTTTCTTTTTTTCTTTTAATCTCTTTCTTTTAATCTCTTTCTTTCTTTTAATCTCTTTCTTTCATTCTTTCTTTTAATTTCTTTCTTTCTTTCTTTCTTTAAACTTTTAAATTATTCTATTTCTTGTCTTCCTTGGGTCTTTTCTTCAGAGAACTCAATTCCTCATTATCCATTCATTCTTTCTTTTTTCTATTTCATTTCTTTTCCTATATGTTAGATTAATTTTGCCTAAGAGATTGGCAATTAGAAGCACTGTTTACTACTGTTGCACCTTTTTCTAGGAAATCAATAGATGGGTTCTTTCATGCACCAGAATTCAGTCAGCATGACCCTCTTTACTGACTGCTGTGCCTAGAACCTTTTTTTTACCGGAGAGTCAGTGTGTTTTCACTCAGGGACTATCTTTTCGATTCAGACTCGTTGTAGCAAACCCATGTTTAACCCATTTGTAAATATCATTTTAGCTAAAACAAGTTTTTCTGTACACACCATACATTCTTCTGTAAACTTCACATGGTTTGCACTTCCAACCGCCAAAAGTTTGATGACAGACCCCTGTTCATGCCTGCATCTCTCTGTTTGATTTGCCACCATTTTGAATAGCCTCAAAATAAATATTTTTTAGAGTTTTCTAATAGTTTTTTGTGATAAACCAACTGCAAATAATCCAGAGTTGACAATTATGGAAAAAAATTGTGAAAAAACGAATTATTTTTATTTCCATTTTTTATTGAATAACCCATATATATATATATATATATATATAATTACTTTCTGTGTTTGTTCTTTCTCTCCCATTCAGTTCAAGTTACATTTTACTTTATTTCATACTTTCTTTTTCTTCCTTCTTTTTATTTCCGGTTTTCCATCTTTTTCAATGAGCCAATTCATTCATTTTGTTATCTTCTACATATTCTCCACTCTTTCATAATTCAATTTGCTTTATTTTCGTCGACATTATTTTTTCTATGTTGTCTTCCTTCCTATTCAGTCATTTATTACCTTCCCTTGACTTCTTTTCATTTTTTTACCTTTTTTTTTTTTTTATCTGTGTCAATATTTTCCATACCCTTAATTCCCTTTATCTTGCTCATCTTTTTTTCTATTTTTTTCTCTGCATTCTTTTTCAATTTACAAATCGGAAATCCTTCCCCTACCAATCAAAACAATCGGTTACAAACTTGCAGTATAAAAAGAAAAAGAAAAAATAGAAAGTACTTGATTTAATTAAAATACAGTCATGACAGATGTACCCTATCGCTTGTCAACTATATCGGTCGTCTGCTTTTTTTCCTTTCTATACAATTCACATCATGTCTTATTGAAAGATACTTTTTTCTTTATCAGAGTGATAGTGAGATTTACGAAAGGAATTTCTTTCACACCTGTTCCAACATTTTTGTCTCGTACTGCATATAAAAATATACATGAGAAAAAAATGTGACTGCGTAAAACCGGTGATGTTTTAAGTATATTTATATCTTTAAAAAAGTATAAATATACCTAAAAGAAAAAGTATAAATATACCTAAAAGAATAAGTATAAATATACCTAAAAAAAAGATCACCGGTTTTACTCGTTTAAAATTGATGGTGAAGAAGAAGGATATTTTTTGCTGTAATTGTAATGAGGCTACCCCTTCAGTCAGAATACGTTTTAGAAAAAACATACTTCTAAACATAGCTATAAATATCTTATGACAAAACTAAGTAAACATTTCGACATATTTTGCCCAGTCGGCTATGGCTGTAGAATACTTCAACTGCATCTTTGCAGAGGGTAAGACTTTCCCAACGAGTATCCGGGATATGAGATGAAACAATCTGATGGTACTATTTACCAACCCCTCCGCTCGGGCAGGATATGACACAAGGTCAATTTTTAAGCGGAGTTTAACAGGTTTGAATTCAGAGTTTTCCTTCTCCTAGACTAGTTGCCTAACCAAGGCTGAAGAACCTAGTCTGTCCTACTATTTACCCATAGCTGGAGGGAGAATAATTGGATTCATACCTTTCCCAAGGGTATTAGTGCTATGTGAAACAATCTGATGGTGAGGCTTTGGGAAATGTGGAGTACCCATTCATTACCATGGCTCCAAGGTTAACTCTGACCCGGAGTGGTAGCACCTGATAGAGTCCTATCTATGGGTCAAATAAAACTTTGACCTTTAAACTGTCGGGAAACAAATGAGTTAAGCTAGATTTAATTGTTTGAAATAAAACTAGTTGATCATTTGACTGTGTGTAAACAAATGACAAAAGTTTAATTGAATTGTTAGTGATATATAACAATACTTTGAACCATTTAAATGAGTGCAACGAATGAATAGTGTTCAAGAGAATAATTAGAGTTAAATAACAATACTTGTTACCATTCAACTGTGTGCAACAAATAATAAATAGAATTATGCGCGTTAGATAGAAATGCAAGAAATAATTTAACTGTGTGCAAAAAAAGAGCTCAGACTCATTTTAAAAAGTTATCAACAAAATGTATTTTCAAATCATATATTTAATATATATGTATAAAGAGGATTTGGCATTAAATAACCTGCAATGGTTGATATGCCATAAAACCCAACCAAACCAAATCATATATATTTGATATATATCTATAAAGAGGATTTGGCGTTAAATAACCTACAATGGTTGATGTGCTATAAAACCCAACCAAACCAAATCATATATATCTAATATATATGCATAAAAAGGATTTGGCGTTAAATAACCTTAAATGGTTGATATGCCATAAAACTAAACCAAACCAAACCATATTTATTTAATATATAAGTATAAACAGGATTTGGCACTTTGAAACCTACAATGGTTGATATGCCATAAAATCCAACAAAATAAAATTCTGTATATTTTCTATTAATACTTGAGTAAGTCAAACGTTTTGTGTCATTTAGTACGATTATCTGGTGACCGACGCAGTCCAAGCTGTAGTTGATATTCCTTGTGTTTGGTAATATCCTTGCATTTGGTGCGCTAACATGTTGAGCATGGCTTCACTTCGTGTGTGATTAGAAGTAGCTAGTCTAAATCGGGAACTTATGCTTTACGATCTCGAACTGGACAATAAAGCTGCAGAAGTAAGCAAAAACATTTGTTGGGTGAAAGGTGAAGACACATCTGATCACGGTGTCTTAACCAAATGGTTTAAGAAAATTTGCTCGGGTTGAAAGAATCTCGAAGATCAAACATGGTCAGGAAGCCTAAAACCATGGATCCCGAGATCGTGCTCTATGCCATTGAGGTAAATCTAGCGAGTAGCCCGCCAAGAGTATCAGGTGAGTACGGCATCTTACAATCCAGTATCGTTCTTCACCTTTACAACCTTGGCAAAAGCACCAGGAGCTGTCGAATTGTACCTTACGTTACCAAAATTTCGTAAAACTTTTAACTCACCTTAGTATTTTTATACATTTGATATCAATAACTGGGAAGAGTTTGTCTGTCCTCTATAGACACGACTCTGTCGATGGGGCCAAGAACACGACTGTATCCCGACGAAGGAATATTGTTGTAAATTGACCATCGACCAGGCCAAACATGCCATTCCAAAGTGATGCACCGGAGGGAAGTGACACATTCCGATGGCGGTTATGGGAAAAATCGCGTAGGCGGGCTTGGCAGACAATATGGGAAAAGGTAAAATTCCATGGTACAGTCGTAGACTGATGCACCGGAAGGGAGTGACCTGTGAACTGCATGACAGTTATTTCCGCTTGATGACGATCAAACATGCCATTCCAAAGATATTGAGTGGGCGATTGAACTATTATATAATTCGGTGAAGACAGGAAGTCAGTGAGTTTTGAGACCAATTGGTGACAAGATGCGGTAGAGAAAGCCCGCACCCAGCAGAGTGGGCCCCGGGCCTCCAGTTGAGCAAACCTGGAGAAAGAGAGTGAGAGGTACATATTTTTGAAGAACTGTGTCGCTCGTCTTCATTGCCTTGTCGTCATTATCATTGTGTTGTTGTATTCTGCATGAATCTGCATGTGACTATACAACAATCATACCTACACCCCTCTAATACAGTATTCTGGATATGACACTAAACTACATCCAGTAGTGAGACTTCACCTCAAGTAAAGTATAAACGAACACTTCGTTGTTATTAAACTCAGTTTCATTATGACCCGGAGTGGTACTTGTTAAGATTACATCTAAGGGTAAAAAATAAAGTAAAGTTAGCGACCGTAGTCGAGGGCGACCAGAAGGCTCCCTTTTCAATAGCTTCTACACCGAGGTGTAGGGAGAGCGCTACTTCTTTCCCTGGATTGCTCCACTTTACCCTTAATACGTACCTTATATTGCTGAGTGTTAAGCAAGGGGATATCAAGTACCATTTTTAAAGTCTTTGGTATGACGCGACCTGGGATTGAACCCGTACCATTGGCGAACACTCTACCCACTTGGCCAATGAGCCGGTTATCTGTTTAGAAATTATTAATCCTATTTACCAACCCCTCCGATCGGGCAGGATATGACACAGGGTCAATTTTTAAGCGGAGTTTAACAGGTTTGAATTCAGAGTTTTCCTTCTCCTAGACTAGTTTCCTCACCAAGGTTGAAGAACTCAGTCTGTCCTACTATTTACCTATAGCTGGAGGGACAGAACAATTGGATTCATACCTTTCACAAGGGTATTAGTGCTATGTGAAATGCAATCAGTCTCGTCCAGGATTTGAACTCGTGTCGCCGTATCCATTTCCTACGACGATAACCATTACACCACGAGCACCTCCAAAAAAATTATTAATAATAGAATGGAATGCTTAAAATCATGCGTTGTAGAGCCATTTTGTTCTTCTTCGACTTGAGTTTGGTTTGGTTTGGTTTAGTTTTGGACTTATTAACCACCGGAGACGACTAATATATTTCAACGCCTGATGTTGGAGAAATGACGGTTCTGAAATAGTCCTGGAAGACTTTTCCTCACTACAGAGTGATATTTGACAAACGTCCCACCAGACGGACGAGTGTGGCTTTAGGCTTTTTTAGGTGTGTCTGGACCGTTGTCCAGAAGCGCCCGGCGGCTCCAAAAATGCCTCGGGCCCCGTCGATATTCCCTTAAAGAGGCGCCTCAGGCGCCAGGCAATAAACCCAGCCCCTCCAAGGAAGGTTAGAGCCTGGGGGACGGTTCTTCTGAGGCTCGAGGATGCCGGTCAAGGCATTATCTGATCTTCCGCAATATAAAAACTATTTCGTTTTGTATTTCTTAGCATCGCACTCTTGTAATTTTTAAAAATGTAGCATTACCTTATTTAAAGGTAAAACTATTAGTCACAGTATGTTGATTTAATTTCTATGTTAAACTGCATATATATCTTCTAATGGAGATTATGTGTTTGAAAAGGAAACGACGACACCATCACGGTTCGGTTTCTTTGTTTTGTTTAATGGCATATCAACTCTTTTTAGGTTATTTTAATGCCAAACCCGTTCTCCTAGAAGAACAGTAGTGGTACTATTTAACCCATAGCTGGGAGGATAAGGGGGCTCATACCTTTCCCAAGGTATTTGCCCGAAAGTGAACGTAACAGCATGATTGGAGTACGAACTCGCGTACTACGATTCCGCAGTCCAACGCTTTAACCATTACGACACCCCGACACCATCACCCTATATTCTCTTATTAAATAATCATTAAATAGCATATTATGTATTAACGATTTCTTTATTAAAGTTGAGTTGTGTTAGGTAGGTTTCGTTTCTTTGTTTAAAGAAAATCTTTTTGACTCTTACTTAACTGGATCTGCCTCAAAACAGCCCATATTAGTAATTTACAAAGCTCTTTGCTTCGATGTGGCACAAGGCCGAATGAATGGGGCACCCAATGAGACTCGAACTCACTCGTGTAGGGTTGCGAGTCTAGCTTGCTAACCGTTACACCACCAGAGATGCCCTTTGCTAACCGTTACACCACCAGAGATGCCCAAAACAGTCCATATTGTGTAATTTACAAAGCGCTTTGCTTTGATGTGGCGCAAGGCCGAATGAATGGGGCGCCCAATGAGACACGAACTCACTCGTGTAGGTCTGCTAGTCTAGCTTGCTAACCGTTACACCACCAGAGATGCCCAAAACATTCCATATTATGTAATTTACAAAGCGCTTTGCTTTGATGTGGCGCAAGGCCGAATGAATGGGGCGCCCAATGAGACACGAACTCACTCGTGTAGGTCTGCTAGTCTAGCTTGCTAACCGTTACACCACCAGAGATGCCCAAAACATTCCATATTATGTAATTTACAAAGCGCTTTGCTTTGATGTGGCGCAAGGCCAAATGAATGGGGCGCCCAATGAGACACGAACTCACTCGTGTAGGTCTGCTAGTCTAGCTTGCTAACCGTTACACCACCAGAGATGCTCAAAACATTCCATATTAATGCGTTTAAAATGCTGCTAAGTGTCTTATATATTGCTAAGAAATAAAAATTTACATAGCATATGTTGTAGATAATTTACATCCGGGCTTTAACAAACCTGGGTTTGATAAATAATTACCTTGTTTTCATTGATTTCTTGTATTGTTTTTTTATAAACGTATTAAAAACAAAACTATGTACAATTTTATGTAGAAATCAATTTAAACAAAATAAAAAAACTTACTGTAATATTTTAATGTACGTTCTTATCTAGTTTTATTAATCTTCCTTATATTTTATAATATTAAAATTTAGATACTTGCGCCCGGCGGAGGGCGAATATTTTCGCAAGTGTATACTGAGTATTCAGTCACATGCTTATGGGAGAACTTTTATGATACAATTTCGGTCTTTACATGATCATCATTCCTGTCAGCACATTCTTGGATTCTTCAACAGGTGATTAAAAGAATGTTAATATTTCTATGGGAGTATCTTAATTAGAAAAGCCAAACTGATGTGGAGACCACCTGCGGAAGATACCAATAATTTGTTGGCAGGGATGGTGAAGAGGTGGGGATTTTAAAATCAAATCATAAGGGAACTCCCATAGAATTGTTAACATTTTTTTTTCAAAGCCCTGCATATATACTCACGTCAAGGTCAAACATCTGTGGAGATGGTAGTTGACAGTTGTAAATCACAACCTCCGCAGATGTTTGACCTCAGGGTCAGAACCCGTTACCAGGTTGTATACACGATAACGCATTAGTTCATAGTTTTAACACTTTAACACACACACACACACACACACACACACACACACACACACACACACACACACACAGTGTAGAGTTGGTAGTTGTCATAGACGTTTCTTAGAAATTAACGAAAAATAATTACTATCTATACAAGATCTGAAGATCTATTTTTGCATCGGGAAGCTGAAGGATTTGCAACCAACCAGATTTTGAGGTGTCTTTTAAAAGTTTTAAAAAACAATTTAATCATAGGTCTGCCTTCAACTTCAGAGTGGTTCTATCCCAAATATTGGCCACTATAGAAAAAAAAATTGCATACATTGGCCTAATGAGTTGAGTGTTCGCCAATGGTCCGAGATACTGGGGTTCAATCCCAGGTCGAGTCATACCAAAGACGCAAAAAAAACACTCAGCATTATAAGGTAAGTATCAAGGGTAAAGTGGAGCAGTCCAGGGAATGGAGTAGTGCTCTCCCCTACACCTCGGTGTAGTAGCTATTGAAAAGGGAGCCTTCGGGTCATCCTCGACTAAAATCGCCAACTTTACTTTTACTTATATATATATCATCATCATCATGTCGTGCCGCCAGCACGGATATCCTTGACCATCTCTCGCCACTTTTCCCTATCGTTCATCGCCTCCGGCAGGTCTTCTGGGTTACATCCTGTGTCCTCACATAGCTGCTGTATGTAAGTTCGGGCTGGTCGTCCTGCTTTTGCTTGGCCATATGTGGGGGTCCATAGTAGTACGTCACTTACGAGCTCGTCTTTGCTTCTCCAGCAGTGTCCGGCGTGTCTGGCTCGTCTGACCTGTATAGTTTTCGTGATGGGAGGCAGGTGGCCGTACAGTTGGCGTCTCGTGGGGTGTTGTCGCCAGGACTTGTTCAATATTGCCCTCAGCATTCTTGTGTAGTTGCCGTCAAGTTTCTTCTCCAGCCGTTTGGTTAGCGTCCATGTAGTGCATCCATATAGCAGTATCGATACAACCGCTGCCTGGAAGAAACTGCGCTTCATTTCATCGGTCAGGTCTGATTTCGATATTATTGAGAGCCTATCTATAGCCGTCCATGCTTTCGTCAGCCGTGTGTCGATGTCGTTTTCTGTTGATGAGACGCTACTTCCTAGGTAGGTGAATTTGTCCACTAGCCTCAGAGGGGCTCCGTCTAGAGTGGTAATGTTGCCCGTTTGGTTGTAACACATATATTCAGTTTTGTTTGCATTGACATGGAGGCCAATGCCTGCTGCAGCTCGTTCCAAACTATGCAGTAGTGTCTCTGCTTGATTAGGCGTATTCGCCAGTAACGCTAAATCATCAGCGTAGTCGGCGTCTGTGATTGTTTTTGCGGGGTACCTTTTGCTTCTTTTCTTAGTCAGCTCGAAGCCATTTTCTCTGATTTTGTCGATCGAAGCTCTAAGCACGTAGTCTAGACAGATGATAAAGAGGTATGGGGCTAGTGTGTCTCCTTGTAGTACTCCTGCAACAATGTCGAAGTATTCCGTGTCCCCATCTGGTGAACGTACTTTCACTTTTGTGTTTTTGTAGAGGATCATTATTGCTGCTACGGTTTCTTTAGGTAGGCCGTATGCTAGTAGGATTAGTTCCATTTTCCCTCTGTGGATGGAATCGAAGGCCTTGGTAAAGTCGACAAATAGTAATGTCGCCTGAAGGTTTTTTGCCCGGACGCCTTCAAGGATTCTACGGATGGTCAATATTTGTGAGGTTGTGGATCTATTTCTATGGATGTAAGTGTTATCCCTCGGTAGTTCTTGGCTAATCCGAGGTCGCCTTTTTTAGGGAAAGGAAGGATGCATCCCTTCATCCATCTTTCTATCCTATTTTGACTATAGACAGCGTTGCATTGTCGGAGCAGTATATCGTCGAATTGTCTAGTCTTCCACACTTCTGGGGGGATCTCGTCTAGCCCTGCAGCTTTCCTATTTTTAATTTTTTTAAGAACCGAGTCGAGTTCTTCTTTGGTGAAAGGCCCTAGTTTAATGCCTAATTGCTTACTGATAATTCTGGTGATCGGTTCATCCGTTATTTTCGGTGGGCTTCCTAGTAGATTTTTGAAATGCTGTTCCCACAGTTTTACTCTTTCTTGTTGGCTTGCAACTTTCAATTTTGCTTTGGCTGTGCTCTTCCTTCTACTTACTTCGTTTATTGTTTGCCAGGCTATCCTGGATTGTCTATCTTCCACCGAGTCTCTAATCTTGTCTATCTGATTTTGTATGTATTCTGCCTGTTCTTTTAGATATATTCCTGCTAAATGATATCGTGCTTTTTCTAGTTTTCGGGCATTTGTATTTGTTGGGTTCTTTCGATAGCTTTTGGAGGCAGTTTTCACGAGTGCACGTTTTTCTCTAACCTCTGGCGTTTCCCAAGGGACTCTATATTTAGTTCTAGGTTTTGTTGGGATACACTTTGATGCCGCCTCTAGGTGTGCTTCAACAAAGTTTTCATATTCGTCATTTGGGGTAACTTTTTCTGTCTTCTCTTGTAGTGTTTCGAATCTGTTTCTTAATTCTAATGCATATTTGTCTCTAATGTCTCCGTTGTTAAGTAGGGCCCAGTCATAGCGCCTAGTTGTCACTGTTCGTGTGGTGTTTTTTCGTAGGCTTAGACGTATTTTGGCCGTGACTATTCGATGATCGGAGGACACACCCTCGAAAGTGGAGTATGCTTCGCAATTCCTCGCACTATTTTTCCATTTTCTGTTTATAAAGAGGTAGTCTATCTGTGCTTTACTCTTGTTCGCGTATGTGTGAGTCCATAATTTTCCCTCCCTTTTTTGAAAGTTTGTATTGAGACATGTTAATCTATTTTTTATCATGAAATCAATTAGATGTTGTCCATTCCTGTTTGACGTGTTGTGTAGGCTGTATTTGTTGTTTCTGTTTTTCCCGATTTGTGCATTCATATCTCCGCCAATGACTAGCAGGTTGTGTTTCGGAATGCTACGTACTAGGGAGGATAGCTCCTCGTAGAAGGTGACTAGTTCGGTTTCTTCGCTAACATTGGTAGGGCTGTAGCAGGAGATGATCGTTGCTTTGGGATTGCCATTAAACGTTGCGGTCATCATCCTAGGTTGTATTCTCTCAATGCTATTAAGTGTTTTTAGCGCTCTTGGTCCTATAAGCATTCCCACCCCTCCTACCGATGCATTCACAGAGTTTTTCCATGCCGATACAGTCACCAGCATCCATCCATTGCCAGTTTCGTGATATTTGATATCTTCGGTGTGAGTGTATCGATGTTCTTGTATACAGATTATGTCTATCTTATGTTCTACGGCTGATGCAGTTAGCTCTGGTAGTTGACCTATTCTATTTAGGGTTCTAACGTTAAATGTCGCTATCTGTATTGTTTGTTTGCATTTTAGTAGTTTGAGCTCTGTAGCTGATTTTTCGAACACTGAGGCCAGGGCTCCAACCTCAGCAGGACGCGCCCCTTTTTTACCCGCGCGAAGAGCGATGCGGTTTGTGAATGCGGTTTGAGTATGAGTCATGGTTATCTTTCGATGGCTGTTTTTATTCTCATCTATAGAAGCCACTCTTGTAGATGAGCAGCAGTAGTTCCCCGATCGAACTGACAATCCTGAGTGTTAAGCCACAAGACTCAAACGTTCAGGAAATATATATATATATATATATGAAAATAGAAGTTAATCCGACGGTACATAAATGATGTCCAAATATAAAAAAAACAAGGTATCAAAAAGTTGATTTTATTTATAGTTGAATTATTTGCCAACGTAAAACAATTCGGTTTTTTTTAGATTTTACCATCATCAGGGTTTTTAAATATATAGACTTTTTTTTCTGATTTATATTTAATCAAATATAATTCTATATCGATGCTGTTCGTAATCAAATCTATACGCTCTATCAATGATTTGCCAAGTCGGCTGGGGCAGTAGAATACACCGACTGCACCTCTGCAGAGGGTAATACCCTTCCCAAAGTGTGTCCTGGATATGACACTAAACAATCTGATGGTGAGGTTCCAGTAATGCTGGAGCTTTGGAGAATGCTGAGTACCCTGTCATTGCCATCGCTCCCAGGTCCACTCTGGCCCGGAGTGGTAGCACCCGACAGGGTGTTATCTATGGGTCAAATAGAACTAAACTGCGTACTTATACAAAACTGAATTGTTTGAAATAGAACTGTTTTGATATTTTACTGTGTGTAAACAAAAACTATATTTATACTTAACTGAAGTGTTTGAATTAGAACTGTTTAACTAAACTGAATAACTTGAAATAGAAATGTTTTTGACCATTAAACTGTGTACTTATGCTAAACTGGATTGTTTGAAATAAAAATATCTATTTGTATAAAAATGGCTTTGGCATTAAATAACCTGCAAAGATTGGTATCCCATAAAACCCAAACAAACAAACAAACAAACAAACATTAAATATAACTCAGAAGATACATCTTAAACTGGGACTGATGGTGAGGAATTCAACAAATGTCAGATCGTCTGCACTACTAAAGTTCCGCCATTTTTATGATGATCTTACAGAAATTACCCGGAATATTTAGGATAATTCCTGGAAAAAAAATAAACTGATTTTTGATAGGATTGTTTGATTTTGAATGCCCAAAGAAAACTACTTCTTATGTCAATGAAACATTAAGTAATCACAAGGTAGCTATGATCTATAAGAGACGGAACTCATTCAGACGCTTAACATTTATAGAGATGAGATGTCACTTTTAAAGCACTAAATTTTTTTATCTGAAGGAATAATGAATTTTGTGTATTTATATGGTGTTTTACAATTTTTGATTGTAAAGTTGGCGACCTGTAGTCGAGGGTGACTAGAAGCCTCCCTTTTCAATAGCTACTACACCGAGAAAACCGACTCATTGGTCTAGTGAGTAAAGTGTTCGCCAATGGTCCGAGAGACCTAGGTTCAATCCCAGGTCGGGACATACCAAAGACTTTTAAAATTGTACTTGATACTACCTTGCTTAACACTCAGCATTATAAGGTAAGGACCAAGATTAAAGTGGAGCAATCCAGGGAATGGAGTAGTGCTCTCCCCTACACCTCGGTGTAGTAGCTCTTGAAAAAGAAGCCTTCGGGTCACCTTCGACTGAGGTTGCCAACAACAAAGGCCTATGAATTTTTAAAAGAAACGAAAAAATGAGAAAATTTTAAACATTATATTTCCGTTTGTGATGTTCTGATTCAAATCTATGTAATACAAATTAGTATTCTGAAATTTATTTTTCATTAATCTTTTTTAAAAGGAAATACGTTACGTTTTTACGATAAATTATGCCGGAAAATCGCAAGTGTAAGGTATGTTAAGAGAGAGAGAGAAAGAGGGAGGGAGAGGGAGAGTTGAAACAGTTAATCACATGCACGAATGCAGCAAACTAGCACAAAGGAAACTTAGGAGCTTACATGACAAGGTGGGGAAGGTGATCCACTGAGAACTGTGCAAGAAACTGATTTTTGACCATACTGATAAATATTAAATGCACAAACCTGAGTCTGTTCAATAAAATGAGACCCAATCATTGTTGGAGCAATTGAAACCACAGCATTGATAAAATCGACTAGAATACTTACATGAGTCTCGATGAACTAAGGAGACTTTCTGACACTCAATTTCCAGTTGTAAATTCACCAGTTGGAACTGGTGTAAAGATAATAATAATGAAATGATCCTTAAAGGCTTGATAAGGAGGAAGAGCCAAACCATACATACTCTAGCATGATTGAGATCGTCCAGAATTCTGTGAAAAGTCCAGTAGACTTAAGGAGACTTGCTGTCACTCCAGTAAAAGACCATCAGCTAACGCAGGTACGAGTAGGGACCATTCAAACTACTACATTATTCAGAACGGCCAGAATACTGAGAAGAGTCCGGGAGACTTGAGGAGACTTGCTGTCACTCAGACTCCAGTGAAAAACAATCAGCTAACGCTGATGTGAAAAACTCAAATGAGTAAACAATAATAATAATAATAATAATAATAATAATAATCGCAGAAGGAATATAAGACTAGACACGACTGGGTCGGCAAGGTGATCCACTGGGAGATGTGCAAGAAATTTAAATTTGACCATACGAACAAATGGTATATGCGCAACCCAGCATCTGTCCTAGAAAATAATATACATAAACTCCCATGGGACTTTGACATACACACGGATCACCTAATCTCGACCAGAAGACCAGACCTAATAATAATCAACAAAAAAAAGAACTTGCAAAATTGTCGACATTGCTGTCCCGGCTGACCACAGAATAAAACTGAAAGAATGTGAAAAGAAGGATAAGTACCTGGACCTTGCAAGGGAATTGAACAAACTATGGAACATGCAGGTGACAATTATACCAATTGTAATTGGTGCGTTTGGAACAGTAACTAAAGGATTACTAAAGGGACTGGAGGACTTGGAAGTTGGCGGACGAGTGGAGACCATCCAAACTACTGCGTTATTGAGAACGGCCAGAATACTGAGAAGAGTCCTGTAGACTTGAGGAGACTTGCTGTCACTCAAACTCCAGTGAAAGACCATCAGCTAACGCTGATGTGAAAAACTCTAATGAGTAAATAATAATAATAATAATAATAATAACTTGAAAATATTGGAAACGGACAACATCAAACAAGAGGAGATGAAATAAAAAAAAATTGAAAAGAGTATCTCAGGAGAACGAGAGAACTGTTTTGATATTTAAACAGCGTACTTATGTTAAACTGAATTTTTTTGAAATAGAAATGTTTTAGAGATTGAAACTGTACTGACGCTATACTGAATTGTTCGAAATAGAACTGTCTTGACATTTATTTATACATGCAAACTACGTACTTATGCTAAACTGAAGTGTTTAAAATAGAAATGTTCTGGTATTTAACTGTATGTTAACAAAAACTATACTTATACGAAACTGAATTGTTTGAATTAGAACTGTTTGACTAAATTGAATAGCTTGAAACAGAAATTTTTCTGACAATCAAACTGTGTACTTATGCTAAACTGAATTGTTTGAAATAGAACTGATTTTTTATATAAAAATGAATTTGGCTTTAAATAATCTGCAATGGTTGATATGCCATAAACCTCAACCAACCAACCAGAAACAACACAAACAACACAAAGGTCAAAAGAAAAACAATAAGTAGGAAATAGATATGGGAAGAAACAAGCAAAATCTCACATGAGAAGACTTAGACATGGCCAAGAAAATAAAAATCTCTTCTAATAGCAACTCAAACCAACGCCATAAGGATCAACTATGTTAAAGTAAAAATAGATAAGACGCAACAAAATAGCAAATGTAGGTTATGTGGTGATAGAGACGAGACGAATTATCACATAATAAGCGAATGCAAAAAATCAACCCTATATTAGTATAAGACTAGACTCGACTAGCTGAGAAAGGTGATCCAATGGGAATTGTGCAAGAAATTTAAATCTACCATATGAACAAGTGGTGTATGCACAACCTGAAATCCGACCAGGAAAATGAGACGAACAAACTTTTCTGGGATTTTGAGATACAAACGGATCACCTAATCTTGGCCAGACAACCAGACCTAGATAGTCAACTACAAAAAAAAAGGATCTGCTTAATAGTGGATTTGCCGTCCTGGTAGACTACAGAGTAAAACTAAAAGAAAGTGAAAAGAGAGATAAATACCTTGACCTTACCAGAATTTTTTTTTTAAAAAAACTATGGAGCATGAAGGTGACGATGATACCAATTATGATTGGTGCACTCAGAACAATCCCTAGAGGCTTGGTAAAGGGACTGGAAAACTTGGAAATCAGAGGATAAAGGGAGACCATCCAGACTACAGCATTATTAAGATCCGCCAGAACTCTGAAAAGAGTCCTGGATTCTTGAGAAGACTCGAAAAGATTTTCTGTCACTCAAACTCCAGTGGAAAAACTATCTGCTAACGCTGAAGTGAAAAACTCTCAAAGTCGGAAAATAATAATAATCCCTTGGACTCAAGAGAAAACCCATCAGCTAACGCTGTAGTGAAAACCTCTCAAAGAAGCAAAATAATGATAATACCATTCAGTTCTTTTCATCAGATTTAGAATTGAGACCATCCAAATCACGGCTAGAATATTTAGAAGAGTCTTGGAGAACTAAAGAGACTTATTTCACTCAGACTCTCGTGAAAAACCTGCAGTTGGCACTAGTTTGATAATCTCGAATAATAATAATAATAATAATAATAATAATAAGAAGAAGAAGAAGAAGAAGAAGAAGAAGAAGAAGAAAGAGATGAGGTTTTGTCGTTTGTCTTTTTTTGTTTTTTTGTTTTTTGTTGTTTATTTACCTGGGCTGTAAATCCAAGAACAAATAAGAAGTTGCACAAATAAAAATAAAAATCGTCCTGTTCGAATGTCTCGATTATAAAATATCTTGAATTAGAATAACGAATTCCTTTTCACTCCAACTGCACCACCTGCTCACAGACTGCGTTGTATTTTAGTCTTCCCCATTCTTGCATCAGACAAACTAACATGGGTCGACATCTTCTTTATCATTCCCACTTTCAAAAGGACGATAAAGAGGGTGGTGCACCTAGTGAAATAATTGATAGATTGATTTTAACGTCACTTCAGTCCGTCAAGGGTTATTTAATACGTTGAGGTTAGAGAATTGCGCTCATTGTATCCTTATATTTTCAGTTTTTGTATAGCTGTTTCTTAAGAGTTTTTTGTTTTGTTTTTGCACACTGCCCTATCAAATACGAATATTATTATTATTATTATTATTTGTAATATTAGTTGTACAATGTGCGGAAGCAAAATAAGAAATAATTTTTAAAACGTTTTTTGTTTTTTTTGTCTGATGAGTTCAATTTTTGAAAAAAAAAACGCGGTACATCTAAATTTTCATGATTAGCACAATCATTCAAACACTTTTTATTTTTATTAAAATTCAGCCCAATATGAGTGACCATAAAGAATCTATGATTTTCTTAACGCCAAAACCAAGCCAAAAAAATTTCCAAAATGATTGGACTTTCTTTATGGCCACCATCAAGGCCAGACCTTAACCCCCTTGATTACGTTCTATGGGACATTTTAGAAAACAAAACAAATGCAACTTCCCATCAAAATATTGGTTCGCTTAAGACTGTTACCGAGGAGGAGTGGAATAAAATGTCTGAAGAATTTATTTTGAATATATGCAAATCGTTTCGAAGGCGTGTTGAAACAATGTTTAAAAAATGACGGCGACATTGAATAAATTTACTGTTTTGTGTCTATTTTCTTATTTTGTTGTTTATTTTTTTAAATTCCTCACCATGTAATAATAGTACTAATAGTAGTATCTATCGTCATGTTTTCACATCGGAAGAACGAGTCTTTTCATCTCTCTTATAATCTTCTAAGTATTCTATCTAAGCTCAACAGTAATAGGGTATAAATAGTCTCAATCCTTTCCTTGATCGCCGATTCCCTCCGTCACTTTTTCAGATTCTTAAGATTGATCCAAAAGTTCAGACTATTATTAGTATTTCTGGTATTATTGGTATAACTATCATCTTTAAGCTGAACAGTTATTATTATTATCATTATTATTATTATTATTTAACTCTTTTTATGTTTTTCACATTAGCGTTAACTGTTGATCTTTCACTGGAGTCTGATTAACATCAAATATCCTCATCTCTCCAAGACTCTTCTCAGTATTCTAGCAGATCTTAACAGAGTTGGGGTCTGTATGGTTTCAATTCTTCCTCTGATTCCAATCCCTCCAGTCCATTTTCTAAGAATATGGAAACTTTTCCAAGCTCGCCAGTTACAATTGGTAACACCGTAAGCCGCATGTTTCATAGTTTTTTTGTTTTGTTTTTTTGGTTCTCAAGCAAGGTCCAAGTAATTGTCTATCAATTACCTTTCTTTTATTTTCACTCTGTGGTCAGCTGGAAATGCAAAATCCACAATATGACAGGTTCTTTTTTTTTCTTTTTAGATCAGATGTTCTTACTGGAATTAAGTAGTTTGATTGTATCTCAAAATCTCGGAGAATTTCATGCATCTCATTTTTTTAGGAAAGGCATACACCATTTATTAATTTGCTCACATCTCTTGAGCAGTTCCCAGTGGATCACCTTTCTCACCTAGTTGTGCCTAGTTTTGTACTCTTTTTGCTATTCTTTTGTATATTATCATTTTTCGCTTTGATACAATTCGTCTTTATGGCATTATTTTGTGCTGCTATTATATTAAAAGAGATTCAGTTACTCTCTTCTCAAGTCCAGGTCTTCTCATGTGCAATCTCGTTTGTTTGTATCTTGAAGTATCCATATAGTTGTTTTTCTTTCATTTATGTTTTCTTGTTTGTTTGTTTTTTGTTGTTTGTTTTTGTCATTGTTATTTTGTTTGTTTGTTTGTTTTTAATTATGTTGCAATTAATGTTACTGGCTGCTATAATTGGTCTTTTTTTGTTCTTTTTAATGTGTTTTTGAGTCTTTGAACTGTTGCATCTACGCAATCTTCAATGCTGGTGAGTCCTCTTCCTTCTTCTTTTCTTGACATATATAATCTATGTTATCTCTCCAGTGAAAGACCTTGTGTGACGTCATCAATTTCCTTGACCTTTGGTTCATTTGTGTGAATTCATCCCTTGTTGGTTTTAAGAATGGTCTAGTGTATGTTATAAGGAGAACAGCCCAGTTGTTTATTTTTTTTTATAAGATTTCAAATGCAGAACATGGTTTTGAGAAGATTTTGTTCTTCTGAGGTACACTTTATTTTTATTCAATTCTGTTAGTTTGGTGGTGTCCGCTTCGAATATTAACAAGTACTTGTAATTTACTTTTTCTCCAAGTGTTCTCATGCTTTTTTTTTTTTTTGTTTTGGTAATTGTATTTCTTCCGCTATTTCTCTTTTCCCATTTCCATTACAACTATTTTTCAATGCTAAATCCTATTTCTATATTCCGGTCGAATATTCTTATTGTTTGTATCAGGTTTTTTGGTTCTTTTTCATTTTTGTCAGATATACATTACGTGGTTTTCTATTCTTGTGACTTTGTAAATTTGTATCCTTCTGGACGTTTCCTAAGTATATGACATCATTGCTATAACAAATAGCAGTGGTGAGAGTGAGTTATCCTGGGAGATACCTGTTTAGACTCTCACATCTGCTAGGGTTTCTCCTTCAACTATTAATTCAACCTTCCAGTTTTCCGTAGCTTTCCTGATAAGTTTTATGATTTTGTCGGATAATTTGTACATTTTCAGACATTATATAATCTAGGTTTTCAGGATTATATTATTGACTTCTTCGAAGGCAATCCATACCATGGCTACCTGTTTTGCCTTGTTTTAACCTCCTTGAGAATGTGCTGATCTATATATGGTAGATCATCTGTTCTTTTTGTTCCCTGGTGTTATGTTTGGTTATTCCGGCAATAGTCGGCAGCATACAATCGAACAATATATTTTTTACCTAATCTGTGTGGTTTGGATTTTCTACATCATAGGTAAGCACGTTATTAGTCTATAGTTACGGGGGATTTTTTTTTTATGGAGGGATCTTTCTAGATCTTGTAAGTTTTGCCCTTTGTCATCCATTCAGGTATTCTTGCTTTTTCTAAGCATAACTCAGTTATTGTTGATAGACTTGAATCTTTTAAAACCAGAATCCATCATAGCTAAGTGGTTTTTAGTTTTATACTTTCTTGAGTGTTGCTCTTAATGAGTTCTAGTGCATATCGGCCTCTGACCTTCTTCAAGTCCTTGCAATTCTTTTTTCTTGTTATTTATCCCCTCGGCCTTTCAGTTATATTTTTTCTGCTCTAAAAATGTATTTCCTTTTCATCCGGTGGTTCATTTGTTTTGATGCTCTCTTCACCGACTTGTTGGTAGAATTTTCTTTCGTTATTTTGGAAGGTCTTGTTTTATTTGTATTGTCCCGGTATCTTTTGAGTATCCTTTCTTTCGCAAATATTGTTTGGTTTATTTTTTCCTGTTAGTACCGGACATTGGCAAAATGGTTAGACAGTTACCAATGGCCCGGGAGACCTGGGTTCAATCCCAGGTTGAGTCATATCAAAGACTCAAAAAATGGTACTTGATGCTACCTTGCTTAACACTCGGCAATATAAGGTAAGAATCAAGGGTAAAGTGGAGCAATCCAGGGAAAGGAGTACCGCCCTCCCCTACACCTTGGTGTAATAGCTATCGAAAAGGGAGTCTTCGGGTCACCCTCGACTAAGATCGCCAACTTTACTTTTACTTATTAATTACTGTCGTAATTTTAGTCTTGTCAGCTGTTTTTTGGGGGGGGGTTCGGTTATTATTTTCTTTTGCATCGTTGCGTATTTTCCTTCCTTTCGCTCTTTCTCGTGTTTTTTTTTATTTGTCTTTCTAGTCTCATTTCCCATCCAGCTTTGGTATACCTGTTCAGTTTTTTTTTAGGGATTCCAATTTAGTCACTGATTAGCTTTGCTCCAGCATAAATTAGATCGTTTAGTTCAATGACGTTGTCCGCGCTTATATCTTTTAATAATCTCTTTACTTCTTCAGTTTCTGCCTTGAATTTTTTTCCAGTCTTCATTCTTTAGGGATGGTAATATACCTTCTTTTCTGTCATGATTCTTAAATTAATTCTAATTTTTTTTCTGTTAACAGTGGTGCTGTGGTGTTGGGTTCCATTAAGATTTGGTTTTCCTTATTTTGTGTTTCGTCACTTTTTGGTATCCCTTGTTAGTCATACACCTCATGACCTACCTCTTTTTGGTAGCATTTGTTGGTCATACTCCTCATGACCTACTTCTTTTTGGTAGCATTTGTTGGTCATACTCCTCATGACTTACCTCTTTTTGGTAGCATTTGTTGGTTATACTCCTCATGACTTACCTCTTTTTGGTAGCATTTGTTGGTTATACTCCTCATGACCTACCTCTTTTTGGTAGCATTTGCTGGTCATACTCCTCATGACCTACCTCTTTTTGGAAGCATTTGCTGGTCATCCTCCTCACGACTTACCCGTACACATACTTCTATTATTTCGAGGTCAAAAAACTAACATTTCTTTAAAATCATGCTTGTTTGATCAGCAAGTCTTTAGTTTGTTGTATTGAAATCAGCAGTTTCTTTCCAAATTTCTATCATCCGTCTCCTATAACCTTTTCGTTTTTGGGTTGCTTTTAAAATACCTATAGATTACATTTTTGTTACCTTTTTACTCCAATTTTGTCGGGCGTCTCTTTGATGTATTATTGTTTTGGACATTATTAATGTCCGTGAAATTACAACAGCCAATATTCACAGGATGCGGATCTGTTCTCTCATACGGGCAATTAAGGGAGCACCTGCCGATCATGACACTCAAATCTGTCATTTGAGTCTCATGTATGATTGTATTTATCCTTGTCATTTTCTATGGATAGTATATTGAGGCTATATCAAACCCAGTGAGTGATGAATGTCTATGCCACTCGCAAAGAGGAATACAATCAGTGGGTCACAAAAATACGTCTTCTAATGTAAAATTTGTTAGTTTTGACTTAGTATAAATTCCTATTTCCCTATCTATCTTAATCAGGCTTTGTCGGTTGACCTATTCATTCTTCTTAATAAAATTTCAATATAGGTGAATCAATAGATTTATACATTACATTTTCGGATGTAACAAATCGATAAAATTCAGACATTTTTCCTCAATCGCCTCCTGTATTTTTCTTTGGGCAACGGCAATAATTCAAAATTACAGAATGATTATTTTCTGTCTACAACAAAGAATTGACTATTTACTCCTGACATCGACGCCAGTTTTCCTTCTACTTTTAAAGACAAAATCAAGTCACATGTTTGTTTGTTTTTTATTCCCTCTTTCATTCAAGTTGCTACTTAGTGTCAGAAAGTAAAACGAAACCTTTAAAAAAGAGGAAAAAACAATTTTTATCTCAATTCCTGTCTTTTCTTATCGCCTCTTACAAAATACAGTTACAATTTATTATTATTATTATTATCTTACTTCTTTCCGAGTTTTTCACACCAACTTTAGCCGATGGTTTCTCACTGGAGTTTAAGTTACAGCAGGACTCCTCAAGTCTTCAGGACTCTTCTTGGTATTCTGGTCGATGTCAGCAATTTTGTAGTTAGGATGGTCTCCACTTGTCCTGTTATTTCCTAATTCTTCAGTCCCTGTACCAGTCCTTTTGTGACTGTACCAAGAGCACCAATTACAATTGGTATAATCGTCACTTTCATGTTCCACAGTTTTTCAATTCCCTTTCAAGGTCCAGGTACTAATCCTTCTTTTCGATTTCTTTCACTTTTACTCTGTAGTTAGCCGAGACAGCAAAGTCCACAATTTTACAAGTTCCCTTTTCTTCTTAAACTTTTTAATTTATCTCTTTATTTATTTATTTGGAGTTGATTATTAGAAGGTCTGGTCGTCTGGTCCAGATTAGGTGATCTGATTATACCTCAAAATCCCAGAGAAGTTTGTGTGTATCATTCTATAGGAGAGGTTCCGGGTTGTGCATATACCATTTGTTGGTATGGTCAAACTTCAGTTCCTTGAATAATTCCCAATAGATCACCTTGCCAACCCAGTCGTGTCTAGTTTTATACTCTTTCTGTGCTAATTTGCTGCATTCGCTTTTTATGTGATTGATCGTTTTCTCTCTATCTCCAAATAATCTACATCTGCCGTTTTGTTGCGTTAATTTTCAGTTTTATTTTCAGTTTCTTTCAATCTTTCACCAGATCTTTACCAAAAACCTAGTGAGGGAAGATAGTGATTATATGTATTCTATTTATTTATTTTTCTCTTTTGAGAGTTTTTTTCCCGCCAGCGTTAACTGGTTTATCACTGGAGTTTGAGTGACAGCAAGTTTCCATAAGTCTGCAGGACGCTTCTCAGTATTCTGTCCGATCTTAATAATGCTTTAGTCTCCACCTGTCCTTTGATTTCTAACTCTTCTATTCTATTAATCAATCCTTTGGGGTTGTTCTAAGTTCACCTGTTATAATTGGTAACATCGCCACATATATGTTCTATAGATTTCTTAGTTTGCTAGCAGGGTCCAGGTACCTATTTCTCTTTTTTACTTTCTTTAAATTTTACTCTGTGGTCTGCCAGGACAGCAAAGTTCACAATTCGGGAGTTTTTTTTTTTTTTTTTTTTTTTTTTTTGTTAATTATTACGAGGTCTGGTCGTCTGGCCGAGATTAGGTGATCCGTTTGAATCTCAAAATCCCAGAGAAGTTAGTGCGTCTCATTTTCCAGGACGGATTTCGGGTTGTAGATGTATCACTCGTTTGTATGGTCAAATTTAAATTTCTTGCACAATTCCCAGTGGATTACCTTGCCCACCCAGTCGTGTCTCGGCTTATACACTTTTTGCGCTAATTTGCTACGTTCCGTTTTATTTTCAATTTCTTACTATCCTTTCACCGTATCTTTACCAAAAACATCGGATGAAGAGAGGTAGTGATTATTTGTAATCTATTTATAATTATTAGGATTATTTTTATTATTATTATTATTTACAGCATTTGTACGTTTGTACCAGATATTTGTTTCTTGCACTAACAAAACATTTGATTTTCTTTATTACCAAAAGTACCAGGTTGCGTTCAGAGGAGGTCAAGAGATAGTAAGTCTTCTTCTTCTTCTTCTTCTTCTTCTTCTTCTTCTTCTTCTTCTTCTTCTTCTTCTTCTTCTTCTTCAATAAGTTTTGCTGACGAATCTCAACTAGTGGTCTAGGCACTAACCACCTAAGCTAGATCCACTCGAGTGATTCTACTGACTTCAAAAGTAAAAAGAAAAAAAAATGGATTGATTAAAAAAAGTCCGGGTAAAAAAATTTTTTTTTATTAAGACCATCAAGACAGAAATGATAGTATTAAAGACTTGGGTGATTACAGCGTCTATTTTGTACTATTAGTTAGCAATTTATTGGTACCATAAACGGCAGTCGAACGTTAGTAGTAGTGTGAAAATTAAAATTGTACTTATTAAAACGGCTGTGTTCGTACGACGTAATGATAGTAGTAGACAAGATCAGAAATAAGGCATTAAAAAAATAATAATAATAAAATGCGAAAAAGCCGTAAAATAAAAAGCAGCAGCAGCAGCAGCAGAACAACAACAGTGGCATGCTTCGAGTCGCGTGAGCTGTGACGTCACCGACAGCCGCGTTGGGCACGTGAGCGAAAGCATGACCGCGCCATCATCACTATCAGCTGCAGCATCATCATTGTTATGGTCGTCAAAAGGAACTCTACCCTGTCAAGCAAGTGCGCGTAGTGCGTGCGTGCTTCGATATGCACACACACACACACACACACACACACACACACACACACACACACACACACACACACATGTGTATGCGTGTGTGTGTATGTATGAATATTCATATATATA
>OY757918.1:86381760-86406760 GCA_963585895.1 Sepioteuthis lessoniana
CTGTGTATATGTTCCGTGCAAAGATCTTTTTTATAATTGATGCGAGAAGATAGTAAAAAGTAGAGGAGTTCAAGGAGGCATAAAAAGTTATAATAATAATAATAATAATAGAACAGCAAAGATTCCTAGTGGTAAAATATTTTAGGCTTTCTTATCATACATTGATTCAAGGCCAATTCAAAAATTAGATTTTTACTACTTGGACCTCTTAGTGCTTCTGGACTGCTATCACTATTAATATCTTGGTAGTAATTTACTAAGCGTTTTGCTTAGTTGTTGCATAAGGCCGAACGAATGAGGCATCCAATGAGACTCGAACTCACTCTTTCAGGTTTGCAAGTCAAGCTTGCAAACCATTACACTAAGCGAGGCACTATTAGTGTCTTAGTGACTGTTCTTTCTGACCCGTTTACTGTGGGTACGACCATGACTCTCATATTCAACAACTTCTTCGGTTCTCGAGCAAGATCCTGAGATTCTTTCTCGTTTGTTTATTTCATTAGTTTGTTTTGTTTTGTTTTTGTTTATTGTTGGGGGGGTTATATCATAAATTAGAAAAAAGAAAGAAAGAAAGAAAGAAAGAAAGAAAGAAAGAATAAGTTGTAGAGATAAGAGAAACTGAAAAAGAGAAAGAAAAAGAAGGCAGAGTGATATATAGAAGAGAGAAGACTGAAGAGAGTGAGTAAGGCAAAAAAAGAAGAAAATGAAAGAACAAAAAAGATCAAGTAGTGTAGTCTACCTTGTTACTCTCTCTCTCTCTCTCTCTCTCTCTCTCTCTCTCTCCCTCTCTCTCTCTCTCTACCTTTGAATAATGTCTCAAGTTAACATAACGGATTTTCTCATTAATCTGTAGCGATACAAGGTTGCTTAACCATTATATATATATATATATATATATATATATATATACGTAGGTCTTTTGAAGTTTGCATCATAAAAATAAATATTGATTTTTATAGTAACTTCCTTCATGTATTGATTACAGACAGTGCCATCACGTGGGGAACATTGGCTGCCTCACGACTAAGACATGTGCGCTTTCTTCTTCCAACCCATCGTTCACTCACTCTCACTCACTCTCTCTCTCTCTCTCTCTCTCTCTCTCACACACACACACACACGAGCATATTTTTTCCTCGACTGGAAATAACTAGCGTTGTTTTGTTTATAACCTCTCTGCTTGTCAACTTTACAATGTCTCGTCCCAATTAAATTCGGCAGTCTATTTAATATAAAGTGGACTTTTTAAGTTCTTAACAACACAATAGAAAACTTCTTTCCTCTCTATATAAGATAACTGCATTCTCTATATAGTGCTGTGGTTAGCGAGTTATTGTAAATCGCTTTCACTGTGTTCGTTCCTCACATGGTGTTTTATAAATACAACCACATGTTAAATCAGCGATTTTTAAAACCCTTTTTCAAGGCTACCTCCTCTTTGAGACACTTCTAGTGTAAAAGTAAGTAAAGTTGGCGACCATAGTCGAGGGTAACCCGAAGGCTCCCTTTTCGATAGCTACTACACCAATGTGTAGGGGAGGGCGCTACTCCTTCCCTGGATTGCTCTACTTTACCCTTGATCCGTACCTTATAATGCTGAGTGTTAAGCAAGGAGGTATCAAGTACCATTTTTTGAGTCTTTGGTATGACTCGACCTGGGATTGAACCCAGGTCTCCCGGGCCATTGGCGAACACTCTTATTATAATTTTGTGTTTCACATATTTTTTTATTAAATAAATCTTACATTTACTTGAGAATGTTTCTATTATAATACTAAATCTAGGTTTTAATCCAATTCTTTCCTCACCACTGGGTGAAAGCGCTTCATGTGCCTAATTTTTACAATTACATGGTTTTTATAACCGAATCATTGGGTCATTTTAGCATAAACTTTTTCTATTATGAGTTGACCTTAGATTTGCCTAACGATGAAAATGAAATTGATTTCGAGTCAACTTGTCTACTAGAAGTTGAGCTATGGATAGCTTTGAGGTGTCCTAACTCGGAAAACTTTCAGTTCTTACATACATCACAACAATTATATTTCACTCTTTCAAAATCAAATTAAGACTGAAATTAGGGAAACACTAATATTACGAAATAAGCGGTGGGGGGGAATGAACAAATAAAATAAATTAATTAATTGATTTAGAAGAAATATATCATAGAACATATTTCTTATTAGAATACACTGACTGCATCTCTGCAGAGGGCTAAGAGTACCCAAACGATTGTCCTGGATATGACACTAAACAATCTAATGGTGAGGCTCTAGTAATATTGGAGCTTTGGGGAATTCAGATTAACCCTTCGTTGCCATCACTCCCAGGTCCACTCTGTCCAGGAGTCGTAGCACTTGACAGGGTCCTATCTATGGGTCGGATAGAACTATTTAACATTTAAACTGTATGCATACAAATGACTTATGCTAAATTGAATTGTTAGAAATAAAACTGTTTGATCATTTAACTGTGTGTAAACTAATGACTGATGTTTAGTTGAACTGTTGGTGATACATAGCAATGCATGGAACCATTTGACTTTGTTGATTTACGCTAAATTGAATAGTTCGAAATAGAACTGTTTGATCATTTAACAGTGTGTATCGACAAAATATGTTAACAAATCATACATTTAATATGTAAAAACAGGAGTTGGGATTAGATAACCAGCAATGGTTGATATGCCATAAAACCCAACCAAACCATACTAAACATTTCTTAGTATCATGTTACATGGTAACCCCGGGTAGCTCTTCTAGTTTGATCTAATGGGACACATTGTCAACAACTCAACAGAGACTTCTTTCCTTTCTGATAAAATGACAGCATTCGCTATCGACTGCTCTGGTTCGCGAGTTTTTGCAGATCACTGCTAGTGAGGTTGTTTCACAATGGGTGTGCAACTACCTGTTAAATCAGTGATCCTTAATTTTTATCAACCGCAGTACTGGTGGGGGCCTGTGTGCCAGACTTAGCAAACCTTAGTATATATCTTACTAAGACATTTTGATTTTCTTTATCTGAGTGGAATAACATCGCTTTCAGCTTGTAAGATTCGGTTGAACGGCTTAAGGAGTTGAGACAAATGTCACTGTAGATTTAGTAAAGTTTTTAATTTTTTCTTAATTTATTCGGATATTTCTTTCTTTCTTTCTTTCTTTCTTTAACGGCATATCAACCTTTGCAGGTTATTTAATGCCAAATCCATCCTTCGAAGAAGAACAGTAATGGTACTATTTAACCCATAGCTGGGAGGATAAGAGGGTTCATGCCTTTCCCACGGGTATTTGTCCGAAAGGGAACGTTACAGCGCGACTGGAGTTCGAACTCGCTTATTACGATTCCGCAGTCCATCGCTTTAACCATTACACCACTAGGACACTTTCCCCCCACCCCAATTTATTCCAAGTGACCACTTTGAAGAAGCAGGTATGGTAAGCAACCAGAGGTCTGAATGCCAGACAACACAAGTAAGTAAGTAAAGTTGGCGACCTTAGTCGAGGGCGACCAGAAGGCTCCCTTTTCGATAGCTACAACACTAAGGTGTAGGGAAGGGCGCTACTCCTTTTCCTGAATTGCTCCACTTTACCCTTGATACGTACCTTATATTGCTGAGTGTTAAGCAATGAGGTATCAAGTACCATTTTTAAAGTCTTTAGTATGACGGGACCTAGGATTGAACCCAGGTCTCCCGGACCATTGGCGAACACTCGACCCACTAGTAAAGCATCAATGAGCCTGTTCAGTACTTAGACGGGCGACCACTTAGAAAAACCAGGTGCCGTAAGCAACTAGTGGCCTGTGTGCTAGACGAAGCAAAGCTTTGTAAAAAAACAACTTTGAAATGCGTGGTATTTTGGCTCTGAGAGCGAATCGGGTTTTGGCTACTACAAAAAAAATGCGCCGCTTCACAAAATAACAAATAAATGAAGAAACTCTCATACTGCTAGTGGGTACGTACAACCCACGGGTTAAGGAACTCTATGTTAAATGACGGGATCAACCCAACAAATATCAATGTCTATCTTCGTTTTCTTGCTAATAGAAGCTGATAGTGAGTAAACATACTTGTTTTTTTATGTAAAAGCATTTCTTGGACATAGGCTGAGGTAGTTGCAAATTTCACACTGACGCCAGTGGTCGATGTTCATGCTCAGTTAAAAGCTAAGATTTCAAATGCTAATTTTTTATGCTCCCAAGAAGGCCATTCCCCATTTGTTTATTAAATATTGATATGTAAATGTATAGGTCCTTCGCGTAATCTAAACTCTATTAAGCTAGTCTAGCAGACCATTCATTCTCAGTGTCATACCTTGCATCATTGTAAGAAAAGCCTAGTAAACGACATCTAGGGACAAATATCTTATGTTGTTTAAGATGAAGAAAAGTTAACACTGATTCCTGGAAATACGTATCCCTGATAGTATACCTCTATCTCATTAACTATTTGATAAAGGGGAATGTGGAGTACCCCTTCATTGTCATTACTCCCAGGTCCACTCTGGCCGAAGTGGTAGTACCTGTTATGGTCCCACCCATGGATCAAATAGAACTGTTTAATCATTTAACTGTGTGCAAATAAATGACTGATGTTGAATTGTTCGTGTTACATAGTAATAGTTGAAACCATTTAACTGTGTGAAAATAAAAATATTTGTGTTTGATAGCAATAATTGAAGCCATTTAAATGTAATTGTCTTTACTGGGAATCCTTTTGAGATGAGGCTTCTTAATCTGAGAATTAATTTTTTTTTCCGCAATAAATAAAAAATTAATTCCCATTTAAATGTGTACAAACAAATGATAAATACTAAATAGAATTATTCTGGTTAGATAGTAATGCTTGAAACCGTTTAACTGTGTGTAAAAATTATTGGTATTACATAGCAATACTCTGAACCCTTTGACTGTGCGCTAATCAATGAATAGTGTTAAAGAGAACTATTTGTGTTAAATAGCAACACTTGTAACCACTTCACTGTGCGCAAACTAATGATTGATATCAAATAGAATAATTAGTGTTAGATAGTAATACTTGAAACCATTTAACTGTGTGCAAACAAATAAGCTCTAACTTTTTAATCAAAATTACCTACAAACTATTCACTTAAAAATCATATATGTATAACCATTTAACTGTGTGAAAATAAATGTCTGATGTTAAATTAAATTGTTACTACTACATTGCAATACTTGAAACCATTTAACTGTGTGCAAACGAATAAGCCCTAACTTTTTAATTAAAATTACCTACAAACTATTCACTTAAAAATCATATATGTATAACCATTTAACTGTGTGCAAATAAATGTCTAATGTTAAATTAAATTGTTACTGCCACATTGCAATACTTGAAACCATTTAACTGCGTGCTAACAAATGATTAATAGAAAAGAAAATATTCAATGATAGATAAAAATATTAGAAAGAATTTAACTGTGTGCAAACAAATGAGCTCTGGCTCGTTTAAAAAATTATCAATAAAACCATGCGTTTACAAATCTTATATATTTAATATATATTTGTATAAACAGGGTTTGTTATTAAATAACCTACAAGGGTTGATATGCCATAAAACTAACCAACCAACTAGCTTGATACCGTTGACAAAAACTGGCAGAAGTGTCCTATTACAGTGATTAACAAACCACAAGGAAAATCAAACAGATTCGCTTATTACCAATTAACTAATGTCACGGTCGAGGAAAATAATTGAATATTTAATGGTAAAATTAAAGAACGCAAATAGTTCAAAGAGTATTGAAACCAACAAAAATTACAAGAGTATTAAAAAAGTATAAGAGAACTAAATCCCAAAATGGTTTGAGCCCAGTCGGTTGGGGCTGTAGAATACACCGACTGCATCTCTGCAGAGGGGTAAGACCACTCCAACAAATGTCCTGATATGACGCTAAACAATCTGATGGCGAGGCTCCAGCCTTGGAGATTTTGTGAATGTGGAGTACCCCTTCTTTACCATTGCTCTCAGATCCACTCTGTCCCAGAGTGGTAGCACTATATAGGGTCCTATCTATGGATCAAATAGAACAAACTGTGGGCAAACAAATAACTGATGTTAAATTGTAACTTTTATATGAAACCATTTAACTGTTTGCAAAAAAGAGGTCAGGCTCATTTAAGAATGTTATCTCCAAAATGTGTTTACAAATCATATATATATTTGATATATATGTATAAAGAGGATTTGGCATTAAATAACCTACAATGGTTGATATGCCATAAAATCTAACCAAAAGCAAAAATGGTTTGTTTGGCTTGGTTTCTGTTTTATGACATATCAACCACGAACAACCTTAATGGTACGATTTAACTAAGAGCTTGGAGGATAAGGAGGTTCATGCCTTTCCAAAGGGTATTAGTTCGAAAGTTAATGTAATAGCGTAACTGGAGTTCGAACCCGCTTACTACGATGTGGTAGTGCAGCATGTTAGCCACTGTATAAGTTTAATTCTCACTGTGAATCTATCTATCTAGCTAGCTATCAATCTATTTCTCTTTCTTTCTCTTTCTTTCTCTTTCTCTTGATATTTCCTGCCGAAATACTAAAATGTAATTGCTAGAAAACTATAATGCGATCAGGCAAGATAGTTATATTACAAGAGAGTAATAACGAGATCAGGTAAGACGGTTATATAAGTATAAGATAATGACGCAAGACGGATAAATGACAATAAAATTATAATGCGACCAGGCAAGATAGCTGTATAAGACTGTAGAATAAAAAGTTACGACGAAAGAGGAAAAAGAAAGATAGAGTCAGAGTAATATATTCTACCTACTCTCTCTCTCTCTCTCTCTCTCTCTCTCTCACACACACACACATACACGCACACTTTGGTTGGTGCCAAGTAATTTTCCATCCAAAATAGAAAAATGTAACTATCCAAAAATAAGTACACCCAACGCAAAATTCTATATAGAAAGTATATTTTCAACCGAACCTTTTCTTGATTATATTTTCAATGCTGTAGAGTTTGGATATGAATAATGCCTAATGATATCCGTTTTGACTGAATAATGTTCGGAAAGAAACAATTAATTGTTAAGATGTACTTGTTTATGGATACTAGTATATATACAAAAATAATGAGAATTTTATGAATAAATAGATTATCATGTGAGTGCTCAATAATTGTTGCCTTGTGGCAAACTAAGCTAAGCTTAGCAAAGAATAATAAGAGTAAAATCAATAATATTAACTACGACGATAATAATGAACACATGGCGTGGCAACGTCAGTGAGAGGGAGAGAAAGAAGGAAAAAAAAACGCAAATCGGGTTGAAAACAGACGAACCTCAATAAAACGTGACAGTCTAAGTCAAAGGTGTCTCCTGATGTGTGTGTGTGTGTGTGTGTGTGTGTGTGTGTTTTACGCGGGAACGGGTGATGTACAGTTATATTAACAACCAGGTTCTTTCTGAACTCCTCTCTCTCTCTCTCTCTCTCTCTCTCTCTCTCTCTCTCTCTCTCTCTCTCTTCACCTTTCTCTTTCTCTCGGTATAATTTCTTCCCTGAATAACTTTATCACTCTCTTTCTCTCTTCCTCGCTTTCACTCTCTTTCACGTTATTTCTCTTTCTCTCTGTAGGTCTTTCTCCCTGTATAACTTTATCTCTCTCTCTCTGTGTCTCTCCCTCTCTATCTCTTTATCTCTCTAGTTATCTATCTATCAATCTGTCACACTTTCTTTCACTTTCTCTCTCTCTTTCTTTCTCTTTTCCTCTCTCTCTTTCTCTTACATTATCTCTCTCTTACTATATATATATATATATATATATATATATATATATTTGCATTTCTACTTGTCTATACATTTCTTTCCTTTTATGTATTTGCCTATTTTTTTATCTTTCCTCCTCCTCCCTCTCCTTTTGTGTATATATTTATCTTTCTATATCACACATATGCACGCATATGCATATACTCCCTCACATACACATGTGACAAAACACGTTGGTAATTATAATACTTAGGCTATTCGAAAACTCATGATCTGACCAACAAGAATGCCTGTTGTTATTCATGACTGTACCCCTCCTCCTCCTCCATCTCTCTCTCTCTCTCTCTCTCATTCTCTCTCTCTCTCTCTTTCTCTCTGTATATATATGTATATATTTTTTCTCTCCACATCGTCCTATCTATTTTGTTTCGTTTCTTTCCTCTACTCTCATACACACACACTCATTCTTTCTCTCTCTCTCTCTATCTATATCTATCTATTTTTCTATCTATCTATCTATCTATCTATCTATGTCTTTCTTTCTTTCTTTCTTTCTTTTTCACTACTTCAAAGGCTCGGCCTAAAAACTAAGCATATTTATCTGAAAACGCTTATTAAAATGATTCAAATTTATACTCTCTCTCTCTCTCTCTCTCTCTCTCTCTCTCTCTCTCTCTCTCTCTCTCTCTCTCTCTCTCTCTTAATACCAATCTTTCTTTCTTACTTCCTATTTCACTACCTCAAAGGTTCGGCCTAAAAACTAAGCGTATTTCTTTCTGGAAACACTTATTAAAAGCATTTAAAATATTCTCTCTCTCTCTCTCTCTCTCTCTCTCTCTCTCTCTCTCTCTCTCTCTCTCTCACACTAGTACATTTTTCTTAACTTTTTAAACCGATGCTTTAACTTGACTTTTCTTTTATGAAGACGGTGTTTACCGACCAATACATTTGGGTTTAGTTGAAAGTTTTGCACTAAATGAAGTTAAAGAATATTTACTGAATGCAAATAAAAAAATAACTTTTTTTACAATAGCTGATAATGATTAATTGATTGATTTTAACGGCATGTCAACCCATGAAGGTCTATTTTTGTCTTAAGGTTGGAAAATCGTGTTCATTGAACTTTAGTATTTGCTTTTTTTCAGTTTTGATTTAGGTTTGGTTTGATTTCATGGCATATCAAACAGAGTAGGTTATTTAATGCCAACTCCTCTTTATACATACATAATAAATATGTACCTGATTTGTCAACTCATTTTGTAGATAAAATGAGCCTGGCTCTTTTTTGCACAGGGTTTCAATAATTGATTTCAATATTGCTATATAACAATTTAACGTTTGTGATTTGTTTGCCCACAATTTATTCTATTTGACCTAAAGATAGAACCCTATCAGGTGCTGCCACTCTGGGTCAGGGTGGACCTGGGAGCAATGGCAATAAAAGGGTACTCCACATTTCCAAAATCTCTAATGCTGGAGCCTTGCCTTCAGATGAGTTAGTGTCATATCCAGGAAACTTGTTGGAGTGGTTTAACCCCTCTGCAGAGATGCAGTCAGTGTATTCTACAGCCCAGCCAACTGAGCTTTACCTTCTTTTCTGTAGTAAATTCTAAAGAGTCTTTTTTTACACAGATTTATATATCAAGTATTTCTGTATCATACTAATAATTATATGCTTTCAAGTAATTATTTCTATTTAATAATAGTAGTTTGTTTTCTCACATTTATATGGTTTCAAGTAACTAATAATGATCCTTCGTAAAACAATTATAGCTTCAAGTAACTATTCACAATATAAATAATTTACAGTTATATGGCATCAAGTATTACTATCAAATACGAATAATTTGCAAACAGATCTATTGGATCTGTAGATGGACCCTAATAGGGGCTATTACTCAACTACAGTTGACCTGGGATTAATAGTCCTGAACTGGTACTCTGTACTCCCTAGATCTCCAGAACTAGAGCCTCCCTATTAGATGCAGTTTAGTGTCATACTCAGGACACCCCTTTGGGTTAGTGGGGGAGGTCTTACCTCTCCGCAAAGGATTCAGGCTGAGTATTCTTAGTCCCTCTGACAGAAGGAAAACTCTAAATGAAAACCACCTTAAAAATTGACCTTGTGTCATATCCTTCTTCTTACCTTATGCCAAACTAAACCAGTAAATGGGTACAAGTTTTGGGCGTTTTTATCGACGCATGTGCCTCGTCAATAAAACATGTTGACGTCTGAATTTTCTGCTTCTGTAATAATGTCATTACACACGAAGTTTAAATAGAGTTACGATTGTGATTTGTAGTTATCAAAAAAGATGGAGCTTCTTGGGATCATTCAGTGTCAATGAGGAGAATATAATGACACGCTTTGTTTTGGTTCCCCAGATGTCAGTGGCCACTAACGCATCTCAAAAAATTGAGCCCACAGTATAAAAAAACTGGAAGACTGTTTTAATAAACTAATGTCCCTAAAGAGTTCTTTCTATGCCATTAGATAAAAAAAAAAAAGAAACAAATTCTCAAGATTATAATTTTATCACCCGAAGAATTTTAAAGAAATGTTCGAAAGACACCCCTCTAAATAAATTATACAATATATTTCTTACTATATTATTATACAGAGTAACCTCGGTTATCGAACATAATTCGTTCCAAGATTATGTTCGACTACCGATTTGTTCGAAAACTGAAACAATATTTCCTCATAAGAAACAGTGTAAAGGGGATTTCGTTTTCTTTCAAAGAACCAATGACTAAGGGTTAAAGTAGCTGTAATAAATGTATAAAAAGGATTTGGTTATAAATAACCTACTAGCGTTGATATGCCGTAAGATACAACCAACCAAACTTTCATTGTTTATAAAATGACAATACTTGCTTGAGAGTTATATGGTTAGCAAGTTTTTGCAAATTGCTTCTAAAAAGTTCGTTCTTCACTGGTAATTTCATGTATGCAAGTACCAGTGATTCTTAACCTTCTCGATTATATGGAAGTTTTGTTAACGAATTCTAGGAAAAACGGGATATTTTAGCATCAACTAAATATGCCCAGAGATTAAAATGAAATTGGTTTCGAGTCAATTCGGCTACCGAGAGCCGAGTTATGGGCACTTTATGGGTATCCTCACTTAAAAAAACTTTCAGATCTCACACACACCACAACGATTATTTCCCTTGTTTTTGACTATTTCGAAATCAAATGAAGACTGAAACAAGTGAATAGATGTCTGTGCTTAGCGAATTTTTGCATTTCGCTTCTACCAAGTGTGTTCCTCACTAGGTGCTTCATGTGTGCAGCTGCCTATTAAATCAATGATTCTTGACTTTTTTCAACGCTCACATATATTTAAGATTTCAGAATCTTTTAAGTTTAGAAAATTATATCAAAAATACTCAAAAGTGACAAATTCAACATTTCAAAAATATGTATATAAAAAAGTTAATCGTATGCTGTGGCGTAGTAGCTAATGTGTAGGACTGCAACATCGTAGTAAACGAGATCGAACTCCAGTTTCGCTATGACGCTCACTTTTGGATTATAACCCTTGGGAAATACATGTACCCTCTTATCCCGCCCACCGACCGATGGGTTAAATAGTACCCCTACTTCCTTCTGCAAGGATGGCTTTGGCATTAACTAAACCACGAATGTTGATATGCCATTAAAAAACAAAGAAAGTTTGTCAAAAATCTGTATCTAGATATTACTTATAAATACTAACTGAGCAGCGAATTCGATCCACACTGAGTAGCCTATATTTACAGCCTTATGCCAAATGTAAACTTGGTACGTCAATGAGTGTCTGTTGAGTAACAGCAAGCACCATCAGTAACTTTAAGAGAGGGGTTTTTGAAAGTGTTGAAAAGGCACCATTCTTGAAGAATGTACTCCAGAATGAACGAGAGGAGAAAGGCGATTTACTCGTCCTCTTATCTCCCCCTTCTCTACTTTGGCCTCTGAACTTGGCTGAAATTTGCCGCCTCAGAGTATTCCATACCGTAAACGGTGTACGATAAACATCTTGACTTTGGCACTCAAGCCTTCAAGATGTCAGATGGTCAATTTATAGGTCATAGGAGGACCTTTACATAAGAGTTTACTGAAATGCTTATAGAACACGTCAAAATTAGATTTTTGTGAGAGAAATTTGTTGCTGGTCATAAAATCATTAAATACCTTTGACCGATATATATATATATATATATATATATATATATATATATATATATATATATATACATATATATGTGTGTGTGTGTGTGTGTGTGTGTGTGTGTGTGTGTGTGTGTGTGTGTGTGTGTGTTATTCCACCGCCTTATGTAGGCTTCATAACTAAAAAGTTCCATCTATTTGAAAAAATACAATCGTTAGCTGAACCTTGTGCAATAACTAAGCCAAACTAATTAAATAACTATTCTCCCTTCGCTTTCTTTCTTTCTTTCTTTCTTTCTTTCTCCTTTCATTTATTTATCTATCAGTATATCTTTTCTTTTCTTTTTTTCTTTCCCTATCCGTATTTTCTTCTTACTTTTCTTTCTTTTCTTTTTTCTTTTCTTTTCTTTCATTTTTTTTTTTCCTTATCAGCATTTCCTTCTGTCTTTCTTTCTTTCTGTCTTTCTTTCTTTATTTATTTCCGTATAAATATTTCCTTCTTTTTTTTCCCTATAAGTATTTCCTTCATCTTTTTTCTTTTCTTTCCTTCTTTCCCTGTCAGTATTTCTTTACTTTTTTACTTTCTTTATTTCTTTCTTTCTTTCTTTCACTATCTTTATTTCCTTCTTTATTTTCTTTCCTTTCTTCCCTTCTTTTATCAATATTTCTTTCTTTCTTTCTTTCTTTCTTTCTTTCTTTCTGGGTATTTCCTTCTTTCTTTTCTTCCCCTATCACTATTTGCTTCTTTCTTTTCTTTCTTTTTTGTTTTCTTTTCTTTTCTTTTCTTTTCTTCCTTTCATTCTTTCTTTTTGTACTCTATCGATATTTCTTTCTTACCTTTCTCCTTTTTCCTTTTTTTCTTCTATTGACTAATGTGATTTGAAAGGATTTCACTAGACCGATGCTCCTGCATTAATAACTCATCAGCACGATTAATGACACCATCTCGAATCCATGGACAAGCATTTATCCATCCATTCGTAAATAATCCCATCATTTTTTATGGGTCTTATGCTTATGATAATAAAAGAGAAAAACTCGCGTAACGGTTGATTGTCGAATAGGATACGCTATTCAAACCTGAAAAAATTGTTTTCTTTTTCAATGGCCGTTAGATTTTTTGCTGAAAAGTTATAAATATCAGTTTCACATCTGTTCACGTTTGCATTGTATAAGTTTTCAACTGAAAAAAGTTTGTTTATCAGTTAGTTACAAGTTCCATCAACACACACGATTTGATATATATATATATATATATATATATATATATATATATATATGTGTGTGTGTGTGTGTGTGTGTGTGTGTGTGTGTGTGTGTGTGTGTCTGTAAACACACATACATTTATATACAGACGCACATATACATTTACACGCACATATATACACACTCACACATATATACACACACAGAGATATATATGCACACGCGCACACACACATGCAGATATATATATACATACACATACATACACTAATATATATACATATATATATATGCACACACATATATATACCCAAGCGCGCGCTCGCACATGTACATATATATATATATATACACGCACATAAACATACACACTTATATACACACGCAAGCTCATACACACACACACACATATATATATATATATATATATATATATATATTCAAACACATACACACACACACACACACATTCATATATGCACACATATATATACACGCACAAACACATACATATATTCATAGATAACTAACAGATAACAAGCTAGTCCAACTAAGTATCATCCTCATTGTGTATATATCTTTGAGTCTGAATAAAATAAGCTTGGGGTGCCCGTGGCGTATTGGGTAAAAGTGCCTGATATCTACACTGTAGTAAAACGAATTTGAACTCCAGCCTAAACGCACTGAGTGGAGTCCTCGTGGCGTGATGGCTAACGAGCTGTACTGCGGCCTCAAAGTAAGCGAATTCGAACTCCAGTAGTGCTATTATGTTTACTTTCGAACTAATACCCTTAGGAAAGGCATGAACCCTCAGCTATGGAGTAGATAGTACCACAACTGTCTTTCTATAAGGATGGGTTTGCCATTGAATAATCTATGAAGGTTGATATGCCATTAAACAAAGAAACAAAAGTTAGCAAATGTTCTTGTGTTAATATTCTAAAGATGTGGGGAAAACATTGAAATTTTAATATTAAATTCATATATGTCTATTTTTTTTTATTGCTTCATTTTCAGTTTATTTTTATTTTGTATCTTTTTGTTTTATGCTTTTTCTTTATTTACGTTGTTGTTGTTGTTGTTGTTGTTGTTGTTGTTGTTTATAATATATGAAAATATTCTTTGGTTTCTCCACACTAAAAACGTGTACGCCATCTGATGAAATTACTCATCGAAATAAATGGCACGGTAACTGTTCATAGGATTTTCTTTCCTTTGCGATATATATATATATATATATATATATATATATATATATATATATATATATCGTCCATCAGACAATTTTTAAACTTAAAAATGAAAGTAACTCCGAAAAACATACCTTTATTGCGTAAATATTTTATTAAAACAAACAGCATGGTTGACTTAATTTAATCCTTTCATACTTTACTCTCTCTCTCTCTCTCTCTCTCTCTCTCTCTCTCTCTCTCTCTCTCTCTCTCTCTCTCTCTCTCTCTCTCTCTCTCGTTTAAACTCCTTTAGCCGGAACGGTCAAAACATCTTTGATATGTATATTTAGCTAAAGTCTAAAAATGGATTTTACTACCGCCTGGCAATCTTAAATACTGGGTCAGTAGATTGATCTGTTTATAACTTTTATTTAAAAACAAACAATGCAAAGAAATCATTCCATTATACTAAACATGCAAAACTTGACAGTTATTTTTATTTCAGAAAAAAAAGTCTTACTACATGAGCAGCTAAGCATTTATTAAACAGATTCTCAAGTCTGAATCAAACTGATATGCAAGAAAATAAGCAGGGACGTATAGCTTATACGTGTGTGTATATGTGTGTGTATGTAAACACACATGCATATATATACACGCGCAAACATGTAAGTGTATGTGTATATATATCTGCATGTGTGTGTGCGCGTGTGCATATATATCTCTGTGTGTGTATATATGTGTGAGTGTGTATATATGTGTATGTATATATAGATGTGTGCGTATATATATATATATATATATATATATATGTATATGTGCGTGTATATATGTGCGTGTATATTATCAACCACCGAAGAAATTTATTATAGATATTAAATTCATTCGATAATATGATTACCGATCATTAAAGAAAAACTAAGTTTTCACGGTTATTAAATATTTGATGCTTCTGTTGTTCTGATATAACACCTTCTCAGATAAATGTATCAATATAAGGCACTAGATGAATGGTGAGATAATTGGACAGTGTCAAAAATAAGGGCTAAAGGGAGAGCGATTTTATACCAACAGTTTCGTGGTGAGAATTTCAATGTACAGATTCGTTGAATGAGTGAACGTGTGTGTGTGTGTGTGTGTGTGTGTGTGTGTGTGTGTGTGTGTGTGTGTGTGTGTGTGTGTGTGTGTGTGTGTGTGTGTGTTGGTGATTCTTGATCAGATTGGCAAAAAAGGACAGTCACCAAGCACTGTTGATTCTGCGTCTAGGCTATCCTAATATATATATATATATATATATATATGCTCTATCACTAATGGTGAGCACTCTTTATCTATAGATATAGCAAACTGGATTCTTATTGAATCCTATATATATATATATATATATATATATATATATATAGTGCAATTAGAAGGAAACTCAAACCTAGTTAAATTGTCATTATAAATTTATTTCGGCGAAGAATATCATTATACTCTCCTGGATAGAAAATATATAACAATAGCCACACATCGAGCACTCCCATAGATTTATATGGAATTCCTCATATATTCTAGACGCGAATAATCCACACCCCCTGTTTTCGGACGCTGACAAGATATTACTGATATATATATATATATATATATATATATATATATATATATATATAGTACTTTTTAAAATTAAACTTTAATCCATATGTAAACCCAATCCCTTAGCATTAGTTAGTCTATCTGTCCCTACCCACTGACCCTTAAGATAGATAGATAGATAGATAGATAGATAGATCCCATTTCTGCATCCGATTTTTATTCACGTGCTCGGATCAATAACTACATAGGACACTTTGTTTGAAAATAAAGCTTCATTTTAAATGAACCGACAATTGTAAGAGATGAGTCGTCAACCAGAGTTTCTTTACAATCGATCCTGTTGGTCAATAAAAAAAATATCGCCATATTTTTCATATTTGAAAGAATCAATTACACTGTATTCATACGCAAAAAGAAGATGATAAAGCAGGCTGATAGATAGATAGATAGATAGATAGATAGATAGATATGAAGAGATTGAGACAGACGGATTAGTAAGTAGATACAACCGTGTCTGTCTCTGATTACATAAGTGCACATGTGTGTCTGTGTGCTCGAATCTGTATCGTTCAGTTATTACAGACTTTTCAGGCACTCGGCTGATTGTAAACAGGTGAATACATTGCTCAGTTATGAGATTTTTTTTTTCTTCTTCCTTTTCCTAAGTCTGTCAACTGATTGAACACTTTAGATGAAACCTCAGACTTAATGGCCAGCAGTCTCATACTCTACAAATGAGACTTACACGTATATCTATTTTATTACTAATATTCTATACGCATACACACACATACACACGCACACACATATACACGCACACACATATACACACACACATATATGTTACTGTAAGCCAGCAAAAATGATACATCATAGCATTATTTTTAGTGGAGGAAAATGCTCTAGCTTAAGGAATAAAGCAATTTCCTGTCCTAATTGCAACTGTGTGATAATTTTGTGGGGTCTACATTTGCGCTGAACGTCATATCTTAGTCGACCAATTTTTCGGTGTAACCGAGTTAACTAAGGAATTCTAGTTAGAAGCCACAGCTCCTTCCTAAATAGAAGCATCAATATCATCATGGATCGCAGTTACAACAAGACCCCAACAGATTTACGTTTCGCCAAGTAAGTAGCTATAATTGAGTGAATATACATATGAGCGTTTGTTAAATTTATATTTTGTCTGTATCACGTATTTTAATACGTTCTGACTGCTGGAGTTGGGGAAATTCTTTCCCACTTCATAAGTGGAGTTAAAACAAAAAAACTTTCGCCCTAAAAAAATGTATTGGATAGAGGGTGGTACAACAGGTAAGAGACAAGGTTTCTTATACTAATTTTTAGGGCAGCATATAAACCCTCTTTAGTTAAATCAGCCCAGTCGGCTGGTGCTCTATACACCGACAGCATCTCTGCTGAGGAGTACAACCCCGCTCCCAATGAGTGTCCTGGATACAACATTAAACAATTTGATGAGGAGATTTGGGGAATGTGGAGAACCCTTTCATTGCCATTGCTCCCAGGTCCACTCTGTCCTGGAGTGGCACCACCTTGTAGGGTCCTATATATAGATCAAATAGAACTGTTTGACATTTAAACCGAGGGCAAACAAATGACTTAATGTTAAACTGAATTGTTTAAAGCAGAACTATTTGATTATTTAACTGTGTGTAAACAAATGACAGATGTTTGAATTGCTAGTGATTCTTAACAATGCTTAGAACCATTTAACTATGTGTAAACAAATGATTAATTGTCAATAGAATTATTCATATTTGATGGAAATACCTGAAACTATTTATCAGTGGGCAAAAAAAATCAGCTCATGCTCGTTTAAAAATGTTATCTACATGTGTTTACAAATCGTATATATCTAATATATATGTATGAACAGGATTTGGCATCAAATAACCGACGACAGTTGATATGCCATGAAACCAAACCAAATTTATCTTAACTTAAAAGACCGGTGCAACATAACATTCCTATCATCCATCAGTTCGTCTTCCTCTAAATTAAGGTTAGTAAATATCCATATCAAGTTCGTTTCGTGTTTAATAACAGTTAGCAAACTAGGCTACAACTGAGAGCTCAATACTTCTGACCTTGTGTCGAACTAAGCAAACCTTAAAAAATGACAACCATATGGGAAGTCTGAATATTTCATGTTTCTTACTGGAAGAGAAGTTCGAGAAGAAATATAAAAACGGAATGTTTATCATGAAATTAGTCTGGCACAATGCCACTGTAGTAAAACACACATTGAAAATCGAACCCACTGTACAAGCAAACCTTAACGGATGGTAGAAAAAAAAGAAAAACTCGTTTACCGAATCTGGGCGAATACCTTAACCAAAACAGCTGGATATATTGAAGCATCACGAATTTAACATCGTACCATCAACTCACTCCGAAAAACGAAGTTACGTAACGATGAGCTATTTCAACCTTTAGATGGTTGGTTAGTTGGTTTTACAACTTATCAACCATTTTGGGGCCATTTAACACCGAATTAAATCTAAAACAATTCAGTTTAGCATATGTACGCAGTTTAAATGTCAAAACGGTCCTATTTCAAGCAATTCCGTTTAGCCTACGTATATAGTTTAGTTGTATTTGACCCATAGATAGGACTCTATCAGGTGCTACTACTCCGAGCCAGAATGTACCTGGGAGCAATGGCAATAAAGAGATACCCCGCTTTCCCCAAAGCTCCATTATTGCTAACTGGGCCACTTGTTAGGGAAGTCTTACCCATCTGCAGAGATGCAGTCGGTGTATTCTGCAGCTTCAGCCGACTGGGCTACTTGTTAGAGGAGTCTTACCCCTCTGCAAAGATGCAATCGGTGTATTCTGCAGCCCCAGCCGACCGGGCCACCTTTAGATGTAAGCAACCTGATGCTTGTAGACCAAACTAAACAAAACTGTGTAAATTACACATCAAGCTGAAAGGAAATTCCATAATTCCACCGAAGTTAAGGCATCAATGAGGCTGTTCAGTTATGAAATGGGTGACAACTTAAGAACAGCAGGGACTGCCAGCAACCAAAAGCCAAAGTAAATCCTCGTAAATAACATTTATAATCATAATTCCAGTGTGAGTGTGTGTGGCGATAAGGCATTTTTTTTTTGTTTATTATTGTTGCTTTTTTTCATTAAAATTTACTTGAGATGTTTTATACCTTTCTCTTTTGAGAAAATAGCTTCAATATCCGATTTAAGAATATGAGTTAGAGTAAAGAGCAAAAGATTAACTATATTACACTCATGAGTAGAAGCATATTGATATTTCACAACCTCCCCACGAAAGGGGAGAATTAGACACGTGATCAGCTTAACGTTGGGCCTACACATTGGTAATAACAAAAGTTGCCCAGTCTCTGCGTTTGAGTCACAAACGTGTCAGACTGCTCCAACCTTCTCTCTCCTATGCAATGGAGAGGTGCTTTCGGGTAGAACTCACTACTCACAATATAGTTATGCGAGTGTAGTCCAGCAGAATGAAATTCCTTGTTTAAAATGGCCTAATTGCACTGAGCGAGTATGTCTTTGAAAAGTAGCTATACCATTTCACTTGCAATCATGATGTGGAATGGTAAACACCGTGCCTTTTTCCAAAACGTCTCATAGTGACATTGGACGATCTATATTGCCTCTATGTTTACGTTCTAAACTCAAGATATCTTTCTGTCAGAACCTGTATATATATATATATATATATATATATATATATATATACACCCACACAAAAACACACGAACTTCGTTCAAAAAGTTCTAAGCCTTACCCAATCTTTGGACTTGTCCGACGTTTCTCATGTTTGTATAGGCTTCACCTGACGGAAATTAAGACGCAAAGAAGTGGTACTGTCGTTACAACAATTTTTTCAGCTGTGACTCTTTCTGAATGATGCTTATATATATATATATATATATATATATATATGTCTGTGTGTGTGTGTGTGTGGTTTTGTTTTGTTTGGTTTGGTTTGGTTTGGCTTTATGGCATATCAACTATTGTTGGTTATTTAGTACTAAATCAGGTTTTTACATACATATCAAATATATGATTTGTAAATACATTTTGTAGATATATACTGTTAAATGATCAAACAGTTCCCTTTCTAACAATTCAGTTTAGCATGAGCCAAAGTTAAATGGTTCCAAGTATTGCTATGTGTCACTGACCATTCAATTAAACATCAGTCATTTGTTTACTCTCATTTTAAATATCAAACAGTTCTATTTGACCCACAGATAGGACCCTGTCAGATGGTACTACTACACCGGGCCTGAATAGAGCTGGGATCAATGGCAATGAAGGAGTACTCTGCTTTCCACAGAACTCTAGCATTACTGGAGCCGCGCCATCAGATTGTTTGGTATCATATATAGGACACTAGTTAATGCCCTGGGAAAAACATCAATCTATCTATACTTCTTCTTCTAGATATGGGTAAATCGTAGTTTCTTGGTTTCTTTAGCCTTGGTAAGGCAACCAGTCTATAAGAAAGAAAACTCTGAATTCAAACCAGTTGTACTCCGCTTAAAAATTGACCTTGTGTCACATCCTACTCGTGAAGGAGGTATTGAGTAAATATTTACTTCCATAATGCAAAGTCTAGTTCTAATGCTTACAAACCAACTGACAACGTTTTCGGGGATAGAAATTGGCTAATATGGGTATTTTACCCGGCTTTTGGCTTATGCAATGAAGATCGAAGTACTGTATGTTGTGACCCCTTTCTTACTTCACTTTCATTAAATTCAGCTGCAATATATGCTACTCTCACTCTTCTTTTGTCTCGTACTTTGCAAGAAATCCCCAGTTCGATTCTACCATCAATAAGTCTTGGCCACCCAGTAACTTGTCGGCTTGTGATATTTTTTTTTCTTTTTTACTTTTCTCAGGTTCTGCTAATAGGTACTCAGCGCAACCGAACACGAGCACCAAAAATTTCAGAACTGCTCTGAACAAGAAAATTTGGCCTTTCTTAAAGTCACTCTTTTTTTTTATTGCGTGGTCATAATGAGACAGTAGCTATCATTCTTGTAACATGTTGCTAGTCATAATGCTTTTACACATCAGTCTATAGTCTCAATTCCTATGTTGCCAATAACGCCAGTGAAAGAGCTAACGCCTCAATCCACCTACTTGTTTAAATACGAGCAAGGCTGCAGTGTGTACATACCGGGTGGGGCAGATCATTCAGTGCCCTATTGCTTCGTTATTGACTGCCCGGTTATTTCTGGCCCATTCCGGATTTATATTAGCTATATGGCCTTTAAATGTTAATATTCATCTTCGTTTCTTTGTAAGCCTGTTAATATACTTAAAATATTTACATTAGTTAATTAACGTGTGAACATGTCTATATATCCGGGTCTTCCCCGCATACACCGACTGATCTCTATTTTGGTATATATTTATTCAGTAAGGGTGGTTTAGTCTGGCATAAGGTCAACAGTATTGGGGTTCTTATTCAGAATCGAACTTGTTACACATACAAAATGTTTAAGAAACTATCTCGTCATTCATCGCTGTGCTTTACTTAGCAAGCTGGACTAGCAGACCTTTGTTAACGACGTCGATTCTCACTGAGTGCTTGTGTTGTACTCCCTACATAATGGACTCGTTCACCTCCATAAATACACGTCAACGAGAGCGTCAGACGGAGTGCAACAAACCACCGGAAAACAATCGGCCTCCATTTCGTCGAAGGGAGGTGGGAGGGCAACCAAACGGGGAATTTTTTCCTTTGTTTCGTTTTTGTATTTCGGGGTTTTTCTCCCATCCCCATCATATAACATTTTTGTAAATAAATCATATATTGTAAATAAAATCATAAATTCCATTCGGGGTTTTAAGTAGGTCTTCTCACAGAGCAAATGTGGTATTTTGGTGCATGTAGCGTGATTGGTGACGGATGATTGTTTATATATTGTACTGTTGAATGGGTCGGCGAATGTGGCTAGCTAGGTTCCCTTAGAACACAAAGAATAAGCACGACCGCTCCCTTCCCCTCCCCACAAAACTATAGAGCTTCATGCCCACAATTTTATTAAAAAAAAATGGAAACAAACGGAATACACCAAATCAGCGTGACACAATCACGTGTGATACTATTTGCGTAGTGGACGCAACTAACTACTGTTTAACCAGGTTCACTTGTATCTTGTTTCTGTTACTTGAATACATATGTTTTTCTATCAAACCTTTTGCGTTCCTCGTGTCTTTCTTTTGTCAGCATCACAACGGCCTGATACTTTTGGCTTTGTACTAATACTAAGCTAAGCTTTGTGAATAATTAACTATATAATTCTAAGATATACGGAGAGGTTTAATAAGAGCAAGTACTGTAAGCGATCTTGGATTTGTGTGTTGGACAAAGCTTAGTAAATAACAAGGTGTATGAGGGAGTGCTGAAAATTTCTCGTCTCAACCCAGAAGGGAATGGCCCGTTCTTTTCTTTTTTAACAGCTCAAGAAACTTGCAAATTATGTGCTAAGTGTATTAACCGGTGGCATAAATATGCAAATAAATTCTACATTTTGTTTCTTGGACAATTCATTACTTGCTTTGGCCGCGAACTTTTCTATATTTCCTCGTACGTGTTTATGGCCCAGTCAGCTGAGGCTGTAGAATAAACCGACTGCAATTCTGCAGAGGGGTAAGACTCCCAAATGAGTGTCCTGGGTATGACACTAAACAATCTGATGATGAGGTTCCAGTAATATTGTTGCTTTGTAGAATGCGGAGTACCCCATTATTGCCATCGCTCCCAAGTCTACACTGGCCCAAAGTGGCCACACCTATCTATGGGTCAAATAGATCTAAACTGTGTTATTAAACTGAATTGTTTGGAATAGAACTCTTTGACATTTAAACTGAATTATTCGAAATAGAACTATTAATATGTATAAAAATGGATTTTGAATTAGATAACCTACAATGGCTGATATACCATAAAACCCAACCAAACCAAATCATATATACTTAATATATATGTATAAAAAGGATTTGGCATTAATTAACCTACAATGGTTGACATGCCATAAAACCCAACCAAACCAAATCATATATACTTGATATATATGTAAAAAAGGATTTGGCATTAAATGACCTACAATGGTTGATATGCCATAAAACCCAACCAAACCAAATCATATATACTTAATATATATGTATAAAAAGGATGTGGCATTAAATAACATACAATGGTTGACATGCCATAAAACCCAACCAAACCAAATCATATATACTTAATATATATGTATAAAAAGGATTTGGCATTAAATAACCTACAATGGTTGATATGCCATAAAACAAAGCAAAACAAAACAAAACCAATCGTATGTGTGTAGGTGTGTGTTGTTTATTCACTCAATAAAAATTAGGGTGAGTAATCTTTACAGCCTCACTTAGCAGGTTTTAACTAGTAAATCAATATTTTATATTCCTGTGAAGGGTTATATTTTTGCATTCGAATCCAGGGTTCGGTGTCAATTTGATAGTTTCTTGCAATCGTTGCTGGCTGGTAAATTTATTTACACCCAACTATAAAACTTATGGTAGAAGGCAGATTAATCGGTATGCAGGTAAGAAGGGAGGGAGGGAAGAAAAGAGATTAAAAAAACGTGTTTCCGTATTTAAGTGCACGTGTAAATCAATGTAATCGTATATATATATATATATATATATATATATATATATATATATATATATATATATATATATATATATATATATATATATATATATATATATACAGAGATAAAGAGAGAGGGGGGTGAGAGAGAGAGAAGCACAGACCAGGTGTTGCAAATTTGTCCAACCACAACATCATCGGCTTTAGGATGGCCTACGTGATGACTGAGATCGACGTTCGAACCCAAAAACAGGATTTCAAATTCTGATTTTCAAGGCCACTGAAACGTCATTTCTATACTTTCTGATTTCTTCAAACTAACTTAAAGTTAATAAACCTTATTATTGAAATCGGATAAAGTTTACATTCTTGATAAACTTATAAACTTCATTTTTTACTCGATGGTTAAATAAAGAAATAGTATTCCTGCACATTGTTTGGTTGGGTTAGAAAATAGATTAGCAAACAATTACTAATATTATTTATGAGTTCGAGTCACACTGTGTGCCTCTTGCATCCAGCTTTGTACAACAGCTAAGCAAAGCTTAATAAATAAATAAAAACCACAGGATGTTGGGTTTGTTAACATATCAGGGTACAGTTAGTACCCCAATGTGTTTATTAAATCAGTCGAAATCTACCCACCCAAATACATAGAAAAAGTTCTTCGAGGGAAAGCTTATTTTACATTTTATATACATAGAGAAAGTTCTTTCGAGAGAAAGCTTATTTTACAAAATACAAAATTTTAGACGTTTGACTAGATATCTAGTAACTTTTTTCAAGTATGGTTGGTTGGTTGGTTGGTTGGTTGGTTGGTTGGTATATCGAGTCTTGTAGGTTATTTAATGCCAAATCTTGTTTATACACACACGCATACACACACACACGCACATGCACACACACATATATATATATATATATACCAACTTATACATATACATATATACATATATATATATATATATATAAGTTAGTCAACTGTAGTCGAGGGCGAACCGAAAGCTCCCTTAATGGTAGCCGTGTTCGCCAATGATCCAAGAGATCAGGGTTTTATCCCAGGTCGAGTCATACAAATGACTAAAAAATAGTACTTGATGTGTCTTTGCTTAACACTCAGTACGGATCAAGAGTAAGTAGAACAATCCAGACAAAGGAGTAGCCCCCTCCCCTACATCTCTGTGCAGTAGCTATTGAAAAGGGAGCCCTCGGGTCACTCTGGAATATGGTCATCCAACTTAATTATGTATATATGATTTGTAAACTGATAGTCTATAGATAGCATTATTTTTAAGCGAGCCTGAGCTCATTTGTCTGCTCACAGTTAAATGATTTCAAGTATTACTATCAAGCGCTAATAGTTCTATTTTTACGCTGTTAAATGGTTTCAAGTATTGCTATCTAATACTAATAATTCAATTTAACATTATTCATTTGTTAGCTCACAGTTCAAGCACTGTAACTGATCAAATAGTTCTATTTGAACCATAGATGGAACT
>OY757918.1:86411760-86416760 GCA_963585895.1 Sepioteuthis lessoniana
GATCTTAACGATGCTGTAGTTTGGATGGTAACGACTCGTCCACCGATTTCCAACTCTTCCAACCCGCGTTCCAAGCTTTTGGGGACCGTTCAAAGCGCGCCAGTTACAATTGGTATTGCTGTTACTCTCAAGTTCTACAGCTTTTTTAGTTCTCAAACAAGGTTCAAGTACTTGTCTATTATTATTATTATTATTCCTTGAGAGATTTTATACTTATTATTATTGTTATTATTATCTTATACTTGTTGAGCTTTCAGAATTGTCGAGCCTAATGGATTTTACTTGAAATCCATCGACTTTGAGTTTTTATTTTTTGTTTGTTTGTTTGGGGGTGGTTTTGTTTTGTTTTGTTTTTTTTGTTTTTGTTTTTTTTTTGTTTTTTGTTTTTTGTTTGTTTGTTTGTTTGTTTTTTGTATTCGCGAACATATCTGTAATGCTATGTTCTGTATCTGTTGTCTCCAACTTTCTTTCATGATACAAATCGCAAATATTTCTGAGAGACTCAGAAAGAATTTTAGAACTCGATAAAAGAAGAATATGCTGGGGGATTGAAAATTGACTCTTGCACGAAACCATGAATTCTAAAAGATACCCTGAATGCCGAAAGATATTTCACCATGCTGCTAGATGAAATCTGGCCAGTTGTCATTACTTTGGAGAATATATAAGATTTGATTTGCATGTAACATGGCGCTCCCCATATTTTGCAATAGTTGTTTGTAAATGGTTGAATGCCAACTTCCCAGGGAGCTGGGTGGGTCGTCGTGGTCCACATGAGTGACCACCCAGGAACCCTGATTTAACACCCGACGACTTTGGAGCTGGTTAAAGGAGCAATCTACTCTACCAAACCAACGGCTTTAAAAGAACTTGAAGGGCGAATACGAGAAGTTTTGTCTTTCATCTCAAAAGAGTTCCTGGTGAAATCTGTTGATGCGGTTCCTGGGCGGCTTGAGAAGCTGGTGGCGAATGCTGGTGCCTATGTCGAATTTTGAATAAAACTCCATGCTATATGCTTTCTTCTCATCTTCATTTCTTGTAAAAATTATGGTTAAGAAATAAATTGTAAGAATTTTAGAATAGGAATATTCATTCATTTCATTTTTTCTTGTTTAAAAAATCTACCAATTAATATGAGAACAGCTCTGAGTTGAGGAAAACATCTCGTAATTTAGAGAGTTTACGACTTGGTTGCTTTTACACTTGTTTTATCAAATTATTTTACCGTGACAAGTGTGAAGATTTTCCACTTCTTATTAGAATGTCCAGTTCGTAAAGTCAATTTCTTAGTTTTCTTTTTACTTGAATCATTAATGAGAATTCGTCTCGCAGAGGTATATATGAGTAAGGGTAAGTACAAAATGTGCCTAGTTCCTGTGAATCCATCAGACTACTTATACTTTTCTCTTATAGTGCAATGGAGAGGTGCTTCACCAGAACTGCAATATTCGGAATTAGGTTCGCCTCGTGCTTTTTTCTTCTGCATCTTTCCTGAAAACAAGATCTCTGAGGAGGAAGAAGAGAAACAGATATTACACTCGAATCCCAAGCCGAATACTGAAGTGCTACACTCTTATCCTAGTCGCGAAACTTAACACGAGCAGAACGCACAAATACTACGCTCTGGTCCTCGGAAGCCGTAAATTATCAAGTCATTTTATAGGATCTGTGTTAGTATGTAAATAAATACTGATTTAACTCTTTCCTAGAGTTAAAATCAATTAACCTATTTTCCCTCTGCTCATATTGTGTGTCGGACCCCTGCACGTTTTATCGATTGAAAAAAATTCGGAGGGCGTGTCTTAACTACCAAAAATCTTTTAAATGTTTCACATATTACGGTTTTGTTATTTGTTTTTGTTTGCTTTTTGTTTGTTTCTTTTATGCATCTATGATGTGGAAACAAATAGCAACTTGTGTGTGTCCTCGTGTGTTTTTCGGCAACCCCTTCTTGTATAAAATTTCAATGGAACACAAAGATGATGAACACTCTGTGTGTGTGTGTGTGTGTGTGTGTGTGTGTGTGTGTGTGTGTGTGTGTTGGTTGGTTGGTTGGTTGGTTTTTGGCATATCAACCTTTGTAGGTTATTTAACACCAGATCCATTTTTATGTAAATAATCTGTTCTATTTAAAACAATTCAGTTTAGCATAAGTCTACAGTTTAATTGTCAAAAACATTTCCATTTCTAACTATTCAAGCAGTTACAAGTAATTATTCAGTTAAGTGTAAATACAGTTTTAATGTCGAAAAACAGTTCTATTTGAAATAATTCAGTTAAGCATAAGCACGCAGTTTAAGTGTAAGTACGGTTTAATTGTCAAAAACGTTTCTATTTCAAGCTATTCGGTTTACTCAAACAATTAATTTTAGCATAAGTATGCTGTTAGTTCTATTTAACCCATAGATAGGGCCCTATCAGGTGCTACCACTTCGGGCCAGAGTGGACCTGGGAACGATGGCAATGAAGGGGTACTCCGCATTCTCCAAAGCTCCAGCACTGCTAGAACCTCACCATCAGATTGTTTAGTGTCATATCCAGGACACTCGTTGGGGGGGGGTCTTACCCCTCTGCAGAGGTGCAGTCAGTGTATTCTACAGCCCTAGCTGACTGAGCAAGTGTGTGTGTGTGTGTGTGTGTGTGTGTGTGTGTGTGTGTGTGAAAGAAAAAATTAACAACATGGGTGCTTGTGTCAGATTATTAACTGTCTATATAAGACAAGTGCTGGATGGTTGTCTTTCCGGCATATCAACCCTTGTAGGTTGTTTAAAGCTAAATCATGTTTTTATAAATATACATATGATTTGTGAACGAATAGTTTGTCGGTAATTTTTAAACGAGCCAATCTAACATCAGTCATTTGTTTGCATACAGTTAAATGGTTTCAAGTTTAGAAAATAATTAAATATTTCTATTTGACCCATAGATAGGACGCTAACAGACTACCAATCCGGCTCAGAGGGGACTGGGGGTAATGGCAATTAAGGAGTACTACACATTCTCCAAAACTCTAGGACTGGAGTCTCTATCAAACGCAGTTTAATTTTGGAGGGGGTCTTACCCCTCTGCAGAGGTGCAGTCGGTGTATTCTACAACCCCTGCCGACTGGGCTGTAAGACAAATGTCGATATGATTATGCAAGAATATGTGTATGTATGTGGGAGACAGAGAGATAGAAAAAGAGAAAGAAATATCTAAAGAAATGGAGTTAGAAAAAAAAGATATGAAGATAGAAAGAGTGGGGGTGTAGAAAGAAAGATATTAAGAGAAACAGGAAAAAATAGAGAGAAAAAAACAGAAAGATATTTAAAAAAAAATAGGTTAGAGAAAAGAGAGAAAGAAAGAGAAAAAGAAAAAGACATAAAAAATAAAGTTTGAAAAGAAATAGGGAAAGAAAGAGAAAAAAAAGAAGCGAAGAGATAGAAAGAAAAGAAAAATAAGGATAACAATTATTCAATGGTTTGTAAAATGCCAAACTTGACTGATTTCAGATTAAATAATTGGGGGGGACTATTTATTTATTTAGTTAGTTCAGTTTTTAAAATTTATTCATTTCAGTTCGATTCCATCTATCAACTACCTATTTATTTAACTATTTATTATTTACCACATTCTATTTCAGTCTGCTTTCATTAATTTTTCTATTATCACTGAATCTATCTATCTATCTATCTATCTATCTATCTATGTCTGTCTGCTCACATATCTTTAGCCACATATATTTATATATATCTAATCACATACATCTATTTATCTAGCCATCTATCTGTCTATCTCAAATGTTTTATACACACACACACACACACACACACACACACACACACACACACACACATATATATATATATAGATATATATATATATATATATATATATATATATATATATATATATATATATATATATATATAATTAATATGGATTATTTCTATCCATCTATCTATGTTCTAAATCTATAGATCTCTGCTATTATACGAATGGATAAGTATTGGTGATTGAAATTTATATCAACAGAACTAAAATAGATAGATAGTAAGTTGGGCGATCGCAGTCTAGGGCGATCCGAATGCTCCTTTTTCAATAGCTACTACAACGAGATGTAGATGGTGGGTGCTACTCCTTTCCCTGGATTGCTTCACTTACCCTTGGTCAGTACCTTATAACGCTGTGTTAAGCAAGGAGGCATCAAGTACCTTTTTTTTTAATTCTTTGGTGAGTCTCCCAGGCCATTGGCGAACACTGTAACCATTCAGCCTGAGATAGATAGATAGATAGATAGATCATTTTTTATGCATATTAAACAACTAAATAAATACTTATGTGTCCTATATTGAGTGATTGCGACTCTGGGTAGGTGGCTCATATCAAAGAAATTTAGAACCGCCCTTGGAATTTTATATTTTATAAATTTCTCAAGACCAACTTTGTTCCTTTCACACATGTCTAAAATGCCTTCTCAGCACGTGAGTTTGTTGGTTACAAAAAACAAACTGTCAGATTAATTCGGTTGGCTGAATAAATCAATGAATCACTAAATTTATTTTTAACTCCAGGTGCATTTTTCTTTTCTTTTTCCTTTTTTTTTATCAATGTATCTTCTGGTTTTAAAAAATTGACACGCACATTACATACATACATACATACATGCAAATACTAAGCCTAGCTTAATCTGGTACAAGGTTATAAGTAAGGGGTACTCAGTGAGAATCAGATTTACAACATAATTGTAATGGTCAACTGGACTGACTTGCTCACAATTGCATTACGCAACCTAGTGATATTTATCACGCCAAGCACAGTCTTACGCAAAACTATAAGTAGAGAGCACTCGATGAGAATCAATCTCGCTACGTAGTTGTAATAGTCTGCAAGATGGGCTCACTAACCACTGTTCTATGGAAAGACACTCTTAATGTATTTTCTAAACTTAGTCTAGTCTGGCATAAAGACACAATTATAGGTCACTCAGTGAAAATCAAACTCGTAACACAATGGTAACG
>OY757918.1:86419260-86854260 GCA_963585895.1 Sepioteuthis lessoniana
AGGGCGATCTAATTAGAATAGGTGTTTCAAGCGTGTCTTAACCGTAAGTCACATGCACACATATACATAAAGACAATCACACACGCACACACACACACTCCCACACATGTTAAAAATGCATGTCACCTCATGTGAATATTCAAACATTTCAATTTGATCAGATTTTTGTCTACACTTTTGAGTATTAAGATCACTGTGTTTGTTTGTTTGTTTGTGTGTGTGTGTTTTTTTTTTAGTTTTTTTTTTTTAGTTTTTTTTTTTTTTTTGGTTTTATGGCATATCAACCTTTGTAGGTTATTTAACACCAGATCCATTTTTTATGTAAATAATCTGTTCTATTTAAAACAATTCAGTTTAGCATAAGTACACAGTTTAATTGTCAAAAACATTTCCATTTCAAACTATTCAAGCAGTTATCTGTAATAATTCAGTTAAGTGTAAATACAGTTTTAATGTCGAAAAACAGTTCTATTTGAAATAATTCAGTTAAGCATAAGCACGCAGTTTAAGTGTAAGTACGGTTTAATTGTCAAAAACATTTCTATTTCAAGCTATTCAGTTTACTCAATTAATTTTAGCATAAGTATGCTGTTAGTTCTATTTAACCCATAGATAGGGCCCTATCAGGTGCTACCACTTCGGGCCAGAGTGGACCTGGGAACGATGGCAATGAAGGGGTACTCCGCATTCCCCAAAGTTCCAGCACTGCTGGAACCTCACCATCAAATTGTTTAGTGTCATATCCAGGACACTCGTTAGGAGGGGTCTTACCCCTCTGCAGAGGTGCAGTCAGTGTATTCTACAACCCCAGCTGACTGGGCAAGTGTTTTTTTATGTTTTTGTTTTTGTTCTTTTTGTCCTGTATTATGGGACAAAGTATGAGATATCATTGTTATTTACTAAGCTTTTCTTAGTTTGACGCACAGGCGTTTAATGCGATATATTTGTTTATCAAATTATCTGTTTACTAACATATCTATTTGAATTAAAAGTTATCAACAAAAAAATGTTTATCATACAAATCACCCAAATTTGGAACTTGCTTACAAAATATATTCAAGTATAAAGCTTAACCTAATTTTGACCCAAAGTTAGAAGTTTATGCGCCTCGCGTAGTGTAATGGTTAACAAGCAAGACTATCCAACCATGACAAGTGAGTTTGTATCTTATTGGACGCCCTATACATTTGACCTTGTGCCACAATTAAGCTAAGCTTAGTAAATAATCAAAGTTAGAAGTATGGGCACCTTATAAGGATCGAACTCACCACTCACTAATCACACTTTCAAATCAATTAATCCACAACGAGGTGCCTGCCATAGTTTTATATTTTTATATCTATACACACACACACACACACATATATATATATATATATATATATATATATATATATATATATATATATATATATATATATATATATATATATATATATATATATATATATATATATATATATATATATATATATATATATATATATATATATATATATATATATATATATATATATATATATATATATATATATTATTGTTTTTTTTTTTTTTCTAAATTCTCATTCTGTTACTATTCATGCAATCCGCAAAAAAATTGGCTCGATACTCTTTATTTTAAAAAAAAAACTCGTACATACTCTTAGAGAATCAGGCAATTTCCTGTCCAATCTGAAACTGAATGATTTTTCGAAGGAAGACTCTAATTATTTAATCTGTATAAAATGAAAATAACAAGAAAAGTTAAGCAGAATTTTTCACTCCTTCCTAGATAGAAGTATCAATGTCATCATAGAGGGTTGTTACTACGGGAACCCAGTGGGTTCGCGGGTCGTCTAGTAGTATAAAATAAAAACAATCTTCAAAGAAAATAACGGCAGCAGCAGTCATTACGACGGCCCCAGTTGCAATTGTGTCATTGGCGGAGACCGAATCGGCGAATAACGAAAAGTACAAAGCACTCCAGACACGAGACAAGCCTTTGTGATTACGTAGTAAAACTGAAAGGAGTGGGTGAAGGGAAATAGGGAAAGAAAGCGAAAGCGTAAGATAAAGAAAGAAAGAAAGAAAGAAAGAAAGAAAGAACGAAAGAAAGAAACTTCCGTTGCGTGTTTCCATAGTTTGGCTGAGAAAGTCACGTGTCTCTCTCGGCTGCTCTGTCCTGGCTAAACATGTGCTCCACACAACTCTATACTAACTGCACACAACCACTGACTTGGTTCGATGTGACATAACACAGAGCCAAGCACGTCTCCTCTACCTTTACCTCCCCCACCACCACGCTATTCCTGTATAATTCCACACCCCGACTCATTCTTCAAATCGTCATGCAGTAGGGGAGGAGAGAAAAATACATTGAGTTGAGGGGGAGTTAATTAAAAAAACAGAAACGAAGTGTACTCATTTTACTATTATTTTACTACGCAGGTGCCTACCCCCACTTCTCTCTCTCTCTCTCTCTCTCTCTCTCTCTATATATATATATATATATATAGTATATATATATATATATATATATATATATATATATATATATTTCTATCTCTGTTTCTATATATCTATCTATTTATGTATATTTCTCTCTCTTTATATATATATATATATATATATATATATATATATATGTGTGTGTGTGTGTGTGTGTGTGTGTGCCTTTCTGCACGCACGCTCATGTGGTTCTCTGTGTGTGTGTGTGTGTGTGTGTGTGACTGCGTCTGTGTTTAAACGAATAGACGTATATTTCGTTGGGCGCCTTGTGCGGGGTAATGGTTAGCGAGCTTAATTAGCAGACCATTGTTGATGAATTCGATTCTCACTGGGCATCCCAATACTTCTGGCCTTGTGCCATATCTAAGCTAAGTTTAGTAAATGACTATTCGTATGCTTCATGGAGGTTTCGGGTTTTAAAACGACTCATAGTTGAACTAGAACTTTCAGAACGTACAATAATCATTAAAAATGCAAGCAATTCTCATGGTTTTAATGATACTACTAATCGTTTGTTTACAGCATTTGTCATTTACTAAGGCTGAGCCGGAGGAGTGTTCTCATTGTGTAAGGGTTAAAGTACTGGACTGGTGGTAAGCGAGTTCGAACTCCAGTCGCGCTCTTACGTTCACTTTCGGACAGATACCTTTATCCTTGCAGCTATGGGTTAAATAAATAGTACCAGGACTGGAAGAATGGCTCTAGCATTAAATAACCTACAAAGATTGACATGCCATTAAACAAAGAACCTAAACTAGAAACACTGTTGACTCCAAATCACAGCAATACCCGAGCTCCTTCTGGCTCGAATTTTTTTTTTTTTAACATTAAATTTGATTTATTCTCCGAGGTGATAAAGTATATTAAAAAAAAACAGTCACGATTCCAGTAGTAATAGGAGCACTGAATATGAATATGAATAATTAAGAAAAATACGAATATAAAAACAAAGAAAATCCCAGGAAATCTATCTATATCTTAAATGCAAAAGATCGCGTTGACGAATACTGGGTTTGGTTTTTTCATGGCATATCAACCTTGGTAGGGTATTTAATGCCAAAGCCATCCTTGTACAATAACAGTAGTGTTACTATCTTAACCTAGTAAACCGGCTCATTGGCCTAGTGGGTAGAGTGTTAGCCAATGGTCCGGAAGACCTAGGTTCAATCCCAGGTTGCGTCAAACCAAAGATTTTAAAAATGGTACTTGATACCTCCTTGCTTAACACTCAACAATATAAGCTTAAAGGATAAAGTGGAGCAATCCAGAGAAAGGAGTAGTGCCCTCCCCTACACTTCGGTGTAGTAGCTATTGAAAAGGGAGCCTTCTGGTCGCCATCGACTACGGTCGCCAACTTTACTATCTAACCTACTGCTTCAGGCCTTTCCCAAGAGTATTAGTTCGAAAGTGAATGTATGTATTTACCAACTTTTCCGCATGAGCAGGATGTGACACAAGGTCAGTTTTTAAGCGGAGTTTAACAGGTTTGAATTCAGAGTTTTTCTTTTCCTTGACTGATTGCCAAACCAAGGCTAAAGAACTCAGTCTGTGCCATTATTTACTCATAGCAGGCGGGAGAATTGTTGGATTCATATCTTTCCTAAGGGTATTAGTGGTATGTGAAATACAATCAGCATCATCCAGGATTTGAACTTGTGTCGCCATGTCTATTTCCTACGACGATAACCACGGCACGAAAGTGAATGTAGCAGTGCAACTGGAGTTCGAACTCACTTACAGTCCAGTACGTTAGCTACTATGCACTGATTTGCAAAACTATTTCAATCTAATATGTTCAATAACCTTCTTTTACCGCAGGTAAAGAACTGTATCAAACGTTTATTTCAGCTATTTCATGTTGTTTGGAGGCGTTCGTGGTGTGACAGTTACCATTGAAAGAAATGGGCTTGGCTGTCCGAGTTCAAATCCTAAATGAAGTTGTTTGTGTTTTAATTCATGCTAATGCTCTTCGGAAAGACATGGATTCTTATCTTCTTCCTAAGTAGTAAGACAGACTGATCCCTTTACTCTTGCTACGGCAACCAGTCTAAAAGGAAATTTCTAGATTAAAACCAGCTTTACTCCGCTTAAAAACTGACTTTGCATTGCATCCAACCTGTGGAGAAAGGGTTGAGTAAATACATTCATACTCTTTGAACCGGTTTCACATAAAGAAAGATGTGGTGTGGTCTTATTCAGTCGGTGATGGGAAAGAGTTAACTCATCATTTAATCGTTGCCTACCCCTAATGGTAGGAGGCAGTCTTACTTGAGTTACACGACTTTACTCTTCGACTGTTTCAGCTCCAACTCACTTTTTTAAAAAAAGTTTAACAAAATCTCTCACATATCAAGTGACTGCACTTAGCCAATCAATGAGCGTCCCTGTGTTTTTAACAGTTTCTCACAGTTTGTTTTCGTGGCTGTAAATTACGCTTCCACAAATGTCCATCCACATCTGTAATAGTCAAACAAAACGGACAGCTACCGTTTCAGTTATAAAAAGACAAACTTGAACAAATATTTAGACTCTGACATAGAAGAGAAAAAATTAGACAACAGCTATACTCATCATTAGTGGCATGCTTGAAAAAGTTCCAAAAAGCTTTGCTACAAGGATTAGCAAATCTAAAAACAAATTGAAACCATCCCAACTACAGAATTTACGATGAAACTTTTTTGTTTGTTTTTTTTAACTTTTCCTGGTTAAAAAGTATTATTTTCCTCTTGTTTATGTCTAAAGTAAATGGAAAATATCAATTTTCCTCTTCAAACTTTGCTATTGTGATCTGGATAATTAAATTTTCAAAATATAATGGGTTTAATACATGATTTACATTACTGTCGCAAACATCGAAAATCTATTCACTTCTAAACATTTTTGTATACTTATTTTATGTCTTTGATATTAATACATGTAGATTCTGAATCATATTTTGTTTTGTTCAGGCCTGATGTCAATGAAAATATGCAAATTTGCCGGTTTTTATATAGAAAATAGGTTTATTTCTAAATTTCGTTTTCCAGGAGACAAAAGCGAAGTTTGAAGAGCTTACTGGCCATTTTCTATACTTTTACAACAATTTTATTAAGAAATAAAACATAGTATCCAGGAACAAAATTTGTGTTACACATAATTATCAATAATCATACGGGATTCTGAGAATAACCCCTCACTTGATCTATGATGAAAGCCATCGGTAATCAGTGCCTACTATATATATATACATACATATATATATATGGACATTATATACATACATATATATATATATATATAGAGAGAGAGAGAGAGAGAGGAAGTGAGAGAGAGAATTCTTTGTGACTGTTTCAAAAGCTACAACAATGATTAGTCTGAATGACCGCATGTCTTCTAAGGAGTCCAGGACTATTCTCGGTATTCTGACTGTTCTGTAGTTTGAATGGTCTCTGCTCATCTTCATATTTCCAACTCTTCAGGCCCCTTTACCAAGCTTTTGGGTATAGTTCCGAGTGCATCAATTACGACTGGTATCACCGTTACCTTCTTGTTCCATATCTTTTTTAGTTCTCTGACAAGGTCCAAGTACTTGTCTTTCTTTTCGTTTTCATTGATGTTTATTTGGGGGTCCACCAGCACGGCAAAGTTCTCTAGTTAGCAGTTTCTTTTCTTTTTTCTTTTTTTTCTTTTTTTTTTTTTTTTTTTTTGTTAGGTCTGGTCGTCTGACCGAGATTAGGTGATCTGTTTGTATCTCAATATCTCAAAGAATTTTGAACGTCTCATTCTTCAGGACGGATTCTGGTTTGTGCTTGTACTATTTGGTAGTATGGCCAAATTTCAGTTTTTTTCTACAATTCCCTGTGGATATTATTATTATTATTATTATTATCATAATTTGATTTGCAATACGAGTGTGGTCATGGATCCCAAATAATGCGTAAAAAAGTTGGCGACCGTAGTCGAGGGCGACCAGAGGGCTCCCTCTTCAATAGCTACTACACCGAGGTGTAGGGAAGGGCGCTACTCCTTTCCCTGGATTGCTCCACTTTATCCTTTAAGCTTATATTGTTAAGTGTTAAGCAACGAGGTATCAAGTACCATTTTTAAAGTCTTTGGTATGACGCGACCTGGGATTGAATCCTGGTCTCCCGGGCCATTTTGTACCAATAAATCAATATACAATACACACAAAAGCACAAATGTAAACACACACACACACACACACACAAACAGTACTGCATGCACACACGCGCACCCACATGCTCACTATTAGCAATATATATATAAACAATAAAACACATGTAAAAAGCAACACACGCACATACAACGCAAAAACTGTCTAGAACCTTGCGTGATGAAATGGCTAGCTTTCACCGAATGCTCCATACTTATGACCGTGTGCCAAACTAAGCTAAGCTGAGTAAATAAATGATTATACAAAATCAGTCACAAACACACACACACACAAACACACACACACACACACACACACACAGTGAAACGCGTACACAAACACACAAACACACACAAAAACGGCAACACATACACGCACACAGAAACGCCGAGGTGCAAAACAGTAACACAGTTACACAAAGAGTTCACACATTAAAAAAAAAAAAAAATAGTTCACATACACGTGCACGTGCAGACACACACTCGTGCGCGCGCGCACACACACACACACAAACAAATATACATATAAACAAACAAACAATTACATACACATACAAACAAACAAACACGCACACAAACAAATTAGCATTGATAACGATAAGTAACAGTTTCTTTGGGTGTATAAATGGTAAAAAAAAATAAATAAATGTGTTCTTAATGTGTGTGGGAGTGTTTTTTATGACAACTTGTCTAGCCGTCATAATGGATTCCCAGCAGCAGCAACAACAGCAGCAGTAGTAGTAGTTGTAGTGTTAATGGGTTGTGGTTGAAGGAATGACGATAGACAGTGGCAGAAATAGTCGGAGTGCTGGCGTTGAAGGAGGGGCGCGAATCACGGCTGGTGGCACATGTTCGCACACGTGAGGTGTGCCTATCTGTATGCGTTGAAGTGTTTTGTGTTGGAGTGGGCCCATACCACTGTGTATATATGCGTACCTTGACGTCTGTACTGATGTACCGATCTGCTGCTGCTGCTGCTGCTTGTTATGGTCGTTGCAGCAACCGTATGTGCGTGCATGTGCTAGTGATGTGATAGATATGTATGTGTGTATGTGTGTATGTGTGTGTGTGTGTGTGTAAGCCTAAAGCAAAACACACGTGCAGTTCTATTTATGAATGTACCCTTTACTTTCTCGACCCTTCCCTGCAAATGCACAATTATATGCGTTGTGTTTTTAGATAGATAGATAGATAGATAGATAATGATCTTTGATAGATAGATAGATAGATAGATAGATAGATAGATCGTCCGGGATTTGAACTTGGCTCGTCATTAATCATTACACCACCCGTGCCTCCATATATATATATATATATATGTGTGTGTGTGTGTGTGTGTGTGTGTGACATTGTGTTTTATGAGTTGAACCCCGTCGCTTTTACTTGGTGATAAAAAAAATGGACTCCAAAAGGCTTTTTCTGTGGCCAATTTTGCTTTTTTTTTTTCTCATCCAGTTTCGTAACATGCTAAAAAGATTAATTCGAAAGGGATTAACTAACGAATCACGAGAGTGAATGCCATTAATTACCTCTGATTATAAAAAAAAAGATGATTGCGTTATTATCGGCACTTTTGTTCAGCTATTTATTTGTATTCAATCAACATAAACCATGGTATCATTTTTTTTTTCATAACCCCTAGAACCTGAGCGGCTAGTATTTGTGCCACTATCCAGAAGCACATATACCCAAGCGCTCTGAATTCCAATCAGGGAATTCCTATTTCTACATCGTTATTGCCTAGGCTGTTAAATAGCAGATTATAACATTTTACATTTTCAGATTGGAAGAGCTACGGGCATGAGTTAAATTCTTTGTACATTTATGCTCTCAAAGGGAAGTATTATAATGATTTATTGAACCGTATACACTATCTAAAATTATATATATATATATATATATATATATATATATATATATATATATATATATATAAGTATTATTTGGTCCAGTTAAACCGGAGTTGGGAGTAATTCCATCAGGACAAGAAAACTATTTAAGAGTGAACTTTTAAATTTTCCTGGTAAAGAGTTCAATGTAACAGACAATACAGAGCAATAAATTCTTTAGAAAAACAACAAACCGGTCACATTAGGATTATAAATTTATTTCCATCTTGTTACGCGTTTTTGAAAATTTCAAAAACACGAAAAAAATTTAACAGGACCTCTTCAAATCCTATGGATAAAATATTTTATCCATAGGATCTGAAGATAAAATATTTTATCCATAGGATTTGAAGAGGTCCTGTTAAATTTTTTTCGTGTTTTTGAAATTTTCAAAAACGCGTAACAAGATGGAAATAAATTTATAATCCTAATGTGACCGGTTTGTTGTTTTTCTAAAGTGTATATATATATATATATATATAATCTCATTGTAAGTCAACCATCATTGCCACTCCCTGGAGTAGCCATGTATATATATTTTATTTTTATTTTTTACCGATTCTATAATTCTAACGGTGTAAAAAAAAAAATTAATGTTTGTAGGCAGAGAAAAACCTGGTGACTTGACAAATAAAATATGGCGTTTTTTGTTTTTTGAGGTTTTTTCAATATGCGAATTTTTTAAATTCTTTCTTGGGACTATTTTATCAATAAAATGTCGTTTGGGCCAACCCTCTTTAGTCAGAATTATCTTGATGATCCGGTAGGTAAAACCTAGGTAGATTACTTCTGGCTCTTTAGGAATTTGTATATATATATATATATATATATATATATATATAATATTTCAATAGAACTTCAATCGATTTCTTTGTTTTAATAGCATTTCAACCTTTGTGGGTTATTTAATATCAAAACCAACCTTGTAGAACGACAGTTGCGGTAGTTTTACACCATACCTGGTGGAATAAGTGTGTTTATACCTTTCCTAAGAGTAAAAGTGAACGTAATGTCGCAACTGGTGTTCGAACTCGCTAACTACAATGTAGCTCGTTAACCACTACGCCATTGGGGATAAACCCAAATAAAGATTCAAATCAAGCTATTGCCTCGTTCGTTTTTCATAACACTCATTTACGTACGTAAAAAATGTAAAATACGGATGAAATCACTTACTGTGATCACATTGCACTCACTCACAACAGTCTATTAGTATAGCTTGTTAATCATTACACCTCATGAGGTGCCCGTGGGTTTTTCTTCAAGGTGACAGGGGGTATCCCCATAGCGTAATGACTAAAGTGCTGGACTCCGGCTTCAGGTGACAATAACCGGTGGTAATGTTTGCATTTTACAGTCATTTAATTAGTTGCTCATGCACACGATGCTTTTAAAAATCTTCAGATCTACATTGAAGGTTGTGACTCTATTTTTAGAGCCTCTCTAATCTGGTCACTGAAAGAGCTTCTGACATTTCTGCTTCCAGATTTGTTTTATTCACTTCTTATTTAAAGTCGACATCGGTAACAACTTGACTTCTTTCTGTCATCGTCATTATAGCTGCCACTTTAAATTTGCCATCTGTGGTCAACCAATTTTAAAATTCTTCTTTTGATACATTGTCTGGGGTTCATTTGCAAGTAAGAGGGTGGCGAATAGAGTGGTTAATAGGGAGTACTTTCAGACAATCTAGATGGTTTGGTTTGGTTTGGTGGGTTTTATGGCATATCAACCATTGTTGGTTATTTAACGCCAAATCCACTTTTATGCAAATAATCAGTTCTATTTCAAACAAATCAGCTTAGTATGAGTACACAGTTTAATTGTCAAAAACATTTCTATTTCAAACTATTCAAGCAGTTATATATAACAATTCAGTTTAGTGAAAGTACATTTTCGATGTCAAAAACTGTTCTATTTTAAACAATTCAGTTTAGCATGAATACGCCATTTAAATGCAAAAATCAGTATAGCGAAGGAAGCATGATTTAGTTCTATTTGATAGGACCCTCATCAGGTGCTACCACTCCGGGCCACAGTGGACCTGGGAGCGATGGCAATAAAGAGGTACTCCACATTCCCCAAAGCTCCAGCATTGCTGGAACCTCACCATCAGATTGTTTAGTGTCATATCCAGGACACCCGTTGGTGGGGGGGGGTCTTACCCCTCTGCAGAGAAGCAGTCGGTGTATTCTACAGCCCCAGCCGACTGGGCAAAGACAATCTAGACCTTAACTTTATTACCACACAGAGGCGTATTTCTTTCATTCGTTTTGAACTGTTTGCTGTTACTTTCTTTCTTTTTTTTCTTTTTCTTTTTTTTTTGCCTACTTTCACTTTTTAAGATCTCTGATGACCCCCAACTTCAAATAGCAATTATGAAAACATAGAAATACATGAAACAAATATTATCCGTTTAAGGTTAGATTTTGTCAGTTTTTAAGGATTAGGAAAAAAAAAAGGCCAATCTAATCTCAACTTGTCTGCTAATTTTTCGACAATGACAGTGGTAGATCGATTGATTTTACCTGTAGGCCAACCCGTCGGGGGCTATTTTATGCCTGGAGATTAGGTTATCACGTTCATTGTATGTTTATATTTACATTTGTGTCGTTCGAGTGATGTAATGGTTAGCAAGCTAGACTTGCAAACTTTTACGAATGAGTTCGAGTCTCGTTGGGTGCCTCTTGTATCACATCTAAGTAAAAAAAAAAACTAAGTAAATTACAACTAAAAAAACACTTGCGTAGGCACCTGGGGTGTTGTAATGGTTATTAAGCTTGACTAGCAAACCTTTACGAGTGAGTTCGAGTCTCATTGGATGGCCTTATTTATACGCCTTTGTGCCTCATCTAAGTAAAAAGCTTAGTAAATTACTACTGTATGTACACGAATAATGAATAGCTTTTTTAATGAACGACTCTTGCCACGAAAAGAGAATTAAACAAACATTGCGTGTAATAAATGATCCCTAACTTTTGGTTATGCAAGCCTACAAAGATTTTTCTCGTTTTTGAGGTAGAATTCCTATTCAATACTAATAATTATTTGATTTCAAGTAACTAGTAATGATAATTTGTAAACAACTATAGCTTCAAGTAATTATTCTTGATACAAATAATTCACAGTCATACGGTATAAAGTATTCTTCTCAAATACAAATAATTTTTAAATAGACCTCGTCATCATCAAATCGCGCAGACAGCACGAATTTCCTCCCCCCTCCCTCTCTCTCTCTCTCTCTCTCTCTCTCTCTCTCTCTCTCTTTCTCTCTCTATCATCAATCGCTCCCGGCAGGTCTTCCAACTCATCGTCCTCACATAATAAGTTCTAGCTGATCGACCAACACTGGCATGTCCATGTGTAGTGGTCCATAGAAGAATGTCTCTTATGAGTTCGTCAAGATATGCTGGAGATGTAAGGATGAATCCAAACAAATCAATTTGACCCATAAATGTGACCCTAAAAATTATTTCCACTCCAGGTTTGTGAAAACCAGAGAGTAATGGCTATGAAGTAGTTGTTCACATTATCCCATATCTCCAGAACTAGAACCTCCACATCCGATGCCGTTTAGTATCGACACTCATTTTCTTGTGGGGAGGAAGGTCTTACCCTGTCGGCAAAGGGATACAATCAGCCTATTCTAAGCTTCACCGACTGGGCAAAATGCAGTTTGTGCACGCCCTTGGGAAAGGCATGAATCCATCTCTTCTCCCTCAAGCTATGGATAAATAGTTGAGCAAGACGAATCTTGGTAAAAGGAAAAGGCAAACTGCGAATTCAGTTGTACCCTGATTAAAATAAAATACCCTGTGCTACGACCTGCTCCTCGTGGAGTGGTTGGTTTGGTTTCTTTGTTTAAAGAGATATCAACTTTCCTGAGTTATTTAATGCCAAAGCCATCCTTGAAAAAAAACGGCATTGTTACTATCTAACTCTAAGCTGGGGAGAGATAAGGGGTTTCTATACTTTTTCTGAGAGTATTAGTTCAAAAGTGAATGCAAAGAAGCGATTGAAGTTTGATCTCGCTTACTTCGAGGCTGCAGTCCAGTATTTTAGACATTATGCTCCCAGGGGTTCAGTAAATTCATCCATCAAATTGATTATGACGAGGGATGTTCACATAACAGACTGTCGCCAGTTTTAAATACGGCTTATCTAATGGTTTTCATAACAATAACCGACTTTGATTCAAGTAAGCGGATGATTTTACATTCATTTTAAATAAAGTGCGTGGGACCGACTGATTTTGATAACATTATCCATGATTAAAACAAACGGCTTTCTCTGAACTTATAAATTAACCTAGATCTGTTGATATTAACAAAGTCGTTCTCTCCTGTTTTATTTTATGATTTAGTCCTTCCTTTCAAATATAAAGACCAATAACAAAATTAGTTGGGTTTTATAGCATATCAACCCTTGTAGGTTATTTAATACTAAATCCTGCTTATACAAATATATCAAATATGATTTGTAAACGAATAGTTTGTAGGTAACATTTTAAACACACCAGAGCTCATTTTTTGCACGCAGTTAAATGGTTTCAAATATTCCTATTTAACACTAATAATTCTGTTCAACATTACTCGTTTGTTTCAAGTAGTTCTATGCCACACAAACAATTCAATTCCTTATCAGTCATTTGTTTGCCTGTAGTTAAATAGTTAAACAGTTCTGGCCCAGCGGTTAGAGTGTTCGCCAGTGGCCCGGGAGACCTGGGTTCAATCCCAGGTCGAGTCATACCAAAGACTTTAAAAATGGAACTTGATACCACCTTGCTTAACACTCAGCATTATAAGGTACGGTTCAAGGGTAAAGTGGAGCAATCCTGGGAATGGAGTAGCGCCCTCCCCTACACCTTGGTGTAGTAGCTATCGAAAAGGGAGCCTTCGGGTCACCCTCGACTATGGTCGCTAACTTACTTGACCTAGAAAGGGACTCCAAGTCAAATAGACCTGGGAGTAATAGTAATAAAGGGCTACTCCACATAACCCAAAGCTCCCGGACTAGATCCTCATCATCTGATGCCATTTAATGTTATATCCATGACACTCGTTTGTGGAGGGGAGTGGCTTAATCCTCTGAAAAGATGCTGTCGGCGAGTTCTACAGCCCTAGCCACCTGTTCCTAAGCGTCGTAGAAAGGTTAACGTTCATGCCTCCTTTTTTTTTTTTTTTTTTTTTCAATTGCCCGTATTAGAAAGGTAAACGCCACACGATTTTTTGATGTCTTGAATTTTGGATGGCCAGTAGTAAGTCATAGGAAAAAAAGTCACAAAACTCTCATAACTCTGATTATAAATTTTTTTACACTTTTTTTCTACTTTACACGATTTAAACCAAAAGATAAAGATTAGCTTTAGCCAACTTGTACGAAACTGAAAATGGGTTCAGTAGGGCATTAAACTTTTTTCGTAAATTGAATTCCCTGCAAAAAAAAAAAAAACTTAGTTGTTTATTCAGGCACAAAGCCGAAATAAATGAACACCTTGACGTATCGAACCTACTACACAGATCAATGGTCTTCAATGGCATCAAAGGTTTCAAAGATCCGCCTAAGAAAGTGTGCCTAGGCAAAACAAGCCAAACTTATTCATCCAATCCCTCGGCCAAGAGCAGTATGTGACACTAGGTCAATTTTTAAGTGGAGGATATATGGTTTGAATTCTGAGTTTTCTTTCTTCTAAACTGGTTGCCTAATCAAGGAGAAGAAACCTAGTTTGATCGACTATTTTCTCATGACTGTGGAGAGAACATTCATGATTTTCCCGAGAACTTTAGAGCAAAATGAAACGCAAACAGCCTCACCCAGGGTTTGAACTCGGGTCACCGATTCCATTTCCTACAACGGTAACCGTAAAGTATGTGGGGAAAGGGTATTATTCCATGATTTGAAAAATAGCATTTAAGTGATAATCGGGAAAAATAATATTTGTGAAAATACTAATCAATTTTGATTTCTTAAAGTTTCAACTTTCTTGTTGAGTAGAAAAAGATGGTGATGAAAAAGAAAGAAAAATATAGAAGCTGACGTTTATATTTTGAACATGTGTACGCATGCTCAACTGCGTGCTTGGTTATGTTAACAGATTTCCGGTACGTCGCGACGCCACCTTCCTCTGTATATAACGCACACACGCACGCACGCGTTCTTCATCAAGTTGCGTTTTTTCACATGTATTCCTCTATATATGGAGACTATAACATGTACAGCGTCTATCTAGCACGATAGTCTTTTTTTTTCTTTTTTCTTTTTTTTTTATTTATTTATTTATTGTTTTATTTATTTTTTGATAGGAACACGCATTCACACTTCTGTAAGAACATATATATATATATATATATATATTCCTCTCTCCCAATTGATTTTAAAGTTTCTTTTTCTCTCACTCAATCTATCAGTCTCCGAGATGCGTACTCTCATATGTGCTGTAACAATTATTAATGCACTTAAAACGTTTCAACTCATCAGTCAACTGTTGGACTGAATTATCAATCTTTCTGCCTGTCAATCATTTTAGTCTTTTATTTTTCTGTCTAGCTAGATAGATACCTAACTAGCTAGCTCGCTAGATGTTCTTTCTTTGTTTCTTTCTTTCTTTCTTAATTGTTACTGTTTTTTATTTATACTAATTCATCACGCACAAATGCGCGCGCATGCAAAAAAAAAGTAGAGCAGAAATAATTGGCTCGACTAGACTGGGCCCTTACTTTGTGTCCGTTAGATTAGCTTAACCAAATCTTTATCGTTTTCTTTTGCTGTATAAAGTAGACATCTAACTGAAAAATAACTCGCCAGAAACCTAATTTGTGACCTTTCTTACTTACAACATTTTTTTTTTACTATGACTTTCTCCTCTCTCACAAGAAAAACAGGACTTCAAAAATCTTTCTGTTGTGTATACATTTGTATTACCAACAATGGTCCTCAAGCGAAGCGACCAAAAATGTTAACCTTTTGATGACGTTTATCTACTTAAAAGTCTTCACAAAAATGGTGTTCGGTGCCACAAGCTGATCGACTTTGAGTTTTATCAATAATTTGTTATGAAATATTGATTATTGGTACTTTTCAAGAAGTTCTCAAGACAATCTTACATGGGAAAAATATTTTTCTTCAATCAATCTTTATTCTGCAAGTATCTTGTCTTATTATGGGATTCATAGATGTGCCCGTGGTGTAATGGTTATCGTCACAGGATATGGACACGGCGACACGAGTTCAAATGCTAGACCTGACTGATTGCATCTCACATAGCACTAATACCTTTGGGAAAGGTATGAATCCAAATATTCTCCCTCCAGCTATGGGTAAATAGTAGGGCAGACTAGGTTCTTCAGCCTTGATGAGGCAACTAGTCTTAAACTCCTCTTAAAAATTGACCTTGTGTCATATCCTGCCCGAGCGGAGGGGTTGGTAAATATGATTATGGGATTCATCTAAGAAAAATAAATTAAATTCTCGACATAATTTCCTCGGATTCCCATTGATCTTGATGCATGTTACCCTGAGAGTTGATGGCTAGTTGATTGATTTTTATGACATATCAACTCTTGTGGGTTATTTAATCCTAAATCCTGTCTAATATATATATATATATATATATATATATATATATATATATAGGATTTGTCCGTACAACTAAAGTGCCGCCATTTTTCCTGTTTTCAAACAATCTTTCAGGAATTGTTAGAGCTTTATGTTTTATTGTGGGTCTAGTGAAGGTTGTCGAGGAAAATGTTGGTTGGAGTTTTATGTCATATCAACACTTCTGGGTTATTTAATCCCAAATCCTATATATATATAATTTGTAATCGAATAATTTATAGATAACATCATTTCTGAGTTCGAGCTGATTTGTTTTCACACAGTTAAATGGTTTCAAGTATCGCTATCAAACACTAATAATTCAATTTGACATCAATCATTTGTTTGCACACATTTAAATGGTTTGATCAACTTTTAACGGAGTTTAACTGGTTTGAGTTCAGAGTTTTCCTTCTATTAGACTGATTGTCATGCCAAGGTTGAAGAACCCAGTCTGCCCTATTATTTACCCAAAGTTGGCGATAAAATTGTTGGATCTTACATTTCCAAAGAGTATTAGCACTATATGAAATGCACACAGCCTCGTCTAGGATTTGAACTCGGGTTGCCGTGTCCATTTCCTTCAAAGATAACCATTACACTTCGAGAGCCATTGGAGTAAAGCCTCAAAGGCTCTCGAGGTGGAATGGAGCATATGACCATACTATCCAGAAACTACACTTTTAACAGTTCTTGAACAGTAATAAAACAACGTTGTCCTAACCCCGCCATAAAATCTCTATAGGCTTTCAAAGTGATGCCTGGAATTGTAATTGAGCGGATTTGGAAATTACCCCTCAGTGACAACTCACTAGTCTTATGAGACAATCAGATGAACAACACTCTGATTCTTCCACATGTCAAAAAGCTAGCAATACAATTTAACCTTTGGGCTTCTATCTGCCATTAGACGTCTAGCTGTCTACTTTCTAAAGAGGTATTACCTGCCATACAAGGTTGCAATAAAAAGTTGACTTCTGCGTAAATATGCTACAACTGAGCTTAATAAGTAGTAAGTAAAGTTGGCGACCTTAGTCGAGGGTGACCCGAAGGCTCCCTTTTCGATAGCCACTACACCGAGGTGTAGGGGAGGGCGCTACTCCTTTTCCTGGATTGCTCCACTTTACCCTTGATACGTACCTTATAATGCTGAGTGTTTAGTAAGGAGGTATCAAGTACCATTTTTTTATGTCTTTGGCATGACTCGACCTGGAATTGAACCCCGGTCACCTGGACCATTGGCGAACACTCTATCCACTATGAAACTCTGTTTAGCGGCCAAAAACGTTTGCTAACAACAATTTAAAAATCATATATATATATATATATATAATGTTTCAGATTTTCAGTTCTTTCAGCTCTTTGCTTGGGGTTTTTGTAGCTCTTTCAAACGTTCCAACATAAAGGGTAAACTTATTACATTCGTGTTGATATTTTCACTTCAACCATATGGAAATCTGGTCTCTCTGATAAAATAGAAAGAAGAATTCTTCCAAGCTATAGCCATATCGGTACTACTGTATGGCTGAACCACTTGGAATCTAACGAAGTGCCTGGAGAAAAAGCTTGACTAAACTACACAGGAATGCTGTGTGTTGTTTTGGAAAAAAAACCCTAGAAGCAGCACTTTACAAAACAGCAATTGTGCAGCCATTTACCTCCCATCTTACAAGCTATCCAAGAAAGGTGAACAAGATATGCTGGACGCTAAGGGAAAACTCCTAAGCAACGTTCTCCCATGGACTCATACATATGGACACACGAGTGTTGTCCGACTAGCGAAAAATTATATTCATCAGCTCTGTACGGACACAGAGTGCCGTCAAGACGACTTATCAAGGGCGATAGCAGGTAGGGACGGTCGGTGAGAGAGAGAGTCAAAGCAATCTGCGTTGTTGGCACGCCTTGATTGATGATAATCTATTATGCAGTTTAGATATCTGACAACCTCTTCATTTTCATTTAATTCTATTCTATGGTATGGAAAATTATTATTGTTGTTATTATTATTATTGTTGTTGTTGTTGTTGTTGTTGCTGTTCTTAAGCCGACTCGAGTTTTGCCATTGTCGTCCTCGTCGTCTTCTCCAACACCACCACTTAAGTTAATGTTTGTTAGTCATCCGGGTTGAGTACGAAGTCTGGAGAAACATGTGACTCCGTGGTGTTACGAAACATTTATCAGTACCCTCCACACACATACCCGCCACAACTAACCTCTCCTTCTCTGTTCTTCACTGCTACCCTCACCACACCCGTGTGTCACTCACCGGCCTGAATCTTACACAACGTCACGTTTTGATTCCACGCCATTTTTTTTTTTCTTTTTTCGTTTGTATGTGTGTATATATGTGCTTGCCTACGTTTGTCTGAGTGTGTGTAGGTTTGTATGTAGGGGAGAATGTCTGTGTAGTGTATTCGTCTATACCCCTGCACGTTTGTGCCTCTGTGTATGTATCTGTGTGTCTGTGTGTGTGTCTGTGCATGTGTATTTTATTGTAACTTAATCAATTTTCAATTTCTTTAATGAAATTCTATGTATAGAATTACAAATGCACCTTGGTATTTTCTTTTCTTTTTAAGGATAACTAATGATATTTAATGATAATTTAAATTCTTAAGTTATCCTCGGGACTCAGATAAAAATTTGTCTTTTATTGGTACTAATATTAAGCAGTCTTTTTTTTATTTTTTATTTTTTTATCGTAAACTTCAAACAAAATGCGGAGTAGTCCTCTATTGCCATTGCTCCCAGATCCACTCTGACCCGGAGTGGTAGCACCTGATAGGGTCCTTTCTATGCGTCAAATAGAACTAAACTGTGAGCTTATGCTCAACTGAATGGTTTGAAATAGAACTATTTGATCATTTATCTGTGTGTAAATAAATGACTGATGTTTAATTGAATTGTTAGTGATACGTAACAATGTTTGGAACCATTTAACTTTGTTAACTAAATTGAATTGTTTGAAATAGAACTGTTTTTGACATTTAAACTGTGAACTTATGCTAAACTGAATTGTTTGAAATTAAGCTACAAAGACGAACTTTTGCTGTTTGTCTTCATACCATGTCCGGTGGTACAAGCTGCTGATGGCGCCAGAGGTGGCAGTACCACATTAGCCACCGAAACTGTGGTATCACTCCTGGTTGATGAGGACAGGGTATCGCTCGTGTTTTCACACGTTGTGTGATAAAATTTAAGAGTTGCTGAAAGTAAAAATGACCTGAACATTTTTCATTGATTAACTGAATGATTGATTTTAACGGTATGTCAACACGTTTTGGGTTATTTTATGCTTAGAGGTTAGGGAATTGCGTTCATTGTAGATGCATATTTACATTTTTTGTGAAGTTGTTTCTTATGAGTTTTTTTTTTTTTGTTCTTTTTTTTTTTGCACAGTCTTATTGAATACGAGTAATTTTTAAACAGTTCTATTTGACCCATTGTTGGGACCCGAACAAGTCCTGTCACTTTGGGTCAGAGTGGACCTGGGATGCAATGAAGGGATACACTACACACTCCAGATCTCCAATATTGGAGCTTTACCATCAGATGAACTTTAGAGTCATACCCAAGACATTCAATTGGGGACAGAGGGGCTCTTACTCCTCAGCAGGGGGTACAATCTACATATTCCAAGCTAGCTCTGCCGATAGGGCGATCGATATTTTTGATAAAAACCCAATGCCACGAAAATATTTCAAGTCAAAAAAAATAATAAATTATAATAATAATCTTCTCTCGCGCTAGGTCTTGGGTAAAGATTCACTGAAAGACTGTAAGAAACTGAAAGTAAAGCTGAAAATTTAATAATAATAATAATAATAGAATGTGAAAAGAGAGTAAGTACCTTGACCTTGCTAGAGAATTGAAAAAACTATGGAACATGAAGGTGACAATTATACCAATTGTGATTGGTGCTTTTGGCACGGTAACTAAAGGATTATTAAAGGGCCTGGAAGATTTAGAAGTTGGCGGCCGAGTGGAGATCATCCAAACAACATCATTATTGAAAACGGCCAAAATACTGAGAAGAGTCCTGGAAACTTGAGGAGACTTGCTGTCACTCAATCTCCAGTGAAAGACCATCAGCTTACGCTGATGTGAAAAACTCTAATGAGTGAATAATAATAATACTGATGGAATAAAAAAGAGAACCTGTCGAATTGTGGACTTTGCCGTCCCGTAGGACCGCAGAATGAAAATAAAAGGAAACGAAAAGAAAGATAAGTACTCAGACCTTGCCAAAGAACAAAAAAAAACTAGGAACATGAATATGACGGTGATACCTATTGTAGTTTTTGCGCTCGGAACAATCTCCAAGCGCTTGATAAAGGGATTGAACGACTTATAAATCAAAGGATAAGCCTTCCAAACAACATCATTATTAAGATTGGCTAGAATACTTAAAAGAGTCCTGGAGACTTGAGGAGACTTGCTGTCTCTTAGACTTCTGTGAAAAACTATCGGTTAACGCTGGTGTGAAAAATTCTCAAGGAATCGGCTAGAATACGGAGAAGTGTCTTGGAGACCTGAAGAGACTTACTTTTACTCAGACTACCGTGAAAACCTTCAAGCTGATACTGGTGTAAAACCCTCACTTGGAGCGAAATAATTTACCTGGATAGATAGATAGATAGATAGATAGATAGATAGATAGATAGATAGATAGATTTGCACTGACGTTTTTGATACGTTTAAAAAAACTGAGGTATTTGTTTAGCTGGGTGAGGATAGGTGTACGGCAGACTATGTTATTCTCCCTGACCACCCCTACTTACACCAATGCCACCCGCACCCACACTCTGACCAGTAACAACTCCGGTGTCTCATTAATAACCAAGGACCGGACACATTGTGAATAAACAAGAAAAGAATGAACGAAACGTGAATAGAAATTAAAGTGAAAGATTCGAGGAAAATAAACCAATCTGCGGTTAGTTATATCTGCTGACCGAATTCTTGTGTCTATTTATGATATAGCTACTTGTCTATGATAGACATATATCCATACATTACTAGAATTCACATGCTCTTATATATATATATATATATAAACTTAAAATATGAACCTGTACACAGATTACGAAAATAGACACACACATACATATATATGTAAACAGACAGACAGGCAGACAATAGAATAAAAACAAGATAAAATAGGATCAAAACCGGATAGAAAATTACCACTCTAGGTTTCACTTTGTCGATTCTCAGGTGGGCCAGTATTTTTTCGTTCAATTTAGTAGTTGAAAATATTGCGATTGTGCCTTGTGTTGTTGTGTATAGACTACTGAAAAGATTTCATTAATTAAGAACGATTTTCGCTTTAAAATTTATATATATATATATATATATATATATATATATATATAATTAAAATTGAACATGCTAAATATGTTTTTAATCATTGAAATATATATATATATATATATATATATATATATATATATATATATATATATATGAAAAGATAGAAGAACAAAGTAATCCAAAAAGTGATGAATGTATTATAATTGAAAGTCAACGTTAAAACGTTTTAATAAACCTTCATCAGGACATTAAGATGGTGAAAAACGTTGCTAAAACAGCGATGGTTGTTTGAATAAAATAACAGGAGAAAAGTGAAAATACACATACAAAGAAAGACCACGTAACCGTTAAAACAGCTTTCTTTTTTTAAAAACTATCACGTGATTGGCCGAGGTAATGATATTTAAAATCTGTAGAATTTCTAGGAGATACAATGGACTGAAAGATGATAAAAGCAAAAATTGTCAAAATATTTTTGAGAAAAGAAGAGTGGAAAGAAAAGAAAAGAAATATATATAACCGTAACCCAAACGTCACATTCTTGCGTGATTTATATTAAAGAATCGTTTAATATATAGATACATAATGGGAGTTGCTTGCTTGGTTGGTTGGTTGGTTGGTTGGTTGGTTGGCTGGCTTTTTTGCATGTCAGTCTTTGTTGTGTTACTTTTGGTCAAAGTCAATTTAACAATTATGCTCTCTAAATATAATTAGAGAACGTAATCGTTAAACGGTACGAAAATATTTCTGCACAATCATTTTAGACTGGCAACAGTTCATTACCTGTAACAAATCTATTTAACTCATAGATGGGACCCTAAGGGATGCCATCACTCTGAGTCAGTGGACCTGGGAGTAATGACCATGAAAGGGCACTCCACCCACCTCAGAACTCCAGAACTGGAGCTGGATGCATTTTCGGTTGTTATTTACTGACCTTTTCATATGGGATATTTTACTACAAGATAGAAAAGTTTAAGAAGCAAAAAAAAAAAAAAACAATTAAACAATTTGATTTAATTCAAAACAAGAACAATATACACACTTATTGTTTTTTCTTTGAATGAAGGTGGTTTGCACCGACTGGGTGCATTCACTCGGAATAAGTTAACTTAGCATCAGGTGTTCGTTCTACACCTCCACCCCAGATAACATTTATTCCTCTTGTCTGAAAGGGGTAAGGTCAGGTTTATTACCTACGCAGTAAGAAAGACAAAAAGATTTGCACAAATTGTTTATTCATTTGTCTAAAAATTATTGTTCACATTTATAAAACTGTTGGGGACGACCTTGCTGATAAATTTGGGTTAATAAGCGATAAACACAAAGAATGATTTAATGAATGAATATTTTTTTTTTTGTCTTTTGTGTTGTTATTGTTGTTGCTGTTGTTTTAATTTTATTTATTTATCTAATTTTTTTATTGAGAATTCCTCAGGTCGATGACCTTAGGTGCTTGTGTATCACACACATTCTCTCTCTGCCTCTCTCTCTCTCTCTCTCTCTCTCTCTCTCTCTCTCTCTCACACACACACACACACACACACACTTTCTCTTACTCTCTTCTTCTTCTTCTTCTTCTTCTTCTTCTTTCTAATGTTCTTTCTTTCATTTCTTCTTTCTGTCATTCATTAGTTTATCTTTTTTTCCTTCTAGAAACTTCCACGACTTTGTTAAAGTAATTTTTAAAACGAATTTCATTTATTTAAATTTAATCTTTGCTGTTATAGTTTTGGTTTACTTTCAAGAAAGTAGCACAAAAACCGTTGCTTTAATCAATACTAAAGCAGACTTTTTTCTAAGTAACTAATAATATTAATCCTTTGTAAACGACCATAGTTTCAGGTAATTATTCTTAATACCAATTATTTGCACACAGTTAAATTGTTTCAAGTATTTCTGTCTAATACAAATAATTTCTAAACAGATCAATTTGACTCACCGATGAGGATCAACATCGTTTTCATAGTTATGTGATTTCAAATATTCTTACCTCGTACTTCTTAATATTCTTCCTAGTATTTCCTACCTAGTGCCAAGTACTTTTTAATATTCTTCCTAGTATTTCTTACCTAGTGCCTATAACTTCCTAATATTCTTTCTAGTATTTCTTACCTAGTGCCAAGTATTTTTTAATATTCTTTCTAGTATTTCTTACCAAGTTCCTAGTACTTCCTAATATTCTTTTTAGTATTTCTTACCTAGTACCTAGTACTTTTTAATATGCTTTCTAGTATTTCTTACCTAGCGCCCAGTACTTCCTAATATTCTTTCTAGTATTTCTTACCTAGTTCCTAGTACTTCCTTATATTCTTTTTAGTATTTCTTACCTAGTGCCTAGTACTTCCTAATTTTCTTTCTAGTATTTCTCACCTAGCGCCCTAGTACTTTTTAATATTTTTCTTAGTATTTCTTACCTATCACCTAGTACTCAAAATTTTCCATTAATTTGACACATAGTTAAAACCTTAAGAGGAACTACCACTTCGGGTTACGAGATTTTAACACACTTTTTTTACCCAACCCCTTCTAGAGCATCCAATTTCATTCACGAGATGGATTTGAGCCAACGATTAAAGGACTTCAGTCCTCCGCTGTACCAATTGAGCTATCATGAGATGCCATCAAATTTCAGTATGTGTTTATATGTGTATGTATAAGTGTGTGTATGCAAGTGAAAATGAAAAACCAAACGAGTAAATATGAATCGTGTATTTTGTGCCCTTTCAAATATCCCTTTTAATACATATCATACCACTCTTATAAATACTTTCCTCATACATATCAACATGAATACTTTTTTTCAATATGTAATGCCTTTATGTTATTCATTTATTGATTATGTATTGTTTGTTTTATTTTATTTTCATATATTTTATTTTTGAAATCTTTATTATTATCATCATTATTATTAATTCTGTTACTACTACTACAACAACTGCTCGTCGTCGTCGTCGTCGTAGTAGTAGTAGTGGTAGTAGTAGTAGTAGTAAACGTTTTATTTTTATTATTATCTGTATTGTTATTGTTAATTTTTATAAGTTAGAACAATATTTATCAAAAAATAATAATTATACGATTTATGTTTTTTTAGGAAATTTTATAACTCGTTACAACAAAATAAAACGTTCAATGAAAGTGTACTGAAAAGTTCTCGGGCCAACTAAGATCAGAATATTTTTTTCTTGTCTTGAAAAGTTAAAGAAACTTAAGAAATGATATGCCAAGTGCATTCACCTTCAGGATGAAAATTTTGAATGTGGAATGAAATTGCTCTAGATCATTCCCTTCTTGGTCAGGTCGAGAACCTTTCAGCACCTCTGTTTATATATATATATATATATATATATATATATATATATATCTAATAATAACTGTTACATATAGTATATTAAATTCATATGCAAATCTAACAACTATCATTGGACTGAAGTAGTATGTTTTTTAAAATGTTATAATGGTGGGATATTGTAGAGAAAACTTATAAAATGGATATTTTTTCGACTGGCTTGATAAATAATAAAGTAATAATTACTATAAAGCCTATGTAGAATTTATGGTGACTAGGAAGAAAAATATCACACGCCACTCCCTTTAATCTAAACAAAAGAAGACATTTTTATTCGTGCCATTTTCAATCCAAAACAATCAAAGAAAGACACACAAACAATGGCCAGATGTTTTGCTAAAAGCTAATACATAATATAAATAATTATTATCATAAACTTTTTGAAGGAGTAGTAGCTGCTTTAAGGAATAAGTATTACTAAAAATCTTTTTTAAAAATTCCTTTTAGGAAAAAATTGTTTTGTATTGTCTTGTTTTGTTTAATTAAAACAAATAAATGATAAATTAAAAAAAGAAAAAAGATGGTGGTGTTGAAGGAGTGAATCTTCATGAAAGAGAACAATATTACCACTGGATATTAATTTATTTTTTAGATTTTCCTTCAGTGGACGAATGGTACGAAAACACAAATCTTCCAGGTGAGCTGAACCTTGTCACTTGGCGTCATTGTATCTTTGTGTAATCAATGTTAACGGAAAAAAAACCGACAAACTCCTGTCATTCAGATTTGACTGTGTCGGAAGGATGCTGAAATAATCGAGAACAAAGCTAACCCGACTCTTTCTGACAGGTACACAGTAAGAATTAAGGGATTATAGACAAGATGGGATTTGATCATATTCGTGTGAAATAGAAACAGAATAAGATCAAACTGTAATGTTGTATTTTTTTTAGGTTTGGAAAAGTCCTAAAGTAATTAACACAATAGCTATGGTTCTCAACCAGCTATAATTTTCCCAAATCATGGGGATAACTTTAGGGTTTCAGAACGGAATTGGGATCACAGACTGGCTGATTTAAATGATTAGACTCTCTCTTATTTTTACAGACGACAATTCTACCAGGCAAATCTTAGTGGAACAATCTTAAACAGGAAAAATGACATTCTAGATGAATGCACAAACGAAGAAATATTGAGAACTACCAAGCTATTGTTTAACAATATTTTGTGCATACTTACATTTTTTACAAAGGTCTTGGTATTTGGAAAATAAGAATTATTTTAAAAGGGGCTACCTAAAAATTTAAGAACTTGGCCATGAAAATATTACTTGCACTAATATTCAATATTCACTGTCTTCTATGAAGTAGTCTCTTTACTATCATTTGAATACTGGCCCAAAAAGGCTACCACTATGTATGTCCATCTGCCCTTATATATATATATATATATATATATATATATATATATATATATATATATATATATATATATATATATATATATATATATATATATATATTTACTAATCAATTATCTACCAGTATTCACGGTACCAGAAAAAAACAAAAAACCCCTGGCCAGGAACAAGAGAAAAAAATATCTCGAATCCCGGTCCAGAGGAAAAAGAAAAAAGTTTTTTGGGGTGAAAAAGAAAGAAAAGACCACCTCGTCCTAGTCCTTGAAAAAAATCAAGGGGTACAAAGTCAGTGGCCAAAAGAAAACCAAAAAACCCTCCGCGAATACTGCAATGCTATAGTTACTAAAGTGCTCAACATTAAACAATGGAGCCAATTATAAAATTTTTATAAAATTTTTTAAATTAATTTTATATATATATATATATATATATATATATATATATATATATATTAAACTCCTGAGAAATAACAAAAGTAGAAATATATCAATATATAAGTTCTAACACTGATTGAATTTCATATTTATTTTCTATGAATAGACAAATCATACTTGCCCAGTCGGTTGGGGCTTTAGAATACACCGATTGCGTCTATGCAGAGGGGTAAGACCCCCCTCCTAACGAGTGTCCTGGATATGACACTAAACAATCCAGTGATGCTGGGGATTTGGGGAATGCAGAGCACCCCTTCATTGCCATTGCTCACAGGTCCACTCTGGCCCAGAATGGTAGCACCTGATACGGCCCTATCTATGGGTTAAATAGAGCTAAACTGCATACTTATACTAAACTGAATTGTTTGAATTAGAAATGTTTGACTTAATTGAAATGCTTGAAATAGAGGTATATTTGACAATTAAACTGTGTACTTATACTAAACTGAACTGCTTGAAATAGAACTGTTTTAACATTGAAACTGTACTTATGCTAAAGGGAATTGTTTGAAATAGAACTGACTATTTGTATAAAAATTGATTTGGCGTTAAATAACCTACAAAGGTTGATGTGCCATAAAACCCACACAACCAACCAACCAACAAATTGTAAATGCTAAAATGGTTCAATCTTGAAAAATTAACATATATAACAACGTTAAACGTTCCTATTTTTACATTAAACCATTATTGGGGGAGTTCCTGTGACGCCGTGGTTAACGTGCCGGACTGCGACATCGTAGTAAGAGAGTTCGAACTCTTGTTGTACTATTACGTTCACTTTCGGACTAATACTCCTGAGAAAGGTATGAACCTCCTTATCTCCCATTCAGCTATGGGTTAAATAGTATCATTGTTGTTCTTCTACAAGGATTGCATCGACATTAAATTAAGATTACTCATAGACGTGGCATACCATTAAACAATTAAACTAGAACTAAACCATTATCAGAACATACAAATATAAATGAATGATATAAAAGATGTATCTTCTGAATTATATTTAATTTTATGCTTGATTATCATTTTTTAAATGAATAAAAAAAATGAAAATGTTTTTAATTTGTTTATTATTTCAAAATCTGAGGAAATCCTTAGTTTCATAGATTTTCTTATTTGGGTCTAAAAATTACAACATTTAAGAATTTTATAGACTTTCTCAAGACAATAAACGAGAAGATATAACCAATTCAAACTTCAACAAAATTTGTTTTCAAAAATCCTCTTGTAGTACCAAAGCTAAGTGCATTTTTTCAATGACTTGACAGTTGACCTCCGCCTCAAAAAGTACTTTTTTCAGCTTCCTCTGACACCAGTTGACTATTGTTTTTAAGTTCTTTTATTTCATCTAACATTTTATTTCCCAATTTTTCCCTTTTAACGAAAGTATTCATGATACCTTTCCTGCATTTGGTTTGAAAGTAGAATATGGACAGATGAATGAAATTACACAAAACACACACACACACGCACACATAGAGACACATACACACACACACACACACACACACATATATATATATATATATATATATATATATATATATATATATATATATATATATATATACTTTAAGAAAAAACAACGAAACCGGTCATATAAATTTATATCATAAATTTATTTCCATCCTGTTACGCATTTTTGAAATTTCCAAAAACACGAAAAAAAATTAACAGGACTTCTTCAGATCTTTTGGATAAAAAAACTAGAATAGACACATAAGAGAGGGAGGGGATAGAAGAGGGGTGAAGAGTTACCTCTTCATTAAGCCCACTTCTGTTTTCAATTTAATCTCAATATCCACCTATATATATATATATATATATATATATTCACCTATATATATATATATATATATATATATATATATACACGAGGTGCATACGATAAGTTTCCAGACGTTTTCGTATGGACATTTAAAATTGTCGTAGACTCTTGAAAATTCACTCTGTTATTACTATACATCTCATGTGACGACTGACCAATTTTTATGATTTCAGGTTCAAATGAACAGCTACAGCAGCAATTGTAATACACCCTACTAAAGCCTGATTGTCACAGCTGGTGAATTTCAAAAATGCATTCTGACACTTTTGAAGAACGATATGCAATAAAATTCCGTTTTAAACTTAGAAAAAATGCCACAGAAATGTATGGAATGCTTCAGACTGCTTTTCGACCATCTTGCATGAATCGAGCATCAGTTTTTGAGTAGCATAAGAGACTCAAGGAAGGCAGGGAGTCTGTGAGGGATGATGAGAGATGTGGGAGGAATAAGGAAGTTAATACACCAGAGTTGATTGGCCAAAGGGTTAGGGTTAGGGTTACTACGTTGAGGTTTTAAGGGATTTCAGGAAGAGATTCCTAGGGAAAAGGCCAGCACTATTCAAATCGGCTCAGTGGCATTTCCACCAGGACAATATACGAGTCCACAACTCCATCCTTGTCACAGACTATTTGAGCAAGATGGGCATCAAGACAGTTCCTCAGCCTCCCTATAGTCCAGACCTTGCTCCCTGTGACTTTTGGTTATTCCCTAAGCTCAGAGGCTGTCGTTATGAGACAATTGAGGAGATGAAGGAGGCTGTGACGAAGGTCATTGACACGCTCACACAAGAGGACTTCCATAGGGCCTTCCAGAAGTTGTTGGAACGGTACAAGTGCATTGCAGCCGTAGGAGATTACTTCGAAGGGGACTAGAGTTTCATGCATTTATTATCCATAAAAGTGCCCATACGAAAAATGTGTGGAAACTTATCGTATGCACCTCGTATATATATACATACAACAAGAAAAAAATAAAAACCACACATAACTATCAGTTTCGTTTTCATGGTCATCAGACATTCTTACATTTGGAAGAATATTAGCAATATATATATATATATATATATATATATATATATATATATATATATTCAGAGTGACAAAGAAAGAAAGAAAGTGAAGGCGGAGATATGGCAAATATATATGTAACATTTTGTTGTCATAATTTATGATTACATATATATATATATATATATGTGTGTGTGTGTGTGTGTGTGTGTGTGTATGTGTTATATTTTGACCTTCGACCCGGCCCAAAAATACTATTCCAAGGTAATACACCGGAAGGAAGTGACACATTCCAACGGCCAGTAATCGAAAGAGATCGCGTGGGCGGATTAAGGCTTATGATATGGGACAAGGTGAAGGTCCCATTGTGCCATTACAGTCATGCACCGGAAGAGAGTAACCTCTGAACTGCATGACAGTTATTTCCGCTTGATGATTAAACATTCGATTTAAAAGATCCAGTAGGCGATCGTGTGGGGGTTGAGTTATTATTTAACTCAGTTGAGTTTGGGTCCCAGAGCAGCTGCCAATAGACTTCCAGACAGTAGAGACCAGATGTGGTAGGGAAGGCCACACCCGACCGAGGGGGCACTCGGAAAACCCCCGATGCAGTTGCCAGCAGACTTCCAGAGAGTTAGAGACGAGATGTGGTAGGGAAGGCAGCACCCGACCGAGGGGGTCCTCGGAAAAGCCCCGATGGAGGGACCCCAAGACCTCTGGTTGAGCATCTAAGAGAACAAGAAAGACACAACGTGATGGTCATAACAGTGGGGTCAAAATATGAAGTTTATGTTCAGTCTCCAGCACCCTCTCACACGCAAACCTTACAAATAAAGTGAGAGGTAAAATATTGTTAAAGAAGTCTTCCTGTGTCTTCCTTCCTGCTTCCTTTCTTCATGCGTCTGTCTTTGTCGTTGTGAGTTATTCTACATATATATGTGCACGTATGTAGATGTGAATCTACATGTGTGACTATATAACATATATATATATAATCAGAAATTATGACCACGACAAAATTCATCCCGTTATACATATATATATATATATATATATATATATATATATATATATATATATAATGGACTGCAAAGTATATATATATATATATATATATATAATCATAAATTATGACGACGACAAAATGCATCCCATTATATATATATATATATATATAATGGACTGCAAAGTATATATATATATATAGTATATATATATATATATATATATATATATATATAATCATAAATTATGACAACGACAAAATGCATCCCATTATATATATATATATATATATATATATATATATATATATATATATATATATATATATATAATGGGCTGCAAAGCTAACTTTCTAATCAACACACGGCAGCAAGTACATTATTATTATTATTATTATTAAAAACGTAATGTTCGTTACTTACATACTGGTGGCGAGACATCTTGGGATGGAACAGAGACCAAGGATGTGAATCCATGCTTATCCCAAGTATATCAGTGTTAAATGAATACAAACAGAAATAATTTGAACTCTATTTTCAAATTCTGCACTGATTTCGATCTACCGGGCAATTTACAACATTTATTTGGTTCATGAATATAATTTGCTTTAATATGCTACTTACATTATCCATTGAAAATCAATAAATAAAATAAGATAAAAAACGATAAAATAAAATAAAATAAAATTCCTTTATTCTTGCTTATGTTTCTATGTGAAGCTATTTTAAAAAAGTGTGAATGAAAGTATTCAAGGGGAGGTCACTCTAACCGACACATACGGCGCTTTGGGGAAGGGTGTAATGTTTGGCAGGCTAGACTGGCAAAACTTCACGAGTGAATTCGAGTTTCATTTGATGCTCCATTCATACTGCCTGGTGCCTGATCTAAGCAAAAATCTTAGTAAATGATTAAACAGGAGATATTTTTTCAAATCCATTTTGGCTTTCTTCATTTAGCATCCGATTCAAAAATTGAATACGATCAAAATATACCAAACTTTTTCTGTAGCATATATTTATTTAATTTATAATGTACATAGCATAAAACTCTCAAAAGAAAAAATTGTGAGTTTTTTAGATTAATTTACACAAGGCCGAATGAATAGGGCGCACAATGAGACTCAAACTCAGTAAATAAAATCAATGAGGAAATATAGAGTTATTCCCCTTGCATTATATCTTTTTAATTCCTAATTTTGTTTGTTTTTTGTTTTTATGTTATTTCAAAATGGAAATGTGAAGTTTTTCATCAAGTCAGGAAATACAATAAAAAAAATTATTTTTTTTTTTTTTACTCGATTTAAATTATGCAAAAAGAATTGATTCTTATCTTTAATATGATTAATCAGCTTTTTGTTGGCGTTTAATAAACTCATCTAGATAAATTAGTGCCAATTCAAAAAAAGCATACAGCCATCAAGGGTGACCCAAAGGGTCTCTTTTCCATAGCTACCACACCAAGGTGTAGGGGAGAACGCTACTCCATTCCCTGGATTGCTCCACTTTACCCTTAATCCTTACCTTATAGTGCTGAGTCCGAAACAAGGTAGCATCAAGTACCATTTTTTGAGTTTTTGGTATGATTCAATTTGGTGATTGAACCCCAGTCTTCCAGACCATTGGCAAACACTCGACTCATTAGGCCAATATATATATATATATATATATATATATATATATATACATTATGTATATATATATATATGTATTATGTATATATATATATAATATATATGCATCATATATATATAATATATATGCATCATATATATATATATATATATATATATATATACATTATGCATATATTATATATATATATATATATATATTATGCATATATATATATATATACATTATATATATATATATATTATATCATATATGTAGTACATTATATATATATATATATATATATATATATATATATATATATATATATATATATATATCGCAGTTAATAGAGGGGAGCATAAAAAGAAAACACCAAATACAAGGATAAAACAGTGCAATCAAAGGGAATTTTGTATAACTAAAGCCAAAAAGAAAAACAAATTGCAGAACAAAAGGAATGAACTCATTTTTAAATTCAGACACAAGAACAAGTTCCAACCAAAAAAAAAAATGTTCAAGAACAGATAAACAATGGGAAGAAAGAAAGTGAACCAACACAAAGTGGATGAACACATCTACTCAATATGTTTTCCTTTTCAATTCAATCTTATTCTCTTCTCTTCTTCCCTTTTCTCATTTCTCTCTCTCTCTCTCTCTCTCTCTCTCTCTCTCTCTCTCCACTGCAAGTCTCTTTTTTTCTTACTTGTCTATTATTTCCCTTCTCTCATTTTGCCATTGTCTTTAATTGAAAGCCTCTCTCTTTCACTTCATTCTTTTTTTCCATTTTATACTCCTTTTCTTTCTCTATGGTTTCTCAACTTCTTCTCTGGATCCCTACCACATATACTCTCTCTCTCTATATATATATATATATATGTGTGTGTGTGTGTGTGTGTGTGAGAGAGAGAGAGAGAGAGTATCTACACTTCATCCTCTCTGTTTATTTCTTTCTTTTTCTCCTTACTATCTCTCTTTATAATTTCTCAAGTCTTTTTCTGTACTCCTACCACTTTTACTCTCTCCCTCTCTCTCTCTCTCTCTCTCTCTGTGAGTCTCTTCACTTTATCCTTTCTGTCTCTACTTTTCTTTTTCTCCTGACGATGTCTCTCTATTTTACCCTATCTGTTTCTCTTCTCTCTTTTTCTTTTCTCTCATATTCTCTTATATTCTCCTCCCTCCATTTTCTTCAAACAGCAGACTGTATGTCTCTCTTCTATCACTGTTTTAATGGAAGACGTTCCAATGAGTTTGTTAGTTCCACCTATTCAGGAGTTTCCAGTTAGAACTTGTTTTGCTATCTCTAGCAGCAATGTCGATGTTTGTTTTTTGTTTGTTTATTTCATTTGTTTTGTTTTTGGTTTTCGTCTTTCCTTCATGAAACACCTGTTCCATACCAACATCTTCTTTCCTAGAACATTTTCCTCATGATTATCTGCCTCTCTGCTACAGCCTTGGACTTTTACGTACAGGGTTAAAAACTGTATTATTCTGTCTTAGTTTGAATTTCTGCTCTGTTGACCCTTTTATTATACTCTTTTGTTACATCCCTACTCTTCATTTTTTTTTTTTTTTTGTAACATTTTGCCTATAGGGGCCAACTACAGTCACTTTCAGTCTATAAAAAAATACATTAATGCTTTGATTATCTTCATCTTATTTTACTTCCAAACTTCATCTTAATCTCTCATCACACTTTGCTCGTTCTCTCTCTCTCTCTCTCTCTCTCTCTCTCTCTCCATTTGTCTATCTATCTTAATCTCTTTATAATTCCTTCCCTCACTCACTCTTTCACTTTCTTCCTCTCTCTCTCTCTCTCTCTTGCTCTCTCGTTCAATTTATCTTGTCTCATTTATATATATATATATATATATATATATATATATATAGAGAGAGAGAGAGAGAGAGAGAGAGGGAAGACAGAAATTGACAGACATCTTTAACTCTCAGTCACTCACTTTCTCTCTTTCTTCTTAACTTCTTTCCTCTCTCTCTCTCTCTTTCTCTCTCTCTCTCTCTCTCTTCCACACACAAACACACACATACACACATACACTCTCTCTCTCTCTCTCTCTCTCTCTCTCTCTCTCTTACTTTCACTCTCTCTTTCCCACTTTCACACTATCTCTTTTTTTAACCTTTCTCATTCACTAAGTCTTACATCTACTCTCTCCCTCTCTCTGTCTCTCTCTGTCTCTGTCTCTCTTGTTGCTTTTAATCAGTCAATAGTGAGTTCACATAGCAATTCCTACCAAATTAATAGTTTAATTATTCCTGTTATTTTATTTGATTTCAGTTTTCCACTTCACATTGCTATGGGGTAAGCTTAATCTTGAGTTCATTCCTTGCTTAGCAAGCTGTGTGCAGTCTTCCCCAACCCCCATCCTTTCTTTCTCCTTTCCTTCCTTTTCTTCCTCATCTCTCTTCATTCTTCATTTCACTTTTGTTTATTTTTACTTTATTCATTCTCTCCTTCTTACAACCTTCTTTGTTCATTCCATCATTTCCCTCTCTTTTTTTGCTTGGTTTCTTCTTTTATTTAGTCTCTTTTCATTTCTCTCTCTCTCTCTCTCTCTCTCTCTCTCTCTCTCTCTCCCAAACACACACACACACACACACACACACACATACACACACACACACATACCTCTTGATCTCAATCTTTCTACCACACTTTTTCTTTCTTTATTTCTATCATACTTCTTTTGTTCTTTCTTTCTTTCTTTCTATTTTCTTCCTTTCATCTCTCTCTCTCTCTCTCTCTCTCTCTCTCTCTCTCTCTCTCTCTCTCTCTCTCTCTCTCCTCTTTTCTCTTATACCTTTTTCTTATTTTCTTTCATTTTTCTTATTTTCTTTCATTTTTCTTATCTTTTTATATTTTCTCCCTTTCTTTTTCTAATCATTCTTTCCGACTGGATTTTTAAAAAAATATTCAGCCTTCCTAATTTTGTGGTTTCTTTTCTTCATTCATTTTTATTTTTGTTACTATATTATCAAACCATTATCAATCTATTTTTCCTTCTTCTTTTACTTTCTTCTATTTATTCTTCCATTTCTTCTTTCATTCCTTTCTTTCTTTTTTTCTTCCTTTATCAGCTCCTTTTATTCTTTTTTTATCCACTTATCCAAAATTCTTTCCCCTAAGTCTTTCTCTCACTTATTTTCTATTCTCTATTTTCCCTCTTCCAGGCTTTTTTTATGCTGTTGTCTTTAGTAACATGCTTTGAATGTTTTGACCCAAACACATGTAATTGTAGAATATGAACACAATCAGAGAAACTTTCTTTGTTTCTTATTTTACTTGGCAAATTAAAAAAAAATATGTTTATATCTATTAAAAAAAAATAACATTTGTGTAAAATCTTTAAAATTATATATATATATATATAAGATTAAAAGATAACAAATATGCAAGATTAAAAAAGGACTTATATGCAAGATAAAAAATGATATATTTGTAAGATTAGAAAATGACATTTTTTTAAAAATGGCATGTAAGTAAAATTTTTTTAAATATATATATATATATATATATATATATATATATATATATATATATATATAAATTTTAAAAAATAACAAATATGCAAGATTAAAAAATAACATGTATGTAACATTAAAAAATGGCACATATGTAAGATTAAAAAATGACATATATGGAAAATTAAAAGATGAGATGATTTTTAAAAAATGTTACATATATGAAATTTAAAAAATGACATATATGTGGAATCAACCGATACAAATGGGCACATATAAGTTGCATAAATGAGATAGATGATGATTCAGGACCAAGTTATTAACCACTAAAACATAAATGCTATAACTCTATCTGTCTATCTATCTACCAATTTCTGACTCTCTGTTCTTTTTATTATTCGGTTAGTTGGGTGGTTGGGTTTTATGCCATATCAACCTTTGTAGGTTATTTAATGCCAAACTCATTTTATACAAATAATCAGTTCTATTCAAAACAATTCAGTGTAGCATATAAAAATAGTTTCATTTTAAACAATTCGGTTTAGCATAAAGTACCTTGCACTATGATGAACTGAACGAATGTAAACAAGCATGATCACGTCTTTGATTTATTCTCATGCTTTCTTTCTCTAATTTTATATTGTCATAGTTTATACAAGTAGAATTAGTCAGCACAGTTGTCCTTTTGTTGCCTTTTATGTATCTGGAGATCTAGTTGACTAAAAGATACAATCTGATATGCTCTTCAATGTGATTAGAATTCTGCAGTCAGTGTTATCATTTTTGTTAAAAAATTACAAAGAATCAAAAATGTCATATTGTCAGTAATTTGTTATTTTTTGATAAATATAATTATTACATAATCATTATAGTGCTATCATTTTTGTCATAAAAGTTATTGCCAATAATTTTGGAATGCATCAGTTATATAACAGTAATTTTACTCATTTATATTATATTTCAAATTCAATGACATGAGGTCAAATGGTTGGTACTTGCTTAAGGGGACAAAAAAATCTGAGTTCTTTTATATATTAAGAAAGATTTATTTGCCATTTTGATGTCATTTGATGTTTTGTTTTTGTTTTGATTGTTTGTTTGTTTTGTTTTGTTTTTTTTAATCTTAGTTGTTTTCTTAACACCTGGTTTGACCATCCTGCACTGGTTATCAATTAGGTTGTTCAGAAAATGCTGTCTGATTTTAGAATAAACTTTTATTCCCGAATGAATGAATTTAAAAAATGTTTTAATCAATCAAAATATGATCCTTGAACATCTATGCATTTCTACCATCAACTATCAAAGTTATTTATGTCCATACAATAAAACTTTTAAGAAATCTTAAAATGCTGTTTCTACTTCTCCTTTAGAATGGAATGTTTTTTGGTATAAAAAAAGGGCCCAGGTGCTTGAAAAAATGGTAGTCAATGGATGAGGGATCAGAAAAATATGGTGGATGTGGCCAAGTCTCATAGCCTAAGTCAGTGATTTTCTGGAGTGTCATCTCAGCAACATGGAGTCAAGCATTGTCATGAAGTAAATTATGACCAAGCTTGAACACTTACACAAAAAAGTAAACCCATCCCTTTTTTTATGTTCAGGATTAGGGGCGTATAACCTTCATATTCAAATTCTGAAGGTAATGGTAGAAAATTGACAAAGAAGACACTTTAATCATTTGGAATATGAATTTTTTTATTCAACTTCTATTAAAATAATGTTAGAAAAGAATATAAATAGTGTATACTAAAATTGGACAGTATCTTCAAAACAACCCAATAGAAAACATGTTTCGTGATTGTTTTCATCATACCAAGTTAACTAAAATAATTACCTTGCTGTTTTTTTTTTTAGGTTTTACAATTATTAACTTATTAATTCTTTTGTCTGGAAAGATTTTATACAATATTCCAGAAATATCCAAAGCAATAAAACCAATACAATGTTTTAATTTGTATAAAGTGAGAAGAATCAGTATTATTCCAGGTGTTGTTCACACTAGTGATCTCATTCTTCATGCTGCCGATGTAATTATCATAATGTTTCAGCAGATCCATTCTATTGTCATTCAGGCTATACAGTCTGTAAAAAAAGAAAAGTGGATTGGTCCTCATTTTCTTAGTAGTGTTTAATACTATCTTCTTGTTTATACAACCAGAAATAGTAGCTTGTACTACTTAAAAATGATAGCATGTTAATATTCTTTTTTATTTACACTACCAAGAAAAAAGACTCCTTTCTTTCCATTCTGATTTCATACTTGAAAACAATTATGGAACTGTGGTAAAAACCTGATTGCTTTGGTTTGGTTTGGTTTGGTTTGGTTTGGTTTTATGGCACATCAACCATTGTAATGCCAAATCCATATTTATACATATAAACAGTTCTATTTCAAATAATTCAATTTAGCATAAGTACACTGTTTAAATGTTAAAAATAGTTCTATTTCAAATGATTCAGTTTAGCATAAGTACATAGTTTAGTTCTATCTGACCCATAGATAGGACCCTATCAGATGCTACCACTGAAGGCCAGAGAAGACCTGGGAGCAATAGCAATGAAGGGGTACTCTGTATTCCCCAAAGCTCCAGCATTTCCGGAGCCTAAACATCAGATTGTTTAGTGTCATATCTAGGACACTCATTGGGGAGGGGTCTTACCTCTCTGTAGAGGTGCAGTTGGTGTATTCTACAGCCCCAGCTGACTGGGCCAAGTAAAACCAGATAAACTAAGTAGATTCAATAGTCTAAAAAAGAGGTGGGGTGCATAAGGGTTAAAGTGCAGAACCACAATCTCAAAGTGAGGTCAAACTCTAGCAACAGTATTATGTTTTCTTTTGGACAAATAACCTATCAAAGAAATGACCCCCACTTTATTCTCCCAGCTATGGATTAAATAACACCACTATTGTTCTTGGCTTTAGCATTAAATAACTCATGAAGGTTGATATGCCATTAAACAAAGAAATCAAACTGATCTAAATTTTAAAAAAAACTCTTAGAAGAATAGTGATTCTTTGGATACTTACAAAAGGTACAATTTTCTTTCAAAAATGGAAAATAAAATTGGGCATGTATTTTATTTTTTAAATTTTGGTTCTATTCAATTTTCTTTTATTTTCAGTCCTCTGAACTTTGCCACATCTGTTGAGAATTATGAAATGCATGGGCCACCAAGTAAAAAGCCCAAAACTCCAAGGGTGAGTACAAATCTTCGATTATTCAACTCCCCAAAATTATATTAACCTTCTATGATAAATAGTGATATGTTATTAACATTGTATAATATTAAATACACCATAAATTGTAGCATCAAATTGCTTTTTTAAGCAAAAAAAATCTTCACAAAACTAAGAGTTGGCTAACTAAAATCTAAATGTTTACCACAGAGTGGTCAGCCAATGGAACAGTACTCCTGACAATTGATATACACCACTAACCGTAACTCCAGCTACAAACATTTTCGACTTAAACTCATGTTTAATGAACTTATTTAACAAATTAACTCTGATATAAGATGATAAAACTGTTATACAAATTAAGTATTGCATTAACACTAGATCACACACTGTTTCAAACAACTAAGTCACTAACTTTAAACACTAACTGGAACGTCACAGCATCCAGCCAGCCAATCAGAAAATTACAGTATGTTGTTTATTTGCACACTTTCATGCAATTGATTGTGAATTCATATCTTCATTTAGGCTGACTTGATAAGTTTTGGTCTCCCAGTAGTCTGGTGTATGTTTGGGAGTTGACCAATACAGTAGGTCTAACCTAAAATTTTAAGCTTAAAATCTTGGGATTGACTTATATATCAGGTTGACTTACATGCAGCAATTTACAGTATATATATATATATATATATATATATATATATATATATATATATATATCATCATCATGTCGTGCCGCTAGCACAGATATCCCTGACCCTCTCTCGCCACTTTTCCCTATCGTTCATCGCATATATATATATATATATATGTTTCATTAAACAATAAAGAAAAATTTTGTCTGTATAATTTATTTAAGATCCTTTCAAGTTTTCTGATAAGTTTCTTAGTTTCAGGTTGGAATTGGTAGATGAATTTCACAAAATTGTCCCGAGCTCTTTCAGACTCTTCATAGGCCATCATCAGGGGTTGCTTGCTTGTGTAAGGTGTATTTAGAAACTAACATTTTTATAGCATATTTAACATGTGGGGAAATGTTGAAAATATAACATTAATTTAAAAAGCATTCAATTTAATAATTTATCTTCAGCTTGAAAATTCCAGAAATATGACTAGTGTAGAAAGGATACATTTTTGATCACTCTTTTCCCTGACAGAAGGATTTGTATTATCCCACTTCCAGTGAATATTGGGGTTTTGATATTGATCTCATTCTTTACGTTGCTTTTGTTGAAACCATAATGTTTTGGATGATCCATTCAATGAACTAAGAATTAAAATGGATGATCCATTCTATGAACTAAGAATTAAAAATAATTGTTGACAGAAATTCAAATATTACAGCAGTTATCTCCCTTGAATTTGGATGACTACCTCGATTCTACAAAATCAGTAGAAATAAGATGTAAAAAATAATAATCAAAAATTAATCTTTATTAAAAATGCTTTACTAAAATGAATTTGATTTTTATTACTTGTCTCAGATCTTTTTTTTTTTCATTCGTAGGATCCAATGTCTCATCGTATCATAGAAAAACGTCGACGAGATCGAATGAACAACTGTCTTGCAGATCTCAGCCGTCTCATTCCTGCCAACTACATGAAACAGGTACGTCCTTCCTATTCCAAACTGGTAGCCTAATCTTCAGTTATGTTGAATTTTCTTCCAGTTTATCAGAATGCTGATATGTTGTTACAGGCAAAAGCATCTTTTTTTTATTATTCCTTACATATTTTTATATGTTATCACTTTAATTTTCAAGTTCCAGATTCATGGAAATTTCTTCTAGAAAATTTCTTCTTGGAATTCTTTGTCAAGAATTTCTTTTTGTCAGATTTCCTTCTTTTTTTTTTATTTGGGTTTGATCCCTTTTATTTTTTTCCTTCTTCTTCCTCATTCCTATCTTTATCATAATTTCTTTTTCTTTCTTTTTTTTTTAAACTTTCATCCTCTTCCCCCTCGTGAAATTCTCACTTTTTTACATGGTGATGATTTCCAAAATATATACTTTGTGCTAAAGAGAAACATTTTTTTTTTAAATTTCTGAGGTGTTAAAACTTTGCATGAAGAATCCATCTTTAAGGTTGATATTTATTTATATTAAGAATTGCTACATCTACTCCTACACTATCATAGAAAAAAAAAGCATGCACAGCTCAGAGAAAATTTAATGAATTAAACCACAAAAACTAGAAAAATATTTTTTAGGATGAACTAGCCAAGTGCCATTATAATTATTCCATAAGTTTAGCCAACTCTGACACAAGGCTAGATAATGAGGATCAAACTCCCAATGCTAGAAAATTGGTTAACAAGACAAGCTCGTTAACCATATCACAACAGTAGGCATAGAACACATATGGTAGAATAGTACAAGCTTAGATCTTTTTATGCATTATTATTGTATTGAAGTGAAGTTAATGAGATTTATCTTATTTGACGGCATACTGGATGCAGATGAAATACTACTCACATCTTAAATTGTCACCTGTGTTGTGCAAGTGAACTTAGGCAAGTGGTAATTGTTGCTCCACTAGCAAAATTTTTGCCCTTTTTCTTTCAGATATGGTCAGTTATGATAATGGCTTGGACCAGTGCACACTGTGCATTCACTGTTGAAACATTTTTTTAAGAATGATGGCTCTGTAATTGCTATACAGAGAACTTTTCGTGCTCATTTTATGTTATGTCAGAATGATACTGTTTTGGATAGAAAATTGATACGAAAGGTTGAAAATTGTATCTGGAACAGGTTCATTATAATATAACATTGAATAATCACAAAAAGCTATCTGTGTAGTAATTACAGATCCACCAGTCTTAAAATAATGTTTTAACTGCAAACACATGGTGTACATCAATCTAAGCAATGATTGTAACTGATTGAATCTGATCAAAATTGATAAGACATTAGCTATTATTGCCATTTTCCTAAGTCCATTTGCACTACACGAGTGACAGTTTAAAATTCAAGAGGTATTTCTACAACACACTGTGTAAGGCCCACTATTTCATAAATCTGTTATAAATACACAAAAAGAACCTGTTTTTGAACTGGGCCAAAATAGAGAACATGGATGTAGGTTCCAGAAATAATGAAACCTCCATTTTTTTCTTCTAAAATCAAAGAGTTCTTATATTCTATCAATCAAGCATTATCAAAATAAATTTAATGTATTGTCTTCCTCCATTTTGCTGGAGAGAGAATTCTTGTTTGGACTGGCCAAAAGTGAATAGAAATTCATAAAATATGCAAGAAAAAACACTGACAAAAAATGAAATTGCAATATCCTAAATATATGTTTCAATTTACTCAAGATTAAATGTACAGATTATGTAGCCAGATTCCAATAAATAATAACATATACTGATCAATACAGGCATAGGTTCCAAAATAAGTGATGTATCAGCTGGACTCAGATCCCATATTAATACACTCCAGGAACATTAACCCCTGTACTCTTACAGATTGCTGTAGGCAATGCATTCAGAATTGACATCATCCTTTCAGGTGTTACAATTTTCTTTTCATCAGTATACTAATTCAGTCTTATAAAATATGTTGTTATATTTATATATGCATATATATTTTATACACTAAATATGACAGCTATTATGAGACAAAGACTGTTATTTTTAGGCAAATTATAAAAAGGAAAAGAATTATAAATTATGGATTTTATTTTAATCTAATCATTTTGACAATTTTAATTTTAATCCAATATCTAAAAATATCAAAATCTGCTTAAACAAGTTTTCAATCTTCTCAAACAAAACTTAAAATCTGGGGAAGAACAATTCACTGGAAAGAAAAGAAGAAGAAAAAGAGAAAGAAAATTCAAAAACCAAAATGCAGACTACGAAAACTGAAAAACAAAACTATCCTGAATTATTCCGCCTGCTTTATGAATACTCCTTTTTTTCATCTATGTAATTTTAGTCATAATTTATCACCATTTTTAAACAATAGCATTCTTTTCTTTTGACATATTAATAATCTCATTCACATTTTTATACATAGTTTACACATTTCTTTCATAATTAAAGAAAGTTGTTTCTACTGATACTTTGAGCTAATACTGCTTTTTTGCTTTCCAATAATGCCAAAAAACTGTGCATCAAAAAAGAAAGGGGTTTCATTTTGAAGTATCAAGCAATACAAATAATTACATTTTTTGAAGAAACAGTTCAAGTAAAAATACCCAAGATAACTATTTTCAATATAAAGTCAATTTTTATTTTTATAATTATTATTATTATTATTATTATTATTATTATTATTATTATTATCATTATCATTATTATCATCATTATCATCATCACTATCATTATCATTAATTATTATCAACACTTTTTCTTTTTTATAAAAAACAAATTACTTTTGGATTTGATTATAGTTTTTATTTTGGTACTCTCCTCCCTAACTGAGACAAATTCAAATCTTTTTTTTTTTCAAATAACCTCAATATTTTTTCATATATATCTTTCTAATAAAACATATTTGGAGATATTTTCTCATGGATATTTTTTCCAGTTTTAAAACAAATTTTTATTGGAATATCTTCCCAGTCAACATTTATTTGAATTAAAACAGTTTCACTATTAAATTTATCAGTTCTGCTAATTTGCTTTTGAGCTACAAATAGAAATCAGATGTTTGAGAATCATATGACTTCAACAACATTTACTAGTATATGATAATATTATATAATTTCTTAAATTAATTTCTTTTACTTTAAAAAATCACAAATTACCTATATATACTGAATGCTTTCAAATTCTTCACTGATAGTTGTTTTACCTACAGCAGGATTTAAATTTTCAAATATTTTTCTAACCATAAACATTAAATTTACTTTATAATCTTGTGAAGTTAATTATAAATCTTGAATTTTTTTTTTTTTTTTTCATCTTTTATATCAACCGTGATGAGAACAACCAACACATTTCGATGAGCCATACTTTGAATCTCAAACAATAATTATTTTGTCACTTCTGTTAAATAGATGCAAAAGTGAAGATTTTCATTAAAATTTTCTAAATAAATCCCACCTAGGAATTTAAGTAGTATATATATAAAAGAAATTATAAATATATTTTATATATATATATATATATATATATATATATATATATATATATATATACTTTCAAGAAAAACCAAAATTTGGTCACATTAGGATTATAAATTTACCAACCCCATTCTGGCTGTATTCATTATCTCCATATTGGATCTGAAGAAGTCCTGTTAAATTTTTTTGGGAGTTATTGATTCATATCAATGCTCTTAGCAGGATAGAAATAAATTTATAATCCTAATGTGACCAAATTTTGGTTTTTCTTGAAGGAATATTTACTCTGTAATATCATTTACATTGAGCTCTTTACCAAGAATATTTAGATATTCGAATTTTGAATAATTTAATTATCCTGACGGAATTATTCCCTCCTCTGGATTTACTGGATTGAGGAATACCTCTTTGTATATATATATATATATATATATATATATATATATATATATATATATATATATATATATATATATATATATATATATATATATATATATTCAAAATCTATAGCTCTCTACTTTTATAAAAATGGATAGGGAGGGTCCACGTGGTGTAATGGTTAAAGCGATGGACTGCGGAATCGTAGTACGCGCGTTTGTACTCCAGTCACGCTATTATATTCACTTTCGGACAAATACCCTTGGGAAAGGTATGATCCCCCTTATCCTTCCAGCTATGGGTTAAATAGTACCACTTGTTCTTCTAGGAGAATGGCTTTGGCATTAAATAACCTAAAAAGAGTTGATATGCCATTAAAAACAAAGAAACCAAACCAAAAATGGATAGGTATTGATATAATACAATAGCGACTGAGCAGATAGATAGATAGATAGATAGATAGATAGATAGATAGATGTCAGTGCTTAAAATTTCTCATTTAACAAAGACTAACCAATTTTCTTCACATTTAGAAATACTAACAAATATTGCATTCATTAGTATCATTAACGCAAAACTAATCAAATTTTATTGGAATTGAAGGAAAGTCAAAAAATAAAAACAAAAAAACAAGTATCTTGCGATATTCCCCAAATCATTATGGACAATTTATTCCCCAAATCATTAGGGACAATTTTATGGAGGTGCCCGTGGTGTAATGGTTAACGTTGTAGGAAATGGACACGGCAACTCGAGTTCAAATCCTGAACGAGAATGATTACATTTCACATAGCACTAATACCCTTGGGAAAGGTATGAATCCAATTATTCTTCCTCCAGCTATGGGTAAATAGTAGGACAGACTAAGTTCTTCAGCCTTGGTGAGACAACAAGTCTAGGAGAAGGAAAACTCTGAATTCAAACCTGTTAAACTCAGATTAAAAATTGACCTTGTGTCATATCCTACCTGAGCGGAGGGGTTGGAAAATAGGATTATGGACAATTCTTTGAGTCTAGACAATCCACTAAATATTTTGTTGACTAAATTTTTTCTCCAGTACAACAATCTGCCAATTGTATGTTTTAGAAATGTAAGTGAAACCACTTTAAATGAACAAACAATACATCAATGCAAAGAGTATATATGACAAACAATAAGCATTAAAGTTATATTTGGGAAAGATTTTTCAGTTAAAATAAAACAATCAACAATTCAAATATGGAATCTGAATTGAACTCAATTGTGAATTTTTTTTTATTGTTAAAAGATTCTCATATCTTTCTTTTTAATTAACAATGAAATCCAGTGAAAATAATTTCTAGTTTTCTTTAGATTTGTTTGATAGTTTTGGTAGTGTTGATGATGATGATAGTTGTGGTGGTGGTGGGTTTTTTTTATTATGATGATGATGATGATGATAATGAGGATGATGATGATCGCTAATATGTGAGGGAACTTTTATATATATATATATATATATATATATATATATATATATATATATATATATATATATATATATATATATATATATATATATATATATATATATACATTCAAATATATGAATATTTCCCAAAACAAGAAGATCTGTTCATATATCCTGGTTTTTCAAAAGGTTTTTAAAAAAATGATTTACTCTGTCGTTACTTGAACGTTTTTTTGTTTTCAATTTATGATTGGTCAGTGAAAATTCTACTGAATGGCTACTTTTTTATTCTTATCTTTTTTTCAATTCAATTTTATTCCTTTATTCCTTTATTTATTATTATTATTATTATTATTATTATTATTATTATTATTATTATTATTATTATTATTATTATTATTATTATTTTTGTCATCTTAAGTCAGGTTTAATTTATTTGCATATTACATGTCGATAAACCAATCAGGACTTTACTTTCCTCTCCTTGTCAAATACAATAAGAGCCTCTTCTTCCCCTTTTACTTGTCCTTTCCTTTTTTTCTCTCTTCCACAGTCTAATTCTTAGCCTCTCTATTTATCTATCTAGTCTTTAGCTTGCCTTTCTGCCAATTTCTCAATTTACTTCATTTTCTTTTGTGTTATATGTTTCAACTCTTTTTTTAAATTTCCTATGCATTTATATAATGAAGTAATTTCTAATGCATTTATATAGTAATTTCCAATGCATTTTTAAAGTAAAATAATTTCTAATGCATTTATATAGTAAAATATTTCGTGGGCTTAGTAAGATAATTCACAATACATTTATAGTGTACATTTCTTATTCATTTCTAGAATAAAATAACTTAAAATGAATTACTATATATGCTTTTGATATATCATGATCTACTGATTAAAAAGAATTTTAAAAAACTTGACAATTATTTTTAAAGATGTTTTACCTTGAATAAATCCCATCACAAGTGCGTAAACTATTTGTATATGCGTATTTGATTTCTCAAAATGTAAATGCTTTTTTAGATCGTTAATAAAGACTAGGATTTATAGAAATTAAAATAGAGTTATCTCCCATAGACATTGTTAATTGGCTAAGACCAAACGGCGACAATTTATTTTAAGCCTTTTTAAAGCTAGTTAATTCTGAATTGATCCTAGACGAGGATAATAAGCTAGGGAAAATATTTGATGTGTCTATCATTAGAAAATTACATTTTTACTTTATTCATCGAATCTCTTTATCGTTCTGAAATTCAAACTCCTTTTCTGTTCTATTTTGTTGACGATATGAACAGATCAAGGGAAGCAACTCGTGATAATTTTTGCCAATTTTATCCTTGTGATATATGAGTTGAATCCCTTTTTTCTTTCTTTCTTTTTTTTTTTTTTTTTCTTTTTTATTAAAGATAACTTGAGTAAATATGTTTCAGATTATTAGATTGGTTTATCCAACTTAGCATCAGATAAACTAGCCACTCTGAGGTTCCGAAAATTATACGGAGATCATATTTGAGCAACCTATAAAAAAGATTAGAACTGAAAAAAAAGAGTCCAAAAAGAAGTGCTCAAACATTTTATTTTGGTAATACAAAATGGGAGAAAGAATAAGATTTAATTGCTTTTTCTCTTGATAATGTTTACTGATAAAGAATTTACCAAAGAATTATTGGCAAACATCAAGAGAGTTAATTAATATGCTATATCAACCATTAATATGTATACTCCTGCAAGTTTTTTTCTACATACTTGTGGAATGTATTTAAATAAAAATAGAAACCCAATCACCATCCAACAAGATAAAATTGAAAGATTGCGTACTGTTTGAATGGAATACTGTATAATCTATTGATAGACAGTTACTAATGATATTTATTTTGATTGTATAATGTTCCCATAGAGATAATATACTCCTAGTATCATTTTCTTGAAAAAATTAACTTTATATAATGATATATATATATATATATATATATATATATATATATATATATATATATATATATATATATATATATATATATATGTATGTATGTATATATGTATAAACTAGTGGTATACTCAGGTACAAGTTTATTAGTTTTAAGGTTGCTTGTTTCTTGGTGGGGAGGTTTCTGAATATTCTTTATAGAAATTTTTTTTTTCACTGTCTCTCATTCTCACAGCCCACAGCTTCATTTCTTTCTTCTTTCTTTTCTCTATTCTTTAAAATTTACCCTCACATTCCCCATTCCTCTCCTGATCCCTTTTTTGACCTTTTCAATCACTTTTCTCCTTTTCACACTTTTTTGCTTTTTTCTTGTTCTTATGTAACATTCCACCTTCTCCCTCTTTCTATCTGCCATTTCCATTACTTTCTTTTCTTTACACCCAAATTCAGTCTTTTTTTTTTTTACTGCCTTTCTGACTTTTACTGAAAATGAAATAAACAACTGAAGAAACAAAAAACATCTGTGTTTAAAATTCAATTTTTAAATAAAATTTTAATTTTGGTTGAAAAGAATTTTTCCTTTATTCATCTAATTTAATACCTAATTTTTTTAACCCTCAATACCAAATTTGAACTATCAATATATCTAAATAATCAAATTTAAATATATATAAAACCACTGCTCTTGCTCTAGTCAGATTGTTTCTTCAAAAAAAAAAGGTATTCCATGAACTTACGTCTTTCATTTTTTTCTGTCTTTCTTTCTTTTTTTTTTCTTTCCACCACAATGAATGATTTTCTTTTCTAGTGTGGGTGAGTGGTGCATAACAGTGTTGGCCATTGATAAAAAAAAATAAGAAAAGATCAAAGAGGCTTTAGAAAATATTTTAAGAAAAAATTAACTTCTCAGGAAAAAGGAAGGTGTCAATTTTGGTGTAAAGAAACAAAATAAACAAATTGATACAAGAAACTAGAGACTTTGGTATGCAACATGTCATTATGACATATCTAATATTACTTGTTGCACTTTCTTGTACAGTCTTGACACTTAGAAAACCTTCTCCCTCTATCCTTAGGCCAGGGATGCCCAATATGTCAATTGTGATCAACCAGTAGATCACAAAGTAAGTGTGGGTAGATTGCACGCTATTCAGAAAACATTTTGTTTGAGATGTTAGTCATCTACACTCCCTTTGGCAAGTGACACTTTATTTTTGTAAGTTAGTGTTAAAGGTCCCAGAACCACTTCTCAACTCTATCAGATTAGTTCAAAGACAGCTGACCTTAGGAACAAGTCCCAAGAGATTGAATGGTTGTTTCAAATGGTTTTCCTTGCCATTCTTAGAGGCAACACATTTTTAATTCTTTCAGATGGAATTGTGAATCAGACACAACTGCTCTTCTGTAATTTTGGTTGAAATTATGTCATTTTTTTATAAGATAACTTTCGTTTTCTACTGAATATCTAACCTTGTGCCAGAAAAAAGTTTTTAAATTCATTTACTAGTTGATATCTTTGTCATTTCTGATTTTTTTAAATGAAAAATAAAAAAAGCACTGACTACTTTTTCTTTGAGTGTATTAGTTTATGAAATAATGCTACAGGAATTATTTTTCAAATAACTATGTTATTCAATACTACACAAAATATATGAAAAGTGTTTGTTTTTCCTATCTAAACTGGTTCATTTGTTACTCAATTTCCAAGCCAAAATTGATCTTCTGCTTTTTGGTGACTTTTTTTTCATTTTGCATAAAACGGTTACGCCACTTTCACTGACCTGCAATAGAAAAGGAATTTTTATTGTGAGGGGGAGAAAAGAAAAAAAAGAACACCCTGGGGAAAATGCCAGGATGTAATGGAGAACAATACTGTCTTAGCAGGAACTCAGTTTTTTTGGTGGGGTTTTTTATAAATTAATAAATAAATGAAGTACATCAAAGTTCTTTCTCTATCATCACTTTTTTATATTCTGAGCCATTTTTTTAATATTCTGAGCGCCTTTTTTTATGGAAACTGAGAGGAATTTTCTTTTGGTCCTGGTTTGTTTTTCTACTTCTATGCATTGATATTGTTTCGTTCTTCTGAGTCAATTAAAAAAAAACAACACCTTCTTCTGTTTTTTTGATCTAAACTATTTTTAAATTTAAGCATTTTTCAGACATTGTATGTCACTATACTGTAAAAGCATTTCTGTTTTGTTCATATGAATGAGGTAAGTTTCTTCCAGTTTTTATTCTGGATCTTCGGTTTCTTTGTTCTGTGAGTAACTTTCTCTTTTTTTTTTTTTTTTTTTTTGTTAACCAACCATATATATTTTATATCTATATCTATGTCTATATCTATACAAATATATATATATATATATATATATATATATATATATATATATATATATTAATTTATTGGGTGTATAATTCAAGAAATATTTTCCTCCCATCTTTCCTTTAAATTCTTTTTTTTTTCACATTCTTTTACTCATACACTATACAAATTAGTGATTTTTTTTCTTTCCTTTTTCCTTTCTAAAATTATTTCTCTCTTATTCTATCTATTTATCTATCTATCTATCTATCTAAATAAATAAAGATTTTTTTTAAAGCTAGCTTGCTCTCTACCCACATAATCTGCAATGTTTTTAGTGTAGGATGTGCTTCCCATCTGTGCGTCCCAGCCTGTGGTTATTGTGTTGTAAAAAGCTCTTTTTTTTTAGAACATCACATGAATATTGAAATGATGAGTTTTTTTTGTTTTTTTATTGAATTCAATTACAGTTATATTTTAACCTACCCATTCACTCTCTCTCTCTCTCTCTCTCTCTCTCTCTCTCTCTCTCTCTCTCTCTCTCTCTCTCTCTCTCTCTCTCTCTCTCTCTCTCTCTCAACAACATATTTGAGACATGTTTTTACCAGGTCTCTTTTTTTTTAGACAAGAAAAAAAAACACCTGTAAGAATTACTTACTTTTAGATATGAAAATAAAAAACACACTGACAGATAATAAAATTGAAACACCTTGAATATATGTTTTAATTTACTCAAGATTAAAGATAAGATTAATATAGCTGGATCACTGTAAATGATCCCACATACAGATCAATACATGCATAGGTTCCAAAATAAAGGGTGTATCAACCATACACAGGCCCCATATTTATACACAGGCCTGTACTCCTGCAGGCACACAATCATAAAGATGGCACCCAGCAATAATTTTTCCCACACCAGTAGCTTAATATATAAATTTACTTAATCCCTTTAAATTAGCAGAATACAACACAAGGTCAAATTTAAAGCAGAGTTTAACAGGTTTGAATTCAGAGTTTTCTTTCTCCTTGACTGGTTGTCTTACCACTATTAAAGAACATAGTCTGCCCTACTATTTATCGATAGCTGGAAGAAGAAGAATTGGATTCATAGTTTTTTCAAAAGTATTGATGCTATGTGAAATAGAAACATCTTTTTCCAGGATTTGGGCTCAGGTCACCAATTCTATTTCCATTATATCACAAGTGCCCTCCCATAGTTTAATATAAAATCTTTCCATGCACAGTTTTGTATCACATTGATTTCTTATAAAGATCCCTTTACTGCATTTCAATGATTTAATGAAGATCAACTTGAAATAGAAAAATTAGGAAAAAATACATATATAAGTCAATGCCCAACTTCATCATGTTTATATAACACTTAAAGTGTTTTGAGCAGTACTCCTTATGGTATAGTGGTTAATATGCAGGACTGTGACATCATAGAAAGCAAGTTTGAACTCCAGTTGCACTATTACATTCACTTTTAGACTAATGCCCTTGAGAAAGGTATGAACCACTTTATACCCCCAGCTATGGATTAAATAGTACCAGTACTGTTCTTCTTCAAAAATGGCTTTGGCATTAAAATAACCCATGAAGGTCGATATGCCATTAAATAAAGAAACCAAACCAAAGCTAAAGTGTTTTCTAAGATAATAAGTAAATAAAAGTAAAGTTGACAACCTTCATCAAGGGTGACCCGAAGGCTCCCTATTCAATAGCTACTACACCAAGGTGTAGGGGAGGGCACTACGCCTTCCACTGGATTGCTCTACTCTACCCTTGATACGAACCTTATAATGCTGAGTGCTAAGCAAGGAGGTATCAAGTACCATTTTTAAAGTCTTTGGTATGACCCGACCTGAGATTAAATCCCGATCTCCCGGATCATTGGCAAACACTCTACACACTAGATCAATGAGCCGGTTTGTAAGATAATACTCGGCCCAAAATATCAAGTTTAATTAAATTTTATATTCTAAAAAAATCAAAGAAAAAGCTCATAACATAAAGTCCACTTTATACAAATTAAGTGATATTGTTTGTCTTAAAATCTAGTAAATTTACCTGACAAATGGGGTTGTAGAATATACTGACTGCATCTCTGTAGAGGAGTAAGACTCTCACCAACGAGTGTCCAGGATATTACATCAAACCATCAGATGGCAAAGCCTCGGAGATTCGGGGAATGTAGAGTACCCCTTCATTGCCATTGCTCCCAGGTCCACTCTGACCCAGAGTGACAGCACTTGATAGGATCCTATCTATGGGTCAAATAGAAGAAACTGTATGCAAACAAACGACTGATGTTAAATTGTGACTGTTACATAGCAATACTTGAAACCATTTAACCTTGTGCAAAAAAGAGGTCAGGCTCATTTAAGAATGTTATCTACAAAATGTTTTAACAAATCATATATATATTTAATATATATGTATAAAGTGGGTTTGGCATTAAATAACCTACAATGGTTGATATGCCTAAAACCCAACCAGACCAACTCATATTTATTTAATATATATGTATAAACAGGATTATGACAATCAACCATTGTAGGTTATTTAACCTACAGTGGTTGATTGCCATAAGACCAAACCAAACTAAATACTATATATTTAATATATATGTATAAACAGAATTTGGCCTTATATAACCTACAATGGTCAATATGCCATAAAACCAAACCAAACCAAACCAAATCATATATATTTAATATATACATATAAGGAGGATTTGGCACTAAATAATCTACAATGGTTGATATGCCATAAAACCTAACCAAACCAAACTAAACCTGAAAAATAAAATTATTTCTAGATAAAACTAATCCTTATAAATGTATTTTGAGATTTGAGTTCCCAAGATGAATATAGAAGTTACTTACTTGGAAAAATTCTACCATTTAAAGTACTGTCAGTATAACATCCAAAAGGTTTTAAAAAAACAAACAAAAAGGACATGTAAAATTCTCACAGACTAACTGCCCATCTATAATTTTGTACTTTCTCATATATTTCTACATATTTCTCATATATTTTCACTCTGTGCAATTTCTTTATTCCCTACCTTTTCCTCATTCTATAATCTACTTTATATACAGAGTAAATTGCCTAACCTTTGTTGTTTGTTTGTTTTTTCATTTCTTTCTTTCTTTCTTTCTTTCTTTCTTTCTTTTCTTCTTTTTTTCTTTCTTTCTTTCTGACATTTTTTCTTCATTTCTTTATATTGTTACTTATTATGTGCCACTATTTTGTAGTAGCATATTTTACCTGACCAACCATATTAACCCAATTTCTTACAATCTGTTTGATTTTTGTAGTATATATATATATATATATATATATATATATATATATATATATATATATATATATATATATATATATATTCAAAATGTTTCCCAAAGAATTTCAGAATTTAACTATACAATTACTCACCAAAAAGCAAATCCTCATATTTACCTGTTTGCACACAGACTCACAAAGGGTAGTTCAACACTTTGTATTACTTTTAATTTGTGAGCACTGTTCAAATTCCTTTAACTTTTAGCCATCACCTCATATATATATATATATATATATATATATATATATATATATATATATATATATATATGTGTGTGTGTGTGTGTGTGTGTGTGTGTGTGTGTGTGTGTGTGTGTGTGTGTGTGTGTGTGTGTGTGTGTGTGTGTGAAGATCAAATTAGATCAATAAGTCCATTAGGTAACAGGTACATATTTGATGGATTTTAATCTGAACTTTTTAACACAGTCATTGTGATTAACAAACATCACTGAATTAAGTGTATTAACAAAGGAGAAGAATTATTCATTGTGGACTACTATACTCATCTTGGTTACTATATTCATAATGGTTTGGCAGCTGTACTCTATGTGCTTCTTCAAGTCCCAAAATAAGTATAATAGTCCAAGATGAGTATAGCTGTCTACAAAGTGTAGAGAATAATAATAAGAATGCCTCATGTCAGAAATATAGACAAAATGAGAATGTGTTGAAAAATAAATATTTCTTGTGAAAATAAATGTTTTATCTGTCTGAATTTTTGAGATGAGGCTTGATATGTAATATCTTAGTAGTGATTTTTTGGACTATTGTCCTCATCTTTTTTGTGATAAGTTAAAACACAATGTTTCAGCCACTGTATCCTTAAATTTTATAATGATTCCCCTGGTTGAATCATTTCTATTCTCAGATGAACATAGGACACCTGAAGGAGGCTGGTGGATACAGCAGTCAAAATATGTTTTAACTTATCACAATAAAGATGAGGACAACAGTCCGAAAAATCACAACCAAAATAATTAATGCTTTGTTTTGTTTTTTTTTTCATTATTAAGATATGGACTTATTGATGTCCCCCCCACACACACATATTTGTGTGTGTGCTTGTATGTATGTATGTATGTATGTATGTATGTATGTATGTATTACTTGAAGTATAATATCAGTGTGTGCTAAATAATTGTTGTCCTCTGTGTTATTTAAAGCCATAGAATAATCCTGAATATCAAAACTAAACTGTTATTTGATTTTTAATTCAATATTTTATTCTCTTAAAAGTTTAATTACCATCCATATTTATAAATCATTAATATTTGTCTTTTAAAGAGTAAAAAATTCCATTTCTCTTTTTAAAAGCAGATAAGACTTTCAAAGCAGAAAAGTAATTAAAAGCTGAAAAGATTTTAAAAGCCTTTTCATATTTATTTGATACATTTAGTCGCTATAAAGATTTTATTAGAATGGAAAATATGTAAAGAAAAATGATTATCATTATTATTTTATTGAAATAGAAAGTATCAAAAGTGTAAAAATAATACTTAATGGATTCTTTAATGGCCAATTTTCTTACACATTTAAATATAAAAATGTTCATTATTTTCCAAATAACCTAATTTGAGAAAAAAGTAGGAAAGAAATATGATTGCAATATTAATATTTTAATAAAAAGTGTGTAAAAGAAGAAATTATAATTATAATGATTATTTTGTCTGTTTATAAAATAGCTGATGTTTTTTAGATTTTCTCTGTCTACCCTTCTGCAAAATCATTGATGTTAAATAGATCTTTGCTTAAACAAAATACAGAAATATATAAAAACCAAAATATGTAGAAATATAGTACCAATATGATTTCTTTTACTATTATATATATTTTTCATAAATTAGCAAAAAATGCTTTTAAGTAAATAATTTTTATTTATTCCAAAAATCAATTAAAAAAGAATTTCAATAAATTTCCGAAATTCTTTAAATGCACTGCCGAAACAAAAAGTATTTTTGCTAATAATAGAGTGCTGAAAAATTCTCGGCCTGACCAAGAAAGAAATGACCTATGAATTGTATAAAATTTATGTGCAATTCCATATATTCCTCTTGAAGTTCAATATATTTGACACATCATTTCAACTCGAGGACTACCCAAATACGAGAAACATTTTCATGCTTAAAGACCACATTGAAAATTTTTGTCTACTTATAAGCCAACACTCAGTATATATTTAGTATTTTTACAAGAAAATTCAAAGTTTAAACTTTTGATTAATAGTTTAGTCCAAATTTAACAAATCTATACAACTTTAAAGAAATGAAAAACTTTACTCAGCTTCATATCATTTTTTGAGATTAATTTCTGTGAGAAAGAATTTGGACATAAGTTTCTAGTGTGAAGTTTGGCAGTTTTAATCAGTCTTTTGATAAGGAAAAAATGATATTTTACAAGTGCAGTTTTCAAGGGGTGGTACAGCTTACCACAGTGGGAGAACTGGAAAGATATCTAGAGTCAACAAATTTACCAAACACAGAAACAGTAAAGTAATTTTATTCTGAGTGGGATATAAGACTAGCATCAAGATTGTAGGCAGCACCATTAATGTAAAAAAAAAAAAAAAAATCTCTCTAGCAAGCAAGATTTGTGAATATTAAAATAAAAGTCTACATGGAATATGGTTTCTAAATGTCTAAATTATAAACCTGGAAGCCTAGTTTTACTTCAAAGTCAAAAAAGGAGGCACTAGCAAAAAAAGATCTGAGAACCAAATGTTTAAAAAAAAATTTTTATTTAAAATGTCATTTGCTTCTTGGTTATGCCAGAAACTTTTCAGCATTCTCTAATTAAATTGATAGTTTTCTCCTTATCAAGCAATGAACTACAGCAAAAAAAAACCCAAAAAAATTGATATTGTCATTTTTCTTTGTGTGACTTTTATATGCTTATATAGAAGTGAAAAGCAGCCATTGATGGAGTTGTTGTTCCTGTCAATGCTTCTTTTTTTTTTGCCACCGCTGCTGTTTTTGTTATCCCTCAAAACTTTATACATTGTGTCGAGGCTTTCAAATGTAACACTGTGCATGACAAACAAAGATAAAAAAAATAAACCCTTCAGTGCTTAAAATGCTGATATAATTTACTATATCTTCATCTAACCATATTTTTTGTTTTGTTTTGTGTTGTTTTTTTTCTGGCTATTTCTTCCACAAGATATTGTTGGATTTTTATCTGTTTTTCTAAAGAAATTTTCATATAAATTTTATTAAGAACAGAGGCAATTGATCTTCAGAAAAGATTGAAAAATAAGATAAAATGTTTGGGCTATAAAAGTAAAAAGAAAAGGCAAAAATCTTTATATAAAAAAGAGGAAAATATTTGAAACAGAGTTTATCTCTTTATTTACAAATAAAATTATATACCTATCATATACATGCATAAGCATTAGATAGATAGATAGATAGATAGATAGATCATTTCAATAATCGTATATACCAATGTAGTTAAGAAATATGATTTAAAAACAAAACCATGTTGTTAAAATTAACAATCTATTCAGATGATGACATGTTTTGCCAGCACAACTTCATCAGATATGATGAAATTATTAATTTCAACAACTTGGCTTTCATTTTTTTCATATATATTTCTTATATATTATAAAATTACTATCAACAATGATACTATTGATTGGCAGTTTTTGTGGCAGTAGTACTCAATATCTGCTGATAGAGCCACAATTAAAACCATATTAAACACGAATGATTAAAATTGTGACAAAAAGTTTTACTTTAATTGTAATACTTGTGTATATCACATGAAACTTTTTATTGCATTTGTAGACTCTTGTGTTTACTCTGAACTTTGTTGATCAGATATTTTAATTTCAATGTAGAAACATTATGAATAGATCACTATACTTTCTTCATTCTGTTTTAATGAGCTTTCTTAGATTATGAACATGACAAGTGTTAAGATATTCTTTCAAGAAAATCAGAATTAATTATTTTCAAGTAAAATTTCTTGATAAATTTGTTCTCTTTTTATCTATATAAGGTTTGAAACTATTTACTTTTATGTTTATTTTTAAAGTAAAAATCTAAGAAAAAGTTATATAGTATAAAAGAGAACAACTTTATCCATTCTGTTTGGAACAGATTTTCTATAATTATTTCGGTAAACTCATCTACAAATCTGACCATCCTTGCATATATATTAACTGCTATAAATCTAATGTCTCAATAGCTGAATTCTAATCTCTGTCTCTTGTCTCCCATTTATCTATATTGTTCATGCATCAACCAAAGACCTCACTAAGATACATGTTTCACATATAATTTATATTCACATATTACAAAAGTATTCACTCAACTAATCAACTTTCTTAGTTTTTTGTGCTTCACAAACAACTTAGATTCACTGTAGACTATCTGTGTGTCTCAAATATATGTCTACCTTTTAGGTATGTATTCACCCTATTCCCTTGAAATCAATATTTTTTTAGCTTTAACATTTTACAATTAATAATATAATAAAGCTTATGTAACAAGTAGTGCTTGTGGGCTCAATTTTTATTAGATAAAATTAACTAATATATATATATATATATATATATATATATATATATATATATATATATATATACATACATATATATATATATATATATATATATTTATGGAAGTAAATAATGGAAATAAATCTGACAGTATGAAGAAAATAGAACAACAAAATAATCCAAAAGTGATGAACTTATTGAAATAGAAAGTCAATGTTAAAACATTTTGGTTTTAATACACCTTCATCAGGACTTTCAGATGGTGAAAAATGTTGCTAGATATATGTTTTAATAAAATATTTTATTAAGATATCCATCGCTGTTCTAGCTACAGATGTATTAAAACTGAAATGTTTTAACATTCACTTTCCGTTACAATAAATTCATCACTTTTAGATTACTTTGTTTTTTCTCTTTTCTTGATATATATATGTATATATATATATATACTCAATAGGTAATTATTAGGGAATAGTATTCAGTAATAATTTGATTGTAAAGAGAAAGATTAAAATTTTATAATCCAAAAAAACAAATGTTAAGAATCTACCATGTGCTGATATTCATAATCTGATTTTATTGCTATGACTGTGTTTATTCGGGTCTTTTCTAGCGTATTTAAGAAATTGCAACATTCTTTTTTTCAATACCAATCAAAATTAACAAATTAAAGATGTTTTTCATCTCACCATCTTTAGTCATCTTTAGTCATTTAAAATACAATACACATTGGCAGAGATATATAAATACATCTGTCATAACAATATTTTACTTTTACCTTTTCTTTATTGATAAAAGCAAAAAAAAATTGTCCCCACATTGCCACCTTCCGATGTCTCTTTTCCGCTTTGCATCCAGGTGATTGTGCATCGTTGGATTTTGATTTTGCCCTGTCCTCATATTTTTAGCAATATGCACATTTTTTTTATTTAAGCTATAAAAAAAAAAACAACCAATCTTATCTTCTGTTGAACAACCATTTCAGTAATTTCTTTTGTTTACTTCAGGGCCAGGGACGAATTGAAAAAACAGAAATTATCGAGATGGCAATCAGACATATCAAACATCTGCAGAATGTTCATCGATCAATTGGTGAGTAATTGTGGTAGTAGCCACTTTTTGTATCAACTAATACATGAATTCAGTTTTCATAGTTTTAAACAATAAATTAACACCACACAGTTCAACACATGAGGTTGCTTGAAAAATAATGGCTGATTTTATATTTGAATTAATCAAATCAACAACTATTTCCACAAATAATTGGCCACCTTGTCTTCAGTGCCTAGAATATTTGGATAGTATCTCTACTGAGGAGTAATCCTTCCCCAAAAAAGAAATGTCTTGAGTATCACACTAAACTGCATCAGATGGTAAGGCTCTGATTCTAGAGATTTAGACATTGTGGAGTACCCCTTCATGGCCATTACTCCCAATTCCACTCTAATCTAAAGTGGTAGTACCAGTTAAGGTCCCATGTATGGATCAAAAAGATCAATTTAAAAATTACTTGTATTCGGTAGGAATACTTGATTCCATATAACGGTAAATCATTTATATTAAGAATAGTTACTTGAAGCTATAATTATTTTCTCATGATTATTATTAGTCACTTGAAACCATATAACAGTTTGCAAACAAATGGCTATTACTAAACAGAAATGATTACTTGAAACTATATAATTACTATTAGATAAGAATACTATTCTATAGTTCGCTGGGGTGATAGAATATACCGATTGATATGACATTGAACAAACTGATGGTGAGGCTCGAGTACTACTGGAGAATGCAGAGTACCCCTTCATTGCCATCACTCTCATGTCCACTCTGGCCCGGAGTGGTAGCATCTGATAGAATTCTATCTCTGAGTCAAATAGAACTAAACTGTTTACTTATGCTAACCATAATTGTTTGAAGTAGAACTGTTTATATGTATAAAAGATGGATTTGGCATTAAATAACCTACAATGGTTGATATGCCATAAAACCAAACCAAGAATACTTAAAATCCTAAAACTGTGTGTAAATTATTTGAAATTATATTTTGAAAAATTCTTAAGAAACAACTACCAAAAATAAATGAAAATATAAATGTGCAATGAATGCAATTTCCTAACCTCTAGGCATAAAATAACCCTACATAGGTTGACATGCCTTTAAAATTAAACAATTTATCTATATTGGTAAATGCTTCAACCATCTCTGTTAAGTTTAAAGTTCTATATTAATTACTATGTATAAGAATTTCATTAGACTTCATGGTTAATCTCTATACATTTTTTCTTTTGTTTTTTTCCTTATTAAAGTGAGCCAAGGTCAGTGCTGTGCCGAAAAATTCTATCTTGGTTTTAAAGAGTGTGAAGCGGAGACAATCAGATACTTTGTTGAGTGTGAGGGCCTCGATAGCAAGGACCAGTTTTGCATGAGAGTTATCAGTCATCTGGAGGCAGCCAGCCAGAAGTTTGTCTCAGGTAAATAAAAAATTATACCAAGATCTCTATAGGTAAAACAGAGACCATATGCCCAATAGGTTACAGGTTCAATATATATATATATATATATATATATATATATATATATAAATATTAGAATATTACGAAATATATATATATATATATATATATATATATATATATTAAAATATTACTAAAATGATTACTAGCCACACTGATGAGTTCTGATAGAACAAAACAGATCTGTCAGTGGATAACAATATATAAATATTAGAATATATATATTAAAAAAGTCATCAGTAGCAGATATGATGTCATCATATGAACTTTTCAATCCACCCTTTTATATATGCATATATATATATATATATATATATATTTTTTTTTTTTTTTTTTCATCATACATGTGAAAGCACGTGCGATACCATGTCCTCATCAGCTGCCAACCAGGGGTGATAACACAGTTTTAGTAGCTCAAATATATATATATAAAGGGTGGATTGAAAAGTTTATATGATGACATCATATCTGCTACTGATGACTTTTTTAACCAATAGGATCCATGCACTGGAAAAAAAAGTATGGACTGCAAGGAGGACCATGTCAAAAAATAACTATCATTTGGTTACATTCCATGAGAATATCTTGGTCAGCCTGTGAAATTTACACCTGACCCTCATACATATATATATGAGGGTGAGTCAAAAAGTAATGCCTTTTTCTTTAGCACAAGTATTATTACTGGTGAGTATGGAAAATGCAGTAAAGTTGTCTACCTAAATGAGACGATTGTCTCCCTTGTCCTGATGCTAGTGTGTGGTTGTGCATTGTCATTCAGAAGGAAGACATTATCGATTGGCAAGATTTAGAGCCTTCAGACTACCATCTCTTCAGCCCCATCAAAGAGGGCTTCAAAAGCAATGATGAGGAAGTGAAAACTGCAGTGATGAATTAGCTCAAAAAACAGTCAACAGAACTTTACAAGGCTGGGATACATACTCGCATTTAAAGACGAAACATTGCTATTGAGAGAAACAGTGACTACGTTGAGAAGTAGGGATGTGATCCACTGAAGACCCGCTTCATTAATTTATCATACATGTTCCTGTGCTGGTAATTATTCCTGTACTAAAGAAAAAGCATTACTTTTTTACTTACCCTTGTATATCAGACAATAATAAAACAGGATAAAAACTCATAACTCAGACGGATCCTCAATTGAGTTACTATTTGACAAGTGTTGAATACTAATATTAGATTATACTATTTTTTATATAATAATAATATAATATTAGATTAAATATTAGATTATACTATTTGACAAGTGTTGAATACTAGCTCACCTGAGGATTAACAACATGAAACTGAATCATGATTTTTTTTTTCCTGTTTTGTTATTATTTATTATATTTTATACTTGAAAAATATTCAGATATTACTCTGAATTTTCATGCATTGAGCATTGCAAAGATTCTAAAGATAAAAAATGCTTTTAGCATTAAATTGTATTCATAATTATATATATATATATATATATATACGTAGAGAGAGACAGACAGAGAGAGAAAGAGAGAGAGAGTGAGTGTATATTTTGGCAGCAAGTTATTGTTTTGACAAGTATAATTAAGTTGTAGAGTAAAGTTGGTGACCGTAGTCGAGGGCAACCAGAAGGCTCCCTTTTCAATAGCTACTACACCGAGATGTAGGAGAGGGAGCTACTCCTTTCCCTGGATTGCTTCACTTTACTCTTGATATGTATCTTATATTGCTGAATGTCAAGACTGAGCAATATCATTAAAAAGAAAGTTCTATGGTTTGTAACGAAATTTGTCTGAAGAATAAATATATATATATATATATATATATATATATGATAGTAATATGTGGAAAGTTGGATTATTCAAACAGTTAACTCTGATTTAAATGTGTGATATTTTAATTGGGCTTTATTTCAACTTCACAAACTTCTTCAAGACTGCTCAGTCTTGAAGAAATTCATAAAGATGAAATAAAGCTTTCCACATATTTCTATCATACTGTCAGATTAACAACAAATCTATCTTTTCAACATATATATATATATATAAATATATATGTATATATGGTTTGGTCATTTCCATAACCACTGAATGCAATAAATTTGCACAAAAAGCTAAAAATTATAACTATATAAAGGATGAAGTTGTTATAAGATTGTATAAAAATTGTATAAAAACTGTAAAACAATTGTAAAAAAAAAAAACTTCTGTAGAAACCTTGTTGAAAATTTGTATAAATTATGTAAAAAACTTATAGAAAATTGAAGAAAACTACTCAGAATCAAACAATCAAGAATCTGTTGTAATTTTTATGGGAATATATTGGAAGCTTTATTTTCATCTCTTGTAGATAGATTTGATGGAAAATCAATGGTTTGATTTTATTCTTTTAATTCTTTCTTTTTAGGCAACCAGAACTGCAGTGAATACAGAAAAGAAGAGTCTAATGCTGATGACAAAGGAAACATATCTTCTACAATTGGTTCTGAGTGTGAAAACAGCAAACCACAAAACCTCAAAGCCGAGATGGTATCACAGTCCGTTCCAACAATTTTATCAGCCTCTCACGAATCCATCAATTCGGCTACCAGCAAACAGCTACGGAACTTGCTTTCACATGGCAACTCTGGTTTTGAGCAAACTGATAGCGGCAATGGAAGCTGTGCTGATTCCTTAGGCACATATTCAAGCAGTGAATCATATATATCAAGTATCCCTCATGAGGATGGAGGATCACACTTGATGAATGCCGAGTCTGAATCCCACTATCGGAACCACAGCAGTTCTGAGGGATCATCAAGCAACAGCAGTAAAGACAGCAAATTCACAAATTATAAATTCAAGCATGATATTACGAAACGTTTCTCACAGGAAGAGAAATTCAGTGTTGATCCGTCAGTGTCAGATCACCATGATCGGATTCTTGAGCATGATGGTAACATTTACGAAAAACACAGTCATGAAAAGCATAGTCTTGAAAAACATGGACACAGCTACGAAAAGCATGAAAAACTATCTGGCAAGTTAAAACGAAAAATGGTACGATCAAAATCTCCAAGCTCCAGTTCAGACTCGACAGTGTACCCAACATCAGAACACAGCTCAAATGGAAACGGTGGTAACATGTCGTCGATTCAGTGTCGCACTGCTGAGAGTGATCTTGTCACCGCCGCTGTTCCACTACCAGCTTTTGTTCTGCACCCTCAGGGGACGCACTACCTGCCGCTTACAATCCAGCCATCATGTTTCCAAAATGCCCTACCACAACTTGACCGCCTACAACAACCCCTTGTGTTCCATCCGATTAGTATTCTTGTCAATTTCTCAGCTCCAGGTCTCGTTATTCAAAATGCGGAAGCTTTTGTTAGCACAGTAAATCCGTCGACAGCCTTTACCACCAATATGTGCAGCAGCGCTGGCCTAAACCTCATGACAAGCAATTCGAGTAGCAGTAACTGCAGCAGTAGTAGCAGCACTGGCCGAGAAAGTAGTAGCAGTCGCAGTGGAAACAATAATTTAATGAATATTAGCAGTGGAAGTCTCAGCAACAGTAGCAGTACTAGCTCCATTGGTAATAGTAGCAGCATGAACTGCAGTTCTGGGAGCAGCAGTAACAGTAGTTGTGGTTCCCTGCCTCCAAATTCTGGAGTAGTTACACCCCCAAATAACATTTCTAGTGCCATAACCACTATGGCGCCAACCAGCACTACTCCAGTCATGAACAACAATATCCCTCACAATACCATGCAGCCCAACACCCATGTTTCACCTGTGCTGCTTAGTGGTGGGGGAGGTGCTCCAGAACACCATTTAGTCGTTAATGCTGGTCTGCAGGGCAGCTCAGTCATCACCACCACCCCCACACCCCCAATCAATACAAATAACAACAACAATAACAATATAAATCTCAGCACTAATGCCAACCCCCACCATCCAGTACCTCCACCTCTCCATTCACAGCAGCATCATCATCATCATCATCTTCACCCACATCCAGCAAACAACAACAGCAACAGCAGCAACAGCAACAGTGGCAGCAGCGGCAACAACAACAATACTAACTCAAACACCAATATGAACACAAATTCATCACATTTGAAGATGGAGGAAAGAAGTGATAACTCCAGTAATGTTGTCTCCTCATCGCACTGTTATCCAAATCTTTGAAAAACAGAAACAAAAAAAAACATTATGAAAAAAAGGATTTTTAAATTAGAAAGCTTTATATATATATATATATATATATATATATATATATATATATATATATATATTGGTTTATTTGAACGCTTTCAAGCGAGAGTTCAAATGTCGCACAAAACTTCAGAAAAAAAAAAGACTTATTAAAATAAACAAGTACGAATTTTAAAAATAAAGTAAAATAAAATACTAGAGTGTGAAGAATGGGTGTAAAAATTACTTTTAAAAATTACTATCACTCTTGAAATGTGAACACATTGGTATTTTGTGAATGACATGGCATATAATGTGTATTCGGTTAATATTTTTGTTAGCTTCAGTTTCTTTTTTTCTTTTGTTTTTTTTTTCTTTTTCAATGAAAACATCTTTCTTTTTTTTTCTTTTTTTTTTTCATTCACAAAAAATATTCCCCCCTCACCCGAAAAAAAAAATGAATCTTAAAAAAAAATGTGCAAAGAAAAAAGAATGAAAATAACACAAACATTTATATATAAACAAAATAATTATTAAGACTATTAAAGCTGGCTATTTTCTTATCTTGAATGGACAACTTTGAAAGGAAACATTTGAAAGAAAAATATGACACTTCTTTAGAAGTGACTTGTCTGTGATTTGAAACAATATTTTGAAAGGACACACACATACACACACACACACACATACACACACACATTATATATATATATATATATATATATATATATATATATATATATATATATATATATAACAATAAGGCAGGGTAATAAATACCCTACCTTATTTTGTATTTGTTAATGTATTGTTATATTGCTCAGTATTTTTTGTATTGAGCACTCTATAGATTTTGTGGTTTGGAGGCGCTTGTAGCGTTAAATTCTAACCATGATATATATATATATATATATATATGAACACTTGAGGACAATGTTGGTGATCTTTTGAAACGTTTGAACTTTGAAATCCAAAGATGAAGAAAGACAATTTTTCAAATATACACACAAGAAAATCAAGATACTTTTTGTTGTTTTTTTTTTTTCTTTCTTTCATTCTTTCTTTCTTTCTTTCTTCCTTCCTCATTTTTTTTTTCTCTCTTAAAAAAAGGAGAGACTGAAAATATTAATGGGATCTATGACTCTCTCTTTCTTTTTATTTTCAATTTGTATTCATTCTCTCTCTCTCTCTCTCTCTCTCTCTCTCTCTCTCTCTCTCTCTCTCTCTCTCTCTCAGTATCTGTCTGTTTCCAAATATTTTGGAGAAGATTTTCAAAAAACAAAAAGAAAATATTAAAAAGTCATTAATTATTTCTGAAAAATAACTATTTATTTATTTTTTATTTATTTATGTTTTTTATTTTGTTGATGAAATGTGAGATTATTCAAAATAGAATAAACAAACAAACAGATATTACCACCAAAATATTTAATACCAAACAAAAAATACTCTAGTAAAAAATTGTTGTTATGTTGAAATATATTTTGGCAAAAAAGAAAACAATACTCGGGTTGGCCAAAAAAGTTCATAGGCTAACCAAGATACTCTTATTGATTGTGACGAAAGGAGGTTTATTTTTTAACACAGCCGTCTTTGCATTGTTGCTGCTGGGCTTGGATCCCACTGTTCAGAAAATTCATCAACAGCAAATATGAGAATTAATTTTATTTATTGCGGACTTTTTGATTCCAATTAAAGACAATTACAAAAATTTGGTACGGACCCAACTATGGAAGACCAGATAAGGAGAAAAAATAATTGGATTTATAAGACCAAAAAATCCATCCTTGATCGCCCTTTGGGGCCCGTGGCGCAGCGGATAGAGGCATTGAGTCTCTACGGTTACAGGTGGGCATTGTCAGAAGATAGCGGTTGCAAATCCTACCCAAGTCGGCTAGAGGTTTACTTGGTCAAAAACGTGGTGCGATAGACAACAACTATGGAAGGCAGTAATTACTGGGGATATGGTTACAAGACTCAGCATTCCTATCCAAGGTCGCGGTAAATCACCTGAAGAAGGCCAGAGGTGAAATTTGGCCGAAACGTAGTGAAAGAAGAAACAACACAAAAACTACCAAGATGAGGACAAAAAGTCCGCAATAAATAAAAATTAATTCTCTGATTAAGAAGCCTCATCTCAAAATGATTCCAATTAAAAGACAATTAGCAAATATGAGGTCATCATATGAACATTTCAGCCTATGAACTTTTGACCCCACCCTTGTATTAAAAAAAAAAAGGTAAAACCCTACCAACAAAAATACTAAAACAAAAAAAATTAAATATATGTAGTTTTTTTGTTTGTCTTCAATTTATTTTTTCTTGTATAAAAAAGGCAAAAAATATTCTTCATGAATATCTTCAACAGCTTCAGTATTTTTATTTGATATTTACTTATCTATCTTTTGGGGGGGGGGTTTCTCCTTTGATTCAAGGATAAGTCAAAAGTTTTGCAATATTTTGCTATATGCTAGTTTATGGTGCATAAATGCATATATCATGTTGTGTCATGGCTGGAAGAATGTTATTCAAGGACAAAGTGACACCATCAGCTTATAGACAGGCATATTTGTGCACACACACACACACATGCACGTGCTACGCAAATATGAGCACACAGAATATACACAGAAGGAATATAAGCAACAATCAGTAGTTGACCAAATAGTTTTTTTCTCTACACAAACATCATCCTGTGCATACTCTCAATGCTCCAGTCCAACTATGACCAAAACTGTATACTACCAACCTCAGCCGTGGTGTAGTCGTTATCATCATAGGAAATGAACACGGCGACTCGAGTTCAAATCCTGGACGAGACTGATTGCATTTCACATAGCACTAATACCCTTGGGAAAGGTAGGAATCCAATTATTCTCCCTCCAGCTATGGGTAAATAGTAGGACAGACTAGGTTCTTCAGCCTTGGTTAGGCAACTAGTCTAGGAGAAGGAAAACTATGAATTCAAACCTGTTAAACTCCGCTTAAAAATTGACCTTGTGTCATATCCTGCCCGAGCGGAGGGGTTGGTAAATAGTACCAACCTCAGCCAACCCAACATACATGTCCAAAGCAGTTCATACCATAGAAAATATCTGCTATAGTTGGCAGTATAATGCAAGTTGGTGTGCTGACATGTTGTACATTGCTTCACTCCTTGTGTAATTTGAAAGCTACACAGAAGAATATACAACATAGCCAAACTTACGCATATTTACCGAACCCTCCGCTCGGGCAGGATATGACACAAGGTCAATGATTTTAAGCGGAGTTTAACAGGTTTGAATTCTGAGTTTTCCTTCTCCAAGACTAGTTGCCTCACCAAGGCTGAAGAACCTAGTCTGCCCTACTATTTTACCTATAGCTGGAGGGAGAATAATTGGATTCATACCTTTCCCAAGGGTAGTAGTGCAATGTGAAATGCAATCAGTCTCGTCCAGGATTTGAACTCATGTCGCCGTGTCCATTTCCTACGACGATAACCATTACACCATAGCCAAACTTATGCTTTACAAGTTTAAACTGGATCATAATGCTACTGAAGCAAGCAAAAATATTTGTTATGCAAAAGGTAAAGGTACAGTTTATCAAAGAACAGTAATCAGATGGTTCAAGAAATTTCACTTGGGTTGCAAGAACCTCATCAATCAGGTCATGTCAAGTAACTTCAAAACTGTGGATTCTGAAACCATGCTCTAAGCTATAGAGGCAAATCCAGTGATTAGCACTTGAAGAGAGCTTGGTATCTCACAGTATGAAAAATATGGGTTATCCTCACTAACATTGTATATCTGGAAACAGCAGGCATACCTGGAAGTAGTGGGGACAGTTATACAGCAGGCATGCAGAAGTAAGAGGGAATTCAGTCCTTTCAGAGCAGACAACAGAGCAGACTCAGGCACAGTAACTAAGCAAGCCTAAACCAGCTCTCATTGAACAACAAAATAGCAGCTGAACCAGACTGAGAACCATAAGAGACACCTCACGAGCTAATCACCTCCAAAGATTAGTGTTTAATGAAATAATTTGAACTTGTTACCTTCGTAAGATTATTGATTGCTAAAAGAATATGTTTTAGTAATTTTCATATGCATAATATATCATATTTACCCAACCCTTCCGCTCAGGCAGGATATGACACAAGATCAATTTTTTTAAGCTGAGTTTAACAGGTTTGAATTCAGAGTTTTCCTTCTCCTAGACTAGTTGCCTCACCAAGGCTGAAGAACCTAGTCTGCCCTACTATTTACCCTTAGCTGGAGGGAGAATAATTGGATTCCTACCTTTCCCAAGGGTATTAGTGCTATGTGAAATGCAATCAGTCTCGTCCAGGATTTGAACTCATGTCACTGTGTCCATTTCCTATGACAATAACCATTACACTACGAGCACCTTTGTAAGATTATTGACCGCTAAAAGAATATGTTTTAGTAATTTTCATACGCACAATATATAAACATTTTTTGAAACATCTATTTGCCTTGTGTTTTTCCTTTTTTTATGACTCATATGGGGAGTCGATAAATTTTCCCATAACAGTCCAGCATGTTTTTTGCCTTCACGACCTCAACCAAAGCATCTGGAGCTGCTGAGATGTTACCAAAGAAATATTGCAAAACTTTCGACTCACCCTTGTACATTTTGATAACACTTGATGAGAAAAAAGTTCACCCAAATATAAATCAATATCATCATCATCATCATCATCATGTGCTGTTAGCATGGATTTCACTGACTCTCTCTCTCGCCATTCGTCTTATCATCTATCACTTCCGGCAGGTCTTCAAGACTACATCCTGTGTCCATATAGAGCTGTTGTAGATAACTTGTAGTTGGTCGTCCAACACCTTACCACTCGACTCTATGTGAATGAGTCCATAGGAGAATATCGCTTATGAGTTCGTCCTTACCTCTCCAGCAATGTCTCACATGTCTTATTCATCTGATTTGAACGGTTTTAGAGATGAGAGGTAGGTGACCATACTGCTGCTGTTTTGTGGGATGTTGCTTCTAGGATTAGTTCAATATGGCTCATAACGTTCTTGTGTAATTCTTGTCTAGTTTTTTTCTCTATACACTTAGTTAGCATCCATGTGGTGCATCCATATAAGTAGAATTGACACGATCACTGCTCAGAAAAATTTGTGTTTTATTTTATTGAATAGGTCTGACTTCTATATGATCAATAACCTATCGATAACCTATGAATAACAGAACATGCCTTCACTAGTCACATATTGATGTCATTGTCAGTAGATGACGCTGCTTCCAAGGTACATGAACTAGTCCACTAGTTTTAGTGAACTGACATTTAGTGTGGCGATGTCTCCTTTTTGATTAAATATAAGTAATCTCCCTTTTGTAATTAATTCTCACAACTATGAATAAGTGTATCATAAATAATATGTATTTTGAGAGCAGAGTCTCTTGTAGGCATACTTTGTTGAAAATAACAAACAAGAATTTGGTACTTGGCTTTTTATTCACCTTTTCTTGTTAATGAACAAGATGTCTCAACTGTGGTTGAAAGCAGTTTAAAAACTGTTGAAAATCTCTACTGGTATAATTTGATTACAGGTACTTTCAAAATAACCAACAATAGTCAAAAGTACCTGGACTTGGACTATGCCAGTAGATATTTTGGACAGTTTTTAAACTGCATTCAATCAAAGTTGAGACATCTCATTCGCCAACCGTTGTAACATGTTCTTTGGGTATACTTAGGAAGACCAGTACGCTATAGTAAAACATACTTTACTGCTCAACTCCAGGCTGTGCAAGGCTGGCTTACTCTCTGCTCGCTGCTCCTTGCTCAAGGCTCACCACTCTAGGCTCACTGCTCACTCACTGCTTACAGCACACTCAGTCACCACTTACTCAGTCACTGCTTACTCGGGTACTGGTCACTCAGTTACTGCTCACTAGGTCCCTGCTCACTCCTCAAATGTAGTTACTTTCCACTTTATATTGAGAGTCGACAAGTCCACCCCATCACCATAAAAAAAGATGAATAAAAAGCTAAACATCAATTCCTTGAGAGATATATGGGATAAGTAGTAGTAAAGTTGACCACCGTAGTCAAGGGTGACTAGTAGGCTCCCTTTTCAACAACTACTACACTGAGGTGTAGAGGAGGGCGCTACTCCTTTCCTTAGATTGCTCTACTTTAGCCTTGATACGTACGTTATATTGCTGAGTGTTAAGCAAGGAGGTATCAAGTACCATTTTTAAAGTCTTTGGTATGACACGACCTGGGATTGAACCCAGGTCTACCGGACCATTGGTGAACACTCTACCCACTAAGCCAATGAGCCGGTTTTATATGGGGTATAAGAAGGGTTTATTGTGGCTGTGGTGAATTGTTGGTATTGTTGGAAAATTCTGAGGTTTCTTAACTGTCTGCTTTTCTTCTTCTGACCCCATTCACTTGTCTTCTTTTTGTCTGTCAAAGCTGCTAGGGAATTAAGGATGAAAGGAAAGAGACAAGGATACCTTTAAACTGAAATTTTATTTTGGTGTTTACAACTATTCTGTGGTGAGAATGTTTTCCTGAACCAGTTGAAATAGTCAGCTCTCTCAGTCAAAGTATTTGAAATATATTGTAAAATCATCTTTGGCAATTACAAGTTCGAGGATCAGCTATGTGTTCAGTAGGTATGTTTAGCAAAGTCTTCTGCAAATAGGAGAGACACAACACGCTGATAAGTTCAGGACTCAGCAGGCATGTGTCCTTCCCACAAGCAGCAGAAAGGAAAAGGTCCTTTCAGTCGAGGCATCTTGAGGTAACTAAGGGAGAGTTTCTCTTTGGCGCCAGGAAGCCCCTCTTTTTAGGCATACACCAATTTCTCTTCGAGTCAGAGGTCTCCTAGGTAACTTACTTTTGCATTTTTTTATTTCTTTTTAATCCTCAGACTACAAAACAAAACATGCTGACTAAAAAAATGAGTGTCAACAGAATTGTTCACTTTCTTCTAAACCAAAGAAACCAGGATTTTTCAGACTCTACAGCATTAAAACTCTGTCAACAAAAATATGAAGAAAGGGTCCCCGTGTTGTAATGGCTAAAGTGCTGAACTGCAGCCTCAAAATAAGCAAGTTTGAGCCCCAGAAGCACTTTTATCCTATTTACCAACCCCTCTGCTCGATCAGGATATGAGTTTTGAATTCAGAGTTTTCCTTCTCCTAGACTAGTTGCCTCCTCAAGGCTGAAGAACCTAGTCTGCCCTACTATTTACCCATAGCTGGAGGGAGAATAATTGAATTCATACCTTTCCCAAGGGTATTAGTGCTATGTGAAATGCAATCAGTCTTGTCCAGGATTTGAACTCGTATTGCCGTGTCCATTTCCTACAACGATAACCATTACACCATGGGCACCTCCCAGAAGCACTTTTATGTTCACTTTTGGACTAATGCCCTTGGGAAAAGTATTAATCCCCTTATCCCCCCAGCTATGGATTAAATAGTATCACTGCTCTTCTTCTACAATGATGGCTTTAGCTCATGAACATTGATAAGATATCAAACAAAGAAACTAACCAAATCAAACCAAAAATATGAATATGTAGTAGTCCGAAAATAAGTACAACCTTAAATATAGGGTGTCTCAATATAAATGGGACCCATGTAACTGCTAATAGCTCTACTAATAATAATGAGTTCTTTTTTTGTTTCAGATTTGAAAATAGTATACTATAACAACTATTAATCCTTGATCAGAGTGCCTTGGACAAGAGAGGAAAAATATTTTACATCACTGCTTATTAAGAAACAAAATTATTCAAAACTCTCTCAAAATAGATACAACCCATTAATAAAATCATTTATTGCTGAGACAAGAAACTAAAAGAAAAGATTGCATGTCCTGGAAGCTAATATAATAATAATTTAAAAAACATTGATTTGATGTCTCTAGCTCAAAGGATGAATTTTTTACAGGATGTGTTCCAAATGACCCCCATTGTACTTGTCTCATTCATAAATCATCATCATATTAATAGGTTGCATCAATTTTGAGACACCCTGTATTACCCAAATGCTTAAAACTCTCAATCTATACATTCATAAAACCTCATCTTGAATTTCTACCTCACTCATTAGGTCATTGCCTCTGGTATTGCAGCAATTTCAGGGATAAAATCTTTCAGCTCCTCAGATATCTGCAACCAACATTTAAAGACTTGAGCCTTCAGGTATCACCAGTGGAATTAATCACAAACAGATAGATGGTCATAAGATGTCACCAGAAAATGAAATAAGGCACCTTGGAAAAAAATCAGTCACATGATATTTACCATTCCGTACGATATTGGTAACTGAAATGGCATGGCTGTGTACCATAGCCAGATACGGATATGTGAAACGTACATATGTTATATCATAGCCGAGGGATTTCGGTTCATGCCTTTGAGTTTAGTTAGGCTGAGAACCTTTCGGCTCAGCACATGAGTTAGTTAGGTGCAACATTGAGGCAGGTGTTAACGCGGGCGCACGCGGGTGGATGGAGGTGTCACTCAGATGACACGGGGTGACAGGGTGTGGGTGACGTCATGCACTGGAAGCATGCGGAGGTTTTTGTGAGAATTTGAAGAAAGTTACGGAGTTGAGAATTAGACGCCAAACGAGAAAGATCGACTTTTTGAGCTCGCAGGCGCGAGGCGAACTTGCGCCCTATGGGGGGGCCGCTCGAGTTGGGGACCAAATGAATAAGACAGCATAGGAGATTGTGTCTCTCCTCCTTACGTCGAGACCTTTAACTCAAAGTTAATAAAAAGGTTTCGTACCTGAACAAGAAGTCGTGACGTGTTTTTGAGTTCCGAGATTCCTATGTTCTATCGTTATGAACATTCGATGTCCATTTCGCACAAGGCAATATTCATATATCTACCTATGGTACACATAGAATGTTTATAACATATATACATAGAACATAGGAATCCCGAAATACAAAAAACACTTACGACTTCTTAGTTCAGGTACAAAACTTTTTATTACCTTTGAGTTAAAAGGTTTTTCAACATAAGGAGAGAGGCACAATCTTTCTATGCTGGCTTTTCCATCTGCCCCCCATCTCGTGCAGTGCCTGTAGCATGCAAATTCATCTGGCCTCAGCAAGCCCCAAAAGTCTACCCTTCCCGTTCGGAGTCTAGTTCTCAACTCAACTGACTTTTTCAAAATCCCCAAAATCCTCCGCACGCACTTCCGGTGCATGATGTCATTCACATCCACTGGGATTTTTATTTTAAAATGTGAACGACACATTCTCCCTGTGCGCGCATCAACACCTGTGCTCAAGTTTGCAGCTAATTAACCCATGCACTGAGCCAAAAGGTTCTCAGCCTAAGTAAACCCAAAGGCAAGATATATAAAACGAAATCCCTCGGCCATTATATTACAGCTGTTACTACTCAAAGACATACCTCCAACCCACTCATCACTACTAGTACCTATACTGCTACATTTCAAACTCCAGTTTCATTCTACTAGGCCCTGAATTATCTTTTATCTTCCTCATTCTAGTTGTTTTTATAGCAACCTACTCAAGTTGCCACTTGCCCAATCATCTGGGGCTGTAGAATGCATCAACTGCATCTCTGCAGAGCGGTAAGACCCTCCCTCCTCAATGAGTATCCAGGACATGACACTAAACAATCTGATGGTGAAGGTTCAGTGATGCTGGAGCTTTGAGGAATATGGAGCACCCTTTCATTACCATCGCTCCCAGGTCCACTTTGGCCCAGAGTGGTAGCACCTAATAGGGCTCTATCTATAGGTCAAATAGAACTAAACTGCATACTTATGCTAAACTGAATTGTTTGAAATAGAACTGTTTTGACATTTAACTGTGTGTAGACAAAAACTATACTTATACTAAACTGAATTGTTTGAATTAGAACTGTTTGACTAAACTGAATTGCTTGAAATAGAAATGTTTTTGACAGTTAAACTGTGTACTCATGCTAAACTGAATTATTTGAAATAGAACTGATTATTTGTATAAAAATAGATTTGGCATTAAATAACCTACAAAGGTTGATATGTCATAAAACCCAATCAACCAACCATCAAGTTGCCACTTCTACTCTTAACTAATGTAAAGAGAATGACAACAAATATAACTCCAATCAGTTGGAGACATGGATATTGAGTGGCTTTATAGTTGTTATTTTGACTTGTGTGAAATCATCCATGCTCTCGTAGCTGATATGATAAAGCAGTTGATACATTGAATCAGGCTTCCCTGAGGCAGGGGATATAAATTCAAGTCTCACTGGGAGTTATTTCTTTATTCTTGATACCAATGCAAACTGTTCCTTACTGTCCAGAAGTGACAACTTGAGTGAACAGCAATAAAAAGTAACAAGAATCAGGAAAACAAAGGATAATATTAACTAATAATGATGATTGATTGTTTAAGCAATGACATTTTGCCATTATTTAATGAATGTTTACTTTTTGTTGACTGGCTATTTACTTACAAAGGGAACAAAAAATATAACTATTTTTGAAAGCACTAACGATACAAACCTGTATTTGTCCAACTCCTCCACCATGAGAGGATTCCAACACAAGTTCAATTTTTAAATACATTGAATGTTTTAAATGTATTCTAAACCCCATTGATAGCACACCCAAGAGATTGGAGTTTGATAAGTTAATAGTTAAGAATTTAAAAGATACCCTCAAAGCAAAGACAGTAAAATTGGTTTAGTTTGGTTTGGTTTGGTTTTATGGCATATCAACCATTGTAGGTTATTTAATACTGAATCCTATTTATACATACATATTAAATATATATGGTTTATTTTGGTTTGGTTTTGGTATATCAACCAACGTAAGTTACTTAATGCCAAATCCTCTTTATACATATATATTAGATATATGTTTTTTAAATACATTATGTTGATAACATTCTTAAAAGAGCCTGAGCTCATTTTTTTGCACACTGTTAAATGGTTCCAAGCATTTCTATTTACTATTAACCATTTGTTTGTACACATGAAAATGGTTTCAAGTATTGCTATATAACAGTCACATTTAAACATCAGTCATTTGTTTGCACACAGTTTGTTGGTAATTTCATTTTTAAATGAGTTAGATATAATTTGTTTGTACTCAAGTATTCCAATTCTTTGGTTTGGTTTGATTTCATTTTATGGCACATCAACCATTATAGGTTATTGAATGCCAAATCATGCTTATACATATATATTAAATATATAAGATTTGGTTTGGTTGGTTTTTATGGCATATCAACCATTGTAAATTATTTAATGCCAAATCATATTTATACACATATATTAAATATATATGGTTTATGAACACATTTTGTTTATAACATCTTTAAATGAGCCTGGGGTCATTTTTTTGCACATAGTTAAATGGTTTCAAGCATTGCTATATAACAGTCTCAATTTAAGATCAATCATTGTTTGCACACATTTTAATAGATATACATGATATGTAAGAGATTAGTTTGTAGGTAATTTCATTTTTAATTGAGTTAAATCTAATTTGTTTGCATATTAGTATTGCTATTATTTCTACATGGTTTTATTGCTACCAAACACTTATAATTCTATTTAATATTAATCATTTGTTTGCACACAGTGAAGTACATACAAGTATTGCTATTTAACATTATTTATTCAATTCAACATTACTTATTTGTTTACACACTGCTAAATAGGTCCAAGTATTGCAATGCATCCCTAACAATTCAATTAAACACAGTTTACACACAGTTAAATGATCAAACAGTTCTATTTGACCCATAGATAGAACCCTATCAGGTACTATCACTCCAGGGCAGTGTACACATGGGAACAATGGCAATGAAGAAATACTCTGCATTCCCCAAAGCTCCAGCATTACTGGAGCTTCACCATCAGATTGTTTTGTGTCATATCCAGGACACACATAGGTGGGGGTCTTACTCCTCTGTAGAAATGCAGTCAGTGAATTCTACAGCCCTAGCCGACTTGGCTACAGTAAAATTGGAACAATTGATTATAGAATTGATTGAAAAAAGGGTTTGGTTTGAAATTTCTAGAAGATTACTGATTATGACAGGCACCTGAAAAAGACCAAGGTTGGTTGGTTGGTTGGTTGGGTTTTTATAGCAAATCAACCTTTGTAGGTTATTTAATGCCAAATCAAGGTTTTTGCAAATAATCAGTTCTGTTTCAAACAATTCCATTTAACATGAATACGCAGTTTAATTGTCAAAAACATTTCTATTTCAAGCTATTCAGTTTATTCAAACAGTTCTAATTCAGCTAAATCAGTTTAGTATAAGTACAGATTTTGTTTACACAAATGTCAAAACACTTCTATATTAAACAATTCAGTTTAGTGTAAGTACAGTTTCAAAGACAAAAACAGTTCCATTTCAAACAATTCAGTTTAGCTTAAACACGCAGTTTAAGTGTAAGTATAGTTTAATTGTCAAAAGCATTTCTATTTCAAGCTATTCAGTTTAGTCCGTGTATTCTACAGGCAGTCAGAGTATTCTACAGCCCCAGCCGACTGGGCAACTACAAAATGTGTTTACAAATCATATATTTAATATATATATAAAAGCAGGATTTGACATTGAATAACCAACAATGGTTGATATGCCATAAAACTAAACCCAACCAAACCAAACCATTTGATTTTTATTACAAGGACTGAACAGAAAAAACTTATACAATCCAAACAATTAAAAAAATTCCAAGTGCATAGTATGGTGCTAAAGTGCAACATCAGAGTTAGCTATTTCTGACTTCAGTTGCACAATTACATTCATTTTTGGACTAATACTCTTGGGATAGATACAAACTGCCTTATCGCCAACCCAAGTGATGGGTTAAATTGTACCACTACTGTCCTTTTACTGGTTTTGGCATTAAATAACCCATGAAAGTTGATATGGCATTAAAACAAAGAAACCAAACCAAGTACATAGCCAACCTGCATGATACTATGATTTGCTATGAACCAGGAACTTACAATACCAAAAGTGGTGACAATATATTTGTCCATCTAGTATATTCATGATCAAAATTTTCCGTGCCATTGTTTTTTGTTGTTTTTTTTTGTCTTGTTTTTTTTTCTTTAGAAGAAAGGAATCCCTTTCTGTTTGCCACTTGCATTTTTACACCTGACAAATGAGGAAGAATGGAGCAGCCAAAAAATTGTACTGACAAGAACAAGAATGTCAAGAAGAGGTTAAGTCATCAGAAACATCTTTTGTATACCAAATACTGAAGCTGTTCTTCCTATTCTTCCTATTTATGCAGTGTTTTAGCCAACCCACTCTTAAGCTTTGATATGAGAGAAAAAAAAGAAACTTATTTCTTTATGGAAAAAGTAACAAGAAATGCTCACTAATAGACTGATTGGACCAATCCATTCTAGCATTCCTAATATTCAGGCGATTTCAAATTTCCAATATTCTTACAGTAGAGATTTCCTGTTGGAAGATTTTTAAAAAAAACCTTGGATGAACAACATAAACTGTTGGCTTAAAATTAAGTTAAATATGTTGTTGAATTTTTATTTAGTAGAGATTAAAGAAATGTAGATTATCTGTTTAAAACATTTGCAAGCAGAGATTGGTATTTATTATTTTGGGGATTTAGTCTTGTAAACAGATATGGAATGGTTTATGTGACCCAAATAAGTTACAACATTGAAGTTACTTTTTAGGTTAAGATATTATAATTGCTTTTTAGAATTAGGAGTAATTGATAAAACAAATAGGAAGCCCATAATGGAAAATCAATTAAGTGAACAAAAAAAAATAAGAAATAGAAAAACACTGATTTAATGATTTGAAGAAAATGATTATAAATAAAACCCTTAATTTAGTAAGTGAGAGAGAGAGAGAGAAAGTGGGGGCAGTAGGGAAGCTGAATCATCAGAGAATAGCCAGATCAGAAAGAATTCTACCAACAGAATTTTACCAAAATAGTAAAGTTTGTTTTTGCTGATCAAATTATAATTAAGAGTCATAATCTCTCTCTCTCTCTCTCTCTCTCTCTCTCTCTCTCTCTCTCTCTCTCTCTCTCTTTTGTTCCCACTTCATAACTGAAATAAACAGCTGTACCAAAAAACTCAAACTGCTGGTGTTCAGGTTATTAGCTTACCATATGAACCAGTACCATCCAAAAGGAATAGGCATCTTGTTTTGACTTTCAAGTAGAATCAGAGGCCTAAAGCAGCAAACAAAAGACCCATACTCAAACCCAAGGTTGAAAACAGTGCCAATGAAACAAAAACAGCACATATCATCATAATACCATGTTATTTACCATGGGAACTATAGTAAAGTAAAGTTGGCGGTGTTAGTAAAGGGTGACCTGAAGGCTTCTTTTTCAATAGCTACTCCACCAAGGTGTAGGAGAGAGTCCTACTCCATTCCCAGGATTGCTCAACTTTACCCTTGATCCTCACCTTTTTTAGAGCTGAGTGCTAAGCAAGGTGGCATCAAGTAGCATTTTTTGAGTCTTTGGTATGACTCGACCTGGGATTGAACCCTGGTCTCCCAGACCATTGGCAAACACACTATTCATTAGGCCAAAATGGCTCCTTTCAAAGTTAATTTCATATACAAGAAAAATTTTAACTTGTAAATATACAACTATTCAGTTGTTCTAGAGGGTAATTTGAAATATTCTTTTAATATTATTCAACAAAACATTTTGACAAGCATTCTCATAAAGAAAATACCTTAGGTTTATAAGATTTACAAGCCTATAATTTTAACCAGATGGCAAAAAGCATATTGAGAGAAAATTCTTGAAAAATGGGAACCCAAAACAAAAATAGTTAGATCAGATTTGGCATTAAATAAACAGGGATAAAAAAGGGTACATCTTAACTCTTTAAAGAACATAGACAAAAAGTGGAAGAGAAAGAATGTGAGATTGTCACATGTCCAACACACCCTAATAAACCAAAGGAGACAATCGATTGTCTTTCTACAGGAACATAAATTTGAATCTCAGTGAGAGCTTATCTTTTATTATTTCCAATTGGTGCTGTTTCCTTGTTGCCATTGATTGATAACCTCTGTAAGTTGTAATAAAAAAACATTCAAGAAAATGCAGGGTTTCTCTAAAAGTTTTAATGATAGCTTCAAAAATATTTAAAAAGAAAAACTATCTAGAATATTGATATCTCTAATTCACAGTTTTATAAAGACACAAAGTTTATTATTAGAGATTTCAGCAGCACTGTCAGTCATAGGTACCAAAAACTATAAGCATTGAGAAAATATTTTGGTTGGTGGCATTTAGCAAAATGAATGTCGTGCAATTACATTTTAAAACACATTTCAGGGAATTGCTAGCAATTAGATAAGGTCTTTTCAAACTTTTTATTCAACAAACATCTTGTAACCAAATTTCTATTTACCTCCAAATATATTTGTTGAATATTGCTGACAATTTTTCAATATCTTTATTAGAGTGATAGCACCTGATAGGGTCCTATCTATGAGTCAAATAGAACTAAATTGCATACTTATACAAAACTGAATTACTTGAAATAGAACTGTTTTGACATTTAACTGTGTGTAGACAAAAGATATACTTATACTAAACTGAATTTTATGAATTAGAACTGTTTGACTAAACTGAACAGCTTGAAATAGAAATGTTTTTGACAATTAAACTGTATACTCATGCTAAACTGAATTGTTTGAAATAGAACTGATTATTTGTATAAAAATAGATTTGGCATGAAATAAACTACAAAGGTTGATACACCATAAAAACCCAACCAACCAACCAACCAACTCCATATTTTTATGAAAATATCAAATATTTGTGATTAAGAACAATTTCCTAGCTTATCTTCAATTAAAGAATAATGATTCCATAAAATGCTTCTAGGAACATTTTAGCTTAAAATTGACCAGGAAGGTCTAATTGAAGGCATCTTGAACTTTTTACTTGTAACCACATTTTATTTTCATTCCCCACACCAAAAAAATTAATTGAATATCAAATTACAAAACATAACTAATTTACCAGTGTTTAATATAATTTAATAAATTTCTTGAATAAAGAATCAGTAAACTATAAATAGATATACACATTTAATTCTTGAATTATTTTTTAATGGAAAGGATTGTTTTGGTGCAGTTAATTTTTTAAAATGTTTTCCATTTCCAGATTTAAATTTATACAAAACACAGAAAAGTTATCATAAATAGAATATTGTATCATCCACACCAACAAATTCCTGGCAATGACGGAGGTCCCTGCGGACTTTCTCGAAACCTATGTATGGCACTAGACCTTGGTGTCTAGTTCAAGCCATAACCTGGCATACGGGCATGGACCCACATTTGGGTTCGTGAAACTGCTTGCCTCATCAGGCTCACATTGCACCAAGTGAGTCGATGAGCAGCATAGACCAGCAGGATTCAAGTCTCAGCTCGTTCCTGACCTTCCCCTCCCCCTTAACCCCACTTTAATCGGCCTTCGGGCTTTTGACCTTGTGTCAAGTCGTGTCTGGTGGGAGGCAGCGACAAATAAACAAATTCCTGGCAATATTGATACTGACTTAACAATTGAAGATCCAGACGTTATTGGTCAGAGTATGATCATTCATTAATGATAATTTGATTTTAATTTTATTCATTAAAAATTTGGATGTGAATTAAAATCTCCAACATTGTATTTCAATTTTACATTTTCATTATTTTTCTTTCTTTTTTAAATTAATTCATTTATAATATGATGGTTTTTAAATGTTTTCTTTCACAAAAATATGATTATATGTATTGTTAACAATACTGAAATGATCTAAATCTTTTTGATCAGAACCAAATTATTCATTCATCTAAATAAATGTTGATGTTTCTGGTCCCACGACCTCATAAATTTTGACTATCTGTCTAATTCTTTAAGGTGTACACTCAAAAAACCTACAGGTAACAATATTATTTCTTGACTTTACTAATGCCTTTGACTCCATTCACAGAGGAAAGATGGATCAAATTCTTCTCGCCTATGGCCTACCAAAAGAAACCATCACAGCCATAATGATGCTCTATTGAAACACCAAAGTAAAAGTCTGTTCTCTGGATGGAGACACAGACTACTTCAACATCGTAGCAGGAGTACTACAAGGAGACACACAAGCTCCATACCTATTTATCATCTGTCTAGACTACGTACTTAGAACATCTATCAATAAAATCAAAGAAAATGGTTTCAAACAAACAAAAGAAAGAAGCAATAGGTACCCCGCAAAAACAATTACCGATGCTGATTACGCCAATGATATAGCACTTCTGGCAAATGCACCCACCCAAGCCGAAACCCTGCTACATAGTCTGGAATGAGCCATTGCAGGCATCAGCCTCCATGTCAATGCACACAAAACGGAATATATGTGCTTTAATCCAACAGGCAACATCTCCACACTAAACGGTAGCACTCTGAAACTAGTTGACAAGTTCACCTACCTGGGAAGCAATGTCTCATCAACCGAGACAGACATCAACATGCAACTAGCAAAGGCATGGACAGCTATTGATAGACTTTCGGTCATATGGAAGTCAGACCTGACTAATAAAATGAAGCGCAGTTTCTTCCAAGCAGTAATCATGTCAATACTGCTATATGGATGCACCACATGGATGCTAACTAAACGGATGGAGAAAAAGCTTTACGAGCAATATTGAAGACAACACCCCACAAAGCAGCAGCTATATGGCCACCTACCACCCATCATGAAAACTATCAAAATTAGACAAACCAGACATGCGGGGCACTGCTGGAGAAGTAGGGACAAGCTCATGAGTGATGTACTCCTGTGGACCCCTTCACATGGACGAGCAAAGGCAGGACATCCAGTTTGAACCAACATACAGCAGCTCTGTACCGATGCAGGATGTAGCCCTGAGGATCTGCCGAAAGCAATGGATGATAGGGAGGTGTGGCGAGAGATGGTCAGGAATATCCGTGCTGATAGTGCGACATGATGAATGAACAAAACATAATTGGTGGCCATCAGGCATTCTACTAGATACGTGATACTGGCAACAAGTCAATATGAACCAGCAATTTTTGTTCTCCAGATATAAAAAGGATTTATAAATAAAGACTTATTAATTCACTCCCATTGAACCCCTATGCTTTTATTCAATCTGCAAAAGTTTTATTCCCCCTAAGAGATCTATATGGGCCACTCTGAGAAGCCCAAACATTATTTTCTTTATCTATTTACATGTTTTGGTAATAAGCAATAATTTACAGATATCTTTTCATGTGTATTAATTTTGTTTGTGTACAGTGTATATTTTTTTGTTTTTTATTTGGTGACTTATGTGTTATTCCATAATTCCTTTGAGGATAAAATTTTATCATTGTGAAATTTGGGACTAATATCTTAGTTCAGAGACTGGAGTAACAATGAAATATATTTTCTCTTTGTATACCAGACTTCTACAAGTTAGCAGGGGAGAGTTGTTCCCAGATCCTCTAGATTTTGGTGGCAAATTAAAGAAAAGTTATTTTGAGAAATGATGACACATTTGGGTTTTTTATTCTTGGACAGGGTAATTGTATTTTTAGATCTAATGAAACACCCTGGCATAGACACCTTTACAACATCAAACACCTAATTTTCCCAGGATGTGGCTTACTGGTACTGTGCTTTCACCAAGTGTAATGTCACTGGTACTATGAACACCAGGATCATTCAAATTGATAATGATGTACATTAACTGCTGGCAATGAACTTGTGGGCAAGAGAAATCTATTTTAACCTGTGAATAGTGGGTTTAGCAGAGTCAAATTTGAAAATAAATTGGGGATTATCTAATCTCTGTTATTTTAGGTATTGGTTTTATCTCAATGTTTCAAACCTTTCATCTTATTCATCTATCTTATCAAGTCATAAGTGAACAGTTTATTTGTCCAGAATTTTCCACCAATGAAAATTTACATAATTTTTTTGATAAGGCAGAATTTTTTTTTTTATAGTAATGTTATATTTACATTCACCATCAAGATCAGAGTAAGTTTCAGTCATTTTCTTCCCTTTTTTTTTTACTGAAAGGTTACTGTCAATTTCCAAAAAATCATCCATCAGCCAGAGTTTGCCAGCTGGTTGGGGAGGGAAAGTCTAAAAAAATATGGCTGATAGCTTAACTGTAACTATTTGAAGACTTAGTTTTGGGATATAACTGTACAGTAAAAAAAAAAATCAACGAAAAGATTGAAACTTATTGTTATCTGGATGGTGTGAACATAATTTTTTATATAATTCAATATTTTATTTATTTAAATTTCTAAGGTGAAGTCTGATAATTTTTATCACTTAAAATATTCAAACTGTTGTCTTCATCTTTATTGCTATATTCACAACATTTCAGCTGATACGTCCAGCAGAACACATGCCACAGTTGATTAGACATTTGATTGGAAAACGCTTCTGAATAAAATCATCAGTAGGTTACAGGTTCAATCCCATCTGAAGGTAAGATAACAAAGAAATACTTGCTATGGCATAACAGTTGCATCTGGCCATGGCTAATAGAATTAGAAAAATCTACACTCGTGGATTAAATAAAGGGTTCAATTCAAGGTTATGTGTGAGCTCCTAAGTTTGACATGAAACACCAGAAGAAGGCCAAAGGACATATCTGCTGAAATGTTATGAGTATAACAATAAAGATGAAGATGTCCAGCAGGACACCTGGCATAAATGTTATAGGCGTTGGTTCCCTAAGCTTCTAAGGTGACAATCATCTGGAGGTTGCAGGTTCAATCCTCACTACAGGCGAGTAACAATACAGAAATACTTAACACTTGTACCCGGTTATGGCAAACAGAATCAGACAGGCGACCCCTGTAGATTCAATAAAGGATGTAGTGCGAAGTTCTGTGAAGGTTTCCAAGTTCAACAAACACCTGAAGAAGGCTGGAGGACATATTGGCCGAAACGTTGTGGAAATAACAATAAAGATGAAGACAACCGTCTGAAAACCCTTAATGATAAAAATCAATAAGCTTCGTCTCAGAAATTTAGACAACTAATATGAAGATAATAGTCTGAATATTTTAAGTGATAAAAATCCAAAATTTCTATAAAATTTCTTTTCTATTGAATTATTTTACTTGTTACCATAAAAACAGAAATTTTCATTAGTGGACTTGACAGTACAAACACTGAAAAGAAAATCAGCAATCAAGGTTCAAATTGCAGCTTAGACTGTTTATGTTTATTAGTATTGAAATGAAAGTGCTGTGGTGAAATGGTTATCATCGTAGGAAATGGACATGGCGACACGAGTTCAAATCCTGCCTTGGTTAGGCAACCAGTCTCAGAGAAGGAAAACTCTGAGTTCAGACCCATTAAACTGCACTTAAAAATTGACCTGGTGTCACATCCTACCCATGCAGAGAGGTTGGTAAATACATATTGTTATGAAAAATAAATGAGGTAAAATCTTGACTTGAAACTTTATTTAAATATAACACAACTGTGTACAGTTAGGGTGGAACTTTCTTTTTAGATATATAGTTTGCTGATCCAAGTGAAGATAACTATAGTTGACTTCACCACAGGTGTAAAGGCATGAATCCACACCCCTGCACTGTTTCATCATCTGATAACTTCTCAAAGAATATCTTGTCAAATTGTATTGAAGGAATGACAATAAAATGTCAAATTTGCAATATGAGTGTATCATGTTTCAGGAGGCTTTAATGTGTAAATGTCAACAGTAAGTTCCACAGTTTTTAGTTTGGATACTGATTCAAAAAGATAATACAGACGACAAAGTTTTAAAAACAAATTTTATACAAAAGAAACAAGAAAGAAAAGATGGAAAGGATAAAGTGTTGCAAAATTTGGTGTAATTTTCTGGATTTATCTGAGAGAGAGTGTCCGGGAAACAAATTTCTTTGAATTTAAGTAGTTTTGCAGTTTCGTTGAATACTGGGTTGAATTTTCTGTTATCACTTAATTTAGTTGAGTTCTGTAAAGTTGTCTTTTAGCAAAATGCTCAGTCTGAATTTTCAGCTTTCATTTAAGTTGTTTTCTCTAAAGTTGTCTTTTAGGTTGACTTCTTGTTGAATTTTGGATAGCTTCTTGTCTATTTGAATATTTATCGGGTGTTCAAGAAGCGAGTGACAAAACCTATCTGCTGACTACTTTTTCCTGCTTTAACTCTGGCTCCTCCAAAGAATGGCGGGAGATAGTTTTTATTGCCTTATTGTCTGAGATGACTTCTCCTTTCTCCACTCTGGCTAAAATTAAGAGCCACAAGTGGTCGGGTTTTGTTCTCTTGCTAAAAATAATTTTTTTATAATATAAATACTTGATACAATATAACAGTAGATTATTTGTATTAAGAATAGTTACTTAAAGCCATAATTATTTACTAGGGCTTATTAGTATTAGTCACTTGAATCGTGCTAAAATAAATGACTGTCATTAAATAGAAATAATTACTTGAAACCATATAATTATTAGTAGTAGTTAAAAATAATAAAAACAATACAACAGTGTACAAATTATTTGTATTAAATATACATACAATTAATGCAATTCCCAAACCACATGGCAGAAAAAAACTTTAGATGGTTTGAGATGCTGTTAAACTAATTCAATTAATCGACAAGAGCAAGCTCAAAAGCAGAACACTGCATTAGTGCAAGAGAGATAACTCTTCATTCACTTAGGATGAATTAACAGCTTCTTCCATAGGATCATCATTATCATCATCATGTCGTGCCGCAGGCATGGATATCCCTGACCCTCTCTCGCCACTTCTCCCTATCGTTCATCACCTCTGGCAGGTTTTCAGGGCAACATCCCATATCCTCACATAGCTGCGATATGTATGTTCGAGCTGGTTGTCCTGCTTTTGCCCGGCCATATGTGGGGATCCATAAGAGTACATCACTTATGAACTCGGCCTGCTTTTCCAGCAGTGTCCTGTGTGTCTGGTTTGTCTGACTTGGATAGTTTTCGTGATGGGAGGCAGGTGGCCATATAGTTAGTGCCTTGTTGGGTGTTGCTGCCAGGACTTGTTCAATATTGCTCGCAGCATTCTTGTGTAATTGCCGTCTAGCTTCTTCTTCAGCTGTTTAGTTAGCGTCCAAGTAGTGCATCCATACAGCAGTATCGATATGACTGCTGCCTGGAAGAAACTGCATAACACAACTCAAAGATTCTCAAGACTTATCACTTGTTCCACTTTATACATCTTTCTTTTCTTGTCAGAAGTTCCAAAAATTCAAGATATTAAACAATTTTGGTGTACAAAATGGTGTACAATGACTTAAATTAAGATTCTTGTGAATATACATTTTCCATTCAAAAAATCATATCTGTAAGATAACAAGCAACTTTATTAAAGAGTTAACATATACAAAAACAAAAAAGGAATAAATGTGTGTGAGTAGGTGAGCACATGTATGCACATGTGTGCTTTTAAGTGCATGTGTGTGAGGGGGAAGGTATTTGTCAGTCTCTCCACCAAGACAGAGTGTAGTACAAGGCCTTTTTTATAGTCGGAGCTAGGCACAAGCCGAAGCTCAAATGCACATCAGATACAAAAATACCTTGGCCTCATCAGCATTCCCCCATAAAGGGGCACCTCAGGCAATAAACCTAACCCTGCCAAAGTAGATGAAAGCCTGGGGAACAGCTCTCAAAGGCCAAGGGAGTTTTGGTTTCAGCCACCAGACATGAATATTTGGCTTCCTCAGTATGCATGTCATGCAACCTTCAATGACATGATCAACACGACTGGAAGGAAACGTGCATGTGTGTGGGGTGTATGTGTGTACTTGTGTTGTAGGTGTGTGTGTATATGTGTGTGTGCGCATATATTCGTGTACGTGTGTGGGTGTGTATATGTGTGTGCAAGTGTGTACATGTGTTTGTATGTGTGTGCTTGAGAGTGCATGTGTGCTTGTCTCTGTGTGTGTGTGTGTGTGTGTGTGTGTGTGTGAGCATTTGTATGCATGAGCATGTGTGTGCATGTGAGTGTATGGGTTCTTGTATTTGTGTATGTGCTTGTATGTATGTGTGTGTATGTGTGTGTGCGTATGAACCAACAGGGTGGATATTTCAAGGCCAGACCCTTGCTATTCAGATGTGCATATTTATGCACTGGTAAATATTCCTATGGCCATAAACCAGTTCTTATAAGGTACTGGGTAGAATGATAAAATTGTCATCCTAAAGAAAACAACACTACAACGTTATTTTAAAACTTTTATTGAAAAAATCAATTCAGGTAACTTGATTATGTAGTAGAGCTGACATCTATTCAATGTAGCCACCTTCAGCCTCAATCACCGCCTCGATACGGATCCAGAACTGGGAGTATGGCTTTTCCACAAGCGCCAGCAAGAGCTCAGCAAATACTCGGCGGATGGTGGCGATCAGGCTGGCTTTGGTATAGTGGGAGGTCATGTTGGTGATGTTCTCGACATATGACCAAACGAAGTAGTCAAGCGTGTTCAGGTCAGGGGAGGAGGGGGCCAGTGAGAGAGGGTACAAAGTTGTAGCACTCCTTCTGAAGCCAAGCCGAGTCCTGCTGCCACACCCAGGGTCTGCCACTGGCCACCTAATTGCACCAGGGGATCACCACACTCTTCAGCACATCCAGGTAGACTTTGGTGTTGACTTTCAAGCCAACTTCGAAGATGTGAGGTGGCATGATGTGGCCCTCACTTGGAACCACACCTAAGACCATAACCATAGCCGGAAACTTTGTTTTCATCACCCTGGGCACATTCCTGTTATTCGTGGCAATCCAGAATTTCATTTTGAGGGTGCTGGCAATTGTCCTGTTGTCATAACTTGGATCGGTTGAGAACATGACTTGTACAGCGGCGCATCTCTGATCTTGCTCGTTGAACATTATGTCACTTTCAGACATGATAGAAGGCTCCTATTGCTCTTGGGATTTGTACACAACTGGCCTACTAGTCGATGGTCTGTAACAAAAAAAGAAAACTGGTTTTCATTAAATGGAAATGGAATCATGTCGTCTTTTCTAGGACGACAATTTTATCATTCCACCCTGTATGTCAATGTTAAGAAGACTTCCTGTCTATGTTCCCCATTGCCAAATTCTTTTGGAATGAGTTCAACTTGTGGATGTGTTGATGGCACAAAGGAGGTAATTATCTGACATCCCACCTAGTCAGGATATTGCTCAAGGCCATTTTATGGTGGAGGCCTGGCACAGATCAAAACCCATGCAACGCAGGAGCAAAAATTGTTGGCCCTGTCGACATTCTCTTAATGGGATGCCTCAGACACCAAGCAATAAACTTAGTAAGTAAGCAGGTAAAAGCCTGAGGATATGGACCCCTGACACCAAGTGATTGTTGATCTCAGCCACCCAGCATGAATGCCAGATGGCCTCACTCGAGTTCAAAGAGCCAAACACTGAAATGGTGCCAACAAAACTAAATAGTGTCGGCTCAGTTGTAAGGCTCTGGTTCTGGAAATATGGAGAGTGTAGAATACCTCTTTGTCACAATTTTTCCTCTGTCCACTCTGACCCAGAGTGGTAGCATCTGTAAGAGTCCCATCTATGTGCCAAATAGTTTGGTTTGAAAATTATTAGTATTGGATAGGAATACTTGATTCCATATAACTGTATGCAAATTATTTCTATTTAAGGGGAATACACAAATGATTGTGTGCCAAAAAATGATTATAAAATAAAAATATTTACTTGCTGGCCTAATGAGTAGAGTGTTCACCAATGGTCCAAAAGACCAACATTCAATCCCCGGTCAAGTCATACCAAAGACTCAAAAAGTAGTACTTGATGCCACCTTGCTTAACACCCAACATTATAAGGTACGAATCAAGGGTAAAGTGGAGCAATCCAGGGAATGGAGTAGCACCGTCCCCTACACCTCAGTGTAGTAGCTATGGAAAAGAGAGCCTTCTGGGCACACTCGAATAAGGTCGCCAACTTTACTTATTAATATTACATAGATATACTTGGAACAATATACATGGTGTTTGTAACTATATACAGGTTATTTTGTATCAAATATTCACACAAAATAAACCTTTGAGACACTACTCACTACTATTATGCGTGATGTTTTTACCTTAGCTCATATTGCAAAAAAATTGTATATAATTGTGGTGATGGAGACATTAGGTTTATTAGTCCCAAAAATTCACTCTGAATTGTCCCGCAGGACTCTTGGCACAATGGATATAAGCGTTTGGTTGAAAAATGCTTCTCAGTGAAATCATTTACTGGTTCAATCCTCACAAGGAACAAATACTGTTGCTTAACACATGTACCTTGTCATGATTAACAGAATTAGAGTAAACCACCCCCATGGAATAAATAAAGGATTCGGTTTGGGTTCCTAAGTTCAACATGAAACACCTGAAGAAAGCTAAAGAATGCATTGGCTAAAATGTTATAATATAAAGATGAAAACAACAGTCTAAATATTCTAAGTGACAAATCAATACAATCCAAATTAAGATACTCACTATGAAATAAAATAAAATAACAATGACAGAAATTATTCTTAATTAATTGTATTGAAAAATAGCGGGTCTCTTATAAAAACATTTGATAAAATCAACATACAGTTATTTCTCTGAGAATCTTCTTGAGGATTTGTCAATTTGGAAATTTCAAGGCAGATTGGTGAAATTTTTTCTTGAGTTATTATTAAATCCATCAAGAAAAACAAAGAAAACAAAAATTACTAATCATGAATATATATATATATATATATATATTCATGATATGTAGTTTTTTGTTTTCTTTGTGAAATATATATATATATATATATATATATATATATATATATATATGTATGTATAATTAAAATTAATTCACTCACCATTAGATAAAATCTAAAATGGCAATAAATCAGTAAAACAACAGTTTGGTTTGGTTTGATTTGGTTTCTTTGTTTAAGGGCATATCAACCAACATGGGTTATTTAATGCCAAAGCCATCCTTGTATAAGAACAGTAGTGGTACTTTTTAACCCATAGCTGGAGAGATAAAGGGTTTCATCCCTTTCCCAAGGTTATTTGTCCAAAAGTGAATGTAATAGTGTGACTGGGGTTTGAACTCGCTTACTACAATGCCAAATTCAAACACATTACACCATGAAGACTCCTCTACAATTATAACAGTACTCAATACCAAAACTTGTACTATCATAAAGAAAGTGCCAAGTAAATATGATAATATCAAAATACAAGAAATAAAATTCCCGACTCTAGGTTTCATGCTCATAATAATCAAGTGAAATTCTTTCAACCACACACAAAAAGTGCTTTGACCATGAAACCTTTGATTTATTTCCATAAAACCCACAACAGATACAGGAACCACAACAACTTCATTGGAGAGCGAAAAAGTTTTTGCTATGAATATGATTGTTCCACATACTTAGCATCTTTGGCTGTTCTTTTTCACCTGCAGTGAACAAGAGCCGCTATAAAGTTTAAACATTACGGAACAATATTACAAGAAGATCACACAAACTGGGATTTTTTTGTCAAAAAATGTTAAAGTAGTATCCCAAAATGATATTAATTAATTTATATTATATTTATTCATTTAAAAATGTTGCTCAGTCTTCTTTAACTTTTAACATAAAAGAATACACATCTTTCTTTTTCTATAAAAATCATTTATGCATTTACTAAATCCTCCCTCATGAGCAGGATATGACACAAGGTCAGTTTTTCAAGTGAAGTTTAGCAGATTTAAACTCAGTTTTCCTTCTCCTAGACCAGTTGCCATATCAAGATTAAATAGCTCAGTCTTTCCTACTATTTCCCCATACCTGGAGGTAGAATAGTTGAATGCATACTTTTCCCAAGGATATAAGTGCAATGTGAAATGCAAACAGCCTTGTCCAGGATTTGAACTCAAGTCACTGTGTCCATTTCCTAAGACAATAACAGCACCTTCTTATACAATACATTTAACACAATTTTTTTAAACCCAGTCAGCTAGGGCTGTAGAATACACTGAATACATCTCTGCAGAGGGATGAGACCCACCCATTGAGAGTTCTAGATATGACACTAAATAATCTAATGGTGAAGCTCCATTAATGCTGGAGCTTTGGGAAATGCAGAGTACTCCATCATTGCCATTGCTCCCAGGTCCACTCGAGTCCAGGGTGGTAGCACCTGATTGGGTCCTATGTATGGGTCGAATAGAACTGTTAGACATTTAAACTGAATGCAAACAAATGACTTATGCTAAATTGAATTGTTAGAAATAGAACTTTGTCTGCATACAGTTTAAATGTCAGAGAATTCTATTTAAACCATAGCTGGGACCCTATCAGTTTCTACCACTCCGGTTTAGTTTAGTTTAGTTACTTTGTTTCATGGCATATCAACCTTTGTAGGTTATTTAATGCCAAAGCCATTCTTCTAGAAGAACAGTAGTGGTACTATTTAACCCATAGCTTGGAGGATAAGGGGGTTCATACCTTTCCCAAGGGTATTTGCCCGAAAGTGAATGTAATAGCGCAACTGGAGTTCGAACTCGTTTACTATGATTCCGCTTTAACCATTACACCACGAGGACATCCCCCCTTCTACCACTCCGGGACAGAGTGGACCAGGGAGCAATGGCAATGAAAGGGTGTTCCACTTTCCTCAAAGCTCCAGCATTAGGAAAGCCTCACCATCAGATTGTTTAGTGTCATATCTAGGACACTTGTTGGAGGAGTCTTACTCTCTGCAGAGATGCAGTCAGTATATTCTATAGCCCCAGCTGACTGGGCAACACACATTTGTTTATTAAAATATTTCTAATTGTTTGTTTCTTTTATTCTATATTGGCAGTAAGCTTATTTTAAATTACAAGCTGGAGTGAAAATTTTCAATTTATAGAGACTACTACCCAGCCCCCAAAAAACAGTAATCAAGACAGGCATAAAATTTCCTCACCATCAGATTTTTAATGTCATAACCAGAGCTCTCATTGGAGTGGTCTTATCCTCTGCTGAGATGCAGTCAGTGTATTCCACAGCCTTGGCCGACTGGGCTAATAAACACAAACAATAGTGTAAGTGATAATAAACGACAAAGAAACATTTAGATGAATCAAATAGGTTTTATTTATATACAATTGTTTAATCAATGAAAGTTAATTATAAGAAAGACATGGATTATTAACATTCATTTTTAAAGTCCTTGAGTAATTATGAAAAGTTCATGAATGTCTCGGTCAACTCTCTGTGTGTGTGTGTGTGTGACTGAGCAAATCTTTTTAAAAACATTTGTCGTAAAGCAAGAAAATGCTCTAATAATTGAGCATTCTCTTCCTTTATGACAAATGGAGAGCAGAATAAAACCTAAAATAAGTTGTTATCTCACCTCATCTTGTCTGTTGTCTTTCATCTAATGATTGTATTTTTCAAAAGCGCGAAACGTTTTGTAATAAAGCCGAGCTGAGGAGATGAGATAACAATTTCTTTTAGGTTATATCCAATTTAGATTTGCTCTGATGATTGCATAGGCAAAAAACTGACCAAGTGTCTTTGATGTTATCTTAAATTTTATACATATATATATATATATAGTATTATTCGGTCCAAAACATTTTGGAGTATTTGACTTTTTCAATATGGTGTTTTGATAGTAGATGTAATCTATGTTTTGATAGGTGATATAATCTATGCCTAGAGGAAAAAATACAAATAATGATATACCCAGACCCTGAAAAATTGTTAAATAAGAGATGTGAATTAATTGCTAGATGTAGATATAGGAATAAATTTAAACTATAGACAAATTATCATAGATAATGCTTAAATAAAATAACATAGATTTAAGGTAAATGAATAAAAATGAAATTAAAATTAAATAAAATTTAAAAGAAACTATGTGATATGTACGTACTCATCAATGGAGGGGTAACTGAATTAATAGGCACAAAAATAAAATTGAAATTAAAAATTTTAATTTTAAATTTTGAATTTAATTTAATATAAGTATTAATGTATCCTTTCGTAAAGTTATTAAAGAAAGTTATATTTATCTAAATTATTATTAAATCTGGAGTTTTAAGTCAAAAAGTATTTAGAATTTAAAAAATAAAAATAAAGAAATTAATTTACTATAATTCCAACCGGCAATAAAATAAAAAAATACGGAAGTGGGCTAAATAAGGAGAAAACTCTTCACCCCTCTTCTGTCCCCTCCCACCCTTCTTTCCTGTGTCTGCTCTGAATTATTTTATCCATAAGATCGGAAGAAGTCCTGTTAAGTTTTTTTGGTGTTTTTGATTTATATCAAAAACCCATAACAGGATGGAAATAAATTTATAATCCTAATGTGACCGGTTTTGGTTTTTTCTTTAAGAAATATATATATATATACGTATATATATATGTGTGTGTGTGTGTGTGTGTGTGTGTGTGTGTGTGTGTGTGTGTGTGTGTGTGTGTGGGCAGCATTTCTTTGTTAATATATATTTCATAAAACAATATTGACATCCTTTGTCTACACTTTTTTGTATATATCCTTTTGAGTCACCACATTGATTTTATAGTATCCGACAGGAATTGGTTAATGTAAATCCCACTGTGGCTACTAATAGTACCAAATTTAAAAATAAATGCTTCAACAACACACCTGTATAAATACTAAATGCTCAACACTTATAAAGTAGTAGTGTTCATGCGAAGGTCACATCGCTTTCTAATATACACACCCTTGATGATGACCTAAGATCAAGCAAAAAGTACTATGGAACCAATTAATCATGGGAGTATCATGAAATATATATATATATATATTATTATATAGTGTACTTTGGCAGCAGGTCAACAGGCTTTTACCACAAAATATTTTTCCTTATGGTCTTCATGTTTAGATGTTCAAGTCTTCTTGTTTCTTTTCGTATGTTGGGATGCAAATTGTGGAGAAAATGTCCTATATTTACCCAAGCACTTTCAACCATGTCTCTGGTCTTCCTCAGGAGAACTATTAGTTTTTTTGGGGGGGAGGGGTTGGGGGGTGAGTTTTATCTATTTGGAAGTGTTATGTTATTATTATTATTATTATTATTATTATTATTATTATTATTATAATACATGGTTGTTCTATTCAGTTTGGAGGGCTGCAAAGGTTAGTTATTAAATATATTCAATATATTTGTGTCTGTATTAAATGCTATATTGTTTATATTATTTCTTTTATTTTTAATTGAAATTGCCTCAAGGATTTGTAAGCACTTTTTATGGTTATTTCTTTTGAGGGTTCTTGTGTTGTCATTGAGAATCTTTCATATATCAAAAGATGTGTTTTTCAGTGTCATTGTTAGATCATAAAAAATTTTCTGTGGTCTGTATATATATATATATATATGTGTGTGTGTGTGTGTGTGTGTGTGTGTGTGGTTGGTTGGGTGCTTGTTCTGTCACTTATGTTGAGCACTCTTTATGTATAAACATATCAAACTACTTTATTAATATTTCAGCTAATATATATATATATATATATATATATACACACACAAATGTGTGTACGTGTGTGTGTGTGTGTGTGTGTGTGTGTGTGTGTGAGAGAGAGAGAGAGAGAGAGAGAGAGAGTTATACAAGAAAATGAATTGAATAGATAAAACAGATAAACTAAATTAATGAAAATTATAGTTTACTCATTTGAAACTCTGTGATAAACAATAAATTTTAATTTTTTTTAGTTCCTTGACCGACTTTAATTTTGGGTTGCACAATTTTCACTTTCACCTCAAAAATATATCAAAATGGTTTTTAGTACTTTAACAATAGAAAATCTTAAGGATTTTATCAGAAGGGTTGATATTCATTGATTGTCACTGCATTCCAATGTTATATACTCACATAATAAATATGCTTATATACACATATACATGTTCATGCAGGATACATACTGACGCAATAAATTAATCAGACGCAGTAATAAACGACACAGAAAGATTTCTTTAACAAAATATATACCTCTCACTTTATTGCAAGGGTTCGAAAAGGTTGGGTGGGGTTTTACTGTGAGAGGGAGCTGGAGATCGAACATAACTGCAATATTTTGACCCCAAACTTATGGCTGTCACGTTGTGTCTTTCTTGTTCTTCTGATGCTCAACCGAAGCCCTGGGGTCCACTTTGCTGGGTGCTGGCTTTCTTTACTGCATCTTATCAGCATCTTCTCTGGACCCTAATTCATCAGGGCCCCAAGCCCCTTCAGCCTGGCGTGGCTTTCCCTACCACATATCATCTCCACTGGAACTCGAACTCAACTGGCTCGTTGAACTCAACTGAGTTATGTAATTGTTCGACGCCCACTCGATCTTTGAAATCGAATGTTTAATCGTCATCAAGCGGAAATAACTGTCATGCAGTTCAGAGGTCACTCTCTTCCGGTGCATCACTCTGTAGTGGCACAGTGGGACCTTCACCTTGTCCCATATTATCAGCCTTAATTTGCCCACGCGATCTCTTTCGATTACTGGCCATTGGAATGTGTCACATCCTTCCGGTGCATCACCTTGGAATAGGATTTTTGGGCCAGGTCGAAGGTCAAAATATTACACCAACATCTTTAACTGAATCAATATGTTACCAAGCCTTGGAAATTTTACATGAGAATGCTTGCTTTTTAAGTATAGGTGTTGGATATTGACTTGAAGATCTCTTTGACATATTGTATAAATTGCGTTGGTGGCATAACAAGAACTGCACCTGTTGACTAAAGTAAACAGGATACAGACCTCTTGCAGAAATGCTACATAGGTTGCATGATGGCATAAGAGGTAGTGCACCTATTTCCTGAAGTAAACAGGGTTCAGTTTGTTATCCAGCAGAAGTACAATGTGAATTGTGTGGGTGGCATGCTAGATGAAGGCATGTCCACATTCAACATGTAGGCAGGAGATGTGACCATGGAGATTTGCATGGACATCCAGAAAATCATATATTCTGACCTGAGCAAAATGGAAAAGGAAGTGGTTTCACAGAAGAACCATAGCATCACTCCTGTGTGTGTGCATCTCAGCTGTTTCTGTCTCTCTCAAACTCTACCTTTACATACATTTAAGGTAATAAAAGGAAAAGAAAAAAAGCAGATTGTTTTATACATCTGTGTTGTTATCTTTCTCTGCTATACGACATAGGTATATCTTATAGTAATTTACAAGCTCTTTGCTTTGATGTGGCACAAGGCCAAATGAATGAGGAACCCAATGAGACTCGAACTTACTCGTGTAGGTTTGCTAGTCTAGCTTGCTAACCGTTACACCACCAGAGGTGCCCTAGTAATTTACAAAGCTCTTTGCTTTGATGTGGCACAGGGCCGAATGAATGGGGCACCCAATGAGACTCAAACTCACTCGTGTAGGTTTGCTAGTCTAGCTTGCTAACCGTTACACCATCAGAGGTGCCCTAGTAATTTACAAAGCACAAGGCCGAATGAATGAGGCACCCAATGAGACTCGAACTCACTCGTGTAGGTTTGCTAGTCTAGCTTGCTAACCGTTACACCACCAGAGGTGCCCTAGTAATTTACAAAGCTCTTTGCTTTGATGTGGCACAGGGCCGAATGAATGGGACACCCAATGAGACTCAAACTCACTCGTGTAGGTTTGCTAGTCTAGCTTGCTAACCATTACACCACCAGTAACAGGCTAATCCCAGTAGAAGGAGAGATTTACTGAGAAGTAAAGTCAATACTATAGTGTTTTGGTTCTAATGAATCATCATCAGGACTATGAGGGATGATGGTTCATTAGAACTGAAATGCTATAGTGTTGACTTTACCTCTCAATAAATCTCTTCTTCTACTTGGATTACCTTGTTATCAATTTTTCTTTATATATAGTCAGATTATAATCCATTATTTACTTCCATAGGTATATTTTATATAAATGAAAAATAAAAAAACAAAACAATTTTAATTTATAATTCCAGTACTGCCATAGTATTTCAGCAAAAATGACAGAGGGTGATGGAAAGTGGTCGGCTGAGACAGGTGTCACAGCAAAGTCATCAACAGGAGAGCTGGTGTGCTAAGAATTAATTTTGTAACCCAACTTGTCTACTTGTAAAAGCATATATCTGTGGCTATGGGGATAGAAAGTTAGATTTCACTTTGTTTATTTTTTAGATTTCACTTTGCTAGCTTAGTTGATCTGTCTTTTCCCCTGTCCTTAATGTGATACATACCAAATCCTGTGAACAAAGTTAGTTAGGTAGTTACAACAGTTTCATTATAAATTTTTCATGGTTGCTGCAAGACACCATGTTTTTATCAGGACTCCTTAAATAAGAGAAAAAATTAGATAATTTTTGTGTCAAGTTGAGACCTAAAAATGGTACTTGATACCTCCTTGCTTAACACTCAGCCATATAAGGTATGTATCAAGGGAAAAGTGGAGCAATCCAGGGAAAGGAGTAGTGCCCTCCCCGACACCTTGGTGTAGTAGCTATTGAAAAGGGAGCCTTCTGGTCACCCTTGACTATGGTCGCCAACTTTACTACTTACATCTCAAAAAAACAGTTTTTGCACACCTTCAAACATGTATTAGAATAATTAGATAAATAAAATCTGTAAAAGTTATATTTCTAAAAATGATTTTGATTTTCTTCTAAACAGATATTAGAATGAATGAATAAATAAATAAATAAATGAATAAAGTAAAAATAAGAATGAATAAATAAAAATAAAATGAATAAATCGAATAAAATAAATATAATCAATTGATTGAATAAATAGAAACAGCAATGAAATGGTTGAAAAAAATAAATAAATAAAAATAAAATGGTAAAAAATAAGATAAAAAAGATTAATACATTAATAAGAATAAGCATACTAAAATAAAGATAATCAAATAATTAAAAAATTAGATAATTTCTGTACAATGTTAGGTTTCAAAACATAATTCTAATCTACTGTCTAAAAGGTATTAGAATAAATAAATTACTAAATAAATAAATAAATAAATAAAGGGAGAGGAATAAACATTAAAATAAACATTAAAATAGAGATAAATAAATAGATAAATAAGTAAAAATAGAATAAAATGTAAACAAGTAAGTAAATAAATAAATAAATAAATAAATAAGGTATTACAATAAGTAAATGAATACACAAATAAAAAAAAATATCTAATTGATTAATTAATTAATATATGTTCGCGAAATTATTATCTACTATACCAACTTTTCTGGTTGAAAATAAATTTTTACAAAAAATCATACATCCTTTAAACATTCCTGTGATATAATTGTCGTTTCTGTTTATGATAACTACTGCAGTAGTTGGATACAACCTCCATCACATGGGAGGCGGTGGTTGCAAAGATGGCCAGGGACAGCAGTGGGTGGGAATTTGACAAATTCGACGATGGTTCTCTAAGTAAGTTTATTTATATTAACAGCATTTTAATGTTTATCGTAGTTGTAAACAATTCATTCGGCTACAATCTGTAAAGTTTTCAGGGAGTAACTATTTTTTTACGCTGTGGTAACGAACTTTCGACTTTTATGATATTGAATGTTTTTAGTTTTCTAGGAGGCGTCGTCGCTACATAGGTTTTTAGCCAAATCGACAGCTAAAAAATGATATATGTAATAAAACTTTAATTAATGATAAACAATGTAATAAATAGTAGTTATAGAAAATCAAGTATTCATTTTTTAGATTGATCTATATTTAAAAAAAAAAAATGGACTTATCCGATTTAATCTTTGAAATGTAAACATACCTTCTTTTTTTAATGAATATAAACATTTGAACGTATTCATTAAAAATCTTTGAAATTTCGTTTTTTATTTCATTTAATTTATTGAATGTTTGGCAATAATTCTCAAATTGATTGCTTAAAAAAATAGTTGAATTAAATCATTATTTTATTTTATCTTATCTTTTGTGATGGACATTCGTCTCGGGTAGGGAAAAAAGAAAAAAAGATTTAAGATGATTTTTCCGTACAATTTTCTAAAACGCAGTTTTGAAAAACAAAAAAACAAAAAACAAAACAAAAATTAAAATGATTTTAAAGGCTGGTCTCGCTCAACTATTACTTTAAACATTTTAAAACAGAAAAAAAGTACCAAAAAAAAACAGAAGGGTTTCTATTTTTCTTTTTTACATTATTTTCTTAAATAATTTGTGTGATTTTTCGCAACATGTCGGTAAAATAAAAAAGGCCACTTCTCCCACTTCATTGTTATTTACTAAGTTGATCCAAGTCTGGCTCATGTAAGCGGTACCCAGTAAGAATCGAACTCACTAATAAAACATTGGTCTGCTAGCTTAGCGTTATCCATGTGTGATATATTATTAAACACAATCTTATGTGCAAAAGTTCCCAGCGCCTTCATTGTTTACAGTTTATAAGGATATTATTTGAAATTGATTGCTTTTCAGGGTGGTACATTGCTGTAAATAAACTTTTTCGTGTTGTAACCAAACAAGACCATTTATATTTTCATCCTATTTTTCCCCTCCCCATTTTGTTTCAGATGCAGGCTAAGGTCGAATTTATCTGCAAGAGGATAAATACAAATGGTCTTGTTTGGTTACAACACGAAAAAGTTTATTTGCAACAATGTATCATCATGAAAAGCAATAAATTCCCAATAATATTTGATCCAAACAAAACAAAATTCATCCAACAGAAAAGTGATGGCTATGTGAAAAAATTCTCAAGGGGAAAGTCCCCGTTGCGTACGACATTGTTGTTAACGAGTTCGATCTCCTGTCGCTTTTACGTTCACTTTCTGACTTAAGGCGAGTTTATACTTTTCCTAATCTCCCAACTATGGATTAAATAGTTCTATTACTGTTCATGTACAAAGATGGATTTGGTATTAAATAATCCACGAATTAAATAAAAGAAACCAAAGAAAACCATGAAGTTTTTAAAAAGTGTCTGCAAAAGTTTCCATCCAAGTTGTCTAATTTCCAATTGTATTGATTGATTGATTTTAACGGCATGTCAATGTACATTATATGAACATCCTTTGTAAAGTTTTTTGCACACTGTTATATGATATCAAGTATGCTTATCTAATAAGAATAATTTGTACACAGTTTTCTTGTATTTCTATCTAATACTGATAATTATATGGTTTCAAATAATAAATTCTATTTAATAAAAATCATTTGTTGGTATAGGATTATATGGTTTGGTTTGGTTTCTTTTTTTAATGGCATATAACCTTTCATTGGTTATTTAGTGCTAAAGCTATCCTTGTAGAACTAGTGGTGAGGATCTAGCTCTGGGAAGTATGGAGTACCCTCTCATTATCATTACTCCCAGGTCCACTCTGGTAGTACTTGTTAGGGTCCCATCTATATTGAATTAGATAGGTTTGGTTTGTTTGTTTAATGGTATATCAACCTTTTTGGGTTATTTAATGCCAAAGTTATCATTGTAGAAAAACAGTAGTGGTACTTTTTAACTCATAACTGGAGATAAGAGAGTTCATACCTTTCTCAAGGGTATTAGTCCAAAAGTGAATGTAATAGCATTACTGGAGTTTAAACTTGCTTGCTACGATGTTGCACCTTAACCACTATGCCATGTGGACTCTTTCCTCAGATATCCAGAACTGGAGCCTCACCATCAGATACAGATTGGAACCATGAAATTGTGTGCAAACAAATAATCATAGACAAAAAAATGCAATTGAACTTTGAAAATATGATGATAATTAAACATTTATAAATGAATGAAATTTCAAGGGGAAACCCCTGTGGCATAGTGCTGGATTACAACATCATTGTCAGTTTGAATTCCAGTCAAACTATTATGTTCACTTTCAGACTAAAATCTTTGGAAAAGGTATGAACCTGCTTCCCCCCTCCTCCTCTCAGCTATGGGTTAAATAGTACCATTACTGTTCTTCTAGAAGGGTGGTTTTGGCATTAAATAACACATGAAGGTTGATGTGTCATTAAACAAAGAAATCCACCGACCAACAAATTTCAGCATCAAATAAGTCATCTCAAGGAGAGCTGGTGTGCTAAGAATTAATTTTGTATACCAACTTGTCTGCTGACCTACCTATTAAAAGCATACCTCTTTGGCTATGGGAACAGATGGTTAGGTTTCACTTTGCTAGCTTAGTTGATCTGTTTCTTCCTCTGTCTTCAAAGTGACATATGCTAAATCTCAACTGGCTTCACCAACCTCGTCATTTAGATGAGAATGACACTAAATAAATTTTTCATGATCGCTACAATTGATTATGATTTTACAATTGCTCCTTTTTTTAAGGGAGCATAACAGTAAAATCACATGGCTATCTTTTACATACTCTTATCAGATCAGCCTTTGACAATTTTGTACCCCTTCTACATACTGCTTGCTTATGCAACTATATATGTATAGTTTTAGCTGTTGGGACATGTTTGTGTATTCTTTCTTTTAATACCACTGGTATGTATATTGTATATGTTAAATATTAAATGTTTTCTATGTGTAAATGAGTGTTCTGCATCTGATGGTGAGGCTCCAGTTCTGGAGCTCTGGGGAGTGTAGAGTACCCCTTTATTGCCATTACTCCCAGGTCCACTCTGACCCAGAGTGATAGTATCTGTTAAGGTCTTATGTATGGGTCAAATAGATCTGTTTAGAAATTATTCATATTCAATAGGACTATGTCCAAAAAAGTAACTACACGGAAAATGTAAATATGAATACAATTCATTAATCTTGAGGCATAAGATAGCTCTAGATGGGTTGACATACCATTAAAATCAATCAATCATGTATAATTGAGTTTATTCCTTGTTGGTATATATCATAGATGTATTAATTCTAATATTGGTTCTTGGGGAGTAGAGACTGGACTAAAATATCTTCCTCATCACAAAGTATTCGAATACCTTCTTTTATGAATAGAGGGATAGATTTAAATACTTTTCATCTTGGAAATATAGAAATCGTTAATTTTTTTAAAAAAAGAAAAAATAACATGAAAATTTTATGCCTGTCTTGATTACTGTTTTTTGGGGACTGGGTAGTAGTCTATGAAATGAAATTTTTCACTCCAGCTTCTAATTTAAAATAAGCTTGCTGCCAATACAGAATAAAAGAAACAAACAATTAGACATATTGAAAAAATGTGTGTTGCCTAGTTGGCTGGGGCTGTAGAATACACCAACTGTACCTCTGCAGAGGAGTAAGATCCCCCCTTCCCCAATGAGTGTCCTAGATATGACACTAAACAATCTGATGGTGAGGTTCCAGTAATTCTGAAGCTTTGGGGAATGTGAAGCACCCCTTTATTGCCATTGCACCCAGGTCCACTTTGGCCCGAAGTGGTAGCACCTGATAGGGTCTTATCTATGAGTCAAACAGAACTAAAGTGCATTACTTGAAGTAGAACTGTTTTGATATTTAAACTACATACTTATGCTAAACTGAACAGTTTAAAATCTGTTTTGACATGTAAACTGTGTACTTATGTTAAACTGAATTTTTTTTAAGTGGAACTGTTTTTTGTATGTTAAACTGAATTATTTGATATGGAACTGTTTTGACATTTAACTGTGTATAAACAAAATCTATACTTATACTAAACTGATTTGGTTGAATTAGAACTGTTTGACTCAACTGAATAGCTTGAAATAGAAATGTTTTTGATAGTTAAACTTTGTACTCATGCTAAACTGAATTGTTTGAAATAGATCTGATTATTTGTATGAAAATGGATTTGGCATTAAATAACCTACTAAGGTTGATAATACCATAAAACCCAACCAACCAACCAAATGTGTGATAAAAATTCACTACTGGATATTGTATAATTACAACTGAGGTTTATTTACTTATACTCAGTCTAATTTTTTGCTTTATCATTATTCCAGAAATTGTTGGAGAAGTTCAGTTAAGAAAATATGGAAACTTTCTTGAAGAGTATGCCACTCAGCTTAAAGACATTGAAGACGCTTTGGATGATACCATTGGGGATGCATGGGATGTGACATTGGATCCTATTGCACTGCAGGTAATAATTACTATTTGTTAACATCTTTGCTATATGTATATGTAAATATGAAACATGCAGATATAAAATGTAACCTGTGTGCAATATAATAGCCGAGGAATTTCGTTTTATGCCTTTGGGTTTAGTTAGGCTGAGAACCTTTTGGCTCAGTGCATGGGTTACTTAGGTGCAACATTAATGCAGGTGTTCACGCGCGCGGGTGGAGTGGATTTGTCACTCAGAGATGTCACAATAGCCCAGATGGGAAACGTGGCTAGAGAGTGTGGGTGACGTCAAGCCCTGGAAGCGCGCTGAGGATTTGGGGGATTTTGAAAAAGTCAGTTAGTTGGGTTGAGAACTAGACACCGAATGAGAAGGGCCGACTTTCGGGGCTCACAGAGGCCAGATGAATTTGCGCGCTACAGGCGCCGCATGAGATGGGGGGTGGGGGCAGATGGAAAAGCCAGAATTGAAAGAATGTGTATCTCTCTCCTTATGTTGAAGAACCTTTAAACTCAAAGGTAATAAAAAGTTTCGTACCTGAACTAAGAAGTCGTAAGTGTTTTCCGTGTTTCAAGATTCCTATGTTCTATGTATATATGTTATGAACATTCTATGTATGTTTTGCATATCCGTATCCTGGGTAGGGTACATGTGTATGAAATTAAAACTTTGTATAATTGAATACAAAAACCAAGTTAAGTGTGCTGTTCAAATGAAACATATAAAGGTAAACTCTGAAGAAAGCAAGTAAATTTCTTAAGTCATTCATAATATTGGGTTGCTTGTCATTTAAAGGACCAGGGAAGATGGCAATCATGTTTTCATTCCATTGATAGAAAATTGGTTTCACGATGATGAAGTCATTTTTCATGACAATAATACATTTTGTCACAGAGCAAAAGGGATTAAAGCCTTTGTTTAAGAAACGCATATAAATTCAATGACATATCCAGCAAACAGTCTGGATCTAAATCCAATTGAAATTCTGTGGTGGAAATTTTTTTTAGATGGTCCATAAAAAGGCTTCATCTACTACAAAAGATCTAATAACTGTCATTTAGGAAAGTTGGAACCACTTCAATAAAGAATATTGCTTTAGATTTGTGAAATCTATGCCTGAAAGTATTAGGGCTGTCATAAAAGCTCAATTCTAATTTTTTGTCAACGAATTCCATAATTGTTTTCCTCAATATTGGGTTAGTCCATAATATTTTCCTTTACATGGCTTGGACAAAATTATACCATTAATTTAAATAGTTTAATCTAGTTTGTTTAAGGTATATTTTATGAGGGCAGAAGTTTCAGTTATCAAATAAGAAATGTTTTACAAGTGGGTAGAGTGTTCGCCAATGGTCCGAGAGAGCTGGGTTCAGTCCCAGGTCGCGTCATACCAAAGACTTTAAAAATGGTACTTGATACCTCCTTGCTTAATACTCAGCAATATAAGGTTCGTATCAAGGGTAAAGTGGAGCAATCCAGGGAAAGGAGTAGCGCCTTCCCCTACACCTCGGTGTAGTAGCTATTGAAAAAGGGATCCTTCTGGTCATCCTCGACTACGGTTGCCAACTTTACTTTACTGCTAAATCCAAAAAAACCTATGTAAACAACCTCTGAGAGTGCTAATTCTATAACTTTTGCAGTGATAATTGTTTCTTATATTTATAAAAATGAATAAAGTTGGAATCTTATTGAAACTCTGTAATGTATTTTATGCTTCTTTCTTGTTTTGTTTCCAGTTCCTGCCTTCTGAGCAAATAAGTTTGCTGAACCTGATTAAGACTAACAACAAAATTCTCAACAAGGTTATCACAGTACTAGCAAGTCTATGTGCTGAGATCCAGGCCTTGGAACATGAAGCCAAACACAAGTTCTACAATGCCCTTCTCTTTTATGGTGAAGGCGGTAAGTACATATAATCTTGTAATTTTCTAAGGCACCAAATTACTATTACCTCTAGATTATCATATGGGAGACATGATGTAGTAGATTCTAGGATGAGTCAAAAGTTTTGCAATGTGCTTGTTTGCAGTACATATATCATGTGACTAAAGCAGTTCAAGCCATGGTAGGTACCATCTTGGTAACTGGTGCACTGACACATAGTGCATTGCTTTATTGCGTGTATGATTTGAAAGCTACACAGATGCAACACGTTAGAGATCAGACCCAAGGTAAAAAAATATCAAAGTTATTCCCCCTGAGAGAAAGAAAGTGAATTGCCTCCCGTAGACAATGCATTATGGAATTGTAGGGACTGGAAGAACGGATACAAGTGAGGGACAATTAGGACAGATTTGAAATCGGCTATGACACATAGATGTACATTTGACTTGTGCAGACAAAGTTAAAACAGCTTCTTTTCCTGGTCAATAGATGCGTGTCTCTGCCTGTGGTTTAATAAACCTAATTCTTTTGTTGTATACCACAAGTCCGTCTCTTTTCAGTTTTTGTTTACATATTTCTCTTTGTTCATAAAAATGTCATCATCATCATCATCATGCGCTATCAGCACGGATATTTCTCACTCTCTCTCCCTATCGTCCATTGCTTTTGGCAGGTCTTCCTGGCTACATCCAGTATCTGCACAGAGCTGATGTATGTATATTCGAGCTGGACGTCCTGCTTTTGCTTGTCCCTAACAGTCGTCTAATTTTGGAACATGCTTAATGAGTTCAATCTGGGCCATAACACTGTGGTAACAACCAAAACCTTTTGATGTGAGAAAAGTGAAGGTGTTGTTGATCACAGTAAAGTTACCAGGGGGGGGGGTCAGAAAATTTTGCTTGGGTTGCAAGAACCTCAATGATCAGGCAAAATCAGATAGATCTAAAAACGAGAATTTAGAGGTCTTAAGCAAATCTGGTGAGTAACACTCGGAGAGTATCAGGCGAGTTCGGCATCTCACAGTCCAGTGTGGTTCGTTAACTTTATGACTTTGACAAAAGCATCCAGAGTTGGCAAATTGTACTTCATGTTATCAAAATATTGCAACCAAAAACATTTGTGTAAAATGTTAATCACAGTTAACAACAGTACAGTAATCAGATGGTTTGAGTAATTTTGCTTGCATTGCAAAAACCTCAACAGTCAGGCAAGGTCAGGTAAGCCTAAAATATAGAAGCCATAGAGGCAAATCTGGCAAGTTGTACTCAGAGAGTATCAGACGAGCTCAGTGTCTCACAATCCAGTGTGGTTCTTCATTTTCACAACCTTTGCAAAAGCATCTGGAGTTGCTAAATTGTGCCAAATATTGCAAAACTCCCCCTAGCAAAAGCATTGGTTAAATCTAGCTACTAGGCAATTATTTGTTCAATCCTTGGGTTGGGTAGTGCTTAAAAAGTCATACTCTTGTTCAGTGGAGAAGACAGACAAGCAACATTTTAAGGACAAATTTATCAGGAAGAATCAAATGAGACAAGAAATCATTTTAGCATAGATAACGAAATGAGAACAATCTAACCCTGTCAATGGGAAAAAAGGGTTCAGTTCTTCATTGCCTAAAGATTACAGACATCGGAAGAAAGGTGAGGAGTACTACGACCAAAACAGTGCGATTTTAATAACAACCAAGATGAATAAACTAACCTGAGTACATCAGTGTATAATAATGATAATTACTCATCTTAGAAATTTAGACAAAAACGCTTCTCTTTTATTGAACTGTTTTGCACACCATTAGTATGTACACATGTAGACACACTTTCTGCCCCCTGCGTCTCAGATCCATTCACATCCGTAATATCACACGACTAGAACTGCCAGCAAGTTGTACAAATAACCTCTAATTATGAACATCTGAATGAGAAAAATCTACCTCTGTAGATTGAATATAGGATTCAGTTTGAAATTACGAAAAGATTAGTGACTGCAACAAACACCTGAAGAATGCTGGATAGTAGAGTGGCCAAAAGATTGTGACAAACATTGTGACTATGATAACAAACAAGAAGACAAGAACATCAGAGCATAACAATGATAATTCTTCATCTTGGAAAATCTGACCAAAATTGTTTAAGTAACTTCATATTAAAGTCGATGACAATGTTTTGTTTATGACTTCTAATTAAGTAAAAGTTCCTAAACTGAACCTAGAAGTCCAGTCAGTTGAGGCTGTAGAATACACTGACTCCATCTCTGTTGAGGGGTAAAACCTACACCCCCCCCAATGAGTGTCCTGGATATGACACTAAACAATCTGATGGTGAGGCTCCAGTAATGCTGGAGCTTCGGGGAATGTGGAATAATCTTCATTGCCATTGCTCCCTGGTCTATTCTGACCTGGAGTGGTAGCACCTGAAAGGGTCCTATCAATGGGTCAAATAGAGCTGTATGACATTTAAATTGACTGCAAACAAATGATTTATGCTAGATTGAATTGTTAGAAATAAAACTGTTTGATCATTTAACTATTTGTAAACAAATAACTGATGTTGGTTTGAATTGTTCATAATACGTAGAAATACTTGGAACCATTTGATTTTGTTGACATGCTAAACTGAATTGTTTGAAATAGTTCTGTTTGGTCATTTAACTGTGTGTAAACAAATATTTGATGTTAAATTGAATTGTTTGTGAACTTGGAACTACTTAACTTTGTTGACAAATCATATATATCTAACATATATAAACCAGATTTAGCATTAAATAACCTACAATGGTTGATATGCCATAAAATTAAACCAAACCGAATCTAACAGTGAGACTCCAGTTCTGGAACTCTGAAGAGTGTTGAGTCACTTCTTTGTTTCCATTACTCCCAAGCCCACTCTCGTCAGAAATGTTAGTATCTCTTAGGAAACCATTTATGGGTCAAATAGTTTTATTTGTTTACATATCTAAAATATGTTGAGTGTAACAATTGTCATCATAGGAAATAGAATCAGTGACCCGACTTCAAATTCAGGACATGGTTGTTTATATTTCACTTCACATTAATGCCCTTGGGAAAGATATATTATCTCTTCTCTTTCTCCTGTTATGGGTAAATAGTAGGACAAACTTGGTTCTTTAGTTTTGGTATGGCAATGTTCTAGAAGGAAAACTATGAATTCAAAACTCACAGTACTCTGGGAAATTAGCCTTGTGTTTCAGGGATTGGGTAAATACATACATAACAAAGGGCACATTACATGATGTTATGTTAACAAGCAAAACATTTTTAGTGAGTTCAATTCTCACTGGGTGTCTTATATTTCAAGCTGTGTACCACAACTAAGTTAACCTTAATAAATAACTACAGAAATGAAATCCTTTCTTGTCACTGGATTTCTCATGTTATGCTGCATTGATATTTGTTGTTAAATATCAGCAATAATTACACCTGTATTTTCTCTGAAAAAGTCAATTTTCTCATTTGCCTTGCCTTTTTTTGTTTTTATTCAGAGGTGGATACAAGCATGCCTGAGTGTGAAGCCCAAATTCAAATGGGTCGAATGATGCCATTACTACAGGTAAATTCCTTTCATTTTCACAATGAATCTAATTATCCTCAGTTTTTTTTTTCTTGTTTGTTTTTTGCATTGTCATTTTCAAGTGACTCAATGACTGACTTACTAAGCTCACATACAGTTATTCATGTGTTCATTCTCTATATCAGGGGCTTTAAACATGTGGCCTGTATACTTTTTTCTATGGCACATGGCAGAAAGTGCATTGTTAAATAAACAGAAATTATATCTGCTATTTCTTTAAATGTGATAAAACTTTGAATTTTGCTTTTGTTTTTGCTGTTGTGACGGCAAATTAAAATAAAAAGATCCCCGGATGAGCAACCATTTAAACACGTATGGGAACTGGTGCATTTAAATATTGTTATCACCAAATGGGGGTTTATTTTTTTTGCATGTGTGAGGACGGGGTGGCCTGGCCCTTGATCCCTCATAGAATAAGTCCTTGTTCAGAGTCCTTTCTCGGGCATGTAGGAACTGGCATATTATGTGGGGGTTAATTTATGGCTAGACTGACCGCCGTTGGCAAGGGGTTTCCAAATTTCACACTATACACACACCTACCAAGGCCACTCGTTCTTCCTCCCCTAGAACAATGGAAGATATGGACCTCTAGGTTTAGAAGTAATAATATTAATTATAGTAGTCGACAACTCCGGTTTCCCGTGTAATATTTTTAAAGGAATTCATATAGGACAAATTAAGCGAGGATAACATAAGGTGAATAGAAGCTGAAAAGGAAACATGAAATAACAACTTGGTAGCAGACGATACAAATAACAACTTCAACACGTGGGAACATGAAAATATGTCAATCTTTTTACTACACACGCTGATACACAAATTCAACGCGTCAACGATATTATTAACGGATAGTACATAAACATAAATGTCTTTCTTTTCTTTTCTTTCTTCTTTAGTCTTTCTTCAAATTGAGAGAGAGGATTTATAATTGGGTATAGGGAGAAACAGTCTTAAAGTGTACTTATCTTTTTCCGATGGATTCCTGTGGAGAATATTTCCTCTTTTACGGGCTAACAGACTTTGTTATTTTTAGTTCTGGCTTGAAGGTATGGCTCTTCTTCTTTTCCAAGATACTTTCCGTCTTCCTTTACCTGGAGTCTTGGCTTTAGATTCGTTCGCCACGACCTCTGTCTGAAAACTGATTTTCTTGTTCCCTATTTCCGCTGACGGAAGGAGGTGCCACTTCCGTTTTAGGGTTCTAGCTAATTATTTGGCTTCTACCTTTTTCCTTCCCCTGTCAGGTGACCTGAGTAAGGTCACGGAGTACAGATAGCCTGACCCACATTTTTTTTTCCTTCCTTCAACGGCCAGCTGAAGTTGACCTACATTCTTTATTGGTCTTTTAACGGTCAATCTTTGGCTAATTCAAACACGGATGGTAGTGGAAATTCCTTATTTCTCATCTCTTAGTGGGAAACCATGTGACACTGTTTTAATAATATCTAAAGTACTATTTATTCCAATTTTCTTATGAAGTACAATAAAATGGGAAAGACAGAATTCCTAAAAAAGGAAAATGGGAGAAAAAAGGGAATTTACCAAAAGTAAAAATGGAATAAATGAAAATTTAAGACTCTATATTATTTACTAATTCATATGTCCTACCACAACCATGGGTACCACCACTGCCCTGCTTCAAGGACAGCTTTAGTATTAAATAACCCATGAAGATTGATATGCCATTAAACAAAGAAACCTAACCAAATATATCCTACTTATTATCATATGCATATTCATTCTAATAAAAAAAAAGATATAGCAGCCTATTAACTGTATTGCAGATTATTATAATTGGTGAAAATCATGTCTCCCTATTATCTCACTTTTGGTCCACTGTGCCTCTTCCCTAGGACATAATCTCTTATTTGAGTCCTTGTGTTTGAAACTCCTGTTCTATGTAAAAATAGAATGTTTCTGTAATTACCATTATTAAATACAATGGGCCATTTGTATATAAATGCTGTTAGATTATTCAGGAGATTTAATTCTAAAAAATTTTCCATACATATACTTATGCATCATCTAAAAACAAAAAAAAATAATTTACCTACCATTAGAATTATTCTAATTGTCTCTAATAAAATCTTTATTTCTCTTATGATTTCTGAATAAATGAAGTACAAAATCTGCCTGCCAGATTAGCTATGAGAGACTGTCATGAAAATAGTCCATCAATATCAATAACAATATTCCCATTTACTTGTTTTTTGGTGTAGATTGATTGATTTTAATGCATGTCAACTCGTCTAGGGTTATTTCATGAGGATCATGTTTATTGTACATTCATATTTACATTGTTTGTGTAATTGTTTCTTCAGAGGTTTTTTTTGCTCACATTTATGTGACATCAAGTATTCCTATCTGATACCAATAATTTATGTAGTTTTATGGTTTCAAGTAACTAATTATAATTCTTAGTAAACGATTATAGCTTCAAGTAACTATTCTTAATACAAATAATTTACTGCTTTCTGGTATCAAGTATTCTATCAAATATGAATAATTTTCAAACAGTTCTATTTGATCTATAGATAGTACGACTATTTTGGGTTGGAAATAATGGCAATGGAGAAGTACTCCAAACTCCCCAGAACTCCAGCCTCACCACCAGGTGCAGTTTTATATTAAACCTAGCACATCCCTTTGGGGGGGGGCTCTTCTTTGCAGAAGATACAGTCAGCATGTTTTAAGCTCCCTCAACAGGATACTTTTGCATATGTTTTTTTCTTTTTTTACCACATTTAACATTTTTCTCTCTTGTTTTATAGGAACTTTCTTGTTTTGTGACTCGAATTTATGAAGTAGTAAAGAATGTCGTTCAACAAATGGCTGCTTTGTACACCACACCCAAGTGAGTATTATTCTTGACATATTCATACAGTTAGTCTTTTAAATTGCAGCAGTGCTGCAACCAAAAATGAAATGGTATAAATATATATAAGAAGTGTACTTAATTTAGGACAGCTATGTATTCTTGCTTTTGGTTACAGTTTCATGGCTATTGAGTTTGATAATAAATAATACCTAATAATATCTGCTTTGATTGTGTCATATTCCACTTGAAATTTTAAAAAAAGATCCTTGTATCTTTGATTTTGAAGATAGGTAACTTTTTATAAAATATCATTAGGACTTTATTTATCTATTTATTTATGGGTGATACAGTATTTGGCTGAGACCACACCTAGTTTCTTTTTGTGTATTTATTTCCAATTTCTGAAATTCTAATATTTTACCAGAAAAATTGATTAAGATATTTTCCTTAGCTTTACAAGTCAATCTTCTTTTTATTTTAGATCAGGAACCAAATTAATTGATGTTGTTGGAGTTCACTTTCAAGTAAGTCAAATCTTTTGAATACAGTAATGCTTTTAATCTAAAGTTAACATTATTTCTCGCTAGCTGAACTATTGATATTTTTATATGAAGATTTCTACACATGTAAATATCTATTTTACTAGCAGAGGTACTCGGGATGCTCAGCAAAACTCTGCGATATATATATATATATATATATTTGAGAAGAGTCATTTACATACTGGTATTTCTTTAGATAATTGAACCTTCTCTTGTTATTCTTAGTGTTTTTAATACAATGCTTTGGCCAACCCATTCTTCAACCCTCATTAGGTGTAAAAATCCAAGAGATTAAGAAGAGTAAATCTCTTCTACATACCTGGTGTTTTCTTAATGGATTTGATCATTTGGTACATTTATGACCAAAATTTTCTGTGCCATTGTGTTTTTCCTTGAAATTCAATTTTTGCCCCTGACAAGAGCTGAAAAATGGATGGGCTAAAATGTTGAACCAACACCACCAGGAAGATGTTAAATTGTGCAGATAATTTCTGGTAACCCTGATAGATATCTTATTGATAGATTTTAACAACATGTTAGCCTGTCTTGAGTTATTTTATAACTAGAGGTAATGGAATCTCTTACATTATACATTTTGTTAAATACCATACTTATGAACATTAATGGGTATGTCCCAATGCTCCTAAATACATATTGCTCAATCAGCTGGGGCTGTAGAATATACTGACTGCATCTCTACAGAGGGGTAAGACCCCCCCCCAACGAGTGTCCTGAATATGACACTAAACAATCTGATGGTGAGGTTCCAGTAATGCTGGGGCTTTGGAGAATACGGAGCACCCCTTCATTGCCATTGCTCCCAGGTCCACTCCGGCCCAGTGTGGTAGCACCTGATAGGGCCCTATCTATGGGTTAAATAGAACTAATAGCATACTTATGCTAAACCGAATAGTTTAGAATAGAAATGTTTTTGACAATTAAACCATTCTGCATGCTTATGCTAAACTGAATTATTTGAAATAGAACTGTTTTTTTACATTGAAACTGTACTTACACTAAACTGATTTATTTAATATAGAACTTTTGACATTTAACTGCATGTAAACCAAATCTGTACTTATACTAAACTGAATTAGCACTGTTTGAATAAACTTAATTGTTTGAAATAGAAATGCTTTTGATAATTAAACTGTGTACTAATGCTAAACTGAATTGTTTGAAATAGAACTGATTATTTACATAAAAATGGATTTGGCGTTAAATAACCTACAAAGGTTGATATGCCATAAAATCCAACCAACCAACCAAATCATAAATACATTGAACACTATTGTAAGGGGGTAATATGCTGACTAAGTAGTTCACCACTAGCAGTGGGTTACCTTCTCCACACCACTGGCGAGTATTGTATTTTATTAATGTTATAAAGATTTCCATTTTGTTTCCAACCTCTGTTTGAGTTCTCATTCAGTAATCTTTTGTTAGATTACAACACATTTGTATTTACATTTTTGGTATAGTAGTTTCCTAAAAGTTTTTTGCACATAGTTTTATATGATATCAAGTATTCCTACCTAATCTAAAGGAGAAAGACTCTGTGGTGTAGTGGCTAACATGCTGAACTGCAATACCATAATAAGCAAGTTCAAACTCTAGTCACACTATTACATTCACTTGCAGACTAATTTCCTTGGGAAAGGTATGAACTCCCTTATCCCTTCAACTATGTGCTAGATAGTACTACTGCTGTTCTTTTACAAGGATGGCTTTGACATTAAATAACCCACAAAGGTTGATGTACCATTAAACAAACCAGCCAAACATACCTCATTCAAATAATTTGTGGGGGTGTCCTCGTGGTGTAATGGTTAAAGCGATGGACTGCGGAATTGTAGTACGCGAGTTCGTACTCCAGTCGTGTTATTACGTTCACTTTCAGGCAAATACCCTTGGGAAAGGTATGAACCCCCTTATCCTCCCAGCTATGGGTTAAATAGTACCACTACTGTTCTTCTAGGAGAACGGATTTGGCATTAAATAACCTAAAAAGAGTTGATATGCCATTAAAACAAAAGAAACCAAACCAAATAATTTGCAAATAGATCTATTTGACCTATTGATGGAATCCTAACAGGTACTACCATTTCAGGTCAGAGTGGGCCTGGAAGTAATAACTGTAAAGGAGTTTTTCACACTTCCCAGATCTCTAGACCTAGATCCTCACTACCAGATACAATGTCATACCCAAAACACCTGTTTTTTGTGGTCGGGGCGTTTTACCCCCTTACAGGGGATACTGTCAGTATATTCTAAGTCTCACTAACAGCTATATTTTATTAAGATTCTATAGATACAGAAATATGGATTTGATATACAAACTCAAGATTAGCTTTTGAGAGTCTCTCTGTATACAGTGTTACTTGTTCTTCCATCTTGTGCAAATATGTAGAATTCTTTTTGTGAACAGTTATGATATCAAGTATTCCTATCTAATAGTAATAATTGTTAAACATATTTACTTGACCCATAGATGAAACTTTAACAAGTACTACCACTCCAGTTCAGAGTGGACCTGGGAGTAATGGCAATGAATGGGTACTACACACTTCCCTTCAACAATGAATTACAACAAGGCACAGCAAACTTGAGCTGGTACAGACATGCCCTGGAACAGAAACAATCAACAAGACAATTTCAACCACTCCTTTTCATGGATAGAGAAAATATTAGGGCTGTTCGCTAAGGACCTGGCTAGCCACTATGAAATCAGACTTGGAACTCATGTTTGGCTTATGTCTTTATGGTCTCTATTGATAAAACTGTGAATAGCTGGACATCCTCAGTGCTGATGCCCCCAATCATCAAGCGTGGAACACAGCAATCCAAGATGTTGTCAATTCAACATGAGGAGCTTACTTAAACCACATACAGTAAATGTCATCGCACACACACACTCCCCATATGTCCAAAACTGGAGCTTCACCATCAGATGTGATTTAGTGTCTTACTCGGGACACTTCCATTTTTTCTATTTTTTGTTGTGGGGGTTTTACCCCTCTGCAGACAAACAGGGTGAGCCATTTATGAGGTCAAAACGTTTTTTTTCATCATATCAAAGTCTCTATCTTTGTTTGGACAGAAATGGCATATTTTTCCATTTGAGGACCTCCAGTGATCTGCTACATTTTCAATGCAGTCTTGACTACAATTCTTTTTTTTGTTTTATTTCCCACAATTATTTTGGCCTCGTCATTTAGGGCTGCAGAATACACCAACTGCATTTCTGCAGACGGGTAAGACTCTCTCAATGAGTGTCCTGTTATATGATGCTAAACAATTTGATGGTGAGGCTCCAGTAATGCTGGCGCTCTGGGGAATGTAGAGTACCCTTTCATTGCCATTGCTCTCAGGTCCACTCTGACTCGGAGTGGTAGCACCTGATAGAGTCCTATCTATGGGTCCAATAGAACTGTTTAACATTTAAACTGTGTATTTATGCTAAACTGAATTATTAGAAATAGAACTGTTTTTACATTTAACTCTGTATAGATAAATGACTGATGTTTAATTGAATTATTAGTGATACATAACAATATTTGGAATCATTTAATTGTGTGCAAACAAATGATTAATAGTAAATAGAAATATTCATATTAGATAGAAATTAGTGAAACCATTTAACTGCGTGCAAAAAAATAATGAGCTCAGGCTCGTTTAAAAATGTTATCTACAAAATGTTTTTTGAAATCATATATTTAATATATATGTATAAAAAAATGGATTTGCTATTAAATAACCTACAATGTTTGCTATACAATAAAACCAAACCAAATCAAACATTTTTTATATATTATTTGCAGGTTGTTTTTGAACATCTTGGTGATTTACTTACTGTTCTCATTACATTGGACAAAATTATTGAGACCCATGCTGTGCTTAAAGACCATTGGACTTTATATAAAAGGTGAGATCATGCCATTAATTAACCCTTATCCTATCATGCAAATTTATGATTTGTTGACAATCATAAGACACATCTTGATGTTTTTAGTTATAGAATATAAAACATCACCAGGTAATTCTAGATGGATCCCAAACAAGTTGCCCAGAGAAAATTATTGGTTGACTATATTACCTTCAGAATATCCATGTCTGAAACACTGATGAATATCCAAAGACATCTGATCTTGCTGTATTGTAGTGTAATGACACTGTAGAAGTTTCTTTCAAATAAAAATGCTGTAACATTTCAAGTTCTGGGCATGATTAATTACAATTATGAATTTGATAAATCAAAGGCAAATGACACTTTTTGTCCCAAAAAATTTAATCACAAACAGCCATCAATTATCACTTTCTCACAGTAAATCCAGATGACAGATGGCTGCTATACAAAATACAGTAAAGTGGGGAGGTGCAGTCTCTTACCTCTCCGCAGAGGATACAATCAGTGTATTCTATTGTACTTTCAACTTTTATGGATCATTATCAAGTTGTGTTTGAAATCTTCAAAATTGTGGTGTTACCTAGGAACATTTTGAATTTTTAAATTAATGTTTTCATCACATGCAAACAGCTTAAAACTCTATTTTTAATTGGGTCATATATTAGGGATTTTGTGACAGTGATGTTGCTTTGGAACTAGATTTTTTCTTGCTTCAAAGGTGAAAGATATTTTGTTTGTTTGACATACATCACTCAGGTAGCATCATTAATGTATTTTTTAAAATCATCATGAAAGAATATTCTTTGATATATAACTCCTTAATTTTAAGTGTTATAGACAGGAAGCACTCATGATGTAATGGTTATAGTCAAAGGAAGTGGATTTGGCTACCTCAGTTCAAATCCTGAACAAAGCTGTTTTCATTTCATCTAGTGCTAATATGCCTGGGAAAAGTATGAATCTAAATATTCTCCCTCCAGCTATGGATAAATAGTTGGGCAGACTGAGCTCTTTAACCTTGGTATGGCAACTAGCTTTGGAGAAAAAATATTCTGAATTCAAACCAGACTTGGCAAGGGATGGATTTCACTTGACTATTCCTACCTGTGACACATTACATGAGTAGCCCCACCTCCCTGACCAAACCAGGTTAAACATGAATAAGCTATGTTCATTGTCTTAACCATATGATTTTTCTACTAGAGAAATTGTTAAAATAATTAGTTTCTTTATCCTGTGCCTTTTGATTTGTATCTTTGCTACAATGCTTTTGTTTTGCAGTAGTCTTTCGTATTGAAATAAGGCAACAATTTTCTTGACCAGTCGGCTGGAGCTGCAGAATACACGGATTGCTTCTCTGCAGAGGGGTAAGACCCCCCCCCAAACGAGTGTCCTGAATATGACACTAAACAATCTGATGGTGAGGTTCCAGCAATGCTGGAGCTTTGGGGAATGTATAGTACCCCTTCATTGCCATCGCTCCCAGGTCCACTCTGGCCTGGAGTGGTTGCACCTGATAGGGCCCTATCTATGGGTTAAATAGAACTAACAACATACTTCTGCTAAACTGAATTGTTTGATTAAACTAAATTGCTTGAAATAGAAATGTTTTTGACAAACTGTTTTGACATATAAACTGCGTACTTATGCTAAATTGAATAATTTGAAATAGAACTGTTTTTGACATTGAAACTGTATTTACACTAAAGTGAATTGTTATATATATATATATATATAGAACTGTTTTGACAAAAATAAATAAAAGTGGATTTGGCATTAAATAACCTGAAAAGGTTGATATGACATAAAACCCAATCAACCAAACAACCAACAATTTTCTTTGACAGGATGCTGAAGAGCGTAAGACACAATCCGACAAAATTCAACATTCCAGATGAAAAACTTCGTCCATTTGAGAAGCTGATGCTCACTTTGGAAGGACAATTATTAGACGGAGTTATTTTTCAGGTTAGTTTTATATCATTCCATGTATATATATACACACTCATGTATGTACACATTATTGATTCTAGTTGATACAATACACAGTTTTTCTAAAATAAAAAGCTCTACTATAACAAACAAAACATCTATCCATCTGTCACAGGAAACAGAAATAAGGGTGGATATTCAAACACACTGAGACAAATTTCTAAGGCTATATTCACTGCTGATTATCAGCAGAGAACCAGAATGTCACATTAGTCACTTTTATAAGAGTTGCAAGACAGAGACACACAAAAACAAGAAAATTGGGAAAAATAATCTAAAATGCAGATATTCTATGAGAAAAAGTTATTCCAATGAGAGAAAATTGCTAAAGACCACAGAACTGGAAAAATATCTAGATATGAATGTGGACGTAGACATAAAATATTTATATCATATTGAAAATCAAGTTAATAAAGCAAATCAAATACTAGGATTGATACTAAGATCATATGAATGTTGAGAGGTTGAAAAATTTGTTTATTGCTTTGAGCTCACCTAGAATTTGATATATAGTTTGGCCCCCCAAGACTCAGTAAGGATAGAAAGTTTACTGAAGGAGTTAAAAAAAAAATCCACTAAATTGATATCTGAATAGAGGAACATGCCATATGAAGAGAGATTAAGGAGGATCAAGTTGCCTCATATGTATTATTGTTAAGCCCATGAAAATATGATTGAAGTCTATAAATATACACACAGTCTTTGCTTTCATTAATCAAGGAAATACTACTGGGGAATATGAAATAAGACTTTTGAAAAAGATACGGCAACAAAACTACTGATAGATAAAATCTTTTTAGTAATAGAGTGGTTGATTCTTGGAATAAACTACCACCAGTGATGGTAAATGTCCCTTTCATTAAACTCTTTTAAGTTAAGATTAAATAAAATATGGGATAATCATAAATACTCAACTGAAATGCAACCACTACTTCCACCTTAAAATATATAGAAAATACCAATGATGACAATGGTGACCAGCTGACAGATCTTCAGACCTCTAAAGATCCAGCAGAAGAAATTATAACAAAAACAGAAGAAAATAATAAAAAGAGTAGAAGGAGGGGCAACACTTTAAGACTGACATTGAGAGTAGACAGACAGAAACTAACATAAAAACAGGAAAATTGAGAGATCATTATTATTGCTATTTAAAATTAAATTATTTTCTAACATTTATACTAAATTTATTTATTATTAATAATTTTTATTTAATCTCTGCATCTGTTTATTTGTCAATAAAATGGGATATTTCAGTATAAATTTTTCTGTCATAAGGTACCTCTGCCTAGTCATGAAAGTGGAATTGGTTTTGAGTCAATTTGGCTGCTGGGAGTTAAATTATAAGTACTTTTGAGTTTCTCAACATGAAAAATTTCCCAGATCTTACATACACTAATAAAATTATCTCCCTTGTCTTTCACACTTTCAAAATCAAATCAAGACTAAAATAAGTAACTAGTACACTAATTTTGCATTGCTAAAGAGATGACTTATCAAACAAAGGAAAACAAAATAACATTTTTCTTCTTTTTTTTTTCATAAATGGATATTAATTTCTGGAAGAAGAACTTGGTATAAAATCTTGATCATTATAAATATTATCTTTTTTCATATTTTATCTTTCATGTAAAAAAGAATTGTGTGCAAATAATTATGGCTAAATGAAAAAAGTGCAATTGAAATAAAATACAATGTAACATTGAAAATATAGTTATTACAATCATTTACAAATTAAACAAATGTTGGCATTAAATAACCAATAAGAAGTTGATATACAGTTTAGCAAATAAACCAAATTAAAATATCATTAGATATCAGTAATTATATTCTTATGTCAATAAGCTTATTGCACTATAAAAGATCATTATCATAATTAAGCTTTATCATTTTCTAACCTTCAAATGTTTCTTGGAATATGATATATCCAAACTAAACAGAGTCTATCAAAACTACCCCCATAAATTTCCTTATTTTTTTTAATGGCTTGATTTCATTGTTTTAGATTCAAATGTGCTGAAAGCAAGAAGCAACTGTATTGAAATTTAAATATATAGAAACAATTAAACATAATGAGAAAATTTTTTAATGGTTTTTTTTTTTTTTTGTTGTTGTTGTTTTGTTTTTTTTGTTTTTTTTTTCTTAAATGTCTTGTTTCTCCATTATAAATGGATATTTTTACAAAATTTTTCTTTCTATTGCAGAATTGCGTGGAGCAGATTTTTGATGACCCTAACATAATCTTAGTTTCCAAAAGCACGGCTTTTGCTGAAGAGTTTATTATCAATGTTAAGGAGATTCTGGTCACCCTTGAAAGTCGAATTGGTAATTACAATTCTGCATGTATGCTTTCTTTTTCTTCTTAGACTGTTGTTAGAATCTCTTTCTAGGCTTAAATCATCCAAATGTAGTAAAAAGGATAAATTGTGGTTTTGTTAATCTTTTTTAAAAATTTTCTGTTACTCATTATCTATTGCCAGTAAAGCCTGAATTTTGTTTATGCAGTTGTATACACAGATATATGTATATATTTGGATATGCATTTATTTTTCACTTTTCTTAAAATATTAAAAAATCTCACTTACCGAAAGTTGTGTATGGACCTAGTAAGTACCCATACAAAAAATTAGATCAAATAGTTCAACGGTTTTTTGAGTGTTTGGTATCAAAGATCGTAGACAAAAACCTACTGAAAATTCCTTGTTTTTGCAAGATTTGGCTTGAATATTAGTGTGAAAACCAAATAATGTTAGTATTTAAATCAGGGAATGTCCTTTTATTTTATAAAAATGATATTAATTAAAGAAATGATGACTAATCTTCAATTTGAAATTCTACCCCCCTTACAATATCTGCTTCTATAAACTGCTTTTTAATGTTATCAACTAAGCAATAATATTTGAATACCTTAAAAATTGATTTTTTTCTGTTATAAGTGAAAATATAACAAACAAAAAAATCTGGCAAGTCAAGCTTGGTTCCTTTAACAATGATTCTCGAAGTTCAAATTCAAAAAATCTTTCATCATTGGTGGTTCAAAAATGCCACATAATGTTAAATCTATTGTGTCCAATGTGTGGCATTAGAATTAACAGTTGGTATTCTTTTTAACCTTTTCCTGGTTGACTCCCCACTCCTGAAGTAATATAAAAATTAATTAATTGAATTATTAAAAAATTCCAATCTTTACTGCTTTAATAATTATGGTGAAATTAGATAAAATCTTTAAAAATGATTCTATAAATTGGAATAATTGATTCAGTGATATATGAATAAATATTTACTTACCTAATGGCTAAAATTCTTTTTAAAGCTTCTTCTCTTACTTCAACTTCCTCAGATTTGACCATGGAATATAGGTTTTCTGGCAGTAAACAAAATGTATTACCTTGTATATTTCTTAATGCTATCTGTTGGAATTCATGAGGCTGCTCCTTAATTCTCTGGATCATATTAAAAATGTGCAATCGCTTAATGTGGAATTTATTATTTCTTTTAATTTCAAACCAACAAGTGGCATACACATTTACAATAAAATTTATTAAACTGTGGAGTTTTGTTGTGAGCCTTTGTGGGTATGCTCCACGAGTCCATAAACGCATGAGCCTGATGGCCAAAGTTAACTATCTTGCCTGGTTTAAAGGACCAATTTTCCAGGAGGCATATCTAGAGTCAACCTTACCTCTAGAAATACCTACTGCGTATTCATACAGGAGTCTTTGGTCACAACTGAGATCATGTATTTCATCAATTTTCAAAATTGAATCCAGAGGTCTGCTAATAGTGGAAAATGATATTTGGGGTAAATTATGGCAATCCTTTGCGCATAATTTCCCCAGGGGGGCCACTGAATGCAGTAGGGCCTTTTATGCAACAATCTATATTTTTAAAAAGGGCTCTGAAATTATTATGGTGCAGTGAGGAACCAATTGTGTGAAGATTTTAAAAAATTTTTTCTAAAATTGCAACCATTCCACTTTCACAACCTGTGTTGGCATTAGTGTTGTCAACAAGGATAGCCTTGATAGTGTTCTCACTGTTGAATTCATGCAAAATATCCACCACTTGCTCTGCATGAACAGCACCTGTTGCACCAATGTTAGGAAGAACTCTGTGTGTCAGATATTTACTTTCATATGGTGTCTCCTTTGTAAAAGTTAAGTGGCATTCTGGTCCCTTAGTTTTTTTCATTTTCTCCCACAAATTTCCTTATACAGCAATATGTCCTTATCCATTCTCCTATCAACTGCAATACATATAAGATTTTCCATCATTTGATCATGTTTTTGTTGGGCAGTTGTTTTCACTTTAGTCTTTGCCTTGTCAACTTTACATTTATCAATAATAATATCGTTTATATTAATACTGGGTATAAGAAGGCCCATAGCCTTCAAATCCAAGAGCAAGGCATTGGCAAAGCTAGCTCCAAGATTAGAAGATATGTCTTACCTGACTAACTGGAGGGGCATATCTTAGAAATTTGATAAGGCTATAAGACCCTTTTGGCTGACTCTTTGGCTGCAAATATTCTTCTTCTGGTTCTTCACTCGGAGAAGATGAGTAGGAGGGAGAAGAAACATTACCCTGGGGATTTGATGTTGAAGCTGTTGGTGTTGAATGTAACCCATCTCTTTCCTTTTTACTCCTTTTTTTATAGCACTTTTATCTACCGTATCTAGCTCCTAAACAGTTTTTTTAATGAATAAACACTAACTTTAAAAATATAAACAAATCAGAATAATAATATAAGTTGTATTTTTTGATAGTTAAGTCTATTTTAATGATAAATACAAGAGATAATTAAAAATCGTAGATAATAAACAATTGTTTAGGGGAAGGTAATTTCAACAGGTGAATACCATAAAAAATATACAATAAATAAAACGTCATATGTAAATAGTTATTCACATATTAAATTAAATATTATAGTGATTTTATTCCTTTTAAATTTTCATATTTTCATTTAATTTCTAAGGAAAAGGAATACCAAACTTAAAAATATTCATTCTTAAGTGTATTGTATTATTTTATTTTTGTTAAAACTCAGGTTTTATTTAAGCAACGCTTATTGCCGGTGACACCGTTACCGTGAAAAAAATCCCAATTTATTTGGTCTTTAAGTTTGATTGCTCAAATAAATACAAAATTTTGGGGAAAGATATTTCTTGTGGGAACTTTTGACATTATTTTGCAACTTTCTTTGAGTGCCTTTTTTTACTGTTCCAAAATCGACCTACCCTAATATATATATATATATATATATATATCCGCTGCCTGGAAGAAGCTGCATTTCTTACTTGGACGCTAACTAAACGGCTGGAGAAGAAGCTAGACGGCAATTACACAAGAATGCTGCAAGCAATATTGAACAAATCCTGGCGGCAACACCCCACAAGGCACCAGCTATACGGCCACCTGCCTCCCATCACAAAAACTAATTAAGTTAGACGAACCAGACATGCAGGACACTGCTGGAGAAGCAGGGAAGAGCTCATAAGTGATGTACTCCAATGGACCCCCACATATGGCCGGGCAAAAAGAAAACCAGCTCGAACATACATACAGCAGTTATGTGAGGATACGGCATGTAGCCCTGAAGACTTGCCAGAGGCAATGAACGATAGGGAGTAGTGGCGAGAGAGGGTCAGGGATATCCATGCTGGCGGCACGACATGATGATGATATATATACCCAATTCTGGGTAAGATAGTTTGGTAGATTGGTCCAATCTTACCCAGTGTTGTATTACTTGTTAGGGTCCTATCTGTGGGTCTCATAGTTCTGTTTGAGATAATGAAATGATTGTGAAGATACTTTTTTTATCCCATATATAATCAGAGACTGTAATTGATTAACTGCAAAAGCTGACATGCCATAAAACCAACCATTGTATTTACTGCTTGCATCACCATCTGCAAATCGTCTTGAATTATTATCTGATTCACTGCCAGAGTAAGAAGACCCAGAACTTTCAAAAATATTGAAAAGTTCTTCGGCAGTATATATGGCCTAGTCGTCTGGGGCTGCAGAATACATTGATTGCATCTCTACTGAGGGGTAAGACTACCCCAACAAGTGTCCTGGATATGACATTAAACAATTTGGTGGTGAGGCTTTAGTAATGCTGGAGATCTGGGAAATGTGGAGTATCCCTTCATTGCCATTGCTCCCAGGTTCACTCAGGCTTGGAGTGGTAGCACCTGATAGGGTCCTATCTATGGGTCAAATAAAACAATTTGACATTTAAACTTATGCTAGACTGAATTGTTTGAAATAGAACTGTTTTTACATTTAACTATGTATAAACAAATGACTGATGTTTAATTGAATTGTTAGTGATGTATAGCAATACTTTAAACCATTTCACTTTGACTTCTGCTAAACTGAATTGTTTGAAATAGAACTGTTTGATCATTTAACTGTGCGTAAACAAATGACTGATGTTTAATTAAACTGTTAGTGATACATAGCAATACTTTTGCCTGGAGTAGTATATGTAATTCTATTATATTTCTGATTACCACTGGTAAATGGTATTTAGACAGGACTGAATAAACAATATCATGGCATTTAAAAACTTACAGAATTAGTGCTTGTTACCAAAACAGCAAAATTAAAGGTTACCATTCCAAATTTTAGGGAGATAATTCAAAAAGATACAAGCCTCTTCTTCATGTCTTTGATTTTTGGTTTATACATTCTATAACTTTCCTTGGATGAACTTTTTTATAGAAAGGGTCTCTTCTTTTTTTCCCATTGACAATATCATATACGCAAAGAGATTCAATTGTCAAAAAGAAATGTAAAATTTTACCAATTCTTCTAAGTACAAAACTTCCCTATTTACCAGACCTAGCTCTGTTCAACTTTATCTTGTTTCAGAAACTGAAAATTTATCTAAGAGTAAGATTTGAGGACATGGAGGACATTAATAGAAATACAATGGCATGAGTTCATACAAGACTAATAAAAAGAGTAAAAGATTACAGTTACAGGGAGAGATTAGAGAAATTAGGATTAATTACTTTACTAGAAAGAATAGAGATGATCTAATTGAAACCTTCAAATTAATTAATGAAATTTCTAATTATGTTGGAGATTTTTTTAATATTTATCCTCCAACTGAAAATTTAATGTCAAGGCAGATTTTAAAACAAATCAATTGTTTTTTGTTTTGTATTTTTTGCTAATAGAGTAATATATTTTTGTAACTAATTGCTTAATTAGGTCAAAAACAGCAATAATATGAAAAAATTTAAGATAGAATTGGATGATTTCAGAAATAATGGTAAGAAAAAGTATTTATGACGGCATTTTTGGGAACTATCAGACAAATCATTGATCTTTGCATAGAATATATACATTTAATTCAATATCTATATACAGAATTTGATATGTATATAGATATTGAATTAAATGTATATGTTCTATGCAAAAATCAATTTTTTTCAAGGTTGATGTGAGAAGGAGAAGTGCCTTAGGAAGCATAATAAGTAAATAATAATGATGATAATAATGGCCATAATACAGTTTATTTATTTTTTGTTTTTCTTTTGCAGGTGATGCTAAGGAAATGGATCAGCGGTGCAAATATGTTGGTCTCTGTGGTTTATATGTGCTTTATTGCCAAATATTTCGTGTCATTGACAAGAAATTATTCAAGTCAATTTGGGATGTCTATAAGAAGGCACCAGCTGTCCACTTGATAGGTAATGTGGTGTGGATTCCCAGTGATTTTCTTTTGTCCAACATTCCAGACACTGCCCAGGCCATTGACAAGAAGGCATTGCTGGCTGTCAGAACTCACTGTACATCATGGTTACAACAGAGAAACCAGACTCTCATCAGGTAAATTACTTTGTCGTGTTTTTTTAATCAATCCCCTCTCACTAATTCTGTTTTTGGGGATATTTATTTTGTTGATGCTTAGGAGGATATTTAGTCAAGTCCCCACTCACCAAGGTCCAATATTAGCATTAGTATATCCAATGATACACTATCACTGAATAAACAGAAAGAAAGACAAGATATACCCATTTACACATATAGAAACATTTAGTGCATTCATAATACAAGAAATATCAACAAGAATACACCAATGTGTCTCAACATGTAAAAATGTGCACATATTGTTCCATGACTTGTAATAAATGAAAAGAGTACAAAACCAGTAAAAGTCTTACTTAAGTTCAGGGGTTTAGCCATGTGAACATTTCAATGATGAAATAAGACATAGTCATTTGCTGAGGGTGGAGACAGTCTCTCTGTTGTTCAACAAACAGAGATAAAATAAGGCATGTTGTAATCATTCTAGGAATGTGGATGAAAGAGATCAAGTAAAGATACTGGGATTCTCACATGACCCCAAGATGTTCAAAAGATATACTCCCTCCCAAATCCAAGAGAGACAATTTTTTTTTGTTTCCTTACAGGGATTTATATAGTTATTTTAAATGAGGTTCTTTAAGAGACTGTTGTTATCTTTTTAAGCTGATTTCTTTCGAATTGTCTTTTTGGGGCAGGAATGAGTAAGATTAGTTTAAATCAGAGCCCTAGGGTCTGGGCTCATTGGCCTAGTGAGTAGAATGTTCACCAATGGCCCGGGAGACCAGGGTTCACTCCCTGGTTGAGTCATACCAAAGACTTAAAAAATGGTACTTGGTACTTCCTTGCTTAACACTCAACATTATAAGGTAAGGATCAAGGCAAAGTGGAGCAATCCAGGGAAAGGAGTAGCACCCTCCCCTACACCTCTGTGTAGTAGCTGTCAAAAAAGGAGCCTTCAAGTCACCCTTGACTACGGTCGCCAACTTTGCTTACTTATATTAACTTATATATTCTTTAAGTTAGATATCATTTACTTTTTTCTTGAATTTTTTAAAACACAATAATTTGCATACAAAAATAAAATTTTAACAATCTTATTTCATGATTTTAATATTTCATTTTAATGCAATATAATGCCATAACTTTTTTAATATAATACTTACTGACAACTACTATGTTAGTATGGCTAATTGTTGGATGGAGCTGTAGAAACACAAAAAGCACAGCTTGCCTCAAACCTTAGAACCTCTGTTCTCCCTGTTCAGTCTCTAAGGCTGCAGAAATTGGAGGAACTGGACAAGAGGTAACATGCTTCCTCATTCTAGTAGGAAATGGCTCTTTCTATATCTTAAATCATTCCTCATTCTGAGTTCATACCACACTTGTCTCCTCATACCCCAGCCACCAAAGGAGTGCAAATTTAGAAATCCTATCATCTTTTATTGGGGTTTACACAACAACCCACCTTCACTTTTTCCCAGCCTGTTCCTGTCTACACTTAGATGACAGATCAAGTCTGGTGACTTCAGCAAGTCTCAGTTAACTGTTGTTTTCAGTCAGGGCTGGGGTGAGTGCTAGATCAAGTATGTCTTATTACACCTCCTACAAGATATTGAACTTTGTTCACTCTTCTTTCTTCTGGCTGATGGTTTTTTGGGGGGTTTTTTTCAAACTTATCTATTTGCACCCTTGCACCACTTATAATGTTACACCAGTCACATGATGGCGTTAAATAAAAATTATAATTTTAGTATTTATAAATTGAAAAAATAAAATTGAACTATGTCTCTTGGTTCTCTGATGACAAGAAATATGATAGTTTTTAAACCCAAATTTTTGCTATTAACATAGATGTAAAATTTCATAAGGAATCAGCACTCTTGGTAGTAATGTTTAAGTCTTTGTTTTGGTTTTAAAAAAGTTTTCTTTCATTATTTTTCTGATTTCAAATTTTTTTTTTTTTTGAAAAGTTTATTCTTTCCTTTTTTAATCTAAATCAGGGCTTCTCAGACATTTTACTTGATTCGGCCCTTGTAACTAAATTTCATTTTCATTGATCCCCAAATGAATTAATTGAATATTGAATTACAAAACATGACTAATTTACCAGTGTTTGATTTAATTTATATTATAAAAGAATCAGTAACCTATAAATGCAAATGCACATTTAATTCTTGAATTATTTATAAATGGGGAGGATTGATTGCAGGTTTGTGATGCTGAAAAGGTTGAATAATTTTAGAGCCAGATCATTCATTTAAATAACCCATATCTTTTGAATGGGTCATTTGTGAATAACACATCTCTAGTGGTCATCACACTCAATCAGGCATTCTGCTAGGTGTACAATATCTGACAACTACTCTCAGTAATCCAACGATTTTTATTCACCTGTTATAAAGAGATCAATAAATGCAAATTTGTAAATTCACTTCCTGTGGACCCCCATGCTTTTATTCACTCCCAGGGGTCTATGTGAACCACTTTGAGAAGCTCTGGTTTATAAAATAAAGAAGAGTTTTTAATTGATTTTTAAAAAATTGACTGCCTTTTATGGCATCAAAAAACAAAGAATATCATAAAAACTATTCAAATTTTTTTTATTTTAGAATTTCCTAACTTGTTTGTTAATAATTTTTTTTTGTTTTAATCAAAAATTCTGTAATAATTATGCATACAATTGTTTAGAATTATTTTCTTTTGAATTATTTTCAGAAGTGCTTAAAATTTTTCAAAATTTGTATTTTCCAATTTTGTTTTTGTTTATAATTGTGCATGAGAAATGTTTATACAATTTTGGTATTGCACTTTAGCTGTCCATCCATTTGAATCCTTGATATTCGGAATTTCATTTGGACAGTTAAACTCCTTCATGTTCTTGTAACATGAATCGTCTAGCAGATTCTCTTACCAAAATTAAGAGCAAATAGGAGTTTGATTATCCAAAGAAAATTTCAAATTGTTCTTTTTTTTTTAAGATTCTTGGATTAAATGTTTTTTTGGGTTTTTTTAATAAATAAGTAATTTTTTTATTAGTTTTCTTCATCTAACTTGTTGCTTTTTATCATATTTTCTTTTTTTCCTCCTTCATTTGTTAAATTATGAGAATTCAGATTGAAGTAATATTTTTAATCATAAATCAACTTCTCATCTACAGGCTTATTTTTCATGGATAATATCTTAGGTTGACAACTTTAGTTGTCCTATTGTATCTAAGATTTCTTCATGAAAGATAAGCTCTAAAAATATGGGATGTGAGTTTAAATCTTTTTCAAAATTACTTCTTTAATCTGAATTCTCAGATTAATTCATGAGGAATGGATTGATCAAAAAATGTTTAGTTTTAGAATTTTTTTAACTCTGATATATTGATAATAGTGACTTAAAAAAGTTTTAGTTTTGCAATATAATGGAGGCGCTTGTGGTATAATAGTTTATTGTCGTAGGAAGTGGACTCAACTACCTAAGTTCAAATTCTGAACAAGGCTGTTTGCATTTCACATTGTGCTAATACCCTTGGGAGAGGTATGAATCCAAACATTCTCCCTCCAGCTATGGATGAATAGTAGGGCAGACTAGGCTCTTTAACCTTGGTATGGCAACCAGTCTAGGAGAAGGAAAACTCTAAATTTAAACCAGCTGTAAACCTAGTGAGGGATGGACTCTGCCTGGCTATTCCTACCCAAGACACACTACAACAACTAGGTTACAGAACCTGTGAAAAAGATATTGATAATGACTAAAAAAGTTTTAGTTTTGCAATTTTTAATCTTCGTATATTGATAATTGCGTTACTTAACTGCAAGAAATTACAAAAATAGAATTAGTTAAGATATAAATTTGAAAACGGTAGTCTAGTTTTTGAATATATCAGTCATAGTTTATACTAATTTTAATCCTTACATCGATATTCTTGTAAAGTAGACAATACTCAAAAACATATAAACAAGCAAGCATGTAGCATGGCTGAAGAGTATAGGCTCAATTACTAATTTGTTGATAGTTGATGTGTGTATTTTCTAATATTACAAGATAAAAATATTCTTTTGAATTCTTTCAGTTTTCTATTAAAAGAAAAAAAAAGCACCTGAAGATGCATGTTTAACCTTTAACTATCTGATCTTTATAAAATACTTTCTTCTCTTACCATTCAAATTGTTAAGCACCTATTTATATTTTTTGAAATGTAACTATTGTTTGTTTAATTTTTTTTTTTTTTTAAGAAATATTACAACTTACACAATTTAGCTCATATGTATTTGCCCAATCCCTCCACCATGAGTAGAATATGGTACAAGGTTAATTTTTAAGAAGAATACAACTGGTTAAAATTCAGAGTTTTCCTCCTCCTAGACCGGCTGCCATACCAAGGTTAAAGAGCCAGTCTGACCTACTATTTGTCCATAGCTGGAGGGAGAATAATTGGATTCATATCTTTCCCAAGAATATCATTGCCATGTGAAATGCAACCAGGATTTGAACTCGGATAGTTGAGTCCATTTCCTACAATGATAACAATTATGCTACAAGTGCCTCCTTACTAATTTAGCTTGTAATATATTTAAAACTGGATTATATCAATGAAATGAAGTAGAAGCTGCTGAATGGAAACTATGCAGCAGGTGTAATAGTTATTGTTGGAAGAAAATGGAATTGGCATGCAGAGTTCAAAACCTGGTTAAGGCTGTTTGCTTTTAATTTTATATGAATGCTCTTGGGAAAGGCAGGAATCCATCTCTTCTCTTACTAGCTATGAGTAAATAACAATATGGACTAGGCTTTCTGGACAACAAATCTTGGAGGAAGAACACTCCTAATTTAACCTCCCTACCCTCATCAACATCATGAGCCAGTGTGACAAATGAGGGGCTATTACATCCCAAGTCTTGCAGTGAACTAAGAAAAAGGCTGCTGGGACATATATGCATTCTGTGTCTACAGTTTATATTCCTATATACTCTTTTCTTGATATTAAGGGTTCTTCCCCCATTAATAACATAAAACTTTTACAAAATAGCTATATATATAACAATATGTATATATATATATATATATATATATATATATATAACCCAGAAAAATATCAAATTTGCATTTATCTTTGTGTGTGTATGTATGTATATATATATATATGTGTGTGTGTGTGTGTGTGTGTGTGTGTGTGTGTGTGTGTGTGTGTGTATATATATATATATGGGAAACTGGAAATAAATTCAACAATATGAAAACACTCAGAGTCTTCAGAGGATGATTTTATTTATAGTTTAAATATTTGCCAACATTAAATGTTTCAGTTTTAACTTATGAAAGCATTAAACTTTTATTAGAGCATATGAATTGTTTAATGAAACAAAAAAGGAAAAGGTTTAAAACATTCTACTTCTTTTGGTGGTATTCTGTTTCAAATCTATATGATGCAGTTAGTGTTCAAAATTTATTTAAAAAATGTATTTTCATAAAAAGAAAACTAAAAATTTATATCACATCAGTTTATATTCATATTTTGTTCATATCTATTTCAAACATTCCATAAAATATTTATGTAAGTATATCAATGTAAGTCTGATACTTTCTACTGGATGCAGAAGCATAATTAGGAATATTCTAGTATAATGATAAATGACTCTATTATAAAACAAGATTAATTTTGATTTTAAAAAAATAAACAAAAGAAGATAGACACAAAACTGTTAATTTATTCAATATGGCCACCTTTTTTTTTTTTAATTATTGTATCCACACGCTTTTGAAATGATTTGTATGCTTTCAAAATAAATTCTTCAAACATTTTATTCTATTCCTCCTCAATAGCAATCTTAAGCAAACCAATATTTGGATGGAAAGTTGCATTTGTTCTGTTTTCTAAAACACCCCATATAGCGTAATCAAGGAGATTAAGGTCTGGCTTGCAGAAGCAATAAAGAAACTCCAATTATTTCAGAAATTTTCTTTGGCTTGGTTTCGGCTTTAAGTAAATCATAGATTCTTTGTCGATTCTTTTCTTGCTCACTCATATTGGGCTGAATTTTGATTAAAAAAAGTGCTTGAATAATAGAGCTAATTAGGAAAATTTAGATTTATCATGTTTTTTTTTCAAAAATTGGACTAATCAGATTAAAAAAAAACATTTTTAATTATTCCATATTTTGCTTCTGCACCCTACAAATAAAATAATCCTCTGAAAACTTTGTGTTTTTTCATATTTGAGTCCCAAAATTATTTACAAAGGTGTTAAACATGAGTTTGCCACTACAAGTCTGAGTTGAACAGATAGTCTATGGAATGTAAACACACTGACTCTTTGATAAATAAAAAGTTTTGGATACAGTGGTCAGTAAAGTTCATGCTGATAGTGTTCTGGGACATAAAAAGACCCATCACTATTGATTTCCTTGAAAAAGGTGAAACTGTAAACAGTACTTCCTGTTGCTAACTTTTGGCAAAATTTAATTCATTTATTGAATGACCTTATATATATATGTGTGTGTGTGTAGCACCATGTTTATCTATCCAGGCACATTCCAAAGCTATCCAAAATTAAATTGTGTATGGCTGTAGCGAATTTAGTGAAGTTGTAAGATATCAGATACATGCTCAATGAGATATAAATCTGGTGAATGTAGAGATCAATGAAGTAACTGGAAATGTGGAGCAGAGTGTTCCTAAAATCAGTTTAATTCATACCATTTCCCCCCCCCACACACACACACATATTGAAGAATTGTGTTATTCGTGACCAACAGGAAATGTGGTAAGTATAAAAGAATTCAAATAGTCTACAAGAGGATCTGTGTATGTTACAGCTATCAAGATTGGCTCTAGTTTCACTAGGAGTCCTTTTCTTATTGTAGAAAAGAAGCTAAAATATTATAAAAGGTAATCTAGAATTGATAATGATAATATTTCATCTAAGAAATTTGGATAATTTAAGATTATTATATCTATTACTACTAAGTGTAAACAAACAATATAGTATGGATAAAAAAAATGTAGCCATATGACTAAATTTAAAAGTTGTCTGCTCATTGACTTCCATAACTTAATCGTTATGATAATGACTATATTAGACAGGCTCTCAAGGTTATGGAATGCAAGTTTGAATCTCAGTAGAGGCTAATTCTTTATTTTCTGATTCCTGATGCTGTTATGTAATGTAACATAACCTGAGCTTTACAACATAAAGCAACAAAAAATGGATGAAAAAAGCTTGTAAAAAATGAATACTAGTTATTTGCAACTCTTATGGTTTCAGTGTGAAACAGTTTAGTTATAATCCTATAGTTTCAATGTAGCTATAACTTTAAAATGGTCTTCTGTAAAACTTTAATTAAATGTAAATGTTTATTTTATTTTTATTCCTATAATTTCTTATAGATTATTTTCCACAAGTCTATATACATTATTTCCCACAATTCCATATAACTTATTTCTGACCATTCCATAAAGATTACGTTCCACAATTCCATATTGGATATTTCCCTCAATTCCATATGGATTATTTCCCTCAATTCCTTATTCTAATTTCAAATCTGATTTTTCCTCCCCATGTTTCCTTAGGAAGAGGTCAGTACATTATATTTTTTGCCTTTATTTTTTTTACACTTTCTTCCCATTTCTATTTAATCTTTATTTTATTCAGTATTATTCTTTAGTTTTTTTTTTTTGTTTTTTTTTTCACTTCTTTCTACTTTTAAGAATGCAATGGATTCCCTAACATTTAAATATCTTTTTTATTATGGAATGTTCACAGCATTTTGAATTGGAGAAATAATCTCTAGTTTTGCACATCTCTATTATTGCCAAAATATATTTTGCTGCTATATCATTTTTATAGCTTTACTCAAGTGATGTTGATAAAATTATATCTAATTATTCAGCAACAACTTGATTTGATTTTATTGACATGAAGAAATCAAAGTATCTTTGACTAGAAGACATTTATCTTGGTATGCTAGTGGAACGACACTCACCGAAGAGAGTAAATTCATCTTAAAAATTAAACTCACTCAATGAGGGATCAAAATGAAAAAGTAATTGTTTTTGTCCCCATTATGAAATATTTTGGCAGATATTTAGAGATAACACTGCACATCTGCACAGAAAGTTTTGTTATCTCACTGAGTGGATTATAGGATATTGGGTTTTTGTAGTCCTAAAATCTATTAAGTTGTTGGAGTGCCAGGCTGAATAATCCCTTTGTCATTTCTTGACTATGAGAGGATTATTTGGCAGTACCCATTTTTTCCCTAGGTAACATATGACTAATTGCAAAGAATGATCTCTGACCTAACCTATTAGAATAATAGGAGAGTGACAAAAATAAATCAAAAGGGTGAGAAACATTCTCTCAGCATGGATTCTGTGTTCATTTTTGTAGTGAGAAGTTGTGTAAAAGTTCATTAAAAAATTCCCTAACTGAAACTAGTTTTCTATATTATAATTTTCTTCTTACAATATCATGGCGGGGGTGTCTTCGTGGTGTAATGGTTAAAGCAATGGACTGCGGAATCGTTGTAAGTGAGTTTGTATTCCAGTTGCGCTATTATGTTCACTTTCGGGCAAATACTTTTGGGAAAGGTATGAACCCCCATATCCTCCCAGCTATGGGTTGGTAGTAGCACTACTGTTCTTCTTGGAGAATGGCTTTGGCATTAAATAACCTACAAAGGTTGATATGCCATTAAACAAAGAAACCAAACCAAAATTATCATGATATAAATCTGGTCATAATTTTTTCCCATCTAATAATAAACCATAAGAAGCAAAGATTAAGTCATTTCAAATTCTGGAGCTGTTCATGTAACAATAGCAGCTGTTGTCATTTATTAAACTGAGCTTAGTTTAAAACCAGAATTGTGTGGTACCCTGTTAGAATCAAACTCAATATTCAGTTATGGTTAATCTTTGAGACTAGCTTGCTAACTATTCGACTACATAGAAGTGCTCATTTTTTTATAGAAACAGTTTGTCTGAAAAGCTGCATTGATACGTGTGTTCATTTTCATGACTTTCTTGTGTTCTTGTGCATTTGCAGGAATTTATTAGGTTTATGTTTAGTTTGGGTTTATGGCATATCAACCATTGTTGGTTATTTAATGCCAAAACCTGTTTTTGCATATATATTAGATATATTATTTGTAAATATACACAGTTAAATGATTTAACAGTTTTATTTCTAACAATTCAATTTACCATACGTCAACTAAGCTAAATTGTTCCAAGTATTACTATGTATCACCAATAGTTCAATTAAACATCAATTAACACACAGTTAAATGATCAAACAGTTCTTTTTTAAAGAATTCAATTCAGCATAAGTCATTTGTTTGCACTCAATTTAAAAGTCAAACAGTTTTATTTGACCCATAAATAGGACTCTTTCAGGTGCTACCACTTCGGTCCAGAGTGGACCTGAGATCAATGGCAATGAAGGGATACTTTGCATTCCTCAAAGCTCCAATATTGCTGGAGCCTCACCAAACAGATTTAGTGTCATATCCAGGACTTTTGATGGAGGAGTATTACGCCTCTGCAGAGATGCTGTCAGTATATTCTATGGCCCCAGCTGACTGGGCCATGGAATTTATTAATGTTGATTCCAAACAATTACAACTGTATAATAAGGTTGTTGTTTTTTTTAAACCTCTGTGACAAGGTGGATGTGATGATAAAAATGACCAAAAAAAAAGATTGGAGTAAATTTTGAGATAAAAATTGTGCCCAGTATATACAACAGGAGAGATTTTATTTAAAAAGTAGGTTTGATTAAGCTCACTCAGTACGTACTCTGTTACAGTCACTACCGTATACCACTGAAAAAAATGAATTATTTGATAATGTATGAACAGTGGAAACTAAACTTCCAGATCTGTTATATTTTATACATATAATTTTTTTTGTTTTATATTCTTATTCCTGCTGCTTCAGATTTATTAAGGTGCCAATATCACATTTGTACTGGACTGCAATAACAAAATAAACAAATTTGAACTCCAATTGCACTGTTAAACAATGAAAATGAAACTGTCCCATAAGGAAATGAGGACTTTTGTGTATAATAGTTATTTCTGCTAATTTCAAAGGTTTGATTTCTTTGTTTTAATGGCATATCAACCATTTTGGGTTATTTAATCCCAAAGCCATCCTTGTAAAAAGATAGTAGTGGTACTATTTAACCCATAGCTTGAAGAAGTTTAATGGGCTTCATACCTTTTCCAAGGGTAGTCATCTAAAAGTGAACTTAATAGCGCAACTAGAGTTTGAACTTGCTTACTACAATGTCACAGTCCACTACATTAGCCACTACGCTACAGGATCTTCCCACTAATCTTAAATTGTATATACACTATTTTTGGAAGAATCCTCATCCTAATAGTTAAATTAAAAATGTTTTAAAATATCCCCTGGAATAATTCTATTGGATATTGATTTAAGAACTTAAACTATCTCTATAGAAAGGATAAATCTGTATGGTGTTTGTCTTTGAGCTGTTGGTTTGATTCCTAGCTGGGGTTGAATTTAAAAAAAAAAATTTTAATCTATGTATTTATGGTATATGATTAAATCAAGAATAAAACTCATGTTGTTGCTGTTTAATTTTATCTATGAATATCCACTCCACTTGTTTTTCTTTTTTCTTTTTTCATGAGAATCTGTTTTTTTTTTCATTTGCATGTTTCATGTGATCAGTTATTCTAAAAAAGAAACTTTCATATTTCTCATAATAATTTGTATTTATTGATTTTTTTTGCATGCTTTTATTGTGTGTTGGCATTTTTCCTATCTTTGTATCAGGTTGAAATATAATGGTAGATTTTATACAAGCAAATGTGTAATAAATTTGGCCATTATTTTCAAAACAACAAAATATTTACACAATGTTTCCCTGCTGGTTTTAATTTCAATTATTTCCTTTCTCTGGTGAGCATTCTTAAAGATTACACTAAAAAGTTTGTCCTTTTTTTTTTTTCAATAATCTCCTCATTTTATTTTAATCAATATTAAAAATAATAAATCTTTTGAATGGCAAATGTTTCTGCAGCATAAAATGTTTTATTTATGCAACTCAAAGTCAATTTTTAAGCTGTGTACTGCTAGTTTGAATTCAGTAATCTGCCTGATGATATATAATGAGTTTACCAACAAAAGGCCCAGAGGATTATCACCAAAGTAATGGAGTGACCTAATAAGAGAGGATAAAAAAAACTTCCTCTCCTAATAGCAGAAAGTCTGGCAAAAGACAGGGCAAAATGGAGATCTTGTGTGGATAAATATGTTGCAGAAACCTTTACAGGTTTATGCAGATGGTAATAGTATCAAGTAAATGTGTAATCAAAAAAAAGTTAAGTCGGGAGTCCCCATGGCATAATGTTTAAGGTGCTGGACTGCAGCTTCAAAGTAAGCAAGTTCGAACTCCAGTCACACTATTATATTCACTTTTGGACTCATACTCTTGAGAAAGGATATAAACTCCTTTATTTCTCCCGCTATGAGTTAAATAGTATCACTGCTGTTCTTCTATAAGGATTGCTTTGGCATTAAATAATCCACTAAGATTGATATGCCATTTAACAAAGAAACCCAACTAAAAAAGTTAATTGCTACTTATGAGAGTTCTATGCTCCCCAAGGAGCCAGTAGGGTCACACCACCTCCACATAAGTAATATAACTTTAGCAACAAGGAAAACTGAATAAAACATTTTATTTGTATATATAAATGCTAGGGAAGGCCTAAAGATTGTGTTCAAATTGAGGAGAGCCTAATTATTTATATTCAAAATTCTGGTTTTTTATTTATTCATCCCTAAGTTTGAATACTAACAACAAGTGTCTGAGAGATACATGAAACTGTCATAGCCGCCAAGGAAGCCCATTGCATGCTACACAAGTAGATAGTTATAAACAGACTGAGATAATGTCGTTTTCATTCACTGTTATTGATATCAATCCAACTGGGAAACATGTATTTATATTACTATTCAATTTGCATGTTCTGTTTGTGCATGTTATTGTTTTTGCTTGTGGAAGTTATATCTTTTGGATGCATCTAAGAAATAATTTTTATAAACCTTCCATATTTCAAAGTGTCAATCATTGTAGGATACATACCAAATTATAAGCAACAAAGCATTAATTCAGTGATATTAGATTTGAATCAATTGACTAGATAACAAATCAATACACTGAACAAGAAATTGAATTCCCTTAAAATTCACATGGAAAGCCTATTTATAAAACCACAATAATGAATCATTAATTCAATGATGTTAATTTGAATGATGTGATGAGATAATCATATCAAATTTATTGGAAAGTCAAGACAATGTTCAAGTGGTAATTTACTAAGCTTTTTGCTTAGATGTGGCACAAGGCCATATGAAAGGGGCACCCAATGAGACTCGAACTCACTCGTGTAGGTTTGCTAGTCGAGCTTGGTAACCATTACACCACCAGAGGCGCCTGTTCAAGTGACTCATTTTTTGAACAGATAACCTTGGAATCTTTTATATTGTAGAAAACTCCTCACTCTGGATTTCTTCAATTTATATACAGGGTGTGGTAGAAATACACCTCACATTTTAAACTGTCACTTTTATGGTGCAAGTGAACTTAGGCAAGTGGTAATTGTAGCTCAGTCTAGTTAGTGTCTTACCATTTTTTAAATACAATCAGTTAAATTCATGACTTAGATTGGTGCAAACCTTGTATTTACTGTTGAAATATGTTTTAAGACTGGTGAATCTGTAATTGCTACACAAAGCTTTTTATGCTCATTTCATATTATGTCAGAATAATGCTGTCCTAGATAGAAAATTCATAATGCTTAGATAATTCTATCTGGAACAGCATCATTCTGAAATAACATGAAAAGCTCTTTGTGTAGCAATTATAGATTCACCAGTCTTAAAAACATTTCAACAACAAATGCATAGTGTTCATTGATCCAAACCATGATTGTATATTTTAAAAAATAGCAAGACATCATGTAGATGGTGCTATCATTGCTATTTGCCTAAGTTCATCTACACCACACAACAGTCTGAAATGTGGTAGGTATTTCTGCTGCACCCAGTGTGTGTGTGTGTGTGTGTGTGTGTGTGTGTATATATATATATATATATATATATATATAGTGACATTGCATATTATATATATTAATATATATATATATATATATATATATATATATATATATAGCCACACTGATGAGTTCTGATAAAACGAAACAGATCTGTCTGTGGATGACTATATATATATATATATATATATATATAGTGACATTGCATATTATATACATTAATAGATTTTTCACTAAATGATGTGCACCCATATATAAAATATCCCCATGTTTTGACATGGAATATTTTGCTGAAAAACAGTTTGTTATAGGATTTAACCCTCTTTTGGTAACAGCTTGTAGAGTACACCTAACTTTTACTGTTGTTGTAAAAGCACAGATTTCCCTGACTCTCTCTCTCTTCATCCATCCCTATCATCCATTGTTCTTTGCATGTCCTTCAAACTACATCCAATGTATGCACAGAGCTGATGTAAGTTAGTTCTTGCTAGTCAGCAGTGCCTTGCATATCTTGTTCATCTTACTTGGATGGTTTGTCAGATGGGAGGTAAGTGGCTGATTGTTTAGCTACTGTTTTGTGGAATGAAGCTTACAAGATTTGTTCAAAACAGCATGTAATATTCTTGTATAGTTCCCATCTTGCTTTTTCTTCAAGTGTTTTGTTAGCATCTATGTGGTGCATCCATACAGTAGTATTGACACATCTGTAGCTTAGAAGAAATCCTGTTTTATTTTACTGGAGAAATCAGATTTCTGTATGACCGATAACTTGTCAATAACAGTCCATGCCTTCACTAGACATATGATATCACTTTCAGTAGATGAGATGTTACTGCCAAAGTATGTGAACTTGTTTACTAATTTTAGAGGCCTGCCACTTGAAGTGTAGATGGTTTATTCTCATTTAAGACACATTTGCATTCACATAGAGACCAATGCTTCCTATGCTCTAGGCTATGCAGTAGCAATTTGGCTTGGACGTGGGTATTTGTTTAGTCTATATCTGTTATAGTTTCCGCAGGATAGCGTCAGCTGCTTGCCTTTTTTAGTGTAAAGCTATTTCTTTTTATAAGATCTATCAACATTCAAGGTACATAGTCTATGCAGATGATAAATAAATATGGTACTAATGTATTCCCTTAAAAAACTCCAGCAATAATGTCAAAGAAGTTGGTATCGCCATCAGGTGAACGAACCATTTGCTTTTGTTTTTGTAAAGCAATAGAAGTATTTAAGCAAGAATTAATCAAATGAATAGGGGTGTATAAGTATAATTTCCATTGATAGACATATGAATTTGATGCGCAAGCTGATTTTAAGGGCAAAACTTTGGAGAAAATCCATGTCATACATAATTGGACAGAAGTAATAGGGAAGTTTTCTTCTGATTTTGTTGTTATTGACTAAGTAATATCCACATCAATAACAAAATAAGAAGAAAACTTTCCTGTTACTTTTGCCCCACACTGCCTATAAGGAAAAATGGTCATTTTACTTGTCTCCTATTTAACCCCTTTCCTATCAGTTGCACAAGTGTCAAATGCACCTCTACAGCTGGGTGTGCAGGCTGAAAACCATACTCTGCATCCTTTGCATGTCAGAACAATATAAAGAAAATATTTCAAATTATGAATACTACAATGGCAGTCTAATTGAAGACAAGTGCCGCAACCACCTTGCTATAGATTTTTTTTTGCCTGTGCATGAAAGCAAGTATACATTGGTCAGAGTTTAAGAAGGTCTATTGCAAATAGATTTAATTCATCTTGTCAATGCTTCAATTGTATTGCTTCAAATTAACTCAAGAAGGTAACACATTATTGTGATAATAAGAAATTCCTTCAGATGTTACTTCCATTTTTTTTTGCAAATATTTGCATTCTCTTCTGCTTGCTGTCATTTTGATGATTTTTTTTTTTCCTTTTCTCTACATCAACACCCAAACTTATGTTCAGTGTTCATATTTGAAAAGATATAATCATTACCTGTCTTTCTTCTAAATATTCTTACTAAAAATTACAAAGATGAAGATATTGATAACAAAAAGACCGACAACTTGGTTGGAAATTTGTCTATACTTTACCTATTCTTAAATACCATTTCTGTCCTATAATGGTTATTACATTTAGTGAATGAAATTTATATGCAAATGGGACAGAGATAGTTTGATTTATTCTCTTTTTTGTCTCATAATAGCTATTACATTTGCATATAAATTTCATACCCTAAATGTAACAATTATTAAGGGACAGGGGTTGAATTTTCTTTATAATTTTCAATACTTGAACAGTATTACCCATAAATAAATACACCCCTAACAGTTGTTTTTATAAAAAGTTAATTTTCTTCTAATACCAGGATTTTATTGTTTTTAGTGGAACATTATACAAAGTGGATATTATTAGGTATTATCCATTACCAAACTCTTCAGCATTGAAACTGTAATAAAAAAAATAGCAACACTACACCTGTTACCAAAAATAAAATTGCATGAATATACAGGGTGAATTAAAAAAAAAAAGTGTTAGCAACTTTATAGGAGTTATTATCATCAAGGTATGTTAACAGCACAGATTCTTTTCACTCTCTCTTGCTATCCATCCCTATCAGCCATCTTTCTTGGTAAGTCTTCTAAACAGCATCCAGTGCCATTTAATGGGGAGATAGTGCTATGATATGATAATTTCATAAGTCTCCACATGTTCAACACATTTTTGGAGTCTCCCATAAGTGATTAAAAAAAAATATTGATATTTCTGTGGGAGTATCTTTATTAGAAAAGCAGAACTGATATTATGGAAACCACCTGGGGAAGATTTCAATAATGTTGACACAGATGGTGAACAGGTGAAAACTTTAAAATCATTATATCATAAAGGAACTACTACTGAAATGTCATCATTTTTTAAACACCCTGTATATCAGGGTTATATTTATTTTTGAACTGCTACAAATCTATAATTTTGGTTAGTTTCTCAATGCTGTAGAGTTTGGTAATTAATAATACCTAATATATTTTTTTATTCTATTATCTTCCTTCCAGAAATAATAAAATTCTGGTATATTTAGTTTTTAAAAGTAAAGTTGGCAACCTTAGTCAAGGGCGACCCGAAGGCTTTCTTTTTAGTTGCTACCACACCGGTTTTAACCAGCTCATCTGCCTAGTTGGTAGAGTGTTCACCAATGGTCCAGGAGACATGAGTTCAATCCCAGGTTGCGTCGTACCAAAGACTTTAAAAATGGTACTTGATACCTCCTTGCTTAACACTCAGCAATATAAGGTACATTTCAAGAGTAAAGTGGAGCAATCCAGGAAAAGGAATAGCACCCTACCCTACATCTTGGTGAAGTAGCTATTGAAAAGGGAGCCTTCTGGTCACCCTCGACTACTTTACTTTTACTATATTTAATTTTGAAGAAAATCAAGTCTTTATTTTTAAAAAAATACTTAGGGTATACTTATTTTTGGGTGATACTGTATTTTGATTTTTTTAAAAATTGCTCTATTGTTTTTAATGTATGTGAATCCAGTTAATGGCATCACTTGTCATATGTAAATTGAATATATCATTATGAATATCATATAATACTGATTTGATGGCATATATGACCCCACCCTATCTTACATTGAATATTACAATATTTTGCTAGGTACAAGGACTGGTAGTCTTTATCAACAGGTTAAATACTAGACTGCTACATATCTCAACGTTGTATACCAGACCTGGAGGGACTTTTTTTTTTGTTTAGGAGAAAAAATAAAGCAGGGTCTTATTTGCCATCGAAAGCAGTAGTTGTTTTCTATTCCTGTTTTTAACTTAATTTGTTTTTCAGATGTTTTTACAAATATGTTATCATTCTTTTTTTCCCTTTTTATTCCAACAAAGGACCTGATTCTTATACATGTAATAATATACAATGGGTCATTTTGAGACTCATCTACAGGGTAAGTTCAAAAACACATTGTTGTGGGATGAGCATAAAAACATATTACTGTGGGATGAGCACCATCTTGGATTTCACTGCCCTCTAGTAGTAGAAGAGGTGCACAGATTTTGCTATTGAGGAAAGAAATGTTTTGATGGTTGTATATTATTACATGTATAAGGTTTTTAAGCATATCAACCCTTGTCGTCTATTTAATGCCAAATCCTGTTTATACATATATATCAAATATATATGATTTGTAAATGTATATTTTGTAAGTAATATTTTAAACAAGTCAGAGCTCATTTGTTTGCACACTGTTAAATGGTTTTAAGTATTCCTATCTAACACAATTCTATTTAGTATTAATCATTTATTTGCACACAGTTAAACTGCTTCAAGTATTCCTATCTAATACTCAATTTAAGGGTTTCAAATATTACTATGTAATACTAACAATTCAATTTAACATCAGTTATTTGTTTGCACACAGTTAAATGGTTTCAATTGTTGCTATTTAACACTAAGAGTTCAATTTAACATCAGTCATTTGTTTGCACAGAGTCAAATAGTTAAATAGTTTTATTTGACCCATAGATGGGAGCCTAACAGGTACTTCCACTCTGGGTCAGAACAGACCTGGGAATAATGGCAATGAAAGGGTACTCCACACTCTCCAAAGTTCCAGGACTAAAGCCTCACCATCAGATGCAGTTGAGAGTCGTACCCAGAACATTAGTTCTATTTGACCCATAGATGGGACTCTAACAGGTACTACCACTCTTGGTTACAGTAGACCTGGGCGTAATGACAATGAAGGGTTATTCCATATTCCCCAAAGCTCCAAGACTAAAAACTCTATCAGATGGTTTAGTCGTATCTAGGACACTCATTGGGAGCAGGTCTTACCCATCTGCAGAGATACAGTTGTTCAACTGCTCCAGCCACCGAGACAAAAATGTTTTGAGTTAATACACGTGGTGTCACCATATTTATAAACATATTCCAATAATTTTTATGTTACGATTACTTCAAATTAAAGAGTGTTTTTTCACCCATCTTATATATTGATAATCAGGAAGAGTTTATCTTTCTGTCCTATAGACAACCAAGCAATTTAATGTAGAGCTATCAGATGTAGTACGCATAATTGTTGGACCTACAATAAGGTTTTTAAATTTTTTTTTTTTGTTCTTCATTGGTAAAGGTAAGGAATTTTATTAAGAGGTTGTCTTTAACGATAAACAATGATTAACTGAAAGACATGCCGCTGAAAATTTCCAAATTTCAATTGAGAAAAAATTATTCTTTTTAATAAAAATGATTATTCACATTTCGTCATCAAGTTGTGCTGATAGCATGGATTCCCTTGACTCTTAACATCCATCCTTATCAGCCTGCATTCTTGGCAGGTCCTCTAAACGGCATCCAGTGTCCACACAGAGCTGATAAATATAAGTTTTTGCTGGTTTACTAACACTGGTCTATCCATGTGTACAGTCTGTTAGAGAACTTTGCATATAAGTTAATCACTACTTCATCAATGCCCCACATGTTTTGTGAGATGGGAGGTAAGTAAAAAAGTAAAGTTGGCGACCATAGTCGAGGGTAACCCGAAGGCTCCCTTTTCGATAGCTACTACACCAAGGTGTAGGGGAGGGCGCTACTCCTTTCCCTGGATTGCTCAACTTTACCCTTGATCCGTACCTTATAATGCTGAGTGTTAAGCAAGGAGGCATCAAGTACCATTTTTTGAGTCTTTGGCATGACGCGACCTGGGATTGAACCCAGGTCTCCCGGGCCATTGGCGAACACTCTAACCCCTAGCTACTGTTTTGTGGAGTGAGGCTTCTAAGATTTGTTCAAAACAGCACACAGCCTCCTTGTGTAGTTCCTGTCTAGCTTTTTCTCCAAGCGTTTCATTAAAGTCGAAATGGTGCTGCCATACAATGGTACTGATGCCATTACAGCTTAGAAGAATTCTTGTTTTATTTTATCAGAGAGATCAAATTTCTATTTGATCGATAACCTATTAATAACTGTCTATGCTTTTCTTATGTGTATTTTGACATCAGAGAGGGGTAATTATTTATCGTCTCTCTACTACAGCATCATTTATGACTAGTATACATTATAACTCCTTATTGTTAGATATTAAGTCCAGATCTTTAATGAAAAGAATGTGTAGAGATGACAAAATGACATCATTAAATTTGTGTCTGTCATGTTTGTGTAGTTCTTATTAACTTACCTTCTGAAATTTGTTACTTGCTTTACTTCAGATTAAAAAATTTTGAATTCAATTAAACATGTTCTCATTGGTTCTCATGTTTTTGTCTGCTTTATTTTAGAGACATTCAAGCATACTACAATCAAGTTGGTGCTTGGATGGTCAATATGGAATCCAGCATGAATCGAGGTAACACTGTAATGCAAGACTTAAATAACAGGTGCAACTTATTCCTTCAGGTGAGTTTTCAATTAGGCTTAGTGATAAAGAAAATAGAAAGTTGTACAGGTGTGACACTATAAGCTCTTCTGATTAGGTGCAATACCGCATATGTACATTGATGTGAGCATGTCTTTGTGTGTGTGTGTGTGTGTGTATATATATATATAATATATATATATATATATATACATACACATATATATATATACAAGGATCATCTGAAAAGTTCATAGGCTGACCAATATACTCTTATGAAATGTGACTGAGTGATGTTTATTTTTCAACTTAGTCCCTCTGTGGTTCACACGCTTCTTCCATTGGTACTGCAGTGCTTTGATCCCATTGCTCAAAAGATCAGCAGCAACAGATATGACATCATCATATGAACTTTTCTTTCCTCTCATATCTATGTATGGTTAGGCATATTTGTATGGGTGTGTGTGTGAGCATACATAATATATATATATTTGTATGCATGGATGCGCATGTGTGGTGATATTAAAAGAATAGCTAGATGAATTGGGCAGATTAGGCAGATTTTAATAAGTGATAAAACAAAAAGAGAAATGTTGTTGAAAGTGTTTTTAATGTCCATCATAAGCACAGGTTTTTTGGCATTAGTGTAGTCAAAGGCCAGTTGATAAGAGTCTGTCCATTTTAAGTACCTTAAAATTGCATGGGCTGAGAGCTGAAAATTCCACATGAAGGGATAGGAGTGACTTTAGGTCCATATATTCAGGAGATAGCAGACAGTTCGGTTTTGAAGTTAAAGTAGCAGTTAAGATCAGATGCCAGCTGAGTGCAGAAAGAGAAGATTGGGCAGGATGGAGTGCCCTCCCTCTCTGTCCTAGCAGAACTGAGAGTTAGAACTGAACCATTAGACTGAATGGAGCAAAAATTTGCACTCAACACCATTATTCAATTGTAGGAGACCAGCACCCATAGCCAGTTTTTCTAAAGTGTTATACACCACCCCAGTCAAAATGAAAAGAAAAAAATAAAGAGAACACAGCAAAATTTATTTTTTTCTTTTTCATTTCTTTCACAGTTTTGATCCAAAGCTGCAACAACTGATATGCATTAGAAAAAACCAAAAATGTGTGGATGAATCATCGAAATTAGTCAAAGTCTCACACATGTGTACTTGATTTTTTTAAAGTTTTAAACCAGGACTGCTCCAAATTTTTTCTTGATGCACCCTTTGTAACAAACTTTAATTTCCATTCACCCCTGAATAAATTTGTTTAATATTGCTGACATTTTTTATTTTTCATGAGAAGTATTAAACATTTGGGATAATGAACAATTTCCTGGTTTATCTTTAATTAAGGAATAATCACTCCATAAAATGTTACTTGTGACATTTTAGCTTAAAATTGATCAAGAATGTCTAATCAAGGCCGTCTCAAACATTTTACTTGTTACCACTTTTCATTTTCATTCCCCTCACCAAATAAATTGATTGAATATTAAATTGCAAAACATAACTAATTTTTCAGTGTTTAATACAATTTACACGTGAAAAGAATCAGTAGACTATAAATGTAAATACATATTTAATTCTTTTATTATTTTTTAATGGGAAGGATGGGTTTGGTGGGCACTAAGGAGATCATGAATATTAGGTTGCAGGTTTGTGAGTTTGAGGTGCAAGTCACCATATTCTATGTTCAAAGTGCTTCTCTGTTTTAGTAAATAATGCATTTGGCTAAGCCCAAATTCCACCATATACAAACTTGGAAAAGCTAATAAAATGGGCTCAATAGGTGCACAAAGTTTGTAATATTTTGCTAGTTTTTCATTCAGCCAGTAATATCCAATTTTTTAAAATCTGTACATAAACTTCACTTCAAGATCAAAAATCATTTTAGTAAATTCTCCTTTGAGAAATGTATCTAAATTTGTACTTTCTACTTCAACATTGTTCTTTCATTTAAATGACCTCTATGTTTTAAATGGGTCATATGTGAATGACACATCACTAATGGCTTTCACTCTCAGTAATATCTGGAAACAAGTCTACATGAATTTTATTGTCTTTTTATAAAGGGATTTATAAATGCAAACAAGTAAATTCACTCTCTGTGAAAGCCTATACTTTTATTCACCCCTAGGGGTCTATATGGACTACTTTGAGAAGACCTGTTCTGTTATAAAGAATTGCATTTTCTTGGTACTTGTATAAAATGATGGTATTTTATTTGTTAATTTTTTTTCTTTTCAAATTAAGTATAAGCCATTTTTTTCAATTGTCAAGTTATTTACTTATCTGTTCCTATTTATTTATTTTTTTGCTTCAATAATTTTGGTCTTTGCACTGTTATTACTTAAAGATATTTCATTCCTCTTTGTTAAGAATTAGCAGTACTTTTTCTTTTTTTTAAATGGTCAACATTATTATAATTAATATGTTTTATTTCTTCTTTTCAATTAGAGTTGTTTTTATATTTCTTTTCTTGTTTTTTCTATTTTCTAGGGTGTCTTGTATGCCTTTAACATCAGCCATTTGGTACGAACTGTGATGAACTTACATGTATCTACACAAAAGGCAATGACAAAGACAGCAGTTTTAGCACTTTGCAAATTGATAGAATTACTTAAGGTATGTATATTGTTCTGGAGGGCTCAGTATACTGTTGAGGTTAATGAGCTTATCTTGCAAGACAGTTCATTCCTTACTAAAACCATTGCATGTATATGACCAATATACATTAAGCAAAAGATATCAGTTATTTTCAATGTAATTTACCACCTCTGTCTCATAATAGTTGTTACATTCAATGTATTAAATTTATATGCAAATTTAACATCTATCATGGAACAAGGCGATCTCTCTGATAGAATAAAACAGGGATTCTTCCAAGCTGGAATTGTGTCAATACTACTATATGGTTACACTGCTTAGACTCTAACAAAAATATTTGGAGAACTATCAAGATGAGAACTATGCAAGAATGCTGTGTGCTGTTTTATACAAATCCTGGAAACAGCACCCCACAAAACAGCAATTGTATGGCTTTTTATCTCCCATATCACAAACCATTCAAGTTAGATGAGCTAGACATACTGGGCATATCTGGAGAAGTAAGGATGAACTCATAAGTGACATTCTCCTGTGGACTCCTACATGTGTTGGCTGACTTGTAAAAACTTTCATTTGTCAGCTCTATGTGCACACTAGGTGCCATCTAGAAGAAAAATGGCTGATTGTTATGGATGGTGATAGAGAGTCAAAGAAATCGATGCTGTCATTATCTTTGATGATGATGCTGGGAAATTTCTTCTAAATTTAAATTTTGTACAATATTATGAAACAGATTTTTATTAGTTCTTAAAAGAACTTTATTTTATTTTATTGTAGTAAATATCAAAATTCCAGCTTCAAAAAGCAGAATTCTATTCTAAAATAGAAATTTTATTCTAACTATAGTAACACTAAAGCAAGTTTAGCAAAGAAAGTCTATCATTATTAATTTTAATAATTTTGGCCAGTATTTTTTTTTTCATCTTCTGGTTTCCATAGCATTTTATTGTAGCTCACTGAGGTTGTTATTTCTATAAAAGCAAAATACATCACATATTGGAGACTCAAGCTCATATTTCCCTTTAACACAATTGAAGCCTGCTTATTTGTACCTGCTGTTTTTTTAACTACGCTACAAGAACCAAAGCCTAAATCACACCTACTCTGTCCCTCAATGTCTGCACTATGTTGGTAATTAAATTTTTTACTCATTAGAAGTGTTAATAGCATATTTCATTTATATGAAGTATTATCAGTTATTGTAATAATAATAATAATGATGTGACAATGTTTTATCTAAAGTGAAAATCTAAATTCAAACTTGGGATGTAACCTATACATAACCTAATTTTACTTTTGTTGTATCATGGTATGGAAAAGATGCACAGGGAAATAGAGTTAACTGTTTATTAACTCAAGTGGTACAGTTCGACTAGTATTATAAGTCTCGCACTGTTGGTGTTACGTCCAAAATTGGTCTTACTACTGACCGACGTCCTTTCAGAGCTATCTCTCTGCTTCTGCTTCCCCATGTTTAAGAGACACGACGTCTTTTATACTTCCACAATACCGGAAGTCACATGGTACGAGCCACTATACAACAACTTTAAAACTAATCTTGAAGTTACTTTAGAAATAGTAAATGCAATATTGATTATTGAAATAGTGCAGAAGTCATAGCTATTGACCTAGCAATGAACATTATAGCAAATCATAGATCCTCTAAATTCATCATCTACTCAAACTCCAAATCAGTCCTCCAAGCTCTACAGAGCAAAAATTCATCAATTCCTCTCATCACAAGACTACTAGATAAAATGAACACTCTTTCTAAAAACAATAGCATCATTCTTACTTGGATACCCAACCACATTGGCATACAGGGAAATGAAAGAGCAGACAGAGATACCATAGGTGAATGGCCAGCAGGTTATAGAAGAAATAGAAAAGAAGTGACAATCTCCTGACTTCGTATTGGTCACACCTACATTACCCATTCACACCTCCTAAAAGGGGAAGACTCTCCAGTATGTCTAACATGCAAAGTACCTCTCACAGTCAAACACATTCTCATAAACTGTGACAGGTTCAGATGAATTTGCCCAAAACATTACCAAACAAATAATTTAAAGAACCTCTTCAAAAACTCCAAACCAGAGGAAATCTTAAGCTTTCTAAAAGAAATCAATCTCTTCATTAAAATCTAGTCAAATATAATAAAACATAACTAAAACTCATAGCTTAAAACCTAAAACAAGCATAAAAGACAAAAGCAATTTAACCCTTCTGGCATTAAATGACCCACAGAGGTTGATATGCTGTTAAACAAAATTCAAACTCAAACTGATTATTAAACTTTTTTAGTATCCATTTTTCTAAAATGTCAAAATAATGCTGCAAGAAAGGAAAATATGTTCAGACCAATTTTATTATGATGAAAGCTGAAGCAAATACAAAAGCCTATACAACATTATTTGTATCACCTAGAATATACCAACTGCATTCCCGGGGGGGGGGACACCTCCCAACAACAAAAGGAGTGTCCTAAATATGACACTAAACTGCATCCAGTAGTGAAGTTTCAGTTGTGGGGAGTGTAAATCACCATTTCATTACCACCACTACCAGATTCACTGCACACCAGAGCAGTAGTACCTGTTAGGATCCTGTCTGTGGATAAAATAGATCTGTCTGACTGCATGAGTAATATTAAGTTGATGGCTCAGGAGGCCTTCTCATCAGGCAGTATCTGCTTAGCAGGGTTAAGTTTATTGCTTGTTACTTGAGCCATCCCTAAAATGAAATGTCAAGGAGATCAAGCATTTTTTGTGATGGCCATACATGAGTCTTGATTCATGTGTTGTTAGTTCCCCCTCTATAAAATGACTTCATGTCAGTTCTAACTCGGTGGGAAGTGGAGGATGTCCTCGTGGTGTAATGGTTAAAGCGCTGGACTGCGGAATCATAGTATGTGAGTTCGTACTCCAGTCGCGCTATTACATTCACTTTCGGGCAAATACCCTTTGGAAAGGTATGAACCCCCTTATCCTTCCAGTTATGGGTTAAATAGCACCACTACTGTTCTTCTAGGAGAATAGCTTTGGCATTAAATAACCTACAATAGTTGATATGCCGTTAAAACAAAGAAACCAAACCAAACCATCGGTAGGAAGTCAGATAATCCTGCCATATAATTACATGCAAACAAATGACCCAACAAGGATTGACATGTTGTAAAACCAACCAGCATCCTTGCACAATCTGTCACGTATTACTTAGAGAGTAGATGTGTACCACCAAGTAATAACCATTGTCATGCAAGATACTATGAAGATAATTACTCAGTGTGGTACCACAATACCCTAAAAGGTTATAGAAAATATCTGAGGAAGTCCCCATGATGTAGTGGCTAACTTGCTGGACTGCAATATCATATCGAGTTCAAACTCCTGTCACGCTATTACATTGACTTTTGGAATAATACCCCTGGGAAAGGTATTGGTTAAATAGTTCTACTATTGTTCTTCTACAAGGATGGCTTTCGTATTAAATAACTTACAAAAGTTGATATGCCATTAAACAAAAAACTAAACCAAAGCATCTGTCCATCCCACCATATGTTAATTGATTTAGAAGGTGTGCTTAGCATAACAGAATCAGCAACTCAAGTTCAAATTCTCAATGAGGCTATTGGCATTTCACTTCACACTAATACCCTTGGGAAAGGCTCCAATCCATTTTTCTACCCTCTTATCTATGAATAAATAGTTGGACATGCTGGATTCTTTAACTTTGGTTAGACAGCCTGTCTTGGAAAAGGAAAATTCTGAATTCAAGCCAGTTTTACTCCACTTAAAAATTGACCTTGTGTTGGGTAATACATAACAATGTTAACTGATTTTACCTGAAAAGTGGTTCCTGGTCATATGTTATTCTATGCCATTCTGATCCACCTGTAATATGATGATGAGATGTCATTAAGGGCATCCAGGCACAGGTGTGTAATATAATGACCTAGTGTCAGCAGGTGCAAATTGAAGAAAGGTTGGTGTCTTTGAAGACGTCATGTGAGTTAAATGGTAAACAAAATGTTCCATAACAGAAACCAAACAGGCATGAATATAGCCCCCACCACCAGCTGGGAAGAGAAACTTCCAGACTGACAGAGAAGATGACTAAATGCATGCTACTCCGAAAGAATGAACTCTGGATGGGGTGGGGGGCAAAGATGAAGGTTCTACCTGGAGTTAGAATTAGCAGGTCCTAGAAATTTCATCTCATCCAGTCAACTGGCCTGTAAACTTGCAACTTATATTCCTGTGAAAATAAAAAGTTTTATAATTGTTTAGAAGACTTGGTGTTGCTGTTTCTTCTCATTACAAGACAAACACCGGACAATTCAATGTACCTTTTTTTAACTAATTTCTTATGACACAAGGGAATGTTAAAATTTCTTTTGTTTTAGGTTTTTATTATAATGACATTCTTTTAGGATAATGATATTTTTAGAAATTATTTCTTTGTATTTACTAGGCCATTGAATTCACATTCCATCGCAGAACCATGTTGGTTGCAGAATCAATCAACCATATAATTCAGCACCTTTGTTTTCTGGCATTGTCTTCCATCAACACAGCACGGGTAAGTCCAAATAAAACATGGCAAATAATAATGACCTGTGTATTATTCTTTTTTTTTAAATAGATTTAATATCTAATCTTTACATTTCCTGATATAAAGAAAAGAAATAGTGGCAAATATACTGCTCTAAACAACTCATTTAAAGCAACGTGTAATGCAGGCAGTTTCATATTGATCAGACCAATTCATTCACAGCAGCACATGTAACACAGATGATTCCATATTTTGTTCATATACTGGGTTGCTCTCCCATCTTTTTGCTAAGCAAAGAAATCCACATTACTGTAACAACAAAAGCAACACAATAAATGAGTTCATTTTTCCAAATGGCTGTTATGATAATCTGAAAATTTCTGTAAATATTAATTACAGTCTATAATTGTCCACTTTCTTTAACAGTCTTATAGAATATGTCAATTGTATCTCTGAAGAGGAGTAAGACCCTCCTCCTCAACAAGTACCCTGGATATGACACTCAACCATCTGATGTTGAGGCTCTAATCCTTGAACTTTAAGGAGTGTGGAGTACCCTTTCATTGCCATTACTCCCAGGTCTATGCTGACTCCTGAGTGATAGCACCTGTTAGGGTTCCATCTATGGGCCAAATAGAACTGTTTAATCGTTTATTATGCTTGAAACCATTTAACTATGTCTAAATAGAACTGTTAGTGTTAAATAGCAATACTTGAAACTATTTAACTGTGTGCAAACAATAAACAGCAATACTTGAAACCATTTAATTGTATCTAAACAAATGAGCTCTGGCTTGATTTAAAATGTTACTGATAAACTATTCACTTACAAATCATATATGTGTATAAACAGGATTTGGCATTAAATAAAGAGTTTATATGCCATACAACACAACCAACCAACCAGTTGTCTTATTTTTTTCACTCTATTAATACAGATACATATTTGTGTCATTTGGAGACTTATTGTACAATTAAAATTGGTTGGTTCCTTTGAGGATACATTTCAAATGCACTAAATAAAAGTAATAAAAATAACAACAAAAGATAATATAACAGGTATTTCTAAATAAAAAGAATTATTTCTCTTCCCCTCTCCATTTTAAAGGGGTCAGAAATTAGGATAAAGATCTAATCAAGAACATAATTCATATCATAAACCTATCCATGTAGTATTCTTCACTCAGTGTATTCTGAGTATGACACTAAACCATAGCTCTTGGGAATATGGAATCACCCCTTCAATGCCATTACTCCCAGGTCTACTTTAACCCAGTGTGGTAGTACCTGTTAGAATTCCATCAGTGGGTCAAATAGATCTTTTTGAGATAATGTATAAAATGATTTTGAACTACATTAATACAATGGCTTTTAAAGTTTACCTATAACATTGACTTTTAAAACATTAATATTGCAACTAAGTATCAATTCAATTGTTCAAAATGATTGTGAACTTTATTGATAAAATGGACTCTTAAAACATTAATATTGTATCTAAGTATGAGGTGTTGGTTGACTTGTTTGAAATGATTATAAAGATACATTTTTGTAGCATATATAATTGGAGATTATAATTGTTAAACTGACTTCAGTGTGAAATAACCCAAAAGGGTAGACATGCCATAAAACAAACCAGTTCACTCAGAATGATATTGAAGTTTATCTCTTATAAATTTAAAGATAAATAGACCTGGATTTTTAGAATTCTATTCTAAAATCAATTTTGATTTCATTGCCTTTTTTTTTATATTAAATAGAAAAGAATTACCCAAGACAAGAAATACAGTGAAAGTCGCCTGGATGTTCTATCAGCTCTTGTTCTAGCAGAAAATGCTTTGAATGGTCCAGGTAATTTACTTTAAATATCTGATGGAAAATACATTCTGTTTTTGATCTAATATTACAAGATAATGCTGAAAAGTTCTTGGTCCAACCAAGAACAAAATAACCTAAAGTCATGAAATACACATGTTCTTTTATCTATTCATACTGCAGTTCAACCCTCCTGCCATATTATTTCTCAAGATTTTTTAACCGTTTCAAAAAAAGCCAAAAAATGTTGAGAAAAAAAATTCTAAATAGAAAACTTCTTAGCTTTCTCTCTTACCTTAACCATATAATATAGATAAATTATCTTTTACCTTTCATGATAAGTTGTAAAGTTGGCGACTGTAGTCAAGGACTATCCAAAAGCTCCCTTTTCAATAGTAAGATGAGCAAGACATGCTTGGTAAGTAAGAACAAACTCATAAGTGATGTTTACCTATGGACTCCTACACATGAACACACTGGTGTTGACTGACCAGCAAAAACTTTTATCCATTAGCTCTGTGTGAACACTGGATGCTGCCTTGAGGACTTGTGTAGAGCAATAATCAATAGGGATGGACATGAGAAAGTCAAAGGAATTTGTGCTGTTGACACTTTTATGATAATGGACTTCTGGGGGTGATTTGATACCTGTTGGATTGTTTTTCTTGGTATAAGCCATAAACAGCTTCCTGTCTGAAATATATAGCGATTTGACGTTGCATTTTGGGAAAAATAAATTTTCTAATAACTGTAAAATACCTAATCAATGTCAGCCATTTAATTTGAAGTCAGTCTGTTGGAAAGATCTCTCTCAAGAACTGTCTGTAAATGCTGAAAACTGGATATCAACTGGGGACTAGATACCAACCCATTTGTGAGTGTACAAATTTTATTTTCTGTGTTGCCATTTAATATGTCAAACCTTTTAACAGGTTAAGCACCGAAGACACTCTTTTTTTTTTATAACCTCAAGCACATTATGAATTATGAGTAGTTTTTAGATATGAGAATTCAAAAATTACATTGCAGTATTTCATATTAATACAACTATATATATTAATGATGGTGATTTTATGGAAAAAAGTGTAAGAGTATTTGCACAATTAATTCAATGTCTTGATGAAGAAAGTCTGTCTCTAATAATCTGAGACGCTAAAGACAAGAGCACAGAAACCTTAGCCATTCTAAGAGAGCATTATTTATCAAAAAGTAAGTCAAAAATTATTTTGTTATATATAGAATTAACATCTCTACGCAAAAGTTCAACAAAAATGATCACCAACTTTGTAATTCAAACAGAAAAATCATCCATCTTTTTAAATAAGTCTGGTGAAATTATAAGCAATAGTTTATTCATAGTATTACACTCAAGGGGCAGGATGGGTCAGGGTTGCCTCCCTTTAAACACTATATCACATTCCGAACGTCACGTAATACAAAGAAAAGAAAAAAAAAAAGGAAAGTAGTTTCTTAGGCGAAACGGTGTAGAAGACCTTTTACTCCCAGGTATGCGATATACATGTATATGCTTAACAAGACAATCTTCATAAAGCCTCAGACTTCGCCTGATGCTGAGAACTCTGGAGATGAATGAATAAACTAAAGAAAACATCCTTATAACAAATGGAGCACGTAATTCGTCCTAGCTGACTAAGTGAGAAGAATGCAAAAAAAAACTGATATAGTTCTCTTTAAAAACCAGGATGCAATTCAGTACAATAAGACAAGACAGGCATTGCTTTAACAACACATTTAATAACAACAAATAAAAGGGAAGGATTATCAATCATTAGAAGTGTCTGAGGACATAAAAGCTGATATCGAGTTAGATATATACATGAGTATTACATAATCATAGACATTCAAGGTTTTTCCTATTTTTGTGGGTAATGATGTGTACATGAAATATTTTGAAGGTAAATGAGTGTATGCAGTTTAATAACAGAATTGGAGACATTATTACATATCTGTAATGACAGTTCTCGAGTTAAGAATTTTACAGAGAACTATATCAAGTCTTTTTGCATTCTTCTGACTTTGTCAGTTTGGACGATTTACACACAGTTAGTCATGCTGCTCCATTTGTTATAAGGATAGTTTCTTCAGTTTATTTATTCATCTCCAGAGTTGATGGCATCAAGCAAAGTCTGAGATTTTATGAAGATTATTTTCAGGTTCAGCCATGCTCTGCATGGGCACTGAATGTTCTCCTTGACTCGAATATTCTTGGGGTTCACACACAAAACACATCTGGTCTGCTTAGCACCGGTTCTTCTGCTGTTGGCTTCAAATTGGTTCTTTCTCATAGGTATAACCATAATTTTGGTGCCATAAAGTAGGCTCCTAATTGATCAACATCATCCAATCAGCATTCCCCTGTCACCTCTTCAAAAATCAGCGTTGTTGGTCAACTGCAACTGCTACATTTTATCATCACGCAATTCTGTAGGCGTCTCAATGTCGCCATGTGTGAGGATAATCATGGACAGGAATTGCTCATCTGGCAATCGTCACAGTAGCAATAGTTTTAAAGAGACTGCCAGTAAAATTCAAACCATTTTCAACTATTACAGAAGGATAAAGTTCTGATATTCTGTGAAGTTAAAGTTGTTTTGAAGAGGTAGAAAAATGATAGAAAAAAAACTAATATCTTAATGACTATTAAAACAGAAAAGGGCCACCAACAAAAACTACAGATGTTTCCATTTGCTATCATTGTCATCATCCAGACCACAAATACAAAGATTGTTAAAATAGAAGTTGCATTTTACAAATATAATGATTCCTCAAAACAGTATGAAAATCATATGATTGTTTGTTCAAAAAGGGAAAAAAGCGGTCATAAAAGTCTGCATGTGTGAGATGGGGTCATTTTTAAAAAAATTATTCTGATGAACCTATGGGTGGGGGGCTACAATTCTTTTGCAAATAACAAGGCTTTACTAGTTGACTGTGGAGCTACTGCCCATGTGATCATTGATGAATCAAAATTTATCAATTTTCACCAAAACTTTTTTTCAGAAAGCAAATCGAAGTTGAATAAATAATCTTGTTTTAAATCTAGGTAATACTTACATTTCATTACAAGATTGGGGAATATTCATGATTATATATTAAAATGCTCTTTATATTCCTACATTTAAACTGGATATGTTTTCTCTCTAAGTGGCTGCCATAGATGATGCTTTTATAAGCTTTGGACATAATTGTTAAAAATTATTGCACTCAAATGGTACAAAATGTTGTATTAAACAAATTGGAAGTTTACTTAATGGACATTTACATAATGTACTTTGTCTATCTGGTTCCAGCCCCTTTATTTGAGGCCTTCCTTTGTCCATCTTTGGATCGATGGCAACTCCCTTCACCAAATTTACAAGCACATGTACAAATACACACACACACACACACACACACACACAATCCAGGACTGGCTTTTTCTGCTACTCTGTTTGGTTGCAGCCCAGTTGGCTGAGAATGTAGAATACACCAACTGCATCTCTACTGAGGGATAAGCTCCCTCTCCACATCCAGGAGTGTCCTGGATATGACACTAAACAATCTGATGGTGAGGCTCTAGTTGTGAAGCTTTGGGAAGTATCGAGTACTTCTTCATTACCATTACTTGCAGGTTCACTCTGACCTGGAATAGTAGTACCTGTTAGGTTCTCATCTGTGGGTCAAATAGAACTGTTTAATCATTTACTATACTTGAAACCATTTCACGGTGTACAAATAGAACTATTAGTGTTTGATAGAAATACTTGAAACCACTGTATTGTGAGCAAATAAATGAGCTCTGGCTCATCTGAAAATCTTGCCTACAAATTATTCACTTAGAAATCATAATATATATGTATAAACAGGATTTAGCATTAAATAACCCAAAAGGGTTCATATGCCATAAAGACACAACCCACCTCCAGCCTCTGATTGATATAGTTAAATGCAGTCATGGGATATTTATATCTAAAATAGCAAGACATTTCTATTTTGTGTTTTTTTAAGTTCCTTTTGAATATAAACACCCCTGTATATAGTGTCACTTGTGAACAGATGACCTCAGCACATTTTTCTACTATTTCATCTTAGCTCATTTACAAAATTCAGCTGTTGGACTCCTTATATAATAGCATAATAGAAAGACATAACTGAGAAAATCATAGGTTACAGTCTGAACAAATTCTTGTATTGCTATTCTTCTAAATAATGATTAAAACAATGATTTTTTTTTTTTACTACTTTACATCTATTTTCCTAATCAAATTTTTATTCTTATGAACTTTATTTTTTATTAACCAGGTACCAAGGAACGTATTCTGATTGCTTCTCTTGCTCTGTCTTTTGGAACCAAATTGGTAAGCATTGATTCTAGACATTCTTTCTTATTTGATTTAGTGCTCTGGGTAAGACACCAAACTACATCCATATTGTGACTTTCCAGTTCTTGAGCTTTGAGTTATATAGAGTCATCTCTTCATAACCATTATTCCCTCATTTACTCCAACTTAGGGTCTGATATTAGGCTCTTAAAACATTGATATTGCCATATTTATTTGTTTAAAACAATTGGAAATGTTATTAATACATTGACTCTTAACACTTTAAGCTCTGAGCTTCTGAGGCTAAATTAATAAAAATTTAAATACTATAGTCTCTGCATCGGTAAACCCGTGCTACAGTTAGTGGAAAAATAATAGTACTACCAATGTACTTAGCTCAAGGGTTAAAGCATTAATATTGCAACTGGCTTTGAAGTATTACTTATTTGATTTTGAAGATACATTTTTGTACTTTATATATTATACTAGACCATATTTGTTCAACTGATTTCAGTAATAGATAATCTAATGAGAATTGACATGTCCTAAAATTAACCAGCAATATAACTGTGTGCAAATTAATAATATTCAACAGGAATACTTGAAATTACATAATAATGTGCTAATTATTTATATTTAGAATAGTTACTTGAAGCTATAATTGTTTTCAAATGATCACACTTGTAACAATTTTTTACTTTTTCTTGTTCTTGAATGAAAAGTGTTATTTCCCTAATTGCTTAGGCCTAAAATAAATGAAAAAGAGCTATTTTTCTCTTCAAATTTTGCTTTTGAAATTTTCCTAAAAATTCCAGTGCTGAGTAACTAATAGAGAAATTTTTTAGAACTTACTAAATATTTTTGTATAACTTCAGTATAAATATAAATAAATGTAGATTTTAATTCATAAGTTGTTTTATTCAGACCTTATGTAAATGAAAATATGCTAATTTTTGTCTTTTTCATGAAAAATAGGTTAACTTCTTATTTTCATTATCTGTGCCACAAAAGCTAAGTTTAAAAGGAATAATGGCTATTTTCTCTACTTTTACAACAAAAGATATTAATAAATAGTCTATACTATCCAGAAACAAAATTTGTATTACAGTGTTGTTATTACATTATGTTACTTGAAGCCATATAATTGCTTGTAAAAAAAGAAAAGAAATAGCCCAACAAGAGTTGATATGCCATAAAACCAACCAGCAAACCATTTTCTTCAACTAATGATTAATTTTAAAGTTTTTGTTATTTGTATCTGGGATTTTTAATATTATTTTATAAGTATGTAAGTTGGCCAACCATAGTCAAGGGCAACCTGAAGGATCCTTTTTCAGTAGCTACTACACTGAGATGTTTGGAAGGGCGCTAATCCTTTCCCTGGATTGCTCCACTTACCTTTGATCCATACCTTATAATGCTAAGTGTTAAGCAAGGAGGCATCAAGTACCATTTTTTGAGTCTTTGGTATGACTTGACTTGGGATTGAACTCCAATCTCTCAAACCATCGGCAAACACTCTAATCATTATGCCAATGGGCTGATATTCATTTATAAACTGTTATTTTTCCTGATCATAAAATATGTCAATCTTATTTTTATTTTGGCATATTTTTCACTTCAAGAAAGAATTTCTTGTGGTCATCACACCATAAATTCAGGTCAGATTATCAGAGGATCATCTAAACAATCCTATGACAAAGGTATTATTTAGATTATAATGAGCCATTAAAAAATAGTCACATGGAACAAATTTTATGTCTAATAAAACATAAATCTTTCTTAGGTATCTTCAAAAAACTGATAAAAAATACCACAGAATTAAAAGTTACTCCCCCTCATGGTCATTTTTAGTGTATAATAAACTTGTAAAGATTCCATTCCTAATCAAGTATATGCAAGCATGTAACTCAGCCCCAGAAGTACTAAGATATTTTAACTATTACAAAAGTATTTCCTTTTTAGAAAGCCTTCCGAGATGATGAGATCACCAGTCTGTCTGATACACTGAAAAAACTTCATGTAATCACCAGATTATGGGAAAGGTAAGTATTTTACTTTTCTTAATTTCTTGTTATGTAACTAATATTAATATTGCAATCACTATATTACTAATGAATTTATGTGCAACTGTCTTTGTGATGTTCTCCAAAAGGAAATTCCAAACTTTCTATTAGCCAAATATGCTATATATATTAACCCAAACCCTCCTCATGAACAGGATGTGACACAAGGTCAGTTTTTAAGCAAACTCTAACAAGAAATTGGAATTTTCCTTCTACACTGGTTGCCATACCAAGGTTAAAGAGCTCAGTTTGCCCCTACTATTTACCCATAACCTAATGGAGAATAGTTGGATTCATACTTTTCCCAAGGGTATTAGCGCTATGTGGAATGCTGACAGTCTTATCTAGGACTTAAGCATGGTTTGCTGTGTCCATTTCCTATGACGATAACCATTATATCATGTGTGTCTCCATGCAAAGTTTGTAAGTTTTCTTCTAATAAATCACACCATTGTTGTGGCTTTGAATACCCCAACTGCATCCCTTTTCAGGTCTGATCTCAGATTTGAGCTCTTATCTGGAGTTGAGATGTACTTCAACTAGTTATTTTTATATATTGATACATTTTACATTCTTGACAACACAGTTTAAATGTACATAAATCTTTTTATATACCTTCAAAATGTATTAAGTCAACTGTAAGAAGTTCCTTTGTTATCCATAGATTGAAAAAGTCTATTCAGTAACAATCAGAAAGACCCAGTATCATACTTTCAATAAAGCTGAAATATTTCTGCAACCAGAATTTAGCCACATGCAACTTTTGTTTGTTTGTATTTTAACAGGTTTAAAAATAGAAGAAGACTAATATTATTCATATTTTATTTTGTGTGGAGAAGCATCTCAGAGGGAAAACCAGTTCCATGAATCAATCGTGGTTTTTTATAGTCTATTTTTATCTGAATTGTAAAACTTTGAAAACCAATTTTCACCCTTTTAATTTTCTAATCTTATGCAATTTACAATTCCTTTAATCATCTATCAACTTGAATCTCTTCTGTTTTTCTATAGATAGATAGAAGATGCAGTAGAAATACCTCCCATATTTTAAATTGTCACCCGTGTGGTGCATGTAAACATTGTAGCTGCATCTAGCTAATGTCTTACCATTTCTTTTCACATATAATCAGTTATGATTGTAGCTTGTACTGGTGCACACTGTGCCGTTGAAATGTCTTTTAAGACAGGTGAATCTGTAATAGTTACTTCATGAGCTTTTTATGCTCATTTTATGTTACATTGAAATGATATTGTTCTGGATAGAATTTTCAACCCATAGCAGTATTGTGTGCACTGGTCCAAGTCATGATCATAACTGAAAAAAAAAGTAAGATATTATCTAAAAGGAGCTACCATTACCACTTGCCTAAGTTCACTTGCACTGCACAAGTGGGAGGTATTTCTACCACACCCAGTATATATCACTGGTGACTCAAGGTCATCAATGTTGCTGAGGCTTGTATTTTTAACACGATTTAATATAAGTATAATTTTTAACATTATTTAATATAAGTAGAATTTTAACATCCGACTACATTTTTTTTTTCAAAATACATCTGTTTAGGTTTCAACAGCTATTACTTGACAACTAATCATTCTACAAAAGTCACAACAATATTTTCTCTTTATTTGAATTTTTCAAAACAAATGTCTTTGACCCATGTTAAGTGCCCATCTCAGTCACCATTAGAATCTTTGATGTTAACTGCTCAATATTTGGGTCAGCAAAACAGCTCACAGACCTACATACACACACACACACATTAATACACAATTTTAATTGGGCTTGAATAACAGAATTTCCCTATTATAATATTATAATGAATAGAGAAAAATTATCAAGTTAAAATTTAGCTATTAAATTCAAAAACAGTGAGTAAATTACATATGAGATTTTTAAAGATTATTTTTATTATCTCAGAACAAAAATCTATTCATTTGAGTCATAATGTTGAAAGAAATTTTTTTTTAGGGCTAATTTTCATGGGCCTAAAATGTTTTTTTTTTCTTTGTGTAACATTGAATACTGTCAACAAAATTTATCTCAATCAACTATTTATGGCATGAAAATAAAACTAAGCCATAAAAATTAGTGAGTTAAAAATGATTATTCATGGTGATTCAAGTTAGAGTCCAACCAAAATAAAAGACAATAGACTTTTTCTAAGAGAATTTTTATTGCTTCAAAATAAATAGACTTGCAAAAATAGCTCTTTGGGCTCTGCCCCAAAAGCCCTACTTCTGGAGTTACCATTAATATATATATATATATATATATATATATATATACTGATTTACATCTTTTGACAATACCTGCTAAAAATGATTTAAATATCTTTTTTTTACCCTTTCTAACATTTTTTTTTCTTTCTCAGTTTACGTATGGCCACGGACTGCAGCTTTTTGTACTGGCATCGAGTCATTTTCCCTATCTACCTAACCGACATGCTTGACAATATCAGTGATACCCATCGAATACATGTAAGTATATTTTTCTACTTTTTAAACATGCAAACAAATTAACATTTAGCATTTTGTATGCAATTTTGCTTGCCAAACAAAAGATTTTTCCTACCACTTCAGGTGACTCACTAAACAATTTGTGTATTTGGATTTTACAACTGTGTTGTAATGTTCTGCTTTGGCAACAGCAAAAAATCAACCTGAACTGAAATACAGTTTAAATTATTATTGAGGCACACTCAGCATAACAGTTATCATAATAGGAAATGAAATCAGTGACTCAAGTTCAAATCCAGGACTGAGCAGTTTGCATTTCACCTTGTGTTGTATAGCTGTAATACATATACAACTATACCCATATACGTGCGGAAACATAGTCAACACAATAATGACGAACAAACACACTTCTTTAGAAAAATATACCTCTCACACTTTATTTGAAATGGTTGTGAAAGGGTTATGTGTGAGAGGTGAGTTGGAGACTGGACAGACTGCAACATATTGACCCCTGGTTCCTTTGTCTTTAGCAGCACTTCTTTCTCATTCTGCTGGGTTGCTCAATCGGGGGTCCTGAGGGCCCATAACCCTCTGCTGGGTGCTGGTTCTCACTACAGCATCTTATCTCCAACTAACTGACTCCCAACTAACTGAACCTGTCTGTGGCCCCAGGTTATATAATTGTTTGATGTCCACCTGCTTCTTGTGGGCGTCACATCTGCACCCAATTCAACCCGTCCACAATCAAGGTTATACCCTGATATCTTCGACCGGATGCACCTGTTCCTCAATTGACGGCTGGGTCGAAGGTCAATATGTTACACTTGTGCTAATGTTCTTGGGAAAGGTATGAATCCACCTCTTCTCACTTCAGCTATGGGGGAATTGTAGAGTAGCCTTGGTTATTTAACCTTGGTACAGCAACTAGTCTAGGAGAAGGAAAATTGAAGTGTGCAAATGATTATTATTAAATAGAAATAGTTACTTGAAACCATATAATTGTGTATAAATCATTAATATTAGATAAGAATACTTTTAACTGTATGACTATGTGCAAACAATTGATTATCGATAAATAAGTGTAAATTTTAAAAAAGCAATGGAACATTGAAAACATAGTTATGATTTCAATCAAACATTTATAAATGAATCAAATTTCAGCATTAGATAACCCATAAAGGGTTGATATGTCATTAAACAAATAAACCAAACCAGACTAAACACCCATGATCCTCTCTGATCCTCAGCATGTTAAATATATCAAAATTTTCATATCAATATGATTTATTTTCAGTAGAACATCTTTTTGTTCATTTTGTGATTTTTTTTTTTTTTTTTTGCAGTACATGTTTGGTGCTCTTCGTGATTGTGTGTTACCAATGGAGTATGTCCGACATCTGGAGTCTCATCAAGTGTTGAAGGACAGTTTTGATAAAGAAGTCACAGATCATTTGAAAGAGGTATCTATCTTTCATCACTATAATGAATTTTGATTCAATAATACTATAATGTTCTTGACCACTCAATAAAGCAATTCACATAATTTTTGTTAGTTTCTCAGAGCAAATACAAGGTGTGGCAGAAATACTATCTACATTTTAAACTGCCACTTGTGTGGTGCAAGTGAACATAAGCAAGTGGTAATGGTTGCTCCATCTTGCTAATATCTTATAATTTTTTCCCAGATACAATCAATTACAATCATGGCTTGGACCAGTACATACCATGCATTTGCTGTTGAAACATTTTTTAAGACTGATGAATCTGTAATTGCTACATGGAGAGATTTTTGTGCTTGCTTCATGTTACATTGGATCAATTCTGTTCTGGATAGAATTTTCTAAACAGTATCGATTTTCTACCTGGAACAGCATCATTTTGATGATATGAAATGATCACAAAAAGCTGTGTAGCTATTAAAATTCACTAGTCATAAAAAAACGTTTAAACAGCAAATGCACCATGTGCACCAGTCTAAGCCATGACTATAACTGATCATATCTGAAAAAAATGGTAAGACATAAGGTAGATGGAGCCACCATTACCACTTGTCTAAGTTCATGTGCAACACACAGGTGATAGTTCAAAATGTGGGAGGTATTTCAGCCACACCCTGTATAAAGGTTATGTTTACACTATAGAACTGTTTATATGTATAAAAATGGATTTGACATTAAATAACCTAAAATGGTTGATATGCCGTTAAACCAAACCAAAAAAAGCTTCCTCTTCTTTACTTGTAACCTGCTGTTGTTTAAACCCAATTTTTTCCTACCCTTCAATACTTTAATTTAAAAATAATACTTTATTGCTAATAAATTGTGACACAGACACACAAAGTGAACAAATACCGTTGATGAAATGGCAATAATCAACTTGGATGACACAGTTTCTGTGACATAGTCTCCTGAAAGAGTAGAAACTTACTAGCTACCCACACAAACAGAAACACATAAATAAAACTCACCTCAAGTGTTAAGACCGCTGTTGCTTTAGTCTCTCTTTTCAATTTCTGAAGCTGTGAAAGTTGGTGGGAAATGGATAACAAGCACAATGTGTTGAGTAGTTTCTTTATTCTACCATGAACCGATTCTTCTTGAATCTTTGAAAAATTCCCTAATTTACTGTACACATAAGTGCTTGTCTCCTCATACCCCAGCCATTCAAAAAAATCCAAATTGAGAAACACATCTTCTTTTATTGGGATTCACAAAACACACAACCCCCACTTCTTCTTCACATGGACAGTATCATTTGGCCAATCCCTACCACCGCTCAGATGGCCAATCGAGTCTGGTCACTTGGGCAAGTACTGGTTAACTGTTGTTTTCAATTCGGGGTACTAATTCAAGCATATCTTGTTACATCTAGTTCACTGAATGAGATGTCGAACTTTGTTAACTCATCTTTCCTCCTGCTGCTGACTTTTTTGGATCACTTATCTTTTCTCATTCTGATACCATTTACTTACAATGTTATAAGTTCATTCTTATGCAATATCGTTTTCAGGCTTGGACAATAGAAAATAAGTCTTTTGATCCAGGTTTTTTTATTAAGCTCACCGATGTGTGGACAGCCTGGAAAAGAAAAACAAAGGTGATTTTAGAAGGGGCTTTTTCCAATGTAACCAAATAGTGTCTTGACTGTAAGAGAGGAATTTCTAATTTGTATATTCCATCCTGTTTTATTGTAGTTGCCAGTCAATGAATAAGTTAAAAAGTAAGAAGTTAAGTTTTAAAGCAGTTAGTAGATAGCAGAAAAAAGTTTAAAGCAATTGGCTCGGAGTTTTAAATTGATAATATCTGCCTTCTGTGTTGGGCTAAGTTGCTAATATTAATATGGGTAGAGAAAATGAAGCTAGCTGAGGGAAACTAAGTATGACAGATCCTCTGAGAAATATATAATGTTCAGCCAAAGCTGTAACCCATAAATAACCATCTTGTACATTCTAGACTGCCATTTGATTTTTTTTACTTCTTGTTGCAAAAATCTGGTGACTTTTTCTTATCATCTTCACCTTTAATAACACTATGCTTCTGTTTCTGCAATTTCAACAAAGACAAACAAACCATCTTTAAAAAAACACTTTAGGAAAAGTCAATCAATCACTGAGAAATTGTTTGAATACCATGGGGTAATGTTATACTGTTATTAGCTTTCAATTTATGAAATATGTGCAATATCTATGAAGTGAAATAAAATAAAGTTTGCCTGTATTTAGTTTCTGATTTTTTAAAAGAAACAGCAAAATATTTCTCTATTATAAGATCTGTACACATTTGGTTATGAAGATCGTTCAAAAAGTTTTAAGCCTCACCCAGATTTTAGATTTATCATACACCTTTCACCTTAGTATGGGCCTCACTTGCACAGAAATTAAAACAGAAATCTAAATTAGTTTTTCTAGTTTTATAAGAAGGGGTAGTGTGTTGCCACAGCAAAAATGTTTGGCTGTGAGTCTTCTTTCTGGGTGAAGCTTATAAGATTGACCCTCAAATGTATGCATGGAGAAATGTGACAATTGTTTTCTCAAAATATCTAAAAGTCTTTTTCATCTTGTTTTTCTTCTTTCTTTCCCACCCATAGCATCTCCTTGACCCCCTGTGTCGTGCCATTGAGACAGATTTGAGATTGCACATTCATTCACACCTGCAACTTGATGACCGTAACCCTCATAAAGTTGGCCTAAAAGACCTTTCCAATTTCCTTCGAGTGAGACCAGTCAGGTTTTTTGATCGATTTATCAATATCAAAAGTAAGTGACACTTTTGCTTTCATTAAATTTTTTTTCTTCTACTTTTCAACTCAGAAATATGGATAAAACCAAAACCTACTCTCTATTATCAAAATTCATAAGGAACACCAGAAGAGAAATTTTGCCAGCTAACTTTTGGTATTGTTACTCTTCTTGTGTTTTGATGAATTTTTTCAACTTCCTAAAATATGTTTTGTAACTATTTTACTATTATGAATTTTAGCTAATATTTTCTTTCATTTTTTAGTTACTTTTTTATTGCAGTTCACTTAAGCTGTCGATCTATGACAATAATCTCTACATAATAAGTACTAATGTGTGTTTATTTGTCTTCAGTCACACTTTTCTTCATCATTTCTAGTAATGTACTGGATATAGATACTTCAAGATAATATTTATAATAATATTGACAATTTCTTATGTAAAAATCTTGAATAGATGATCTTTCTTGGCCTGCACAACATATTGTCTGCGGGCTACATGCAACCTGCAAGTGCTGTTTTTGTAACTCTTGAAAGCTTTATAAAATAAATTAATTGACCGATAATCTATTTTCTAGTGTTTTTATTTATTTATTATTATTAAATAATAGATTAATACAATAAAGCCATATAATTAACCGCACAATATAATCTAGACCCTCTTTCCCTGAATCCCACTAAAACTAAATCACTCTTCCCATCATGCCACACACAACAGTATATAAAGGGATACTCAATACATACAAACCACTTGATCTCAGAGGCAAAAAACTGACAGTTAACAAGCACCCCTGACTCTGTATCTACTCTATCCTAATATATATATATATATATATATATATATATATATATATATAATTCCCTTTGATGCTCTGCCTAGTCACCTGAGGCTGTAGAATACACCGACTGCATCTCTGCAGTTAGATTAGACCCCTTCCCAATGAGTGTCCTGGATATGACACTAAACCATCTGATGGTAAGGCTTCAATCCTGGAACTTAGGAGAATGTGTTGTACTCCTTCATTGCCATTACTCCTAGGTCCACTCTAACCTGGAGTGGTAATACTTGTTAGGGTCCCATTTATGGATCAAAGAGAACTGTTTGATCATTTAACTGTGTGCAAGCAAATGACTGATGTTTAATTGAATTGTTAATGTTTCATAGCAATACTTGAAACCACTTAACTGTGTGCAAACAAATGAGCTCTAGCTTGTTGAAGATGTTAACTACAAACTATTTGTTTACAAATCATATATATTTTATTCATATATATATATATATATATATATATATATATATATATATATATATGTGTGTGTGTGTGTGTGTGTAAACAGGATTTGGCATTAAATAACATACAAGGTGTTGGATTGTTTGGGGGGGACCTTATAGGGTATTAGCCATCTACAAATTGCTAGTAAATATTTAAAGACTTTCCCATCAGTAGAAGCAGTAGATTAGCCAATCAGAGGCGACTAAGGCATATATGAACAATGGCAAAATAACAAAGTGTAGACTTAAGGCAGCCTTGTTACTTAGAAGGTGTATCTTTTATATTGCTCATCTAAAACCAAAATGACTACCCGAATTCCTATACTAGGATTGATATGCCATAAAACCCAGCCAACCCTTTGATGCTCTATGCATTACTTTCCGTCTGAGTTAAAGGTTTGATTGAAAGAGAAGTTTGAAAACTTAGTAATTTCTTTTTAAATTAATTTTATGAAACACTAGATGAACTAAAAAACAAACAGAGAAATTCGCTCTGTTTATTATGGAGATAAATAAGGTACACATTATAATTTTCTCTTGAGCACTCATTATCAACATTTTATTTCATTTCAAATTACTGGGAATTTTTTTTAAATCAAAGTTCTTGCAAGCATCTATTTAAAAATTTTTTTTTTTGGCAAACAACACAAAATCTCTCTCTCTATATGGGAATTTTTTTACTTAAAAGGAATTTAAGTAAAAAATAAAATTTCCATTAGGCTTTCCCTTCATGATGCTGTTAAAATTGAAGTGTATTTCTATCAAGACCAAAAAGATTTTCTGTAAAGAACTGAGATTTACAGTTTAGGATTAAAAACAGATATGTAATGATTAGAGCTGCTTATGATTGATTAAGAGTTTAAGAAATTGTTTATTTCTTTTAATGGTGTTATTTGTGTGCTTGTTATTTATTTTTTCAGCCTATGTTGAGCATTACCTAGACAAAACTTTCTATAATTTGACCACTGTCACCTTGCACGACTGGAAGACGTACAGTGAGATGAAAAATATGGCTGAGGAAAAGTATGGCGTCACTCTGATGGAATCACACCTACCTAGTCAAACTTTGGAGCAGGTAGAAACTCTTTCATATTGGTTCTTGATATGAAAATTAGATTGCAGTAATTATATTATCCTATCTTTTGAAACTACATCTCATACATAATCTTAAATAATTACTTTAATACAATTAAAATTAAATTTCATGAGGTCTTTAAAATTTTAATTACGGCAACTAATATTAGTTTTAAATAAAGGATACTGCTTAAATTTTACTGTACATTTGAATGTAATATTTAGGTATAATGAGTTAATTTTAGTTTAAGATTAGATTATTTGTTCTTTTTCTTTTAAAATGATGTTTGTTTATATATAATAAAATGTAATATATTTTATACATTGTATTTATTTTATTTTGGAAATAAATTCATTTTATTAAAATAATAATGAATAGTAGTTCCTTAAAAATTCCTCATCTTCAGTAACCTTTAAACTCAATTTTGAATCACATCTAATTTATAGAATTTATAATTACAAATAGATAAGGGTAAGTACTATATAATTAGTATTTAATAGTTATCTCTCTTGAGAAATTTAATGATTGAGGTGAGCAATGACACAGACCCCCATTATTATTAAGTTTGAATTTTATAATTGCTTTATTCTCCAAGTTACAGTATTTTAATGCTATTGTACTAACAAAAATATCATATGCAATTTTTGCTGTTATCTAGTAACAAACAGAAATTGGACCCTTATTATATAGATATATTAATTTCTATTCATAGCAAATATCTCTACATATATATGCAAATCTCCTATGCTATAGCACTAAGGCAAATTATATCATTTGAAATGCAAATAAGTTTTATAGTTATATTGAAATAAATAATATCAACTAATCATAAAAATGTAATAATTCATCTTTTTTAATTTCTCCTTGACTGTTCTTTGTTAATTATTAACTCTCTCTCTCTCTATGAACGGACACAACCCTTTCTTTTCAGTATATTTATCCTGTAGATAAAACCAAAGGATTAATACAGTCATATCTTGTCTTACATCATTAATTGGTTCTAAAAGATATAACATAACCCCAATTTTTTTATGTAAACTAGATGGAATGCTTTAAAATAAGAAGAAACACCATAAAACCAGCATCAATAACTTTCAAAAGAATATAACTATTGCAAAACCTTAAAGAACAATAAAAACATATTTTAGTCATATTTATTCAATTATGAACACAATTAATAATGTTATGTTATTTACCTTGTGTGTGCTTGAAAAGGCTTTAAATATGATGATGCACAGCTTATAATTAGCATAGACAACACGCAAAAGAATATAACTCATTCGGACATTAAAGAATTTAGGGAATATTTTGATTTTAATTTGTAAAGAATAATAAATGAATTTAAGAGATGGCAGAACTATATAATAGTATACATTTGTTTACAATTTTTTAATGTAATTATTTTCTTGTATTTTGTATACATTTTTGAATGTATTTTTAATTTATTTTAAATTCTTTTTAGCTTCTTTTAGTGTTAATTTCTATGTATTTTATTTATTTTGGATATATTCTTAAGGAAAACTCTATTTACTTCCTGTCCTTTTATTATGACATTTTGCTGAACTGAAATTTAGTCTAAAAAAAAGGCATAAAGGAAGATTCGATGTTAGTTGAAATGACATAAAACAGGCTATTATTTAACTATTAAAAATTTGATCACTTTTAAGTAAAATAAGAATAAAGTGACAAACAAGCAAGATTGCTCACAAGAAGACCTGGACATGAAAAGGAAACCTCAAGAGAGTAACTGAATCTCTTCTAATAGCAGCACAAAACAATGCTATAAGGACCAATTATATCTAAAGAAGCAGAAGATACCCCGCAACAACAATTACCGACGCCGACTACGCCGATGACATAGCGATACTGGCAAATACACCTGACCAAGCCGAAACTCTTCTGCATAGTTTGGAACGAGCAGCAGCAAGCATAGGCCTCTATGTTAATGCACACAAAACGGAATATATGTGCTATAACCAAACGGGGGACATCTCCACTCTAGAAGGAACCCCACTTAAACTAGTAGACAAATTCACGTACCTAGGAAGCAGCGTCGAATCAACCGAAAAGGACATCGAAACGAGGCTAACGAAAGCATGGACAGCTATCAATAGGCTATCGATTATATGGAAATCAGACCTAACCGATAAAATGAAACGCAGCTTCTTCCAGGCAGCGGTCACATCGATACTGCTATATGGATGCACTACATGGACGCTAACAAAACGGCTGGAGAAGAAACTGGATGGCAATTACACAAGAATGCTGCGTGCAATCCTGAACAAGTCCTGGCAGCAGCACCCCACAAGACACCAACTGTACGGCCACCTGCCCCCTATCACGAAAACTATTCAAGTTAGACGAACCAGACATGCAGGACACTGCTGGAGAAGCAGAGATGTACTCTTATGGATCCCCACACATGGCCGCGCAAAAGCAGGACGACCAGCTCGAACGTACATTCAGCAGCTATGTGAGGATACAGGCTGTTGTCCTGAAGACCTACCTAGGGCGATGAACGATAGGGAGGAGTGGCGAGAGAGGGTCAGGGATATCCGTGCTACCAGCACGATATGATGATGATGATGATGATATCTAAGCAAACTGGCTCATTGGCCTAGTAGGTAGAGTGTTTGCCAATGGTCCAGGAGACCTGAGTTCAATCTGCTTCTTTCCTTTGCCAGCTTGAAACCGTTTTCTTTCAGTAAATCTATAGACGTTCTAAGCACATATTCTAGGCAGACCATAAACAGGTATGGGGCTAGTGTCTCCTTGCAGCACACCAGCTACAATGTCGAAGTAGTCTGTGTCTCCATCGCATCATACCAAAGACTTTAAAAATGGTACTTGATACATCCTTGCTTAACACTCAGCAATATAAGGTACGTATCAAGGGTAAAGTGGAGCAATCCTGGGAAAGGAGTAGTGCCCTTCCCTACACCTTGGTGTAGTAGTTATTGAAAAGGGAGCCTTCTAGTCGCCCTTGACTACAATCGCCAACTTTACTTTTTTACTTATATCTAAGCAAAAATTGATAAGACTTAAGAGAATAGCAAATATTTGTTATGTGGAAAAAGAGATGAAACAGTTAATCACATAATAAGCTAACGCAGTGAACTTATACAAAAGGAATACAAGATGAGACATGACTGGTTGGGGAAGGTGATCCATTGGGAATTATGCAAGAGATTGAAATTTGACCATACTACTAAATGGTATATGCACAAACTAGAATCCATCCTAGACAATGAGATGCTTAAAATTCTCAAGGATTTTCACGATACAAATGGCTAGAAGACCAGACTGAGTGTTAATTAACAAAAAAGAGAATTTGCTGCCCTGGTGGAACACAGAGTTAAAATAAAAGAAAAATGAAATGATAGACAAATGCATGGAGTTAGTCAGAGAACTAAAAAAAAACAACTTTTGAACGTGTAGGTGACAGTAATACCAATTGTAGTTAGTGTGCTTAAAACGCCCCCCAAGGGCTTGGAATAACTGGTAATCAGAGGAAGAATCAAAACCATCAAGACTACAGCAATGCTAAGATCAACCAGAATACTCAAAAAGTCCTGAAGAGACTTATTGTTACTCAGACTCCAGTGAACGACTGCTAGCTAATACTGTTGGGGAAAAACTCATAAGGAGTAAAATAATCATAATGATCTTATACAAAGTTTTAAACAATAACCCTATTTTTATTTTCATCCTCAAAACTCTTCTTGCCTTGTCAGTAGGACTTAGAATATATTGACTGATATCTCCTGCAGGAAGGTGACCTGGGTATGACTCTAAATTGTATCTGATGATAAGGCTTTAGTTCTAAGATGTCTGGGGAGTATGGCACACCCTTTCATTGCCATTATTCCCAGGTCCACTCTTATCCAGATTGGTTGTATTTGTTAGGGTTACATCTATAGGTCAAATAGATCTGTTTAAAAATTATTCATATTCAACAGGAATATTTGATATCATATAAAGTAAGTAAAGTTGGCGACCTTAGTCGAGGGTGACCAGAAGGCTCTTTTTTCGATAGCTTCTACACCAAGATGTAGGGGAGGGTGCTATTCTTTTTGCTGGATTGCTCCACTTTACCCTTGATCCGTACCTTATAATGCTGAGTGTTAAGCAAGGAGGCCTCAAGTACCATTTTTAGAGTCTTAAGTATGACTCGACCTGGGATTGAACCCAGGTCTCCCAGGCCATTGGCGAACACTCTAATCATCATGCCAGTTTGTAAGTTATTTGTATTAATAATAGATACTCGAAGCTATTATTGTTTACTTAGTATTATTATTAGTTACTTGAAATGATATAACTGTGTGCAAACGTATGACTATTATTTGATAAAAATGATTACTTGAAATTATATCATTATTAGTAATAGATAGAAATATTGGAAACCATAAAAGTAAAAAAAGTAAAGTAGGCGGCCTTAGTCGAGGGTGACCCAGAGGCTCTCTTTTTAATAACTAAAGTTAGCGACCATAGTCGAGGGTGACCCGAAGGCTCCCTTTTCGATAGCTACTACACCAAGGTGTAGGGGAGGGCGCTACTCCATTCCCTGGATTGCTCCACTTTACCCTTGAACCGTACCTTATAATGCTGAGTGTTAAGCAAGGTGGTATCAAGTTCCATTTTTAAAGTCTTTGGTATGACTCGACCTGGGATTGAACCCAGGTCTCCCGGGCCATTGGCGAACACTCTAACCGCTGGGCCAAGGGCACCACTCCATTCTCTGGATTGCTCCACTTTACCCTCAATTCTTACCTTATAATGCTAAGTGTTCCTATTTACCCAACCCCTCCGCTCGGGCAGGATACGACACAAGGTCAATTTTTAAGCGGAGTTTAACAGGTTTGAATTCAGAGTTTTCCTTCTCCTAGACTAGTTGCCTCACCAAGGCTGAAGAACCTAGTCTGTCCTACTATTTACCCATAGCTGGAGGGAGAATAATTGGATTCATACCTTTCCCAAGGGTATTAGTGCTATGTGAAATGCAATCGGTCTCGTCCAGGATTTGAACTCGTGTCAATAATATAATGCTAAGTGTTAAGCAAAGCAGCATCAAGTACCATTTTCTGAGTCTTTGGTATGACTCGACCTGGGATTGAACCCTGGTCTCCCAGACCATTGGTGAACACTCTACTCATTAGGCCAACCGTTTGCAAATTATTTGTATTGGATAGAAATACTTGATATCATATAACTGTGGCCAAAGACTCTTAAACAACTACTCAAAAAATGTAAATATAAATGTACAATGAACACGATTTCCTAACATCTAGGCAAGTTGATACATCATTAAAATCAATCAATCAAAATTCTTTTTATATTAGAAATTCATTCCAGAAAACTAAAAGAATACAAACTCATGTGTACACAATATTTATATACTAGAGTGAGTATATACAATATTTACAATATTTTGGTAACATGGTACACAGTTCGGTAGCTCTGAATACTTTTGCTAAGGTTGTGAAGGTGACAAACCATCTTGGACTGAGAGATGCCAAACTCACCAAATTCACTTCTATGGCTTGGAGCACAGCTTTGGAATCAACAGTTTTAGGTCTATCTGACTTACCTGATCATCAAGGTTCTTGCAACCCAAACAAATTTTTTTTAACCATCTGGTTACTATGATTAACTGTGCCTTCACCTTTTGAAACAACATGTTTTTGGTTGCTTACAAGGTGTTATGGCACTGTTTGAATTTATAAAGCATAAGTTCCCAAATTAGACTAGTTGCATGTTCATCTGTGCCGCTTTCAAATCACATGCAGAGTAAAGCAATGCATATGTCAGTGCACCGACTACCGCAATACTACCAACCACAGTGGATATCTTTCATGGCTTAAACTACTTGTCTCATGATATATACACTGCAGACTAGCACATACTAGAATATTAAAAAGCTTTTAACTGACCCTTAGTATTTTATGAAAGATAACACTTCAATAAACTGAACAGATTGAATAAACTAGACATTTTTTGTATCTTTAAGATTATTTTTCAGTTCAGTGAATAAAATCTTGTTATTGTTAATGAATGACTTTTTACTTTGTTTTTTTTGTTTTTTTTCAACAGGGCCTAGATGTACTGGAAATTATGAGAAACATCCATGTGTTTGTTTCTAAGTATCTCTATAATCTCAACAATCAGGTCAGTCTGACAGAATACTTTATTAGTCCTTTTGCAGGTAGATGTTTTTGTTGCCAATGGTACACAGGCAGAGTGATTTTTTGTCACCAACATTTCACAAGGAGAGTGACATTCTTGTCAGTAGTTCAATGTAAAGTATTTTTCTATTGGCTACTTGTTAACTAATTCAATCTTATAGTATAGAAACATTTTTAAAAGGTCTCAATGTGGTGAAGGATTGTGTAAAGGTTGTTTTGTAAAATATCACAATTAAAAGCGATTACTTTGTTTTCATGCTATTGCACTATAACATACAATTGCTGATCAAATTATTATGTTTTTGTTTTTTTTTATAGATGATTAATTGACTTGTTTGAATATACCCTCTATTTTGTAAATTCACCCATTCTACAAAAATTAAAAAATGATCTACTTATGAAAGGGTTAAACATATCCTGACCCACATTACCAGTTTCATGAAACTCAATCATATTCTTCATAAATAAATTCTACTTACACATTTGTTTGCATTAGTTTTTACTTATCCAACACTTCCACCTCCAATGATTGTCCTGGATATGACATTAAAAAAATCTGAAGATGAGGCTCCAGTCATGCTGGAGCTTCGGGGAATGGAGAGTACCTCTTCATTGCTATTGCTCTCAGGTCCACTCTGGCTTGGAGTGGTGGTACCACTTGATAGGGTCCTATCTATGGGTCAAATAGAACTGTTTGACATTTAAACTCAGTGGAAACAAATGACTTATGCTAAATTGAATTGTTAAAAATAGAACTATTTGATCATTTAACTGTCTGTAAACAAATGACTGATGTTTAATTGAACTGTTAGTGATTCATAGCAATGCTTGGAACCATTTAACTTTGTTGACTTAGGGTAAATTGAATTGTTAGAAATAGAACTGTTTGATCATTTAACTGTGTATATCTACAAAATGTGTTTACAAATCATATATTTAATATATATGTAAAAACAGGATTTGGCATTAAATAACCAACAACGGTTGATATGCCATAAAACCAAACCAAAACATTAGAAAAAAATTAACTTTATATTATTGATTAAATAATTTATTTATCTTATTTTATGAATTTTATTTTGATGATTGATTTGTATTGGTTTATTTATTATGATTTCATTAATCTGGATGAATTTGGTTGAAATTTCAATTGATTTCCTAATTTAATTACAAAGCATTAAGTGAAAGGAAGGAGAAATGCTTATTTTTTTTTACCAGGTTTTCATACAGAAATTTCACAGAATCCATGCACGATAATTGCACGAATAGATAACATTCTGAGATAAGTTGTTGTCAATTTCTATTTCAAAATTTGGTGAATTAGTAATAATACTTACTTTACAATGAATGAAATACCATAATAATATGTGTATATGCACTATTTTTCCAAATTTTTCATCTCAAAAGTCAGAGGTGTTTATTATACATGAAAACTATATAATTAACTTTTTTTTCTAGCAACATGCTTCACCATATTCATGACTGGATGTCTAAAATTAAGTTATATTTATGGTCTAAACTATGTTTTATGCCATTAGAGAAAAATATCCACTGGAATTTGTATTTGTTTATTATTTTCTTTCTCCTAATGTGAGCTTATTTGCATGAGCATGTCCATGTGTTTGCTCTAAATAATGTGTAAATTTTGTGTTTTAAGACAATGTAAACTATATAAATTTTTATTTTTAATCAGTACTGATAAAAATGTATGTTAAGCTGCTACAAATCCTAAAACATTGGTGTGTATTATGCAAGAGATTTTTTTTCAAAAATTGTGTAGTCCAAAATTAGAGTTGCATGTTATGCCCAAATACTTATAATATAAAATAAAAACTGAGGAAAATGCTGACATCTTTTTAGGCAGGTGGCTTAATTTTCAATAAGGCTAACAATGCCAGTTTTCAAGAAGATCAAGGTTGATAGCATTATTGCAGCTAAAATGATTGTAAAAGCTCTCAACAAAACAATTGTTAATTAAAAAGAAAATAGGTTATTAAAAAGAAATTGAAAATGAATAATGAAACAGTTATTCATTTCTAGTTTTATTTTTCCCTAATAACCTATTTCCATTTTTTTAATAAGCTATTAGATAAATTAGATATCCATATCAAGCAAAGCCTGTTTGTTTAATGGCACATCAACATTTGTTGGTTATTTAATACCAATGCTATCCTTTTGAAGAACAGCTGTGGTACTATTTGACCCATAGCTGGGGGTTAAGGGGTTCATACCTTTCCCAAGGGTATGAATCTGAAAGTGAATGTAATAACACGACTGGAGTTGAGCTCGCTTACTTTGAGGCCACAGTCCAGCATTTTAGCCATTATACTACCAGAACTTCTTTGCAAAGTCTGTAAACTGGTCAATGATATAAGAGGTATGCTGTTAGATATACATATCTTTGCCAATGGTCCATGAGACCTGGGTTCAATCCCATGTCACGTCATACCAAAGACTTTAAAAATGGTACTTGATACCTCCTTGCTTAACACTCAGCATTATAAGATACGTATCAAGGGTAAAGTGGAGCAATTTAGGGAAAGGAGTAGTGCCCTCCCCTACATCTTGGTGTAGAAGCTATTGAAAAGGGAGCCTTCTGGTCGTTCTTGGCTACGGTTGTCAATTTACTAGTCTAAATAGCAGTTGGGGGAGTACCTGTAGTGTAATGGTTAATGTACTAGACTGTGGCATTATAATAAGTGAGTTCAAACTCCAGTCATTCTATTGTGTTCACTTTTGGATGAATACCTTTGGGAAAGGTATGAACCCCCTTATCCCCCCCACACACCAGCCATGGGTTAAATAGTATTACTGCTGTTCTTCTGCAAGGATAGCTCTGGTATTAAATAACCCATGAAGGTTGATATGCCATTAAATAAAGAAACCAAATCCAACCAAACCTAAATAGCAGTTATTTTGCTGCCACAATTTTTACATATCTGTACAAACACACTCTTTTATAAATGGGGGCACATTTAGCACAATGGTTATTGTCATAGGGAATGGAATTGGTAAACCAAGTTCAAAATCTGGACAAGGCTGTTTGTGTTTTACTTTGCACTAATGCTCCCAAGAAAAGAATGAATTCATCTATGGGTAAATAGTAGGGTAGACTGTGTTCTTTAGCCTAGGTAAGGCAACCAGTCTCAGAAAAGAAAACTCTGAATTCAAACTAACTTTACTCCACTTAACAAACTGACCTTGTGTAACATCCTACCTGTGTTGGTGGGGTTGAATAAATATATATTCACCTTTATATACAGATTGATTACATTAAATATAATAAGATATGTATGTGTTTAGTCTTACTGAGCATAGGTGTTTCTGACCTTATAAAACATAGGATAGAAAAAGGGATTTTATTAAGTATTTGGTATTCTGAATTTCTGATTTTTGTGTTGTTTTTCAGATTTTCATTGAGCGCTCGAGTAACAATAAACACTTGAACACAATAAACATCCGTCACATTGCCAATTCCATCAGAACACATGGTATTGGCATCATGAACACAACAGTAAGTGAGCTCACTGACACCTTATACCTCTTTCTTTCTTTTTTTTAAATATATATAAGCCAGAGTCCATGCTTTGTAATACACAAAACATCACACTATGTTTTTCTTATCTAATAGATAAAGCTTTTATACTTTGCTTTTACAAGATTCAGGAGAATGATCGCCTGAGTTTGGAATGTACATAAAAAGACAACATAGATCCTGTTCAAAATTTGATTTTACTTTAAGCAAGTGTATAATATATATATATATATATATATATATATATACACAGGATGTTTAAAAAATATTGATATAATTTGAGATGTACAGTGTTTCAGTGAAGATTGATATCATTTCATCATCTAATAACTTAACCAATTCTTGTTCAAATGATCTTAAATTTTAACAATATGCATAAAAAACAACTCAAAATTCTGTTTAATGTTTAAACGTCTTTTTTTCTTCTGGTGAATGGCATTTCTATACCTTAAAAGAAAAAAATATGAAACATTAGACATAGAATTTTGAGTGGTTTCCACTCATACTGTTAAAATTTGAGATCATTTGAACGAGAATTGGTTGAGTTATTAGATTATGAAATTATATCAATTTTTCTTCAACACCATGTACATCTCAAAAATATCAATTTTTCTAAAACACCCCATTTTCTATTAACAAGAACCCAATGTATTTTACCAGTTTCAACTTAAATGGTAAACAACAAACTAAAAATACACTCAATTTTCCAGAAAGGTAAAATGTCAAGAGGTACTTGAATATTCATGATTAAAAACTCTTGAGAGAAAAGTACTTCCTAAATTTTCTTCTGGCCAAAGATCAAAAAACTTCTAAGTTTTAATGATATTTAAAAACATACAAGATCAGAATTTACTACATTGGCAATGGTCTATTAGACTAATTTGCTAACCATTGCTCCTCAGTGAAGTACTCTTCTATTTATTTATTTCTTCCTTTCTTTCCTCCTTACCCCACAGATATATATTGTTTTATACAGAACAATTGCAGGTTTGGAACATAAAAAAGAATTTATTTTATTTTGAGAAAGACAAATATTTGCCATTTTTGCTTTATTGATTATATTATCCAACTGCTTTCCCTTCTGAAGCCTCACCCCAAAGTTCTGCAGTACTCACTTCGTCATTGCCTTTTGTATTGTTGCAATTTTATAACAAATAAATATGACTTGTCAATGTAGCTTAGAATACACTGACTATTTCTCTTGGTGATGGCTAAACTAAACTAAATTTAGTGGAGAAGCTTCAGTTCTAGAGTTGAGTATGACACTGTTGTAACTTAACAAAAGGTTACTGAATTAGAAATAACCACAACAAAGGTTGAAAATGAAATGTAAATCTAACAAGATATAATACTCGCCAGCGGCATGAAGAAGGTAAACCACTGCTGGTGACTACTTAGCATATTATTTCCCCTCACAATAGTGTCTAATGTATTTATGAGGAAGAGGACATACCCATTAATGTTCATTGGTACAGTATATAACAGACACTAAACTACATCTGGAGAAGCTCTACTTCTAGAGCTGGGTATGACACTAAACTACATCTGGAGAAGCTCTACTTCTAGAGCTGGGTATGACACTAAACTACATCTGGTGGAAAAGCTCCACTTCTAGAGCTCTATGGAGTTCCACTACATGGCCATTAATCCCAGGTCCATTCTGAACCAAAGTGATAGTACTTGTTAGGGTCCCATTTAACAATCAAATAGATATATTTGCAAATTATTTGTATTAGATTGGAATACTTAATATCATAAAACCATGTGAAGAAAACTTAAACTACACAAAAAATGTAATTATGAATGCATTGCAGTTAGTGTCTGCATTTTTTAAATAAGTTTTAATCACAAATGCACAATTTCCCTATTCCATGCCAAGATGGCTACTGAAATGTTATGGCGGCTGCTGCTGCTGCTCAAATACATACTTCCCACCTGCATACCACAAGCAGTGTCTGTGCAGTGGCAATAGATCATTCTGCCAGACCCAGTATGACTTAAAAATATGCCTGCATAAAATGATAGAATTCATATATTGCTCTTCTCAACTAAATAGGTAACACTACCATGTCGGTAAAATATACCAACTATACTCACTGCAGTGAGGTAAGACCCCATCTCCACAAAAAAAATGGTAGTCCTGAGTATGACTCTAAACTGCATCTGATGTTGAGGCTCTAGTTCTGGAGATCTTGGGAATGGGGAGTACCCCTCCGTTGCTATGACTCCCAGGTCTACTCTGACTCAAAGTGGTAGTACCTGTTAGAGTCTCATCTATAGGTCAAATACTTCTGTTTAAAAGATATTTGTATTTGATAGAATTGTGTATCAAAAAGAATCTTTTAAGAAACAACTATACAAGAGATGTAATTATGAACATACAATTAATGTGATTCCCTAACCTCTAGGCATCAAATAACCTAAGACAGGTTGGCATGCCAATATGATTAATCAGTCCACTAAGACTATTAAAGAAGGAGTTTCTCTATCGGAAGTAACTATTTAAATACCTTATAAAAGTTACCAGTTTTTTCTCTTGTGAATATATTGTTGAAATTATCCAAATTTACTATTGTCTTGATTGATTGATGTCTTTTGTTTTTATTTTCTTTTTAGGTCAATTTTACATATCAGTTTTTGCGAAAGAAATTTTTCATCTTTTCCCAATTTATGTTTGATGAACACATCAAATCTCGATTAATCAAGGTAAGTTAAAAGCATAAAAGAAGACTGGTATTTAATTTCTGTCCATTTTTTTATGATTTCATTGCCATATCAATTTTTAGATTCTGGTAAAAATTAAAGGGAAGAAAAATGCATACAATGTGACAGCACTACTTCACCTGCTCATTGGACATTATGAATACTTTGTGCACTTTTGCATATTCAGCTGTGTAGCAATGTGAAGACCCTATGCTGTTACTTAACAGATGCATATCCTCAGGAAGTAGTGGTTGTTGTATCACAAGAACAAGTAAAAAGAAGACAACAATTTGAGGGACTGGAATTGCTTGTGGATGTGGTGGGGTCACTTTAAGACCTTTCTCTAGCTTTACTCCTTCACCCCACCCCATGTGCAGTGCAAATTCTAATTTACCACTGCTGTGTCTGGTCACCACCAACAATCTGCATCCATCTTCAGCTTTCAACTGGTCTCTTTGGTCACCAAAAAACAACTGCCTTCCTCTATATATATGCAGAGGTGAATGTTTTTCTACTTCTGAAGCCTGGCCACTCAGACTAAACATAAAAATATTGCCAGACTGTATGTCACTAGAACACCCTAAAAAGCATGACAATAAAATTTAACTCTTTTTTTTTTTTTTTCATTTACAACCTGAGGGGTTTTCACAACCTTATCTGTCTCCACTTAGACTCGAAGAAATCAATGAAGACCCTTTCTAACACAGAATCCATGCACAAAATACATATGCCCCCACACACATACATCCACAACAAACACACTCAGTATATGTTTACACACACACATACCAATGCAAATATGTCTTGGCTCCAATCTGGATGGATGTATATATATATATATATATATATATAGTGTAACCCGGATATAAGAGAGATTGTATCTGGTCCCAAATTAGAGTCTGTGTTACCTAAACAAAATAGACCAAACCCAGATATAAGAAACTTATTTTCCTGTCCCAACAACTCCCTTATATCCGGGTTACACTGTATATATGTATATATATATATATATATATATATATACACGCACACATACCTATGGTCAACTCTCAAATATACATATATAAGCACCCACACACATCTAACCCTATGTACTACCACACTCAGTAAAGGTCTATAGTGTCATACTATTTAAATGTTTTTTCTATGATTTGCAGTGTTTGTATATAACAACTGTTCCCATTTTGAAAATTGAGAATACTGTGTGCTACCCAAAGAATTTTGGAAAATTGATTATGAAAAGAATGACTTAGACTGACACTTAGTCACTACCGTTTCTTTCTAACTTGTCCAATTGCTTGCACAGTGGCTCGTAAAGTGTAATAGCAAGTTTGTACTATATTTGGTTCATGTACACTTTGTAATTCTCCAAAATTTTAGCCACTCTGTTGTCTGGGCTTAGAATACTCTGACCTCCCCAAAAGAGGTGTCCTGAGTAGGACACTAAACTGCATCTAGTGGGGAGACTCCAGTTCTGGAGCTCTGGGGAGTGTGTCGTATCCTTTCATTGCCATTACTCCCAGATCCACTCTGGCCCAGTGTAGTAATACTTTTTGGGGTCCCATCTACAAGTCAAATAGATTTGATAATAGTGAAGATTACTTGTTTATTATTGTCTACAAATCACTACCCTTCAACTCTTGACTTTTTGAAGAAAACTAACTTTTTATTAAGTTAGTTTTCTTCTAAAACCAAGATTCTCTAACCAATGCACTTCAACATCATATACTTTAGTAATAAATAATACCTAATAATATCTGTTTTGATTGTTTAATATTCTACTGGAAATAATAAAATCCAAGTATATTTGTTTTGTTTTTTAAATTGAACTTTTTTAAAAAAAATTGGTAGAATTGTACTTATTTATGGGTAATCATCATCATCATCATCATGTCGTGCCGCCAGCACGGATATCCCTGACCCTCTCTCACCACTCCTCCCTATCGTTCATCGCTTCTGGCAGGTCCTCAGGGCTACATCCTGTATCCTCACAGAGCTGCTGTATGTAGGTTCGAGCTGGTCGCCCTGCTTTTGCTCGGCCATATGAGGGGGTCCATAGGAGACATCACTTATGAGCTCGTCCCTGCTTCTCCAGCAGTGTCCTGCATGTCTGGTTCATCTAAGTTTGATAGTTTTCGTGATGGGTGGTAGGTGGCCGTACAGTTGGTGCTTTGTGGGGTGTTGCCTCCAGGACTTGTTCAATATTGCTCGCAGCATTCTTGTGTAGTTGCTGTCTAGCTTTTTCTCCAGTCATTTAGTTAGCGTCCATATAGTGCATCCATATAGAAGTATCAAGATGATCGCTGCTTGGAAGAAACTGGGTTTCATTTTATCAGTAAGGTCTGACTACCATATGACCGATAGCTTATCGATAGCTGTCCATGCCTTCGTTAGCCGCGTGTCAATGTCTTTTTTGGTTGATAAGACACTGCTTCCTTGGTAGGTGAACTTGTCTGCTAGTTTCAGAGAGCTACCACCTAGTGTGGAAATGTCGCCTGTTTGATTAAAGCACATGTATTCCGTTTTGTGTGCATTGACATGAAGGCCAATGCCTGCAGCGGCTCATTCCAGACTATGCAGTAGTGTTTCGGCTTGGACTGGTGTATTTGCCAGAATCGCTATGTCATCGGCATAGTCAGCATTGGAGATTGTTTTTGCAGGGTACCTTCTGCTTCTTTTCTTTGTCAACTTGAAGCAGTTTTCTTTGATTTTATCAATCAATATCAAAAAAAGATGGTTATTTATCAAGCGGTTAGGGAAATAGAGGAATAACTGTATGCTTAGATCTGAATAACCTCTGCTGGCAGTTCACATAACCTAATTGATAAAGCAGTTATCATATTAAGACTGGCTTTTTGAGAAAAAGTGATTTCAAATCTCACCTAAGGCTTCTTTATTTCCAATTACTTTACTAATAAACATTAAATAATGATCTGAGAGTTGTGTTAAAAAGCAATAGAAATTAGGATAAGTTATATGAGTAAAAAAAAGTTCATGATTGTAATTTACAAGGCTTTTTACTAAGATCTGGCACAAGACCATATGAATGGGGAACCCAATGAGACTCAAATTCATTCATGTAGCTTTGCTAATCTACCTTGCTAACCATTAAGCTACCCGAGGCACCCAAATATGAGTCTAAAAATATTCATAATAATTCATTAATATTTATACTAGCAGTTCCTTTTTTATAAAACGATTATTTTTTTGTTTCTATAAACTTAAAGAGGAATAATATACATAAAAATTACTCCTTTTATTAATTACTCGGTTTGGTAGGACTAACAAAAATGTTCTTTATTTATTTCTTTTGCTCATCTCTCTCTCTCTCTCTCTATATATATATATATATATATATATGGCCCAGTTGACTGGAGTTGCAGAATATACCGACTGCTTCTCTGCAGACGAGTAAGACTCCCCTAATGAGTGTCCTGATATGGCACTACACAATCTGATGGTGAGGCTCCAATGATACTTTGGGGAATGCTGAGGACCTCTTTATTGCCATTGCTCCCAAGTCCACTCTGGCCTGGAGTGGTAGCACCTGGTAGGGTCCTATCTATGGGTCAAATAGAACTAAACTGTTTACTTATGCTAAACTGAATTATTTGAAATAGAACTGTTTTGACATTTAAACTGCTTACTTATGCTAAACTGAATTGTTTGCAATAGAACTGTTTATATGTATAAAAATGGATTTGGCATTAAATAAATAACAATGGTTGATATGCTATAAAACCAAACCAAACTTTCTCTCTCTCTCTCTCTATATATATATATATATATATATATCTTCTATTCATTTCCCTGTTGTCTGCTTCCCTTCCATTCCATTGACATAAACATTAAGCAGTAGATATATATATAAAAAACTTTCCTCTCTCTCTCTTTCTCTTCCATTTCATTTCATTGAAATAGATGTTAACCATCTGATATATTGCATTATCATTTTCTCTCTCTCTCTCTATCTTCCATTCCTTTTTCCCCTCATTTTTTCTTTCTTCCTGTCTTCAATTTCATTCCATTAAGATGAATGTTAAATATCCGATATATAAAATTTCTCTCTCTTTCTTCGATTTCATTGAAGTAGGTGATATACAGAATTATCATTTTAACCCTCCCATCTCTCTCTATTCCCATTCTTTTTTCTTTTCATATTTGCTTTCTTTTACTCTGATGTGCGGCATGTTCTTTTTCTTTACTTTCCTTCTTTACAATCAAAAGGAAATGGTCCCTTATTTATTTGTGGTGATGACAGGGAATAACATTTGAACACATGTGTTCATGCCTTATTCTATTATAGATTTTAAACTTGACTTATATTCTGTCCCATTTTAGGTTCTTTTTTTAAAAGGCTTAAAAAATATATTTTCCAATGATATTTCATGGTAACTTCATTAATTTTTAGATTCTTTATTACAGGACTGGAAATTTTTCAAAGAGCATCATATTCAAACTGATCAGAAGGTGAGCTGTTTCCTCATTTTTAATTATATGTAATACATTTGTTTTATTTTTATTTTAGAATCATCAACACGCACACACACATATATATATATATATATATATATATATATATATATATATATATATATAATCAAATATATACATAAAATCAACATACACACACACACATATATATATATGTAAAATCAAATATATGCATAAAATCATATATATATACATAAAATCAACACACACACACACATGTATATATGTATATATACTGACAAAATAAAATTGCAACACCCAGAATGAATTTCATTTTACTCAATTTTAAAGATACAGGTAATATAGTCAGATTACCATAATTGATCATATATATAGATTAATATCCACTTTTTCAGTAGGGCTTCAATATGCTGACTGTATCCTCTGCAGAGAGTTAAGACCACACCAAGGCATATCTTGGGTATGACACTAAACTGCATCCAGTGGTGAGAGATCTGGAGAGTGTGGCCTACCCCTTCATTTCCATTACTCCAAGGTTCACTCTGGCCCAAAGTGTTAGGGTCCCAACTATGGGTCAATTAAATTTCTTTAAAAATTATTTGTATTAGATAGGAATACTTGAAACCATATAATTGTGTAAATTATTTGTATTAATTTACTTGAAACTATACTCGTTTACTAATTATCATTATTTGTAGTAGTGATATGAAATCATATGACTATGTGCAAACAAATGATTATTTTAGATAGAAATAGTTTCTGAAAACCATCATCATGTCGTGCCGCCAACACAGATTTCCCTGACCCTCTCTCGCCACCCGTCTCTATCGTCCATTGCTTCTGGCAGGTCTTCAAGGCTACCTCCTGTATCGGCACAGAGCTGTTGTATATAGGTTCTAGCTGGTCGTCCTGTCTTTGGTCATCCAACCTTTGCTCGTCCATGTGAAGGGGTCCACAGGAGTATGTCACTTTTGAATTTGTCCCCACTTCTCCAGCAGCATCCCACATGTTTGGTTCGTCTAACTTGGATAGTTTTTGTGATGAGTGGTAGGTGGCCATACAGCTGCTGCTTTGTGGGGTGCTGCCTCCAGGACTTGTTTAATATTTTTCACAACGTTCTTGTGTAATTGCTGTCAAGCTTTTTCTCCATACATTTAGTTAGCGTCCATGTGGTGCATCCATATAGCAGTATTGACACGACTGCTGCTTGGAAAAAACTGCGTTTTATTTTATCGGTCAGGTCTTACTTTCATTTGACCGATATCGATAGCTATCCATGTCTTTGCTAGTTGTGTGTTGATGTCTTTCTCCATTGATGAGACACTGCTTCCTAGGTCGGTGAACATGTCCACTATTTTCAGAGAACTAACATTTAGTGTGGAGATTGTCGCCTCTTTGATTAAAGCACATGTATTCCTTCTTGTCTACTTTGAGTTGGAGGCCTATACCAGAAGCTGCTTGTTCCAGACTATGTAGCAGGGTTTTGGCTTGGGCAGGTGTATTTGCCAGAAGTGCTATGTCATCGGCGTAGCCTGCATCTGTAATTGTTTTGTGGGGTATCTTCTGCTACTTTCCTTTGCCAATTCGAAACTGTTATTTTTCCTTTTATCAATAGATGTTCTAAGCATGAAAGATTTTATTTTTTTATAAATTCCTACTGTATATTATCTGTACTTTAAATGCAAGAAGACAAATACTGTAATTTCAAGTAACATTTGAACCTTGTTAAAGAAGCTAATACTTTTGAACTTGAAATTGAAAACCAAGTTAGAGTAAGGTTAGAATAATTTGGGAATTTCATGTTAATGACGAAATATTTAGAGAAAAAGAGAGAAAAAGGAAACTGAATAACTGAATGACCCTCCCCACTTCAAGTGCTAGAAAACACATGTATATCTGTATAAAAGAGGAAACGTTTAGGCGACATTAGAATAGATGGACTGTGTTAAATAAAATGAAAAATGAAAGCTTACTACCAAATACAAGGCAAATCGACTCCACCTTTGGCAGAGGTCAACTGATGGTTAGATATTTTTTTTTTTTACTATATTGTCATTTCAAAATGCGTGAAAGATTTTATTATATGTAAAATCCTGCTGTATATTATCTGTGCTTTAAATGCAAAAAGACAAATACTGTAATTCCAAGTAACAGTTGAACTTTGTTAAAGATGTTAATACTTTTGGACTTTATTAGAAATTGAAAAACTAAGTTAGCCTAAAAATAGAATGCCTATAAGGATGCAAAGAACCATAAATAAGGACTCCGAGGAAATTTTTTAAAAAAATGAAAGTAATTGAGAACTTGTACTAAGTCAAAACTTAATACAGGCAGTAGGGGAAAGGAAAATAATTTTTTTTTTTTTGAAAGCCATAGGAAGCAGCATGATGGACATAAGCAAGCAGACAAACTCTATTACAGTTCAACGCCATGCCTAACCAGGTCTTCGGTGTACGAATCCTACAGTTCCATAGCCAGGATCAAATAGTTTGATCAGGGAACTACAGCTGCTCATCTATAGGGGTGGCTTCTATAGATAAGAATAAAAACACAGCCACAGAAAGATTTCCATGACTCACACTCAAACCACTTGTCCAAACCGCATCGCTCTTCGCATGGATAAAAAAGGGGCATGTCCTGCTGAGGTTGGAGCCCTGGCCCCAGTGGTTGAAAAATCAGCTACAGAGCTCAAATTAAAACAAAAATTACTAAAATGCAAAAGCACAATACAAATAGCGACATTCAACGTTAGAACTTTAAATAGAATAGGCCAACTACTGGAGCTGACAGCTTCAGCGATAGATCATAACATAGACATGATATATATATACAAGAACACAGATACATTCATAGCAAAGATATTAAATATCACGATACTCACATTTCCATCTGATGATTGTGCTCACTACATGAAACTTCAAGTAACAAATTTCTAATGTTCGTAATTATATTTTTTTAATCTTTTATACCTGCTCTGCAATAATAGTGTCAAGTACTTTTCATGCAAACTGTTTTTTTTTTTGTATTTATTTTTTGTTTTTTATTATATATATATATTTATATATGTTGCTTCTTCAAAATTTGATATCATTTTTCTTTCTTTCCCACCAGTATCCTTTTGACCGGGCAGAGAAATTTAACAAAGGAATCAGAAAACTTGGTGTGACTCCAGATGGACAAAGTTATCTTGACCAATTCCGAACACTCATTACCCAAATTGGTAGTTAATTTTTTTATGCAAATACAATTATCCTTATTACTTGTAGTTAGTGACTAAGCTTTATTTTGTCTGGCACAAGGCTACGATTTGCTTAGAGGACTTGGTATTCTTAAGTAGTCACCCTTCTTATTACTTATCAGTTTTGATGTTGCTTAACTTTTAGCATGATTTAGCCGTAAGACCCCAATCATCTACTGTAATTGTGGAAATAGTAAACATGTAATCAAAAAAAAAAGGCCTGCCTTTAGATAATCCAAATCTCAAGATTATCTACAATCAATGTTTAGTGTTAGGAAGAAGGGAAGCTCCCTAACCCCATCTGTAAATCTAACTTAGAATATAATCACTTAAAACCTGCCTATGGGAGCTTTTAAGTTCCATATTGAGTCACATTCTATTTATAGAATTTATATTATAATCAGCAGAAGATGGGCACCTCACATGGTGTTAGTGAGTTCAGTTCTCATTGGGTGCCTCACACTTCTGGAATTGTGCCACAACTTCACTAAGTTTAGTAAATAACTATACAAAAGAATGATAGCCACTTCAGATGGTGTATTTGTTGCAGGCTTAATCAGCAGACCATTGTTAGTGAGTTTGATTCTCATTGGGTGCTCCATACTTCTTGCCTTGTGCCACAATTAAGCTAAGCTGAGTAAATAACTATAACCAGTAGATGTTAACATTGCCCTGGATAATATTGGGCTTACAAAGATTTTGCTACAATATGCCTTTTTTTTGTTGGCTTATGGTAACATGCACATAAAAGTTGGATAATTATATAAACAATATGTAAATGAGGAGGTGCCCGTGGTGTAATGGTTATTGTCGCAGGAATTGGACACGGCGACACGAGTTCAAGGATTTGAACTCGTGTCGCCGTGTCCAATTCCTGCACTGATTGCATTTCACATAGCACTAATACCCTTGGGAAAGGTATGAATCCAATTATTCTCCCTCCAGCTATGGGTAAATAGTAGGACAGACTAGGTTCTTCAGCCTAGGTGAGGCAACTAGTCTAGGAGAAGGAAAACTCTGAATTCAAACCTGTGAAACTCCGCTTAAAAAATCGACCTTGTGTCATATCCTGCCCGAGCGGAGGGGTTGGGTAAATATGATAAACAAGATGTAAATGAATAAATAAGGAGAAGTACTTTATCATTAGCATTTAATAGTTATCTCTTTTACAAAATTGGTATAAGTAGAAATGCTTGCTCAACACTATTATCAAATTACAAATTGGATTGGAAATGGGTTTTTTCTTTAGCCTATTTTAAATATATAAGCAAATATATAAATAATAGTTTTTAGTGAATTAAATCTGGTCTCTCTGTAATAAAATAGAATGAGAATTCTTCCAAGCTGTAGCTGTGTCAGTACTACTGTATGGTTGCCCCACTTAGCCTCTAACAAAACACCTGAAGATTGGAACTACACAAATGATGCATGCTGTTTCAAAGAAATCCTAGGAGCAGCATCCTACAAAACAGCAACTGTACAGCCACTTACCCTTCCATCTTCCAAAGCATCCAAGTAAGATTATCATGACATGCTGGGTACTACTAGAGGACTAGTCAAGCATGATGACGAATAGGGGCAGATGGCAACACACTCATAATCACTTTTGATGTCACAAACCTATACAGCAATATCTCCTGTGAATTAGGAAAATAAGCTATCACATTTTGGATAGATAAATACCCAGACACATTACACCCAAGATTTAACAAAAAATTTATCATAGAGGATGTGGAAATAATCCTTAATAATAATAACTCCTTCCAATTCAATAACATTAGCTATATCCATACCCTATGGGAACTAAAATGATGCCAACATAAAGTTGGTGACCATATGTTGAGGTTGACCCGAAGGCTCCCTTTTTAATAGCTACAACACCAAGGTGTTGGGGAAGGCACTACTCCACTCCCTGGATTACTCCACTTTACCCTTGATCCTTACCTTATAATGCTGTGTTAAGCAAGGAGGTTTCAAGTACCATTTTTTTGAGTCTTTGGTATGATTCAACCTGGGATTGAACCCCGGTCTCCCGGACCATTGGTGAACACTCTACTCATCAGGTCAATGGCCCAGTCAAAACCTATATGAAATAATTGGTAAAAAATATGGCAACGACATAAAAGAAGAATTTACCAAATCATGGAAAAGATATTTGGATGATTGCTTCATATTCTGGAAATGCCCATGGGGAGACATTAACGAATTACACAACCTGCTACAAAACCTAAATTTTACTATAGGACACAGCTCAAAAGAACTACTATTTTTAGACATCCTTATAAAAAAATGTAAATGGCCAAATCATCACAGATATCTACCACAAACCCCCAACAATACCTCCACTTCAAAAGCCACCACCCTAAAAACTGTATAAAATCCATCCCTTACACTCTTGCACATAAAGTACACACAATAATCACAGATAAAAACCTTAAAAAATTCACCTTAAAGAACTACACACAACCCTAAACTAGAGAGGCTCCCCAACAACACTAGTAAATAAGGGATTCGAATTAGCAGAAAAAATACCACAAAGAGAATTAAGGAACCGAAAAAGCACAACAACTAGAAACCCTTAGCATAAGTTGCAACCTATAACAAAAACAACCTAGGACTATTCACAGAAATAATAAAAAATCCAGAAGAACTTAAAAACAATGACAAAATCAAAGAAATACTTGACACAAAAAAAATCATTAAAAGCCAGAGACAACCCAAAAAATCTTAAAAGAATACTCACCTCTTCTACATTCGGAGAAAACACAACACAAGGCGTTACCAAATGCAATAATAAATGATGCAAAATATGTGATATAATTATAGAAGGGAAATCCTATACCTTTAAAAACCTGGAAACAAAATTCAATATAAATAAAGACTTAAGCTGCAACTCAAAAAACGTAGTCTACATAATTGAATGTCGCAAATGCAAAGAAATATGCATAGGGTCAACACAGGCCATTAATACAAGGATATTACTTCACAGGAGCAATATTAAAATAACAGAAAACAAAAAATTAAATGTATTGAAACACCTATACGAATGTAGTCAAGGTGAATTTAAAATAATGCCCTTATACCAAACTAACCACTACATGCTACTTCAAATAAAGGAAAAGAGATTTATGGATAAATTTGAACCTAAGTTGAATAAAACATGAATCATACACACACACAAACATACATAGATATGTCTCTCTCTCTCTCTATATATATATATATATATATATATATACACACACAAAAATTATTAGAAAAAATAATTACCAGTATATTTCAAACCACATTACCATACAAAAAAATATAAAAAAGCTCAAGACACATTCACACACAGAGAAAAAATAACTGTAAGTGAAATCCGAAACCACTCCAACACACACACACACACACACACACACACACACACACACACAATGAAAAAACGTATCAAATATCAAATGCAAATAAGGGATAATGCAGGCTAAGGTAAACACATTAAGAAAAAGAGAGGGGTGACCTCCATGTAAACCCATAACCAACTGAAAACCATTGAAACTGCAAACACAAGTGAGTTCAAGTCTCATTGAGTACCCCATTAACAAGGCTTTGTGCCATATGTTCTTTGATGAAAGCTACAAGCTGGAAACATACACATATGTAAAAACAAAATAAATGAATAAATCCTTAAAAAGAAAAAAAATTACAAATCTCTTCGTGGACCTACTCATTTTAAAATACATCTATAGATATGTACATATGTATAGATGCTAGATATTTATGAATAAAATGTTTTAAGTTTAAGACTAGTTTTAATTTTTAAACTTAAAGAGAAGCTCATTCATCATTGATTTGTACATGTTTTATTCTGGTTTGCCATCTGCCTTCTGGCAAATGATCAGAAAGCAAAAAAAAATTCTCGGTGACCTAACATTTAATGCCCACCCTCACCTGCATTTTCTTATTTTGCACTTAGAATTGTAGTGTCAAGGATATACTCTGCTGTCTCTAGTAAATGCAGTGGTTCTCCAGATTTATTTTTGTAAAACCCTCTCATGAAAAAAAGACCTTGTGCTGTATTTAAGATTCTTGAAGAATGCAGAATAAATGTCCTCATTTGTCTTTACTCATTGCTACTCTAAATATAAAACCATTCAACTGACTGACATATCTATACCTACCTACCTATTTTTATCCTTGGGATTTGGCTCTGTCATGCTAAGTAAAGAAATAGAATAAGCTATGTAAAACCCAAGTTCTCTCCATAACTATGCATGTATGCTTTTTACTACATGGCTCAGCAGGGTAACCAGGTTTAATCCTTAGCACACCAGCTCTCCCTATGATGACTTCACCACAATATTTCTCCTATCCAACTGCTCTGCACTACACTCTCTTACTTAAGAAATAGTGCAGCAGTATTGGATTTTAACTGACAAATGATACATTTTTTTTTTAATTTGATGAATTTAGCTCTACTTGGAAGATAAAATGCATATATAAGATTTTCACAAACAGATATCATACAAATACAATTCAAAATAGTGACTGCCAACACTTACAAACGATTTTCAATAGTTTTAAATTCTAAAAATTATTTTCATATACTTTTAATATAAAAATGAAAATTGTGCTATTCAGTATTAAAGAAAGTCAAGAAAGAGGAATTAGTTTTACAAAAAATATTGTTCATCATGAAGTTTTAAATAAGTAAAGTATTATTTTCAGGAGTTTAGATTATCATATTTACCAACCTGTCCGCTCGGGCAGGATATGACACAAGATCAATTTTTAAGCGGAGTTTAACAGGTTTGAATTCAGAGTTTTCCTTCTCCTAGACTAGTTGCCTCACCAAGGCTGAAGAACCTAGTCTGCCCTACTATTTACCCATAGCTGGAGGGAGAGTAATTGGATTCATACCTTTCCCAAGGGTGTTAGTGCTATGTGAAATGCAATCAGTCTCATCCAGGATTTGAACTTGTGTCGCCGTATCCATTTCCTACGACGATAACCATTACACCACAGGAGTTTAGATTATCAGTTTAACTTATTCTATTTGTTGTGTGTGTGTATATATATATATATATATATATATACTTTGCCCAATATCATTGATAGAGCATATATATTTAAGTTAGTATAGCATAAACATTGTCATAGACTTTATGTCTACATTATCCTAACTTATATGTGCATGTAATATTATTCATATATAATAATTAAACCGAGGCATTGGCCTAATAAGATGAGTGTTCACCAATGGTCTGGGAGACCGGGATTCAATCCCAGTCATACCAAAGGCTCAAAAAATGGTACTTGATGTCACCTTGCTTAACACTCAGCCTTATAAGGTGAGGATCAAGGGTAAAGTGGAGCAATCCTGGGAATGGAGTAGCGCCCTCCTCTACACCTCCATGTAGTTGCTATTGAAAAGGAAGTCTTCAGGTCACCCTTGACTAAGGTTGCCAACTTTACTTATAATAATTAAACAATAGAATTTCCAAGGGGCCAGCTAGTCTATATTATAAATATACAATTTTTTTGTATGTCACTGAAAAAGTAAGATTTTTGTTTGCACCATAGAGTTGAAATACTCCTAAAAAATAAAGCAATTTCTAATCCAATTTGTAACTTATAGTATGAAGTTACTTGAATATTTACTAAGTATTCACTCATCTAAGGTCTTTAACCTTTTCTGCAGAGATTAGAATATACTGACTGTATCTCCTGAAGAGGGATAAGATCTCTTTCTCTGCTAAAAAAAAGTGTTTTGGGTATGATACTAAACTGCATTTGGTGTGGATTCAGTTCTGGAAATCTGGGGAGTGTGGAGTACACATTTACTGCCATTACTCCCATGTCCACTGTGGCCTGGTGTGTTAGTACCTATTAGGGTCTCATCTTTGGGTCAAATAGGTCTGTTCAAAAATTATTTATATTCAAGAGGACCATATGCAAAAAAAAATCTTAAGAAACAATACTTAGAAAAATATAAATAGGTATATACAATGAATGTGATTCCTTACCTCTGAAGCATAAAATAACCTGGACAGGTTTGACATGATAAATCAATCAATTATCTATGTACTCAGTGATGCCTTAACTTTGGTGATCCCATAGGAACTGGTTCTTTAACTGTAAGCAAATTTCATTATTAGTTATTGTCTTTACTCTCTTTTTTGGCCTAATTTATAAATTAAATCTTATCATAGTTATATAGCAAAAAACATAGTATATCTATCTGTCTAACGTTCAGTACTATCCGCTGTTTCAGGCATTGGCAGTCTATGATTCTTGGAATATATCTCTCCTCCACAAGTGGAAGGGAAGGACTGCTGTATTATTGTTATGTTATCTTTAAGTATTTTTATTTCTTTATTTTACTTTAAAACAGTATTTTCATGTCTACTTTTGCTTATATACTTCATTTTTTTCTCCAGGCAATGCTATGGGCTATGTACGTATGATACGTTCTGGTGGTCTTCACTGTTGCAGCAATGCCATTCGCTTTATTCCAGACCTTGATGATATTGAGAGCTTTGAAGAACTTTCAGCTAAAGAAGGTCTTTCTACAGAATGCCAACAAGCAGCCAAGTAAATATCCTGCTTTATTGTCTTGTAATTGAAAAGTGTTTCAAAATATCATTTTTCTTTTGCATTTTTTAAAATCATGTCATGAAAAATTTCTACTTCATCTTTTCCTACTTGACAAAGAAGAGTTACCTCCCTTATGTTGGGCCAAGTGAAAAGTTGTAAATGTTTTCAGTTGGAAATTAATTTTAATTTTGATTAAAACCTGGTATTGTCTTTTCTATTAATATTGGTAGTTTTTTTTTTAAAGTTGATTAAAAAAAATTTTAAATATAATCACAAGTAAACATTTATTGTTTCAAGTGACTATTCTTAATACTAATAATTTATAATTATATAATATCAAATATTCCAATCTAATACAAATAAATTTAGAAAAGATTGATCTGGCCCATAAATAGAACTCTAACATGCTTAACTATTTCAAGTCAGAGTGAACCTTAAAGTAATGACAATAAAGGGATGACTCTAAACTCACCACCAGACACAGTTTAGTGTCTTACTCGGGACACCATGGGGGAGGGGGTCTTACTCTTCTGCAGGGGATACAGTCGGTATATTCTAAGCTCCATAGATAGGACCATGTAATAAGAGAGATTGAAATCATGTGACAATGTGGTTGGTTTACTGAGTATAAAGATTCAACCAGAAAAAAACAATAAATTTTGGATCAAAATAGTGTTTTCAAATTGACTTAAAAGATCTAGCTATAAAAATGGATATTTGATGAGCTGTAATAAGCTTGTATATCTATTATAAAAATCAATTTTTTTAAAGATTATCATACTCTATTGCATATCTAATAAAGTGAGTCAAAAGTTTTGCAATATTTTGGTAGCATGGGACACAATTCAGTAGTTCTAGATATTTTTGTCAAGGTTGTATAGGTGATGAATCACATTAGACAGTAGGATGCTGAGTTTGCCTGATACTCTCCAAGTGCTACTCACTGGGTTTGCTTCCATGGCTTGGAGCATGGATTTAGAATCCAGTTTTAGGTCTACTTGACCCTTCTTGTTTGTTAAGGTTCTTGCAACCTAAACAAAATTTCTTGAAGCCTCTAGATACTGTATTATAATCAACTGTGTCTTTATCTCTCAGCACTACAAATGTTTTTGGCTGCTTCTATGGCATTATGGCCAAGTTCAAACTTGTATCATCATTATCATGTCGTACTGCTAGCACGGATATCCCTGACCCTCTCTAGCCACTTTTCCCTATCATTCATCACCTCTGGCAGGTCCTCAGGGCTACATCCCGCATCCTCACATAGCTGCTGTATGTATGTTCTAGCTGGTCGTCCTGCTTTTGCTCGGCCATATGTAGGGGTCCATAGGAGTACATCACTTATGAGCTCGTCTCTGCTTCTCCAGCAGTGTCCTGTGTGTCTGGTTCGTCTAACTTGGATAGTTTTTGTGATGGGAGGCAGGTGGCCGTATAGTTGGTGCCTTGTGGGGTGTTGCCGCCAGGACTTATTCAATATTGCTTGCAACATTCTTGTGTAATTGCCATTTAGCTTCTTCTCCAGCCATTTTGTTAGCATCCAGGTGGTACATCCATACAGCAGTATTGACATGACTGCTACCTGGAAGAAACTGTGTTTTATTTTATCGGTCAGGTTTGATTTCCATATGATCGATAGCTTATCGATAGCTGTCAATGCCGATGTCTTTTTCGGTTGATGAGACACTGCTTCCTAGGTAGGTGAATTTGTCTATCAGTTTCAGAGAGGTTCTCTCTACTGTGGAAATGTCGCCTGCTTGATTAAAGCAAATATATTCAGTTTTGTGTGCATTGACATGGAGGCCAATGCCTGCGGCGGCTTGTTCCAAACTATGCAGTAGTGTTCCAGCTTGGTTGGACGTATTTGCCAGTATCGCTATGACCCACACTCAAACCACATACAAACTTGTATAAGTTTCTGAATTACACTATGTTGCACATTCATCTGTGCTCCTTTCAAATCATACAGAGTGAAATAATGCATACTGTGTTAGTACACCAACTACCACAATACTACTAACCAGAACAGGCACTTACCACAACTTGAACTGCTTTGGTTACATGATATACATGCCACAAACTAGCACATGCCTAAATATTGTGAAACTTTTAACTTGCCCTAGTATTATAAGAATAATTTTTTTCCAATTATCTATGACAGAGTACTACTGGTGCTGACTATTATATCTATCACAAATCTCAAAAATCCAACTTCTTCAAACACATTTTCATACATATTGTACGAGGATCATTAAATAAGTTTCCAGACTTTTTTCGTATGGGCACTTTTATTGATAGTACACACATGAAACTCTAGTCCCCTTCAAAGTAATCTCCTCCAGCTGCAATGCCCCATGGAAGTCCTCTTGTGTGAGCATGTCAGTGACCTTCATCACAGCCTCTTTCATCTCCTCAATTGTCTCATAACGACAGCCTCTGAGCTTAGGGAATAACCAAAAGTCACAGGGAGCAAGGTCTGGACTATAGGGAGGGTGACAAACTGTCTTGATGCCCATCTTGGTCAAATAGTCAATGACAAGGATGGAGTCGTGGACTGGTGCATTGTCCTGGTGGAAATACCACTGACCCAATTTGAAGAGTGCTGGTCTTTTCCGATGGAATCTCTTCCTGAACTCCCTTAAAACCTCAACATAGTAACCATAACCCTAACCCTTTGGCCAATCAACTGTGGTGTATTGACTTCCTTACTCCTCCCACCACTCTCATCATCCCTCACAGACTCCGTGCCTTCCTTGAGTCTATTATGCCACTCAAAAACTGATGCTCGATTCATGCAAGATGGTTGAAAAGCAGTCTGAAGCATTCCATACGTTTCTGTGGCATTTTTTTCCAAGTTTAAAGCAGAATTTTATTGCATATCATTCTTCTAAAATGTCCTCACGTCCAGATTGCATTTTTGAAATTTACCAGCTGTGACAATCAGACTTTAGTAGGGTGTATTTTAATTGCTGCTGTAGCTATTCATTTGAAGCTGAAATCCTAAAAATTTGTCAGTCATCTCATAAGATGTATAGCAATAACATAGTGAATTTTCAAGAGTCTAAGACAATTTTAAATGCCTGTACAAAAAAGTTTGGAATCTTATTGAAGGCACCACGTATTTCATATTAAGAAAAGATCAGTAATTCACATTACATACTGACATGATATGTGATTGTTTTGTTTTAATTTTAAATGTTTTTCTGTTAACAGAAACCTTGATGCAGTTATTGGAAATCTGGCCAAGAATTTTGCAGAGGGCACTGAATATTTTAAGGTGAATTTCATTTTCTTTTAACCATTTATTTACTTACTAGAATAATTGTTGACAAAATTATGAGATTATTTATATATGGATCTTCTTCCACACTTCTCAGAATCCGTGTGTAGCATCTGTGTCCACTGAGTCCAGTCGGCTAGGGCTATAGAATACACCAACTGCATCTCTGTAGAGGAGTAAGACCCCCCCCACCTGAGAATGAGTGTCCTGGATATGACACTAAACCATCTGATGATGGAGCTTTATTGAATGTGCAGTACTCCTTCATTGCCATTGCTCCTAGGTCCACTCTGACTCACAGTGGTAGTACCTGGTAGGGTCCCATCTATGGGTCAAATAGAACTGTTTGACCATTTAACTGTGTGCAAACAAATGACTGATGTTAAATCAAATTGTTTTTGTTACATGGCAATACTTGAAGCCATTTAACTGTGTGCAAACAAATGACTGATGTTAAATCAAATTGTTTTTGTTACATGGCAATACTTGAAGCCATTTAACTGTGTGTAAACAAATGATTAATAATAAATAGAGTTATTCATGTTTGATAAGAATATTTAAAACCATTTAACTGTGTGCAGAAAATTATTAATATTAAATAGAATTATTAGTGTTAGATAGAAATACTTGAAACTATTTAACTGTGTGCAAACAAATGAGCTCTGGCTCATTTAAAAATGTTATCAACAGATTATGTTCACAAATCACATTTTATATATATATATATGTATATATATATATATATATATATATATATATGATTTGGCATTAAATAACCTATAAAGGTTAATAAGCCATAAAAACCAACTAACCCACCCACCTATGCTCTCTGTCGAGAATTAGAGTTCCACCCTCAGTATTCCTACCTAAGATCAGAACATAATTCATCAGCCTGAGATCCAAATTTAGTATCTATTCCTCTAGTTCAAGATATATTTGAAATTATAATAATAAGATTATGAAAGTAAAAAGTATAAAATTTAAAATAATAATAATAAATTTATATAAAATAATTATTACTTTAACAAGAAAATTAGTTTACTCTGTCAGAGGTGCTAATTGTATCCACTTCAGTGGGGTAATACTCCCCGAAAAGGGATGTTCTGGAGATGACATTAAACTGCATTTGATGTTGAGGCCCCAGTTTTAAAACTGTGGGGAGTGTGGAGTACCCCTTCATCCCTATTACTCCTAGGTCAACATGGAATGGTAGTACTTCCTAGGATCTTATCTATGGGTCAAATAAATCTGTTTAAAAATTATTCATATTTAATAGGAATACTTGATGTCATATAACAGTAAATTATTTGTGTTAAGAATAGTTACTTGCAGTTATAATTGCTTATTAAGTTGGTTGGTTGGTTGGGTTTTTATGGCATATCAACCTTTGTTGGTTATTTAACGCTAAATCCATTTTTGTGCAAATAGTCAGTTCTATTTCATACAATTCAGTTTAGCATGACTACACAGTTTAATTGTCAAAAACCTTTCTATTTCAAGCTATTCAGTTTATTCAAATAGTTCAGTTTAGTATAAGTATATATTTTGTTTACACACAGTCAAATGTCAAAACAGTTCTATATTAAACAATTCAGTTTAGCATAAGTACGCAGTTTAGTTCTGTTTAACCCATAGATAGAGCCATATCAGGTGCTACCATTCCGGGTCAGAGTGGACCTGGGAGCAATGGCAATAAAGGGATACTCTACATTCTTCAAAGTTCCGGCATTACTGGAACCTTACCATCAGATTGTTCAGTGTCATATCCAAGACACTCGTGGGAGGGGGTCTTACCCCTCTGCAGAGGTGCAGTTAGTGTATTCTGCAGCAACGCTTATTAAAGATTATTGAAATGATATAATCATTAGTTTTAAGTAGAAATATTCGAAGCCATACAACTGTGTGCAAATTATTTGTTTTAGATAGGAAAACTCGATATATAACTGTGACCAAAAAACTCTTGGGGGAACAGTCTTCATGGCATAGTTGCTAATGTACTGGACTGTGGCATGATAGTGATCAAGTTCAAATCCCACTAGTGCTACTACATTCACTTTCAGACAAATACCTTTGAGAAAAGTAAGAACTCTTTCATCCCCAGTTATTGGTTAAATAGTACCACTACTGTTCTTTCACAAGGATAACTTTGGCATTAAATAACCCATGAAAGTTGGTATCCCATTAAACAAAAAATAATTCTAAAAAAAAACTCTTAAGAACAACTACACAAAAAATGTAAATAAATACATACAGTGAATACAATTCCCTAACTTCTTGGCATAAAATAACCTTAGATGGGTTGATATACAATTAAAATCAATCAGAAAATTAGTCAAAAATAAATTTGAGAAAAAGTCCAACTGACAGAGAACATTTTTGAAAAGAGAGAAAATTGGAGGAAGTGGCATATATCGCTTATCTGCTAGTTGCATAAGTCAAACTAGTATAGATTTAAATACCATGCCAGTTTCATTTTTGTTCAGTAAATTTGGGCTAAGGAATTTAAAAAAAACAACATATCCTGTATATAATATGCACTGACTTTTTAGGATTTGAAGTAGTTGAATTTAACATTTCTTCAACATTTTATCCTATTCAAATAGACTAAAATAAAAAATTCATACATCTTACTTACGAGGATCATTAAAAAAGTTTCTAGACTTTTTACATATGGGCACTTTTATTAATAATACACACATGAAACTCTAGTCACCTTCGAAGTAATCTCCTCCGGGTGCAATGCACTTGTTGTACCATTCTAACAACTTCTGGAAGACCCCATGGAAGTCCTTTTATGTGAGTGAGTCAATGACCTTCGTCACAGCCTCTTTGATCTCCTCAATTGTCTCATAAAGACAGCCTCTGAGCTTAGGGAATAACCAAAAGTCACAGGGAGTAAGGTCTAGACTATAGGGATGCTGAGGAACTGTCTTGATGCCCATCTTGGTCAAATAGTCAGTGACAAGGATGGTGTTGTGGACTAGTGCATTGTCCTGGTGGAAATACCACTGACCCAATTTGAAGAGTGCTGGTCTTTTCCGATGGAATCTCTTCCTGAACTCCCTTAAAACCTCAACATAGTAACCCTAACCCTTTGGCCAATCAACTATAGTGTATTGACTTCCTTACTCCTCCCACACTTCTCAACATCCCTCACAGACTCTCTGCCTTCCTTGAATCTCTTATGCCACTCAAAAACTGGTGTTCGATTCATGCAAGATGGTTGAAAAGCAGTCTGAAGCATTCCGTACGTTTCTGTGGCATTTTTTCCAAGTTTAAAACACAATTTTATAGCATATCATTCTTCTAAAGTGTCCTCACATCCAGATTGCATTTTTGAAATTTACCAGCTGTGACAATCAGGCTTTAATAGGGTGTATTCCAATTCTTCTGTAGCTGTTCATTTGAACCTGAAATCCTAAAGATTTGTCAGTCATCTCATAAGATGTATAGCAATAACATAGTGAATTTTCAAGAGTCTATGACAATTTTAAATGCCTGTGGGGGGGGGGAGTATGTAATTTGGTTATTTCAGTAGATTGCTCTCTAAATTATTCCCACCACAAATACAACACAAAACTTCACAATTGCGTAAAAGAAATGGAATAGAACACAACGAACATTAAACAACAAACAATTTAATATGCATATAACAGAATATGAAAAACAAAATACATGATGTGTAAATGGCCTTTTGGAAAATAAAGTTTGAAGAAAAGAATAAATTTGTTGAAAGATGTGTGTATGTTCATGTTATCAGAGACCGTAAATAAGTCTTTCTTACTTACATTAAGTTTATAGCGGGTTTTATGATTGTGGCGACAGCGTGTCTCGTTGATGAAAGAAAGTTTGTCGGGTTTTCCTTTTGAATATAATTCTCGGCCATTTGAAAAGAGGTCATGAACTTTAGTTGAGGAAGGAAAGGAATTGGTTGGACATAGTATCGGCTACTGGCTTAGTGGCTTGTGTTCATCTGTGTCTTCATTTGTGTGTAAGCTTGTGTCTAATTTTCTAGAATGTTCTATTCCCTGTTTTTAGCTGATTGGTTGAAAAATATAAAAATGTAATTTAAATGCTAATACGGGTTTGATCCTAAATTTCTAGAATGTTCTTAAGTATGTTTTTATTGCTTATTTTAAGACTAGAAAAAATGTGTATCCTATACCTGTACAAAAAAAGTCTGGAAACTTATTGAAGGCACCACGTACATTTTGAAACAAAGCATGTATACAGTATTTAGAGTGAACTCACTGACATGTTCTCAAAAAACTTGTGGCAAAAATAAGTTCATGCTAGGAGAAATAAAATTATAAACAAACACACATTCCAGTGGATATTTCTCTGGAATGACATAAAACAGAAGTGTTTGTTACATATTAGTTCTTTTGGATCATAGATATAACTTACATTTGGTCATAACATCCTGAATATGGTGATGCACATAGTTAATATTTACTTTTTGTGTATAATATGCACATGCATGTTATACATAAATAATTACAGTAACAAAGAAAAAAAGATCTGAGAAAAAATTATTAGGTGTAAAATTATTCATGAGCAATACTGTTTGTATAACAAAAATACATATTTTAGTTCTTTTACAATTGAAACACATTGAAGATCAGGAAGTATTGTCTGTGGTTAGGAATTGATGCAATAACTGCTACTTAATATAAATTATACAAATAATATTTATATGAGAGTCATTCAATAAATATTGTGAATATTGCCTAAGGAGTTGGTAATAGAAAGCACTGTTTACAGTGACACTATTTACAAGAAAATCAATTGTAGTGGGTCCCTTTGTAATATAATGGGCGAAGGATTTTGTTTTATATATCTTGCCTTTGGGTTTAGTTAGGCTGAGAACCTTTCGGCTCAGTGCATGGGTTAGTTAGGTGCAAACTTGAGTGGAGGTGTTAACGTGTTGTTCACAGATGTCAAAATAAAAATCCCAGATAGAAAATTGTAACTTGGGCATGTAAATGGCGTCATGCACCGGAAGTGCGTGCAGAGGATTTTGGGGATTTTGAAAAAAAGTCAGTTAGTTGAGTCTTGCGGTCCAAAGAAGAAGGGTGACTTTCGCTTGCTCGCCGAGGCCTTGTGGCAGGTGCCACACGTGTTGGGGGGTGGGGGTGCAGAGAGAAAAGCCAGAATAGAAAGAATGTGTATCTCTCTCCTTATATCGAAAAACCTTTAAACTCAAAGGTGATAAAAAGTTTCATACATGAACTAAGAAGTCGTAAGTGTTTTTCATGTTTCGGGATCCCTATGTTCTACGTATATATGTTATGAACATTCTATGTACGTTTCATATATCCGTGTATCATGGGTATGGTACACCTTCATGTTCTAAAACACTGTCAGCATGACCTTCTTTACTGACTACTGCACTTGGAACTTTTTCTTTACCAGAGAGTCATTATGGTTCCTCTCCATGGACTGTAATTTTGACTCAGGCTCATAGTGGCAAACCCATGTTTAGCTCATTGGGAAACATTTTTTTTAAATTAAAACCTGCTTCTCCATATACATCAATAATTCTTCTGTAAATTTTAAATGTTTTACACTTCTCAGCCACCCAAAATTTGATGACAGACTTCTGTTCAAGCCTGGAGCACTTTGTTTGATTTGTCACCATTATTTTGAATAACCTCAAAAGAAATATTTTGCTTTTTTCCTAAAAAAAAAATTCCTCTTGATTAGTGAATGATCTTCATATTAATCAGTTTAATAAGTAGATTCTTAAGTTCATTACTCAAATGTAAATAGTTATTAATATAATGTTAATCTTAATACAGGTTATATTTCATATTAAATGTTTGCACCATGACCTACCCTATCAGACAGCATGATCTGCCTGGTTGTCACTAGCAATAAGACCACCCTCCCCCAAAGTCCTAAACTGACATCAATCATCTTGCTTGTCACACTGTCTCATGGTTTCTTGCCACCTACTGTCAAATTAGGATGATTTATGAATTATTTGGCAATTGAGTTGATAACTTTAGATAGTGAGAAGTTTCTTAGTTTCTACTTTCTATTCAAATTGCAGTGAAAAATCCTTCTTTTTTTTTTTCAACTTTTTTCTTTTTGCTTCATATCTAAGTATGCTGTTAGCCTTCACGATCATAGAGGTTAGGAGTGCAGAATCCTCTCAAAGGTCTTCTAGACTAGTTGCCTAACCAAGGCAGCCCTGGAAGGAGAACGAAGCAATTAAGGCATTTCCCAAAGGCAATACTGTGAAGTGAAATGCAAACACCTTCATCCAGGATTAGAACCTGGGTCATCAATTCTATTTCTTACAACAATAACTGTTCTTCAGATGACTGTATCTCTTTGTCTATGATATTCTAATCACAACATTCCAACTGTTCCATTATCCGGCCTTCTTCATGTTTATTGTCTGCATGGAAACAGAAGACCTCCTCTTTTCCAACTGCATTAAAGTATTAGGCTGTTTGAAAAATACTGATTTTAGCTCAACATTTTGAAGAGTGTTCAATGTTGTTTCTTCAGAACTCGAATGATACTTTTCTTGATCAAATAGGGACTTGTAATGAGAAATAGATCCTTTATGGCAATTGTAGATGATTAGCTCAGTGGCTTGATCATAATGAAATAATCAAACTCTTTCCAAAACCAAAATTGCATGATTATGGTGACTATCTGATGGCCTGCCATTGGTATTATCCATCACAGCTTTCCAGAGTCTAACCAAAGTATCTCTGCAGAAGTCTGCTGCCAGCAACTGGATGAAATGCATGTTCAGTTAAGTTAACTGCAACTAGTTCTGGTTAATCAACAAGGTCCTATTTTGTTTCATGACAATCCTCGGGCACATGTTGCCAGGATGACATTGCAGAAGCTCACTGACTTGGGATATGAGAATGCCCCATTTACCATATTCTCCTCATCTCTCACCCACTGACTACCATTTTTTCAAGTATCTGTACATGTATTTGCACCCCCCCAAAATTCTATTTCAATAGAGAAGTAGGAAGTGCATTTAAAGATTTCTTGGTATCAAAACCTTTAGGGTTTTATCATAAAAGACATTAATAACCTTATCAATCAATAGCAGAAATATATTGAGAAATAAAAGTTTATTCTAAAATCGGATTATATTTTCCAAATAACCTAATACAAAATGGTAGTAAACATTATTTTTTTAAATGCCTAAACTAAAATGCTCTGGATCTCTGTTATTTTATTTATTCAGTTATGTGTGAAGATTGTTCTGTTTTATGCAGAGATTTTTCTTTTTCTTTTCTCGAACACTTTGTTGAGCAAAAAAAGAATAGATAAGTGTTGAAATCCCATTTTATCTTGGCTTATATTGTCTGAAGACTAGCTGATATATACCAACTCTTTCAAATTCTTCTCTTTCCAACCAATTCATTATCAATTTTCTGGATTTTTTATTTTATTTTTGGTGATTTGGTTGGTTGGTTTTTGTGGCATATCAACTATTGTAGGTTATTCAATGCTAAATCTTGTTTATAGATATATATTAAATATATATATGATTTGTAAACAGATTTTGTAGATAACATTTTTAAATAAGCCTGAGCTCTTTTTTGCACACATTGAAATGGTTTCTAGTATTGCTATATAACAATCACAAGTTAACATCAGTTATTTGTTTGCACACTGTTCTATTTGACCCATAGATGGGACCCTATCAGGTGCTACCACTCTAGGTTAAAGTGGACCTGGGAGTTATGGCAATGAAGGGGTACTCCACATTCCGCAAATCTCCAAGGCTGGAAACTCGCTGTCAGATGGTTTGATATCATATCCAGGACATTTATTGGAGAGTAGTCTTCCCTCTCTACAGAGATGCAGTCAGTGTTTTCTACAGCCCCAGCCAACTGGGTTCTTTTTATTTTTTGTCTAATTTTCTTTATTGTGTCTATAACTTTGAGAAGAGTCATAAATATACCTTTTTTTTTTTTTTTCTTTCAGACAAGTGAACATCTACTTTATGATATCCAAAAGTTCCATTTTATGGTTTCCTGTATATAAAGAGAGGGTCTATTTAAAGCAAAATAGTTGCAAACAGAAATTTTTTGCATCACTTGTGATATCAGTTATATTGATTGTTTTCATAAACACCAAGAATAGATTCAGTTGTCCAAAGGGGAAAATTTGGAATATGATTGACTCTTATCAAAGTTATAGACAATACATTGTACTTTAACAGTGGGTTTTATAGATATAAAATTGCAATATCAATATCAGCTAACCCAAAAAGAGTGAATAGAGAGAAGGAGAGAATTCAGTATTAGTACATTATGTGTAGTTATGATAGTAGAAGATAAAATAGTTTGATATTACATATATTTTATACACTGTCTACTGTTTTCTGTTGTTGGTTACAAGACTTTAAAAAATTGCAACTAAATTATTGATCGTAAACTCAAAAATAATGAAATCCGCTATCACAATTAAAACCATCAATAAATACAAATTAGATTTCATGCACAAATTTTTGTAATACATAGATTGATCAGTGTTTTCAGATTTCAGATAAATGAAAGTGCAGTGAAAAATCCTCTTTCCCAGCTTTTTCTTTTCAATTGAATTTTTTAATCTTTGCTTAATATTCTATTATAGTATGTTCGTTTTCTGTTGAACTGAACATGTTTTAAACTTTTATCCATAAACATTCCCATAATTTTTCTCCTTTTCAGATGCTTGTTGATGTCTTCGCTCCAGAATTTCGAAATCCCAAAAACATGCATCTCCGCAACTTCTTTGTCATCCTTCCACCATTGGTAAGCAGTCCTCTTCTTTTCTTTTTTTCTGATATTTTGGGATTTCCGTTATATATCTACTCGAGTTATCTTCAGAAATTTTACTCCTATTGATGAATAAATGTACAACCAAACGGTAACAGAAAAGTATTGTTAGCATCAACTCCAAATGAAAACAAAACAAAGGGTAGATAACTCTTGTACATGTATCACAGAAATAGTGGGAAATCAGAGACCATTTCGCTATTCTAGTAAACAGAACCCTCTGCTATCTAATTCCATTTGATTAATTCCCTGAGTAGAAGAAATTCTTCTAAACACAAAGCAAGCAAAGTTATTCGCAAAAAATATTGGGGGATTTTTACTAGGATGAGTCAAAAGTTTTGCAATATTTTGGTAGTATGTAAAGCACTATTTGGCAGCTCCAGATGCTTTTGTTAAGATGATGAATGGTGATTAACCACAATGGACTATAAGATGCTGAGCTTGCCTGATAATCTTTTAATGCTACTCATCAGATTTGCTTTTATGGCTTGGAGCAGTCTTAGAATTCACAGTTTTAGTTCTTGCAACTCGAGCAAAATTTCTTGAACCATCTGGTTACTGTAGTGTCATCAACTGCACCTTTACTTTTCACACAACAAATGTTTTTGGTTGGTTCCATAGCCTTATCACCCAGTTCGAACTCATAAAGCATAAGTTCCTGAATTAAACTATGTTGCATCTTTATCTGTGCAACTTTCAAATTACATACAGAGTGAAGTAATGCACAATATATCCGTGCACCAACAACCATGATAAAATAGCGGGTACCTTCCATGGCTTGAACTGCTTCAGTCACATGATAGGCAATCTGCAAATAAGCATGTTAATAAAACATTTGCAAAACTTTTGACTCTATTAACAATCAGGACTGCACCAGTTCACTTGTGCAGACATTTTAAAATGAAAATTATAACACTTCATTTAGTAAATGTAGACAGTTCCAGTTTTTACATACTGATTAAATAATTTTCCAAATACATTAAAAATAACAAACAAACACTTGATATAAATATTAGATCAGTAATTAATAAGTATAATGAAAAATCAATAATAGTTATAACCAAAGCTTGTCGGGGCATCCAGGTGAAGAATTGATGATTATAAGCTGTGAAATTCTTTAGGAAGAACACTGGACATAACAAAGGGACTCTCTGTAGGGAAATGGCTACAGTTCCTTGAAATATGAGAGTTTGAACTCTAGTCACACTATTATGTTCACTTTTGGAGTAATACCCTTGGGAAAATGGTATGAATCCCCTTATCCTTCTAGCTGTGGGTTAAATAGTACCATTGCTATTCTTCTACAAGGATGGCTTTGGCATTAAATAAACCCTGATGGTTGATATGACATTAAAAAACAAAAGACTAGACTTAATATCTAATGGAATGAGAACAATATATTCTTGTTGATCAACTAAAAGTTTCTAGTTTAAGTTTCTAAAAGGTAAAAAAATTCAACCTACTCATGAAGAAGGCAAGAAAGCACTGTGACTGAAAGACAGGTAAATACATCAAAGATAAGGAAACTTGTTCAAATCGGAATTAATTTGTTTAGTTTCTTTATTTAATGACATATCAACATTAATAGATTATTCAATACTAAAACCATCCTTGTAGAATTAGTGGTACTTTTTATCTTTATTGCTGGGGAGATAAGGTGGGGGGGGTCATACTTTTTCCAAGGGTATTAGTCTGAAAGTGAATATAACAGGACAACTGGAGTTTGAACTCACTTACTACAAAGTTGCAATCCAGCTTGTTAGCCATTACACCACAGGCACTTCCCACTATGAATGGAATTAAGTCTTCTTTGTTTATAATTTCAGACATTGAATTTTGTGGAGCATTCAATGAACTGCAAAGAAAAATTGAATCGTAAGAACAAAGATGGAGCTGCTATAACAGATGATGGATTTGCTATGGGTGAGTGTTGAAGCCATAAAAGGGATAGGTACTAAATGTGGAGCTGTTTGTTTTCTTAGCTGCACAGAAAGATCTGTAGTCAAAATTTCTATGATAAATGTACTGCTAATGGTTTTAGTAGAGAAAAATCAGATGATGGTTGATAAATCTCAAGCAAGTCCTCAAGATTCATATCATTTAAATTCTAAAAATTATTTTCCTATATTTTTAATGTTGAAGTGAGTTGTGCAAACTAATATTGAAGAAAATCAGGACAGTAAAAGAGGAATCACTTTTCCAAAAGATATTATGAAGTTTTAGATGAAGAAAATATTCTTTGTAATAGTTTCATTTATTTGTTTAATGTATTCTTTAGCATAGTCGCCAATAACCACTATGTGAGTAATGATTAATCAACTGATAGGGAAAGAGAGACACAAAAATACAACTCATCTTAAGACCTTGTTGCTCCTTTCAGTCTCTAAGGCTGTGAAAATGGATGGCAATGGATGATGAACAGGTGAAGTAGCTTCTTTGTCAAGAAATCCATTGTTTTATATGAGGGTTCACAGAATACCCCACCTGTTTTCATTCTGGAGTGCTTGATCAAGCATTTCTTATTTCACCTAGTGCACTAGAAGAGATGTTGAACTCCCAGCTTCTGGTCTCTTTTGATAACTTATTTATTCATACACTAGTATCCTTTGCTTAGCATTCTATATATTTTGTGTCGTTTGTGTGATGGTACACCTCGGCTCTACAGTTCACCTGCTTGCTCACTGCATTGTGTGACCTCATTCTGTGTTTATGGCACGGAGCTCGAGGTGGTGTCACAAAAAACACAGAAGAAAAAAGAAAAGATAAACCCAAGGTTGAAAGGTTTGAACTTGTTCAAAGATGGAAGGCTGTGTGTCACTTCGGACATTTTTTTTTTTTTGGCTCTGTCATTCGATTTCCCTGAGTTCAGCCCCTCATTTTATGAATGTTTTTACATTAGTCTCCTTTTCCACTCATTTTTAATTTGATTTGATTTTTGATTTTCTTTTAATTTTAGGTTTAGCATACATTCTCAAGTTGCTTGATCAATATCATGAGTTTGATTCTTTACATTGGTTCACCTCAGTCAGACAGAAATATGAAAAAGACAAGGTGAGACTTCCATATATTTTTAAAATCAACAATTGTAAGGCCTCTAAATTTCTTCAAAGAAGCATTACTATAACAGTAAAGGTGACCAAACCTACATTTGCGTCAGCCCTTTCTCGCCGAGGGACCAAGACATGCAGACCTATTCCTGCATATAACCAAGTCTATTCAGACTACATACCTTGACTACATTCTCCCTGTTTCGGCTTGAGGAAGAGCAAAGAGAGTGTTTTTCCTTGGCTTTTATTTAGCCCCGGAAAACGCTCCAGATTCAGTGGCCAAATCCAACGGTCTTGACTCTAGCGTCGGACAACGTATTTCAAATATAAAAATCATGGGGTGATTTAACGGTGAATCGAATGCACAACTGAAAATAGATCATTCATTTTGATTTATCGGTGAACCGAACGCACAAATGAATATAGATTTTTCTGCCTAATTCAGCAATTAACAAAATGTACTAATGAATAAAGTTCTTTCTGCTACATTACTATTAATTTTTGATTATTTTTTTTTTCTTCATCTTATTTTTGTTGCTTTTTATCACAGCATTCAGGTTGTTTTATTTTCTATTGTAACACTATAAACTCTTTTCTCCATGGATAGAAATAGAAATAATTACTTGAAACCCTATAATAATAATTAATATTATTATAAAGGAATACTTGAAATCATATATCTGTGTGCATATTATTTTTTTTGGTCAGGAATACTTCTTATACCTGTGAAAATTATTTATATTAGATAGGAATACTTGATGTATAACTGTGCACCAAAAACAAATGTACAAAAAATGTAAATATAAATATACAATGTATATGATTGCCTAAACTCTAGACATAAAATAACCCTAGACAGGTTGATATGCTGTTAAAATCGATCAATCAAAAGAATCAGTTGTTTTATGAGTACTTGTTTAAAATTTGTGTTATTTCAGGAATTTGAAGAAAAGTACACAATAAAGTATGTCCTACAGAATTGTGTGCAATATGAAACACTCTTAGTTTTAATTTCACGTTAACAGACCCATACCCAACCCAAACCATGAAAAATATTTAAAAAAAGAAGAAACACTGAAAATGCATTCTATTTTGTTATAAAATTGTCCTATATCTAAAAAAAACAACTTTTTATTTTGTTTTATAAAGTCTGTGTTCCTTTGATTTCATTCAAGTCCAAAAATAGGTTGTACACAGCCCTGTGTGATGTCATACTTTGTTGTGGATATTTCTTCACATTACTAACACCAAATCTAAATAAGTATCATTTGTACTTTTGTACTTGACATGTATATTTTTTTAACACTTGTTTTTTGTTGGTGGGATTTCATTTTCATTTATTCATTCTTTTTTTTTTTTTAAATGCTCAGATAGAAGCAAAGAAACAACAAACTTTGGCCAATGGCAAAATGGATGAGAAACTACAGCAGACCACAACATTGACTATGAAGAGAATTGATCTCTACATTCAGGTTAGAACTTATTGCTTTATTTGATCCTTTTCTATTAATTTTTTGAAATATTCATAGTTTGTATTAAAATGGCTACAAAAAAACTATATATGACTTTAAACAGATTCCAAAGTAACAAAATATCAAAATCAAACATATGTATCAGTCAGTTCTCGATTTTTAACCAAGAAATCATTATGCATATTGTATTTGTTGTAGCACTTACTTTAATTCCTCGCTGCTGTAAATCCTTTCTTTTGAGACCCATGCAGAAGAATAAGATGTGCCTACCAAAACAAGGGGTGTTTTCAGTATGGTGCAAAACTGTGTGTGATTATAAGCCTCCAGTTCTTGGGGAAGTGTAGAGTACCCCTTTATTGCCATTACTCCCAGGTCCAATCTGATCCAGAATGGTAGTACCTATTTGGGTCCCATTTATGGGTAAAATAGATCTGTTTAAGAAATATTTGTATTTGATAGGAGATATGCAAAAAAAACTTTTTAAAAAAACACAAAAATCTAAATAAGAACTTTTAATGAATACAATTTCCTAACCTCTTAGCATAAAATAACCCTAAACATGTTGACAAGTCATTAAAATCAATCTAGCAAAACATGTCACTCTGATTTTTCTAACTTTCTTTCTTTGTCCATTAGATTTCATTCCAAACTTTACTCATTTACATTATACCTATAATAGTCCTTTTCAATAAGTAACACTTTTATTCCTGACTTATGACAATCCTTTTCTCCTTTATTATTATTTGCAATGCATTTCTATAGTTAAGTAATTATCAATGTATTTACATTAGACATAGTTTTTTGTTCTAAAAATATTATCTTAAAAGTGAAATAATCTTTTGCTCTAAAACTGTTATCTATATGATTATATATGTTAGAAATTTCTTTTTCAAACAATTTTTATTAAAAACCTTTCATTTGTGATATTTTATTAAAGCAACTAAATTTCAAAAACTCTCATATATTTTTGTGAATATATCTCACAAAACAAGTAGTTGTCAAGTTGGTTGAATAAATTATACCATGAGTTATTTACTACAAAATAAAAATTAATTAATCTTTTGAAATTAAAGATTTATAATTGGCTGATAAGACATCTTAGAAAAAATGTCTTAGTCCTTGAATAACTGATGAAATATTTCATTGGTATGACATCACTTATTGACATTGATATAGTAACTCTTGGTGTGAGTAGGGAGGGAGGAAAATAGTGTGTGTGTGCATATATATATATATATATATTTTATTTGTGTGTGTATGTGGTATAACTCAAATTAAAACCTCAACAAAGGATTTCAAATTTTCATGGTTATCATGCAATACTACATTCTAAAATTATAAAGCTGACCTCACCTGTTTTTGAACTGCAGTTTTTTGTGAAAGACAGAATTGTGCAAGTACAGAACTCCCTATGCTTGTTTTACTCCACTTAAAAATTGACCTTGTGTCACATCCTGCCTATGACGGAGAGGTTGAATATCTAAAGGGTCATTCAATAAATATTTTGAAAAAAGAAAATTTTTTTTTTTTTCAGAATTATTTTCAATAAATGTGAACTCTGCGTCGTTTGGAATTGGTTTATTGCGAAATTTATTTCAATCTCACAAAAATATACATTTTAAGGTGATTCAAAATTGTGGCAAATCAAACAGTATGCTCCAGACTTGAACAGAGGTCTGTCATCAAATTTTTAGTGGTACTATTTACCAACCCCTCCGCTCGGGCAGGATATGACACAAGGTCAATTTTTTTTTAAGCGGAGTTTAACAGGTTTGAATTCAGAGTTTTCCTTCTCGTAGACTAGTTGCCTCTCCAAGGCTGAAGAACCTAGTCCGTCCTACTATTTACCCATAGCTGGAGGGAGAATAAGGGGGTTCATACCTTTCCCAAGGGTATTTGCCCGAAAGTGAACGTAATAGCGCGACTGGAGTACAAACTCGCGTACTACGATTCAAATTTTTAGTGGCTGAGAAGTGCAAATCTTGTGAAATTTACTGAAGAACATGTGATGTGTACAGGGAAGCATGTTTAGTCAAAGAAAAATCTCTACAAATGGGATAAAAATAGGTTTGTTATTATGAGCCCGAGTTAAAAACTGGAGTGGAGACATACTGACTCTGGTAAAGAAAATTTTCTATGTGCAGTAGTCAGTAAAGAAGGTCATGCTGACAGTCTTTTGAGACACGAGAGTATCCATCACTCTTGGTTTACTTGAAAAACAGTGCAACTATAAACAGTGCTTCCTATTATCAACTCCTTGGACAAAATTCACTATATTTATTGAATGACCCTTGTTTATATATTCTGAAGAAAAACAAGTGGTGCAAGAGAAAGTATGAAGTATAAAATAGAATTGGATTTACATCATAAAAGATCTGAAAAAAAATTTAGAAAACAATAGATTTAATACAAATATCTTTTCAAAATTCAGTATCGATTATAATTTATCAAAAAATTTTAAATTCCTTAAATCTCATAGGTTAAATTTTAAGTTGTTTTTTTTTTTAGTTGTAACAGATGTAATAGAAAGCTATTTTCAAGTGTGATAGCATTTCATTTTTTAAAATATTTTTGCGTGTACTGGAATTGTATTTTACATCATTTGTAAGTGTCACTACCATTTGAAAATCCTTGAAGTCAAATTCTCAATTTTTAATTATTAAATGATTAAATTTTAAATATTTTTATTTAATGGTTATTAAATTGTTGAATCATTCAGGTCATAATATTATATATGTTCTATCCTAGACATTAGGTTCTCTCATTGTAGATACTGCAACCTTTAAGCACAGCAATCTTATATATATATATATATATATATTTCACTTACTTCTCTTTGACTGTCTCATTACTACCAGTTTCATTCAATCTTTTTGAGGGTGTAAAAAATTTCTAAGGTTAAATTTTTAAGCTGATTTATTTATTTTTTTGTGTTTTTAATATTTTTTAGTTTCTTATGTGAATCATGTTTATTTTCAGTTTTATTCTGCTCTGCCTGCCAGTATTGAGAATTTTTTCATCTTTTGAAATATCTTTTTTAAAAAATTTGTTCATTTCATATATATATATATATATATATAGTCATCCACAGACAGACTGTTTTGTTCTATCTGAACTCTTCCATGTGGCTAGACACGTAGGACGCTCGAAGCCAGGATCGAAACCCATCCAACTTTACATTAGACTAAGTCTCAGCCGCTCGACCAACAAGAGCACCACGTTGGCTAAGGGAATTTTTAAGGTATTTATGTAGCAACAGCAGCAGCAGCATCCATTTGTTTGCATTTTTATACCCTATCGGCTACCAGAGTGCTCAATTCTTTCAAAGAGCTTTGCATATATATATAATGATGTGTGCAAAAGCTCCCAATCTTGATTGTTGAAAATCAATTTTTCCCTGGAAAGTTTTGAAGACACCTAATATATTCTAGTCCCAAGTTGTTCTATAATAGATTGATGAGGTCTATTATTGATTTGTAGTGGAAGTAATTTGAATAAGTGTGGGTGTTAAGCAGGTAGAAAGATACCACAGAGCATCACTTGGTGCAAGTGACAGACAGTGATCCCGGGGGTGATTTGAATCCATGGTTATGATTGGATTAAGAAGTGATGTGATCAGACAACATTGGGAAAATATTTTGAACATTTAGTTGTTTTTTGGATGCCGAACTGTGCATGTGCAAAAATTGCAGTGTACATAATTTTCCACTCCAAGAATCTCCCTCCAAATGTAACCTGTAAGAAGATGTCATAATTAAAAATACAATAAAGTAAGTAAAGTTAGCGACCTTAGTCGAGGGTGACTCAAAGGCTCCCTTTTTGATAGCTACTACACCAAGGTGCAAGGGAGGGTGCTATTCCTTTCCCTGGATTACTCCACTTTACCCTTGATCAATACCTTATATGGCTGAGTGTTAAGCAAGGATGCATCAAGTACCATTTTTTGAGTCTTTGGTATGACTCGACCTGGGATTGAACCCTGGTCTCCTGGGCCATTGGCGAACACTAAAGTAAGATGTTATTTGTCTAAATTCTGAGATGAAGCTTGATAATTGCTATCACTTAAAATATTCAGACTATTGACTTCATCGTTATTGTTATATTCACAATGTTTTGGCCGATATGTCCTTCGGCCTTCTTCAGGTGTTTCATATCAAATTCGGGAGTCCACACAGAATCTTGAATTGAAACCTTTATTTGAATCACGGAAGATTGTTCCAATTCTGTTAACCATGACCTGGTACAAGTGTTAAGTTATAGTAAGTATTCCTTGATATTCTTACCTGTTGTTGGGATTGAACCTGCAACCTTCAGATGATTTCACTCAGAAGTACTTTCCAACTAAACACCTTATCCACTGCAGCATGTGTCTGTGGATCAAATAAAGGGTTCAGTTGAGATTCTGTGTGGGCTCCAAAGTTAAACATGAAGCACCTAAAGAAGGCTATTATATACTGTACCTTTGGACATTAATGGGTATGTCCTCATAAATACGTTGGACACTATTATGCGTGGGGGGGGGTAATATGCTAAGTAGTTCACCACTAGCAGTGGGTTACCTTCTTCATGCTGCAAGCAAGTATTGTATTTTGTTAATGTTATAAAGATTTCCATTTCATTTTCAACCTCCATTTTGGTTATTTCTCATTCAGTAAATTTTTGTTAGGTTACAACAAAGGCCGAAAGACATATCTGCCAAAACGTATAACAATAAAGATGAGGTTAATAGTTTGAATATTCTCAGTGATAACAAAATAAGATGTGTACAAAGGTAAAGTTTTATTTATTCTTTCTGGCTTGAAATGTTCTCTGAATTCACAGCATGGGTCCACAACAAAAAGAGAGGAGTTGGACTATCATCATCATCAAATATAACATGGAAGTCCGGACAATTATCGGCTGTTGTAAGATAGTAGACAGTTATCTAACAAAATGACTAAAAAAAAATACTGGTGTTATCTTTGAAAAGAAAATTCACTCATAAAAAAAAACATCACATTAATAGAAAGTCTGTTAAAAGTTTTGTTTGTTTTACTTTCCAGGAATTTGAATTGCTGAATTATTCCCTGAGCAGTGCCAGAATCTTTTTCAGAGCTGACCTAACAGCTGCAGAAGAGAAGAAAGGTATTTGTTTATTTCTATTTCTGTCATATTGTTGCTAAACTGCTTGGTCATATTCTGTAAACAATTTATACATATTCACTTATATATATATATATATGAAAGAAAAAATGCATATAGGAAAAGTTTATGCATAAAAAGTGCTTGTTGCTATTATGACTGAACAGATATAAAACCTAAAAAACATTGATTATGTACACTAGAAGTTCGTAACTTTAAGTTTAATCTGGTTTACACAATCTTCAGGCAGAAATATGAGAAAAGTTGCTAATCAAGTATCTATATAGTGGGAGATATAGTAATATGATAAGATGTTAGTACATGTGACATCTACACAGAAAAAAAAATTTATATATATACATTTAATTTAGGACTGTCTAAATAAAGAAGAATAAATTATCAGACTAGTCTAGGTTGGGTCAGGTGGAAGATGACACAAAAGAAATTTGATAATATGTCTACACTTAGATATCTAAACAAATAGTTAACAAATTACTTCTCTGTCATCTACCACCTAACCCTGACTAATCCCATTATTTATTCTCCTCTAAGTAGACTGTCCCAAATTGTATATATACATTTTTTGTGTGTGTGAATGTCATGAGTACTAATACCTTATAAAGTTACTATACTTCATGCTATATAGATGATTGATTGCCCACTTTTCTCACATGCCTCTGTGAAGATTGTGTAAACCACATAAAACTTCAAGTAATAAACTTATAGAATCCATAATTATATATATATATATATATATATATACATACACACAATAACGCTTAAGATAAGTTCCAAAATCCATCTAGCCCCAAAGGTAATGAACTCATCAAACCAAATATACTAGTTATATACCAAAAAAAAATCAACGCCATTTTGAAAATATAATTTAATTTTATTGAATTTTTTCACAAAAAATATATATTTAACTTTGATTGTGAAAACAAAATGAATTAGACAAAAATATTTTTGATGACTTTCCAAACATTTGAATTGATTAATTTTTTTCTATTTTCAAAATTCTATTATTATCAAAGACTTATGGTATTTATATGTTAACGTACCTCCTCCCCACCGCCCATTTCATACAAAGTCCTCACAAAATGTTCAGTATTAAAAGAATGAAAGAACGTTAGTTTTACTAACTCAAAATCCTACCCATATAACAGATTTTCAGCTAGTATATATAATTAGTTAAGTAGCTGAACAACCTGTTTCTGGGGCTGTATAAGGCTTTTCTGTTAGGGTAGTGTATATCTATTAAAACAAGATTACTTGCATTTTTGTTTTAAACAGAAGAGGAGGAGAAAGATGAAGGTGAGTGAATTGTTCTAGAAACAGTTACACAAGATCTTAACAACCACCCACAACCATCATTGCTTTTATCATCTTTGTCCCATGTTATGTCTCAATTTTAATTTTGACACTTTTTTTTTTCCTCCATCCTATTTTTCATCAGCTTCTATCTTAACCTTTATCAACCTACTGGGAGATTTGGAAAATATGCATATCTTCTGCCATTATATTTCACTTACAGTTGCAATATACTGTTGTTTTAGAAAGACAGAGGGGCAACCACAAAAAGAAATGCAGCTTGTAAATAATTGTCTCGTGCATTTGTTTATATAATGAATTAGTTTACTGCATTATTTATAATATTGTTGATAAATGATAATTTTACATGCGAGATCTACATTATATTCAATCATTAAACACTTTTGTGTCTTCCCTATCGGCAGGGTTTAGAATACTCTGACTGTATCCCCTACAGATGAGTAAGCCCCCCACACACCCAAAACAAGGAGTATCCTGTATATGACATAAAACAGCATTTGAAGGTGAGGCTCCAGTTCTAGAGATCTGGGTAGAATGGAGTACCCCTTCATTTCCATTACTCCCAGCCCCACTCTGACCTGGAGTGGTTGTTGGGTTACATCTATTGGTCAAATTAATCTGTTTGAAAATTATTAGATCTGAATTCTTGATATCATGTAACTGTGTATAAATTATTTGTATTAAGAATAGTTGCTTGAAGCTATAATTGTTTGGTTTGGTTTGGTTTCTTTGTTTAATGGCATATCAACCTTTGTAGGTTATTTAATGCCAAAGCTATTCTCCTAGAAGAACAGTAGATGTACTATTTAACCCATAGCTGGGAGGATAAGGGGGTTCATACCTTTCCTAAGGTTATTTGCTCAAAAGTGAACGTAATAGTGTGACTGGAGTACGAACTCGCTTACTACGATTCCGCAGTCCATTGCTTTAACCATTACACCAAGAGGACACCCCCTATAATTGTTTACTAAGGATGATTATTAGTTACTTAAAACTATGTAACAGTGTGAAAACAAATGACTATTATTTGATAAATAAGAATAATCATTTAAAACTATAAAACTGTATTCAAGTTATTTGTATTAGATAGGAATACTTGATATCTTATAAATGTATGCAAAAACAACTCTTAAATAATTGCACAAAAAATATAAATATAAATGAACAAAATTCCCGAACCTTTAAGCATAAAATAACCCAAGATGGATTGACATGCCATTAAAATCAGTCAGTCACTTCTGTGTCTCTGACAATCACTCCAAAATGTGAGATCTACATTATGCTCAATCATTAAACACTTCTGTGTCTTCCCTATTGGCAGGGTTTAGAATACTCTGACTGTATCCCCTACAGATGAGTAAGCCCCCCCCTGCCCCACAAGTTTTATTCTGAATCAAATACATTAAAATGATTAAATCATCTCACATAAAAAAAGACAAGATTTGTCCTTTTCATTCCCTTATGGGCAACTCAAATTGGTATACTGGTTAGCAAGCTGGATTAGGGGACCATTATTAGTGAGTTTGATTCTCATTTGGTGTCCCTTATTTCTAGCCTTGTGCCACATCTAAGCTAAACTGTATAAGCCACAAAGATCTTGTCTGCCAAAATTTGTGCCAGCAACTAAAAATTTTCTTTCTTTATTATTTTATTTTACAAATGAGCAAAAAAAAAACCTTTTAATATGAAATTTGGTGACTATCTGTATTAAACTCACAAACCATGCAAATCTAATTGTTTGACAATCAGGGGGAAAATTATAAAATTTTATTTAAGTTAATTGTATACACAATTAATTTTAGATTTGAATCACAAAAAAGGAATTGTCTTTAATTGGAATCATTTTGAGATGAGGCTTCTTAATCTGAGAATTTTTTTTTTTTTTGGTCGAATTTGGCCGAAACGTAGTGAAAAAAGAAACAACTCAAAAACTACCAAGATGAGGGCAAAAAGTCCGCAATAAATAAAAAAAATTAATTTTCAGACTAGAAAAGTAATTCTGCAGAATTTGTAATACTTTTCAAATGATCCTAATGTCCATTATTTAAGGATCTAAAAGATTGAATAATTTTAGTTTTAACACAAAATGTCATCCTCATTATTTTATCACCTTGGCTTTATTATTCCCAGTTTTTAATCCATTTGTTATTGTGTTTTTAGTTTTTGAGAGCAGTAAACCTGAAGTTTCATTGAATGAAGAAATAATTCTATTGTCCATTTATGCTTTGATTTCAAAATTATCTGATTGCTTTTGTATTTTGAATTTGTTTATTGTATCTAAAATAATTTAAAACTGATACTTTGGGTTAAATATATTTATGTTTCAGGATTATATTTTTCAACTTGTTCCCAAACTGGGATTTCATTTATTGAAAGTATATATATCATATTTTTTTTAAAATTTCTATTTTCTTTTTTCTTTTTTCAGTTACTTTGTGTACTTGTGTAATAATTCAAATGTACTAGTAAAACACACCCTACACCAAAAAAATTAAATATTTATCTTATGTCAGATCTCACCCTTCTGCCTAGGATTGAAATGTTACTCCCTATCCCTCTGCTGAGGATCAAAGTGTTAATCCTCAGCTTTCTGCCTATGGTCAAAGTGTTACTACCCAACACTCAGCCTAGATTAAAAATTTATTCCTCTGCCTCGGATCAAAGTATTACTGCCCAAATTTCTCCCTTGGATCAAAATATTACTCACCAGCTCTTTGCCTCGGATCAAATTGTTACTCCCCAGAATGAAAAGTGTTACTCCTCACACCTCTGCCTAGAATCAGTGTTATTCCCCAGCCTTATACCAAGGATCAAAGTGTTTCTCCTCAATCCTCTGCATAGGTTCAAAGTGTTACTCCCAAACCCTCTGCAAAGGATCCCCAGCCTTCTGCCTCAGATCACAGTGTTATTCCCCACCTTTCTCTGCTTAGGATCAAAGTGTTATTCTTCACCACTCTGCCTAGGATCAAAGTGTTACTCCCCACTTCATGGCTGAGGATCATAGAGTTACTCTCCAGCCCTCTGCATAGGATCGAACTGTTACTCATCAGCCTTCTGCCTGAGATCAAAGTGTTATTACCTAGCCCTTTGCCTTGGATTAATGTGTTATTCTTTAGGATTAAAGTGTTACTCCCTTGGCTTTTGCCTAGGATCCAAGTGTTATTCCCTAGTCCTTTGTAATTCCCCTCATCCTGGTATCAAATGTAATATTTGTTCACTCTGCCTATGGTCAAACTGTTATTCCTTGACCCCCTGTGTAGAATTAGTAGTGTCTGTCCTGTCAATCTAACTTTGTATCTCCAAGTTAATTTTCCATGCAGTTCAAACTACAGAATACATGTGTATATAAACTGGATATTCAGATCAGCATAAAATTCACTTCTTAATTTTAGATATCTTCCTTCTTTTTTTTTTTTACTTTAGCACAATGGAAATTATGGAGAAAAATGCACAAAAATTAACACTGTTCATTATTATTTGTAGTTTCTTCAGTTTAAAAAAGTATCCTTTTTGAATTGTTAAGACAATGTGGTTTAATTTTTATTTCTCTATGGAGATATTGGCTGTGACAAAAAAAGTATGAATGTGAAAAGAGACGTGAAATTGTGCTTACAAACATTTTATCTAAGGAAGTTTATATAAAGTAAATTGCGAAAAAATTGCTTGTGTCACAATTTATTTCAATGCATTTGTTCGTTTTTTTCTTTCTTTTCATTTGTTTTTTTTTCTCTTTCCTTTTTCACAAGCAACCTAATGATACCTGAGGCAAGTACAGGGTCTACATTGTTATAACTGTATGGATATAATATTGTCTAGTTGATGTAGTTTCTGTTTTATTCATTGGAATAATGAAAATGAATAAACATTTGTTTGGTTTACTCATTCTTATTTCATAATTTTCCTTTTGTCAATACTAGTGGTCAATAAACTGACATTTACAGTATTTATGTTCCATATAACTGTTACATTTTCATGAATTAATAAGATTATATACTGATGTATACATGTGTCCTCATCTTGTGTTTTTTTTTCTAATCACAATATTTCAGCTTTTGTACCCATTAGTTTTCTTCTAGTGTTTTTCATAGTCAGAAAAAACTACAAAGATGAGAATTCAAATTTGAGTACTTCAGTATATAATAAAATTTTTAATGTTAATTTCAGTTTTACTTCTTCAATGTTTTTGTTGATGAATTATCGATATTCTATTAAATTTATTAAGAATTTCATCTCACCTACTCAGTTTGATGGCAAAAATGTGTTCCTTAATCCCAGTGATTATCAATATGGGTCCAAGAATTTTTTTTTTTTTAAATGGGCCTGCAGTTGACCTCAGGAAAATAAGCAGGCTTTCAAATTCTATGTTTTTTTACAATAACATAAAATTATTGAAATTTTGGGAGGCACCAAAAGTGGGCCACAAGTAAGAAAAGGTTGAAAAACACTGCTCTATCCTGTCAACAACTTTCTTATAAAACCTGAACTGATTTTTTACCTAAACAACTGTGCTGTAACATTGTTGTGGTGAAATGAAAACAAACTGATATTTATTGTATGACTCATGAAGATATTAATGTCAAAAGTCATATATTCTCCAAGTTTGTTGCACAAAATCCTTCTGTAGTACGGATACTTGATTCTTAGTAAATCACAGACTTTATAGTTTAATAGAATGTTATATTCATATGGTAATATCAAATGTTATTATATAAAATTTCATTAACATACTCCGAAAAAGAGATCTTAGTAGCTTTTCTTTTGAATACTTTTAGGTGTATCCTATTTAAATGATAGAATACTTTGTTAGAAATATAGATTTCTATTTTATGGAACTACCTCCATCTTATATTAGTTGTCACATTTAATGTTTGAAAAGATGTGATCAAAAAGTATCAAGATTGAAACTAATTTTTTTTTAATTTGAAAATTCTAAATTTAAATGTGTGCACAAAACAATTTTTATAATAAAGTAACAATGGCTAAATGTCTAGATTGCTGCCTAGATGAAATCTTGGCAAGTCAATCCCAATTTGCAAAAAAAAAAAAAAAAAATATTATGAAGCCTATCTCAGCAGTTTTTGGCAAAACACAGGATTGTATAAGTAGAGCACCCTTCATACTCACCTAACACTGTAGCTTCAGGCAACCTTTTCTTATTTCTTAAACTGAAAATCCACCTCAAGTGAAGATTTGAAAATGTGGAAGTCATTAAAATTAATATGATAACACAACTTCATATCAACAGAGGAGTTTCAATCAAAACTCTCTGGAATAAATGTATTGAATGGCAAGGGGACTATTTTGAAAAAAAAAATTAATGTTTTATTTATTGTTCATTTCCATCTTAATAAATACAGCTTCAGTCTGATTATTTATTAAACAAATTATATATACAAATGTAACAATTATTATGAGATTTAGGAATTTTTGTTGTTTTTAATCTTTTGTTATGGAAAAATATCTACATGCCATATAAATTTGAGAGAAAAACTACAAAAAAATTCTCCTCTTATTTTATTTCATGCAGTTTTCTGTTTATTGTAATAAAAAATAATTAAATACTGATTAGTTAATAAACACAGATCCTTAGCTATACAATTTTTAAAATATTCTTATTCTTACTTTCTGGTTATGTAATTTTATTTATCTGTAATGTGTGAGTATATAGAAGCATGCTTTTAAATGTTGTTTGCATGAAAACTTGTATTGTACATTAATTAAATGCATGTTCATTTTACAAGCATAAAGTTTATTCTTAAAGGGTTTATTTTTTGTTTGTTTATTGGAATGTATCAAATGTATTTTCATTTTATAATCAACTGAGAGTGGGCAACCTCTCGAGAGCACCTCAATGTTTCTTTTAAGTTTATTTAATACTTTCTACATATCTTTCTGTTATTGTAGCTTTTCCAAAATTTTTCAAGTGCTGGTGGTCAGATTTTCCTTTATTTTATATAAACCAAAAACTAATGGTTGTCTACTTCTAGCTTTATTTAAATAAGTTTTAAAAAATATTCTATCATAATGGTAATATCAGATGTTATTACATAAAATATTACTAACGTACACAGTAAAACTAGTGTTAATCGATTTTGTTTTGAATGTCTTTAAATGTAAGTTGTAAAGTTGGCAACTGTAGTCGAGGGTGACCCGAAGGCTCCCTTTTCAATAGCTACTACACCAAGGGTGCTACTCCGTTCCCTGAATTGCTCCACTTTACCCTTGATACGTACCTTATATTGCTGAATGTTAAGCAAGGAGGTATCAAGTACCATTTTTAAAGTCTTTGGTATGACACAACCTGGGATTGAACCCAGGTCTCCTGGACCATTGGAGAACACTCTAACCACTAGGCCAATGAGCCGGTATCTTTAAATGTACTCCCCATTAAATACATTTATATTTTCATTAGGACTTCAGTTACAGAGAATTTTTTTCCTCTCTGTTTAAAAAATATTAATAATATTGTGTCATATACCTTCATATCTGGAGGTTTGGTTAAATAACATAACTTTTATGTTGATGTGAACTCTTACCCTAGGGGACTGGTGATAGTGTTGGATTCTAGGATTAACATTTAGATGTATGTATATATGTATTTACCTAACCCCTCCTTGTGAACGGGATGTGACACAAGGTCAATTTTTAAGCAGAGTTTAACAGGTTTGAATTTACAGTTTTCCTTCTCCTAGACTAGTTGCCATACCAAGGTTTAAAGAGCCCAGTCTGCCTTACTATATCTGGAGGGAGAATAGTTGGATTCATACTTTGCCCAAAAGTGTTAGCGCTATGTTAAATGCTAACAGCCTCATCCAGGTTTTAGATGTACATAGAGGAAATAAACTTTATTATTCTATTTACCATTTTTAAAATACTGAAATCTATTTTAGGCAGTAAGATTAGATATTGTTTCATTTCCTTATATTCCATGTTGGGTTGTCTGAAGACTATTCAACTTAGTTCCGGGGGGGGGGGTTCCTCACAGTTAGAACCCAACTCCCTCACCTAAAAGAGGTAAGAGCTGAAAGAAGATGCCAGAGCAGTTTAACCCTGCCCCCTGCTCTTCCCATTGGGAATTCCACTTTAAACCAAACTTTGTCAGATGCCGTCACCATAGAGGGTTTTGAATAACCTCTTAACATTTGTGTTGATGTGAACTCTCACCCTGGAGGACTGGTATTGATATTGGATCCAAGGATAAACATATAGGTGTGCTTAGATGAAATAAGCTTTGAAGTAAAAGTCTATTAGAGGATGAAAATACTTTTGATACACCCTGATATATATTAATTATATAGTGTTGTCACCAAATAAGATTTAGAGTAAAAGTCTAAAAAAGGAAAATAGTTGGGATTAATCTTAATAATTTTAAAGAAAATTCAATTAACAAATTATTCATTTTTTTATTCCAATAATCAGTAATGTCAATTTATTTATTTATTTTTTACTATTATTGCCAGCCATTATCGAGGTGCTTGTGATGTTATGATTATCATCGAAGGAAGTTCAAATCCAGAACAAGGCTGTTTGCATTTCATGTAACACTGTTGCATATTGACCCTTGTCCAAGCTGTCAATCAGAGACACATCTGTGTAAATAAGTGAAAGAAGATCACGTGATCTAATTGGAAGTTGTAGGCATTATGAATTAATATATGCAGATGCCTGCTTGTGAGTTGGAGCAGTTGGAGTCAGTGAGGGCCTAGTCAGAGCCAGCTTGCAGTTACTGGGAGCGCCCCGCTGGGACCTGTGGTACACGCCAAAGCTTTGACTGAGTACCCTTTCGGCCGAGAAGCAAAAGAAGTGCCAAGTGGGGTCTCGAAGATAACACAGCATGCAATGGTCAAGAGAAGTAGTAGTTATGGGTCAATATAACAATCTGTTGTTGCCTCTGTCCATCCATCTCTCACACACCACAGAAGATTCAACCCTTTTCCAGAATAAAGTGTGAGAGTTATATTTTTATAAAGAAGTGTCATGATTATTCTTCATCCATCTACATTCCTCATTATGGCAATACAATAGCATTAATACCTTTGGGAAAGGTATGAATCCAACTATTCTCATTCCAGTTATAAGTAAATAGTAAGGTAGACTCAGCTCTTTAACCTTGGTATGGTAACCCATCTAGGAAAAGGAAAACTGTGAATTCAAACCAATTGTAAACCTAAATAAGGATGGGTTCTATAAAGCTATTCCTACCTGAGAAGCACTCCCCCATAACCAAACTAGGTAATGGAATAAGTCTATGTTTAAGTTAACCATTTAAAATCAAAATTCACTTAAATACCACTGGCTTCATCCACCTCAGATACTGAATATTTTTTTATCTTTTCCTTTTGTAAAAAGGATATAACTAACTTGAGTCAGTTTACATCAACTCTCTGAGAATTCAATTATTTGTACTTTTAAGACAACATGGATTTATATATATATATATATATATAGTCATTGCTTGTAAGTTCTTGTTCAATATGATCTTTTCTACTTTTTAAAGTTGATCGATTTTTTTTTTTTCATGTCTCTGTTTTATTCATTTCTTTTTTTTTTTTTTCTTCTCTCTCTCTCTCTCTCTCTCAGATCCAGTATCTGCTGAGAATGATGGCAAATCATCTACCACCACCCCGGATACTAATGACAGCCAGGGTGCTTCTGCTATGAGGACTGGATCAGCAGCAGCAGCTCAGCCGCCACCACCACCACCACCACCTGCTGCTGCTAATGCTCCACCTCCACCTCCTCCGCCACCCCCTCCACCACCTCCACCTCCTCTACCACCTGTGTGAGAAAGAAAAGTCTTATTTTTTAATTTAATAAAACAATTCAGGGCTAGATTGAAAATAGATCATTGGATTTGAATGAAAGAATTTAAAGCTTCACTTGGTATTTGATATCAAGTTTAACAATTACTGCTCTCTTTCTCTCTCTGCTTCTCTATCTATCTATCTCTCTCTCTCTACACCCCTTCTCTTTGTTCTTTTTAACACTTTCAATCTGTTCTTCATCTTCCCTCAATTTTATCTGCTGTTTCTTCTAGGAACAAAAGAAAATGGACTGAAAAAAGAATATTTTGGTCCTAACTAAACCCTAAATTCTTTTAAATTATTTTCTGTTCTGTCTTATCTAGTCTTGTCTTTCTTTTTTATTTTCACTTCTTCCCTTCTTCTCTGTCTTGTTTTACTCTTTCTTTCTCCTCTTTCCTACCAACTTTTTTTTATTCTCATCGTCCTTTCTATTTTCAATTCTTTATATTTCTCTTTTTTCTCATTGTTTTACTCTCATTTTCTCTTTCTGTATTTCTTAGTTTTTCTTTTTCCTCCTTCTCACCCCTTTCTTCCTTTTTGCATCTTTCTTTTCTCTTCTTTTGTAAGCTTATATTTTTTCTCTATTTAATTTTTTTTTTGTAGGAGGAGGATAAGGAAGAGATTGTCTATCTCTTTTCCAAATGCAACTGAACAAAAGCAATTATTTATTATTATTATTATTATCATCATCATCAAGGAGGCTTCATTGTATTTGAATAGGTTTTCTTTTGATGGTTGAAGGAAAACAAAGAAGGTAGAGCTGTTGATTTAAAGACTAGAGGAGAGTTCTTCAATTCTTTTCCTAAACTTTTTCATCTTATTCTTAGTGCTTGAATGCCAAGTCCAACAGGACAATTCCTAACTTTGGCATATAGTTCTTTCTTGAAGGACAATAGTTCCTTCCCCCCATAAAGGAATTTTATTTTTTATTTTGGGAATGGGAATTGTAATGGGAGACAAAAAAAAAATGTTGAAGCACTGATCCTTGATTTAATTTCTCTTTCTTGTGGGTTTTTCTCTTTGTTTCATGCCATCAGCTGACTCCCCCACACTCACACTTTCTCTCTCTCTCTCTCTCTCACACTATTTTCTCTTTCCTCTCACACATTCTATTCCTCTCTCTTTGCTATTTTTCTTTTTACTCCCTTTTCAATTCCACCTTCTTTTTTATTTCCCTCTCTCTTTTGACATTTTCTATCTCTACCTCTGTTTTCCACTTTATTTCATCTCTTGTATCTCTCTCTATTTTCTACTACCTCTTTCATTTTACATTCCCCTCCACTTTTATTATTCCTCTCTCTTTTCACCCCTATTCTATTCCCTATCTGTTTTCTCTTTTTTCTTATTCACCCTCCCTCTTTTTATTCCTTTTTCTTTTCCTACCTCTTCTCTTACCCCTTCTTTATTTCACCCTCTCTGTTCTATTTCTTCTCTCTCCCCACCCTTTTCTATCTTTCTTTCTCTTTCTTCTATTTTTTTATCTTTTATTCTCCCTCTCTATCTTCACCCTCCTTGTTCCTCACTCTTTTTATTCCTAACTTGTTTTTCTATTTTTCTTTCCTCATCCTTTTCCGCCTTTCTTCTCCTTTTCACCATTCAACTTTTCTCATTTCTTTTCTGTTTTTCAAATCTATTTCCATTCTTTTTTTTTTTTTTACCTGTGATATCAAAAGCAAAATTCTTTTTGTCTTTAAATATTGATTTCATCTTTGTATTCACAAGCTGCAAAACACAGATTTTGTTTAAATTTTTCCATAACCACCTGCATTGATATTTCTTGAATGAGTTAAAAATCCCAAAGCCAGTGAAAGTATATTCAGTTACTGACCCAGCAGTTCATCTTCATTAAGTAGATGTGTATCTTTAGAAGTTGTTCTTTAGAATATGATTTATAAAATTATATTCTTTTTATTGGATGGATATATAGGAGCCTAAAGCTGGATAATGTTCTAATATTTCAACTTCTTTTCTTTTATAAAGTTAGTCTTTCTTTCTCTCTCTCTCTTTCAATTTCTATCTTTCTCTATTGTCCCATTCCCATTCTTACCATTTCTCTCTTTTTTTTTCTATCACCATTTTCTATATTCCTTCCCTAGTTTTTTTTTTTTCTTTTCTTTTCTCTTTTAATTCACTTTCTTCAAATCTTCTTTTTCTACATTCTTTTTCTTCCTTCATTTCTCTTCTCATTCTCTTTCTTTTCTTTCCTTCTAGTTTTCTTTTAAACTTTGTTTTTTTTTTTCTTTTTCTTTTTCTCTTCATGTTTCATATTCTTCTCCCTTTCTCTTCTTTTTGCCCTGCACTCAATTACCCTTCTAAAAATAGACATAAGCCATTTTTTTTCCAACTGTGCCACAAAGCCTGGCCTTTTAAACTTCTTTGTTCCTCACTCATTGATTTTCCTAAAAAAAATTTCATCTTTGCTCCAGAAAGAAAAAAAAAATCTATTTTGAATATAAATTTTTTTATATAGTGAAAATAACAAGACTTACTATTTTGATTTTACTGAATAATCCAAGAGAGATTTTCAAGAGAACCATCTAAAAATCATTTCATCAAAAATGATTTACAAATTAAGCAAGTCACCTAACCAAGATTTTTTTTTCTGCTGTTGAATGTAAACACCACTCCTTGAATTTATAAAAATCACTTGTTCAACCCATGTACTCATATCACTTTAATATATTTACCATTCCTTTTTCTAACTTCTAAATCATACTTACAAGTACAATGTTCTCCTTTCTATCCTCTTTCCAAAAAAAAAAGGAAAAGAAAAAATATTCAGTTCCAATTCTTTATGGTATATGATTATATTACTTAACACAAAGCAAAATTCTATCTTGAAATTTTTTAGCATCTGTGCACGCATACACACACATATACATACACATCTGGGGTCATTTAAAAGATATCAACACTTCTTTGGGAATACCTTTAATATAAAAGCAGGACTAAATTTATGGAGATCACCTAAGGAAGATTCCAAGATTGTATTGACAGGAATGGGGAATAGGTTTGTTTGAAAACATAATATCAGAAAGGTACTTCATACAAGAGAAAACATTAATTGAATCACCATCTATATATATATATATATATATACACACACACATGCACCCACAAAAACCATTATGGATTTAATGTATATACAGATAAAGTTATTTACTTCTAAAAAAAGTTTTTAAAAATCCACGATCATATATATATATATATATATATATATATATAACTTCTGTTCCATAACAGTTGCCACATTTGTGTGTGTGTGTGTATATATATATATATATATATATATATATATATATATAATACACTAAATGTAACTACTATCATAGGATAGAAGCAGTAACAGTTTCATTAGCATGTCCTAATCACAAACTGTTGTTTTTACCAATGAAATCTACTTGTAACAAAGGCTTTCTTGTTTCAGCAAAGAGCAAAAATAGTTTCTTTTGCAAAAAGAAAAATTTCAAGTTACAAATAATTATTTCTCTGCTTCTTAAACTATTTTATTTAATAAAAAAACAAAGAAAAAGTCTCTAAATTCCTTGCTAAATTGCATTCCAAGTGCAGAATTTAATAACATTGCTGTTTCCCCAATATGGTTCTAAATCCAGAATCAAATGAATAACTCTTAACATTTTGAATATTGCAATTAAAATGCATTGTATCAGAGAGTGAAGGCTTCTCTCACACGTTTTATTCTTTACTGACAAAATATACTTCTATTTATATAAAGATAAAAAAAAATGGCTTCTGTCATTTAGAAGAGCAACAAAAAAAAATGTTGAAGAAATAAATATACTCTGTTTGAAAATTAGTTTCCTTATTTTCTTCATTTTTTTCTATTCCCCCAGTTAATTTTAAAATTTAATGAAGGCCAGCTCAGATCTGTTGGACCGAAAATTGATTCATTTGACGTCACACATTACAGTGACTTAATATTTAAATTTTTTTTTTTTACTACATAAAAGATGAAAATTTAAAGCAAGACAATTCTGAGTTCAATAGAGTTGACCTGATAAAAAAGAGAACTGTGAAAAAGTATCCATCATCAGTTTGTTTGTTTGGGTTTTATGACATATCAACCTTTGTAAGTTATTTAATGCCAAATCCATTTTTATACAAATAGTTCTATTTCAAAAAATTCAGTTTAGTATACAAAACAGTTCTATTTCAAGCAATTCAGTTTAGTGTAAGTACACAATTTAGTTCTATTTGACCCATAGATAGGACCCAATCAAGTGCTACCACTCCGAGCTAGAGTGGACCTGGGAGTGATGGCAGTGAAGGAGTACTCTGCATTCCCCAAAGCTCCAGCATTACTGGAACCTCACCATCTAATTGTTTAGTGTCATATTCAGGACACTCGTTAGGGGGGGGGTCTTACCTTTCTGCAGAGATGCAACTGGGCAACCATCATCAGTGTATGATTAACTAACAAGAAAGTATTTCAGTCTTTCTTATTGATATTTAGAAATATCTTGTATAATTTCTGTGTGTGATTGGATGTTATCTGTTTAGCCAAACTATTGTCATAAACTAAAAGTTACAATGTATTAGTCAATGAGCTTAAGAACAAAATAAAAGTGGATAGCAATGAAGAATAGACCAAAACTGGGTCATAGAATCACTGCCTATTTGAAAGGTGAGTTAGTAAGATTGATTAATTGATTTTAACGGCATGTCAACCCATCTGGGGTTATTTTATACCTAGAGGCTTAGGAAATGTGTACATTTATATTTACATTTTTTGTGTAGTTTATTAAGGTTTTTGCCCACAGTTATATGATTCCCATATTCCTATTCTTATCTAATACAAATAATTTTTAAACAAATCTATTTAACACTTAGATAGGACCCTAACTGGTACTACCACTGAATCAGGGTGGACATGGGAGTAATGGCAATGAAGGGGTACTCCACATTCATCAGAGCTTCAGAACTGGAGCCTCATCACCCAATGCAGTTTAGTGTCATACCCAGGACACCTCTTTTTGGAGGGATCTTACTTCTTTGCAGGAGAAACTGTCAGTATATTCTAATCCCAACCAACAAAGGTTGGTTGGTTGGTTTTGTTTTACAGCATATCAACTCTTTTCAGGTCATTCAATGCCAAATTAAGTCATTTTGTTAAGTTTCAAACAATTCAGTTTAGCATACAAAGCAGTTCTATTTCAAACAATTCAACATAAGTATACAGTTTAGTTCTATTTGACTCATAGATAGGACTCTATCAGGTGCTACCACTCCTGGCCAGAGTGGATCTGGGAATGATGGCAATGAAGGGATACTCCGCATTCCCCAAAGCTCCAGCATTACTCAAGCCTCACCATCAGATTGTTTAGTGTAATATCCAGGACATTTGTTGTGGGAGTTTTACCCCTCAGCAGAGATGCAGTCAGTGTATTCTACAGTCCCATCCATCTGGGCCATCAAGAAATGTTGAGTTTGTAAGTGAGTATTACTGAAAAAAAGATTGATTTAATTTGTGGTTTAAAATTATATAAAACAAGTCCTCCTCATAATCAAGTTATGCCAACAGCACGGATTCCCTTAACTCTCTGGTGCCATCTGTCCCTATTGGTCATTACTCTTCACAAGTCCTCTACATGGCATCTAATGTCCACACACAGCTAACGAATGTAAGTTTTTGCTGATTGGCCTCCACTAGTATGTTTCTAAGTAGGAGTCCATAGGAAAATGTTTATGAGTTTGTCCTAACATCTTCAGTAGTGCCCAACATGTCTTGCTCACCTTACTTGGATGGTTTGTGAGATGGGAGCTAAGTGGCGGTACAGTTGCTGTTTTGTAGGGTGCTGCTTCTGGTGTTTGTTCAAAACAGCATGCAGCATCCTTGTATAGTGTCCAATCTAGCTTTTTCTCCAGGCATTTCATTAAAGTCCAGGTGGTGCAACCATACAGTAGTACTGACACAGCAACAGCTTGAAAAGTTTGTAAAAGATCAGATTTCTATATGGTCATTAGCACTCCATACTTTATCTATGTGTATATTGACATCTCTTTCAGTAGATGAGATATTGTTACTGAGGTATATGGCCAACTAGACATAAAACTGGTGGAAACATTAAAAAGATACAGTAAAGTTATACATGGGGAGGGTTAAAAAGGAATGTTTGGATTTTTAAGTCGAGAGAGAGAGAGAAAGACAGAGAGGTTAAAAAAAGAGAAAGGAGGGAAAAAATTTCTCTCTGGATGAAACAAATTTGAAAATAATAAAATTATAATTTTAAAAGTACAAAAATAAAAATCAATCTGTTTAATTTTTAGTTAATCGTTAAGAAAAAATTATCTCATACAGTGTTCAGCAGAAATACTTCCCACATTTTAAATTGTCATATGAACTTAGGCAAATGGTAATGGTAGCTCCATCTTGCTAATGTTTTTACATTTTCTTTTTCAAGTTACAATCGTGGACTGGACTAGCCATATTTTTAAAAGTGAACAAAAAGACCAAGGTAACTGTTATCAAATTTCACTGTTGTTTAAACAAGTGTCTTACTTTTAATCAGTGAACCTGTGGTTCTGAAATTTTCAACCTGGAATAGCATCATTCCTATGTAACATGAAATGAGCACAAAAGGCTCTCTGTAGGAATTACAGATTCATCAGTCTTGAAAAATGTTTCAACAGCAAACGCATGGTGTGTCCACTGGTCCAAACCATGAGGATAACTGATCATATCTGGAAAAAAAAATGTTAAAACAATAGCTGGATGGAACTACCATTGCTACTTGCCTAAGGTCACTTGCGCCATACAGTTGACAGTTTAAAATGTGAGAGGTATTTCTTGTGCACCCAGTAAAAACTCAAACATAACTTGAGTTTTTTTTTTTAGAATTGATTGGATTTAACATAATTCAACAGACTTTGTTAATTATATATTGATTACATGTATTCATGTTTTTACAAGTTACTTCAAATTATATATTCAATTTGTCTCTCCAGTATTGGGGGGGGAAGAAAAAAATGTTTAACCTTCCTTTCAGTTGGTCATGCAAGTGCATATCTTAAGGTTAAAGCTACTTCATGCTACAGCCGAGCAAGACCCATCCAAATTCCTTTATCCTCCCCATTGTGTCTCATGTTGAAAAAAAATGGAGCAATTTTTTTTCAAATATCTGAAATTAAATTTAAATGTTTCAAAGAATTATTTAAATGTTTCAAAGAATTGTTAATCTGGAAAAACTATATAAATATAATAAAAATGTTATCATTATTTTTATTTATTTATTTATTTATTTAAAAAGGAATTTAAACTGTCCCCCTTCCACCCCCACCTTTCAGAAATTTTGAAGAAAACATGATTGATTGATTTTAACGGCATGTCAACTCGTCTGGGTCTATTTTGTACCTAGTACATGGGATGTTTATTTACATTTATATTTTTTGTGTACTTTCATAACCCTTTGAGTACGTTACACAGGTATTCTGGTGTACTTTTATTTTGCCCCACCCTGAAGCACTGGTTTAACAGTGTAAAGATCACATTAATTTAATTTTTCTATTAACATAAACTCATGAGATCAGGGCTCAAGGAGTTAAGATTTTTTGTACACACAGTTATATAATATCAAGTATTCCTATCTAATACAAATAATTTGCAAACAGATCAATTTGACCCATAGATGGGATACTAACAGGTACTACCGCTCCTGATCAGAGTCCGAACTAATTTGAAAAAAGCAAGCAACCAGTCTCAATATTTTTTGAGCAAAATATCCTGGTGAGACACAGGTTTGTGTAATCGCAACATTTTCCATACTCCCTAAACTAATACTGACTGTATCTCCTGCAGGAGGTAAATACCCTTGCAAAAAAGGCATGTGCTTGATAAAACACCAAACTGCATCTGATAACAAGGCTCGGGGGGGAATGTAGAGTACTCTTTCATTGTCATTACTCCCAGGTACACTCTGACCCAGAGTGGTAGTACCTGTTAGATTCTCATCTATGTATCAAATAGGTCTCTTTAAAAATTATTCGTATTTGTTGGACCATGTAATAAAAAAAAGACCTCTTAAAAAATGACTAAGAAAATTTTTTAAATAAAACAAAAATTTAAAATAAGCAATGAAAACAATTCACTAATCTGTAGGCATAAAATAATCCTAGACAGGTTGACATGCCATTAAAATCAATCAGATTTCCAGGACTTTTATAAGTATTCAGTAAAGCAATGTATAAAGGTTTGGTTTGCTTTGCTTTTATGGCATATCAACCATTGTTGGTTATTTAATGCCAAATCCAGTTTATACATATATATTAAATATATGATTTGTAAACAAATTTTGAATGCACACATAGTTAAATGATCAAACAGTTCTATTTCTAACAATTCAATTTAAGTTAATAAAGTTAAATGGTTCCAAATATTACTATGTATAACTAACAATTCAATTAAACATCAGTCATTTGTTTAAACGCAATTACATAATCAAAGAGTTCTATTTCAAGCAATTCCATTTTGCATAAGTCATTTGTTTGCACTCAGTTTAAATATCAAACAGTTCTATTTGACCCATAGATATGACCCTTTCAGATGCTACCACTCTGGGTCAGAGTGGACCTGGGAGCAATGGCAATGAATAGGTACTCCACATTCCTAGCATTACTGGAGCTTCACCATCAGATTGTTCAATATCATATCCAGGACACTCGTAGGTTATTTAACGCCAAATCCATTTTTATGCAAATAGTTCTATTTCAAACAATTCAGTTTAGCATTAGGACACAGTTTTATTGACAAAAACATTTCTATTTCAAGCTATTCAGCTTCGTCAAACAGTTCTAATTCAGCTAATTCACTTTAGTATAAGTACAGATTTTGTTTATACACAGTTAAATGTCAAAACAGTTCTATATTAAACAATTCAGTTTAGTGTAAGTACAGTTTTAATGTCAAAAACAGTTCCATTTCAAACAATTCAGTTCAGGATAAGCACGCAGTTTAAATGTAAGTACAGTTTGTCAAAAACATTTCTCTTTCAAGCTATTCAGTTTAGTCAAACAGTTCTAATTCAAACAATTCAGTTTAACATATGCAGTTAGTTCTATTTACCATTTCGTGGACCTGAGAGCAATGGCAATGCTCCGCATTCCCCAAAGTTCCAGCATCTCTGGAACCTCACCATCAGATTGTTTACTATCATATATAAAACACTCATTGGGGGGTACCCTTCTGCAGAGGTACAGTCGATGTATTCTACAGCTCCAGCCGACTGGGCAATGGACGTGATATAGTCTTACCGTTATACAACACAATGAAAGAAGCGAATTGAGAATGGGATGATCCTATTTACCAACCCCTCCGCTCGGGCAGGATATGACACAAGGTCAATTATTAAGCGGAGTTTAACAGGTTTGAATTCAGAGTTTTCCTTCTCCTAGACTAGTTGCCTCACCAAGGTTGAAGAACCTAGTCTGCCCTACTATTTACCCATAGCTGGAGGGAGAATAATTGGATTCATACCTTTCCCAAGGATATTAGTGCTATGTGAAATGCAATCACCCTCGTCGAGGATTTGAACTCGTGTTGCCGTGTCCATTTCCTACGACGATAACCATTACACCACGGGCACCTCCAAGAGAATGGGATGATGCAATGCCTGGAGATGCCTTTGTGCCAGACTCGAGGAGATAAAGAGGTGAATTGAAATCGAAATAAAAAGGTAATTAAGAGACCATTTGTGCAAGGCTCATGGAGATAGAAACGCGAAGAGAAATCGAGATATGGTACTTCGAAACTGGCCTTTTACCAGATTACCTCGGATGTAGAAAACTCAAAGTGAATTAAGAAAATACGACAAAAGAAGAAGAAAAAAGTCCCGCAGACAGAACGCAAGTTAACTACGAGAATTTCCCATCGCTCTGAGACCTGACCTTTTACCAGACCACCCTGGGTGTAGAAAAAGCGAAGTGAATTAAGAAAACATGACAGAGAGAGACAGAGAAATAGCGTGTCAGTCGCCGAAGGTGACTACTTGATTCCACATCTTGGCCTTCTTCCAGACTAATCTACGTATAGAAACTAAAGAAAGCCTGTCATATAACAATATTAGGAAATGATTCCAATTGAGACACCGCAAACATAACCGCCATTGAGATTGCCTTGCACCCGACTGTAGAAAAGTCTAAACTCGTACCAAGAATTGACAGACTATTACGTTGAGACGGGTCTCTGTCTTAGACCCCACCACCAACAATTGGAAGGATAAAAGCTGGTACTATTGTTAAAAACTTTTTTTTTTTTCTTACTAAATGTTATCATTGTTAAAAAAACCGTGTTGGTTCTCTGTTTTGTTTTTTTTTTACTTTCTTAATTATGCAGTCTCACCCGTTAGCTCGCCGACCAGTGACTCCGATTAGCAATCGATCTGTTGTTTGGATCTAATAAAAAAACGTTTTGCAGATAACGAATCAATCGTGTCATCCGAAGATATATCCGACCAGCAAAACCATTAGCGGATTGGAAGCGGAATCGCCCTCGTGTTTCATATTTGGCGAGGGCGGATGTACCGTCAAAATATAAATAACAGTTCGAAGCAGCACCAAACCCCTCGTCTAGAAATGATTTATTGCCAGGCGCCTGAAGCGCCTCTCAAGAAGAATGCCAAAGAAACGTGAGCGGGGCACTCTACATTAAACAGAATTTGTGTCACATTCTGGCCTTGTCAGAAGCTGTATAAATCCTGATTATTTACTACTTAACATGTTGTAAACCGTTTTGATGTTAACACGGACTCGGAAACATGCATAAAATTTGGCATTTATTCTTATAGATTATAAACTTTGTTTTATCTTCTTATTGTTGCTTTTCAAAACACTCTTCGGTCGCTAAAACAAATAATATAGAATCTGAAATTTAAAAAGTGTCCTCTGGCGTATTTATATAAATGTCATGAAACTGTTCACTGCTTCCATGAATATTTAAACTGTTGCACAACCGACTGAGAAAAGACATGCATAATTACACCAATTTTCAAACGTTTGGTCCCTGCAATTAACTTACACGAATTAAATATTAAAAAAAAACATTCACAACTTTCTGTGCCAAGTCAATGTAAGCCGTTAGTCGGCTGCTGGATGTCTACATCTCGGTCCATCATTAAATATCAAAGAAATAAAATACCAAGTTCAATACCCACTTTGACATCACGGCAAGTGAAACCACGTAGTTTGTCATCATTCTTCGGAAGAAGCGGAGCCACACAGGCACGTCATCTCTTACAGCTAAAGAGTCGGGTCTTATTTCACTACCGAGTAAAAGCTCATAATATGCTTCTTGTCTAGATTACTAATATCTTTTTCATAACGTTTCCGTATGTACCCCTTTATGTGAAACGTATTTATTGTTACTTATATGTTTATTTTCGTTGACTGATTAAATGTTATTGTTCTTTAAAATATGTATTTGCTGTGTACCCAGTGTATATTGTCATGCCTTCATCATTCTCTTTTAACAACATCTTTACCACTCACCTTGAACTCCGATGTGTTCAAATAAAAAATCCGGCTATTATAAATTTTTGCACATCCTACCAAAAACGTGCTGTCGAAGCTTACTATTACAATCTTTCACCATTCACTCTTATCATTGGTTACTTTTTTTAATCTGCCGTTGATGAGGTTTAGAATATGTTGGCTGCATCCCCTCTAGAGGAGTAAGATCCTCCACAACCGAAAGGGGTGTCCTGAATATAATACTAAATTGCATCTAATGGTGAGGCTACAGTTCAGGAATTCTGGAGAGTGTATAGTACTCCTACGTTGCCATTACTCCCAGGTCCACTCTGACCTGGAGTTATTTGGTTTGGTTTTATGGCATATCAACCATTGCAGGTTATTTAATCCAAATCTAGTATTTTACGTATAAACAGTTCTATTTCAAACAATTCAGTTTTAAAATAAGTGAACATATTAAACACAATTAAATATAAAAGCAGATCTATTTCAAACAATTCAGTTTAGCATAAGTACACAGTTTAGTTCTATTTGATTCATAGATGGGACCCTATCAGGTGCTACCACTCCGAGCCAGAGTGGACCTGGGACCAATGGCAATAAAGGGGTACTACACATTTACCTAAGCCCCAGAATTCCTGGAACCTCACACCAGACATGAACCCATGGAGACGAAACCAGCGAACAAGCATGTTCGAACTACAACAGAAAACCAGGAAGAAAATTCAAGGTCTGTGGATGCTCTCTCTTTCTCCTCTCATGATATGTTTTTCTTTGTCCAGCTAACGCTGTCGACTCAACTTTTAAACTCTCTTTCTTTCTCCTGGCGACGACTTAAACTTTTGTGTTAGTTCATTAACACAAACGTTTTGTGTTCGTTAACACGGCAAGGTTACAAAAGGGACCGAAAATTACTTAAGACGTAGCGATACAGCCATTAATTCGCTCGAGCATATAGTAGTAAAATGGCTATGGGTAGATATGGTGGTACAACCGTCCTATTTGGTGGAGTAACATTACAACGTTCCATTTGATACAATTATGTCACTAACGTCTATTTGGTATTATGGTGGTGTACCATTTCTCTGAGTGCAAACAATAAATTGCAATACTCGAAACAATTTAACTGTGTGCAAACAAATCAGGTCTGGCTGGTTTTAAAAAATTATGTTATTTACCAATAAGTCACTTAAAAATCACACACACACATATATATATATATATATATATATATATATATATATATATATATAAACAAACAGAATTTGGCATTAAATAACCATCAAGGGTTGATATGCCATTACATTAAGCATAACCAAACCATTTGTTTGAAAATTAGTCGTATTGGATTGGAATATTTTAAATAATACAATTGCTTAACAAAAAAAAATTGACTTAAATTAAACTAGCAAGGGTTGACATGCCTTTACACCAACCAATCAATTCCTTCAAAACTGGTTCCAACTGGCCATCCTATTTAAGCCGCCAGCCCAGTCGGCTGGGGCTGTAGAATATACTGACTGCATCTCTGCAGAGAGTTAACACTCCTACAAACGAGTGCCCTGGATATGATATCAAACCATCTGATGGCGAAGCTCTAGCCTTAAAAATTTTCCAAATGTGGAGTACACCTTCATTGCCAATACTCCCAGATCCACTCTAACCTGGAGTGGTAGTACCTGACAGGGTCCTATCTATGAATCAAATAGAACAAACTGTGTGCAAACAAATGAGTGATGTTAAATTGTGACTGTTATATAGCAATACTTGAAACCATTTTACTATGCACAAAAAAATCTCTGGCTTGTATAAGAATGTTATCAACAAAATGTGTTATATATATATATATATATATATATATATATATATATATATATATATATATATATATATATAAGAGGATTTAGCATTAGATAACTTTCAAAGGTTGATATACCATAAAACCCAACCAAACCATATATATATATATATATATATCTTTAAGAAAAAACCAAAGACCGGTTAATTTAAGATTATAAATTTATTTCCATCTTGTTTTTCAGTTTCTGGTGTGAACCAAAAACACGAAGAAAAAAAATTTATACAGGACTTCTTCAGATCCAATGGATACTGGTGTGATTTTCTTGTCCTGAAGGAAATAATCCAAACTCTGGTTTAACTTGACCGAATAATACCTATATATATAGTTAGGCAGCAGTCATTTCATTAAATAGTAGACACATTTTGTCTGTATAATTTAATTAAGATCCTTATCAGGAAACTCGAAAGGATCTTAATCTAATCATACATATATATATATATATATATATGTGTGTGTGTGTGTGTGTGTAAAAAGGATTTGGCATTAAATAACATACGAAGGTTGATATGCCATAAAACCCAACCAAACCAAATATATATATCTAATATATATGTATAAAGATGATTTGGCATTAAATAAACTACAAAAGTTGATATGCCATAAAACCCAACGAAACCAAACCTATTTACTCCTCCCTCCCCTCCAAAAAAATGTACTCTTCAACATTCTTTACTACTGTTGCAGATAATGTTCATATCTTTTGATATTTTATGTGCAATTTACTCATTTTGACTTCGTCTACTACACAGCAACAAGTTGCTTTCAGTATGTGGTGTACCAAAGAGGTCACCCACTTCGATACACCTTAACTTGGGTAATTTAGGCGAGCACCGACGTTTTCGTAGTGACTTGACAGAAAGCCAAACTATTTTTTTATGTATTTACGTTAAAAATAGTCTGTTACCCTGTAAGAGTGGCGTACAAAAGTCTACTTCATCGAGAGAACCTATAAATTGTACAAGCTTTTTGCGTACCCCAAACATGTTCACTTCTGCCTTGGATATTGGAATCATTACACACTATCGTATATGTTTCTGTTAGAGCTACCTTTAGAGATCGCTATGTAAGATTACTTGTACTTTGTTTCGGTATACAGAAATAAATTTATTCAACTACGAGACGTTCCGTGAACATGCTGGGTTCCCACTGTAAAAGCGGTTCATGATTTGTACTGATGCATTTAGGAAAGGGCGATGGACTTTAATAAATTTTCAGCGTTATTTTTGTTCTGGCGACGACTTAAAATATCAATCCCCATTCTTATCTCAACCCAGAGACACCTTCAAAATCAAAAATAAAATCATCAAAAGAAGGAATAGATAAATAATTATTAAACAAGATCACACAAACTAACAAACAAACAATACAACTCCCAAGGACCTACCAAAACCCGAAAGGCGGGTATCTTCGTGGGTGTTGATTGGTTGGGTTTTATGGCATATCAACCTTTCTAGGTTATTTAACGCCAAATCCATTTTTATGTTGAAAGTCAGCTCTATCTTAAACAATTCAGATTAACATGAGTACACGGTTTAATCGTCAAAAACATTTCTATTTCAAGCTATTCAGTTCATTCAAACAGAGCTAATTCAGTTAAGTATAAGTACAGATTTTGTTTACATACAGTTAAATGTCAAAACAGTTCTATATTAACCATTCAGTTTAGTGTAAGAAGAGTTTCAATGTCAAAAACGGTTCCATTTCAAACAATTCAGTTTAGCAAAAGTTAGTTCTATTTAACCCATAGATAGGGCCCTATCAGGTGCTACCACTCCGGGCCAGAGCGAACCTAGGAGCAATGGCGGTCCTCGTACTGTAATGGTTAAAGCGCTAGCGTGCGGAATTGTAGCTATTCCAGTTCGAACTCCAGTCGTGCTATTACGTTCACTTTCGGACAAATACCCTTGGGAAAGGTATGAACCTCCTTATCCTCCCAGCTATGTGTTAAATAATACCACTGCTGTTCTTCTGGAAGGGTGGCTTTGGTATTAAATAACCCACGAAGGTTGATATGCCTTTAAACAAAAAAACCTAATCAAACCAAAACTCTAAATAGATCATATAGTGCAGAAGGTATGGATATTGAAACTGCCAACATAATCTAGCAGATATATATATATATATATATATATATATATAAGGATAATTTTTATGATTTCACGTTCAAATGAACAGCTACAGTAGCAATTGGAATACAACCTACTAAAGCCTAATTGTCACAGCTGGTGAATTTCAAAAATGCAATCTGGACGTGAGGACACTTTAGAATAACGATATGCAATAAAATTCTGTTTTAAACTTGGAAAAAATGCCACAGAAACGTATGGAATGCTTCAGACTGCTTTTCGACCATCTTGCATGAATCGAGCATCAGTTTTTGAGTGGCATAAGAGATTCAAGGAAGCCAGGGAGTCTGTGAGGGATGATCAGAGGTATGGAAGGAGTAAGGAAGTCAATACACCCGAGTTGATTGGCCAAAAGCTTAGGGTTAGGGCTACTATGCTGAGGTTTTAAGGGAGTTGAGGAAGAGATTCCGTCGTAAGAGGCCAGCATTCTTCAAATCGGGTCAGTGGCATTTCCACCAGGACAGCGCACCAGTCCACAACTCCATCCTTGTCACAGACTATTTGACCAAGATGGGCATCAAGACAGTTCCTCAGCCTCCCTATAGTCCAGACCTTGCTCTCCGTAACTTTTGGTTATTCCCTAAGCTCAGAGGCTGTCGTTATGAGACAATTGAGGAGATGAAAGAGGCTGTGACGAAGGTCATTGGCACGCTCCCACAAAAAGACTTCCATGGGGCTTTCCAGAAGTTGTTGGAACGGTACAACGGTACAACCTGTGGAGATTACTTCGAAGGGGACTAGAGTTTCATGTGTACTATCAATAAAAATGCCCATACGAAAAAAGTCTGGAAACTTATCGTATGCACCTCGTATATATATATATATATATATATAATGCAATTAGAAGAAAACTCAAATTTGGTAAAATTGTCATTATAAATTTACTTCGGTGAAGAATATCATTATACTCTTCATCTCATCAGGTGACGTCACACGTTTAATTTGAGATTGAAAAACCTCAAATATGGATTTCTCTCTCTCTCTCTCTCTATATATATATATATATATATATATGCATGAAAAAAAGGCATTGTCTTCGGATGCTGACTGAATATTACTGATAAATATAAATTTATATATATGTTTATATTTTAGTTATATATAGGTAAATAATGACGCTTATTTATATTTTTTCTCCCCTCTGGGGTGTCATGTGACACATTTGTGTATCTTGAAATCATTTATTATAAGTTTAAACAAAAAGAAAGAAAACAGCTTAAGAAATCAAGTTAAAAAATAACACAGAAAGTTTATGGTGATATTTAAAGAATCGGCATATCTTCCGTTCAGTGCCGCAAGGCAGAAATTGACTTTAGTGTGTTGCCCTTGCTATTTATATTCCCTTAAACAAAACAAAAAAAAACGTGAAATGGAAGCGCATGTGTGTCGGAGGCAATACGTAACGTGCCACAAGTTGCACATGCGCATCGTGTTGTAATAAACGTAATAAGTGTGTAAATCACCTAACAGGACGTACACAAAGCTAATTCGTATAGTTTGGCAAACCTGCATATAGATGAATCAGGTACACACACACACACACTGTTATTACTTACAATATACGGACTATTGACCTCATCAACGTTTCGACTGATATGTCTTTGTGAGTATAATAATAAGCGACCGTAATCAGGGGTGATCCGAAGGCTTCCTTTTCATTAGCCACTACACCGAGGTGTAGAGAAAGGCGCTACTCCTTTCCCTGGATTGCTACACTTTACCTTTGATACCTATCTTGTAATGCTAAGTGTTAAGCAAGGAGGCATCATGTACCATTTTTTGAGTCTTTGATATGACTCGACCAAAGATTGAACCCCGGTCTCCCGAGCCATTGGCGAAAACTCTACCCACTTGAGGAATATGAGGTCAATAGTCCGAATATTCTTTGTAATAACGATTATCAAGCTTCATCACAGAAATTTAGACAAGTAATGACATACAGATAGATAGATAGATAGATAGATAGATAGAGAGATTCCTGTAAACATACTCTCTTACTGGTAGTTGATGCACATCCGTTATTTTTACAAAGGATTTTTACAAGCTAATTGGTCCTCAAACTCTTCTGTTGCTGATCTGACCTAAAAAATTTTCTCCAGTCTTTGGGTATAGACTTCCGGTGGACTCGTTTGAGTGATTGATTTTAACGGCATGTCAACCCATCTAGGGTTATTTTGTGCCTAGATGTTTGGGAAACGCGTTCCTTACACGTTCATATTTACATTTTCTGTGTAATTGTTTCTTAAAATTTTCTTTTCTTTTGATTACTTTTTCGAGTTATTTAATGCCAAACCCATACTTATAGAAGAATTGCAATGATGCTGTTTAACCCATAGTTGGGAGGATAAGCGGTTCATACTTTTCTCAAGGGTTTTAGGCCGAAAGTGACCGTAATAGTGCCACTGGAGTTCGAACTCGCTTACTTCGAGGTTGCAGTCCAACACTTTAGTCATTACTCCTTTTTTTCACACGGTTCTCTTGAATACGGATAACCTTCAAACAGATCTGTTTAAGCCATAGATGGGACCCTAACGGATCTATTTGACCCCTAGATGGGACCCTAACAATTCTATTTGATTCATAGATCGGACCATAACAGATCTATTTAACTCATGGATGGGATCCTAAAAGATCTATTTGCCCCCTATTGATGGGACCCTAAAAGATCTAATTGCCCTTAAATGGAACCCTAAAAAATCTAATTACTCCCTTGATGGAACCCTAACAGGTCTATTTCAGCCATAGATGGGGACCCTTTCTGGTCCTACCACTCCAGGTCAGAGTGGATCTGAGAGTAATGTCAATGTATGGGTTATCCACACGCTTGTTTTAAATCAGTTTTTTTCCTTCTGGTTACCTAACCATGGCTAAACAGCCACGTCTGCGCTACTATTTACTCAGCGCTAGAAGGAGAACATTCTCAATGGAATTAGCGTGAAGTAAGATGCAAACAGCCTCGTTTAGGATTTGAAATCGGGTCGCCGATTACATTTCCAACGACGATAACTGTTACGCTAAACATAATCTACATAAACATAATCTAGGCCAGCTCGTTAACAATCACTCCACGCCGAAGTACTGGGCTATTGAAAAAATAACTCTGCATTATAAAGTATGATTTAATTTCTTGGAAAAATTATTGTTCAGAAATAAATTATAAGAATTTTAGAATTAGGAATTCTTTTCAGTCGGTCTGCAGTATAGGATCAAATGTCAGCTAGACGACACTTATCTAGCGAGCCATTCAGTGCATATTTTCAAGAGCAGATATTTATCCGTACCTTCTACCTGGCAGGATTTGACACAGGGTCATTTTAATGTGGGAAGCTATGCAGATCGAAACCCACGCGCAGCAGATGCAAAAAAATGCTTGCTCCCATCGGCATAAACTTAGCCCCGCAAGCGAGTATTGCCTGGGGTTGGGACCAAGCAGTCATTTTCGCACTTCCCAGTTAAAAAGGCCAAGGCAGGACTTGACACAAGGTAATTCTATAGTGGGGGTTAGAGAGTGAGAGGTCGCACACCAGCCGAGACTCGTGCGCCGCTGGACATTCACAGGGAGCAATGTGAACTCTTCTAGCTTTTGCCAAGTTTCCCGGCACGTATGCCAGGTGACTTTGCTGGTTATAGCTTCACAAGACCCAAAGGTCTAGTAAGATGGTTGTCATTAATCCTTCATTCACCCGAAGGCAGCCCAGTCGGAGCCGGGGGCCAAAAGGCCGAGAAACATAAAGTAGGGTTTCACAGGATAATCATTCACTATAGACTAGCTACAAAGTTTAATACATAACAGTATCTTGAGGCTGAGAGAGTTGTGTATTTACCTATCGGTGCTGCTGTTCGTGCCTAAAAAAAGGCCATTATTTCGAAGGTTAATTTTCAAGGCAATCTCCTTCCTCACTTCAAAGACATTCGTGCACAGTCTTCCTTATTTCTATTGCTTTCTAAGCAAAGTTTAGTAAATATCGGAAGCTACGAAGATTGTACGGCGATCACGTCAGAATTTCTGTTCCAGGTGTCGAGGAAAAGATAGAATGTCCTGGCTTTTATTAGGATTCGAACACTGATCTCAGACACCAGCGGAAAATACGTAATTATTTCAATCAAGAGCTATGTTTAGCACTTTTCTCTTGGTTATATATATATATATATATATATATATATATATATATATATATATATATATGTCATTCACAGACAGACTATTTCGTTGTATCACAACTCTTCAGTGTGGCTAGACCCGTGAGATGCTTCAAGCGGAGATCGAAACACGGCTGACTTTACGCCAGTCGCATATCTTACCCCAGAGCTATCTTCATTCTTATATATACATATAATTGGAAGAAAAACTCAACAGACTATTATAAACTTTTTTCAGCAGAGCACTCCATATGAGAAACGAACCTCTTCAGATAGCCATCACATAATGGAGAGAACAATTATTAGAGACAAATGAAGGTCTGTTGAGTTTTTCTTCCAATTATATGAATTTAATCTGTATGAAATTTATAAATTTATATATTAATTATACATTGAACACTCCTGGAGATTTATAAGACTCCTCTCATATATTCTCAAACTGAATCATTCCCAACAAATCTTCTTTGGATATATATATATATATATATATGTGTGTGTGTGTGTGTGTGTGTGTGCGTGTGTGTGTGTTGCTTTATTTATAAATAAAGAATGCTCAATATCGATAATAGATTTATCATTAAATCTATACTATAAGTTTGAATAGTACATACACAGGGTAACGGCACTTATTGGTTGTCGGTTTCTAGCCTATGCAAGCATCAGACCAAGTGGTTCCCTCATGGTGGATAGCCCTTTATATTCTATCATGTGGGGCATGGTGGGAAGGGTGATCTAGTTTTTTTATGCATTTTTATGATAAATAAATACTAAAAAATAAGAAATTAATTTAGTCATTGGTTAATTGATTTAATTTAATAAATCAATATAATAATATAATGAATAATATAATAATACATAAAATAAATATTATAATATAATATATAATGTAATAATATATAATTAATAGATATAATGATACAATATGTAAATCATTTAACCAATCACTAAATTAATATAATTGATAAATAGATAAAATAATGAAATATGTAAAATGAATAAATATAATATAAAAAATATTTAAAAAATAATATAAACACAAAAAGATAATTTACAGAGTAAATCAACTCACCAATCACTAAATCAATATAATTGATAAATAGATAAAATAATGAAATATGTAAAATATTTAAAAAATAATATAAACACAAAAAGATAATTTACAGAGTAAATCAACTCACCAATCACTAAATCAATATAGTGTAACCACTTAAATAAATAGACACTTTTTTATATTTTAGTATCATCCCTGAAAAGGTTTTAAACTATACTCAGCCAAGGTTTTTGACTTTTTCTATTTCTGAAAAATAAACTTTATACCAATAAAAGGTTAATTAATCTTATGGTAACGCTATGATTTTCAAGGGACTTAACCAAAAAAAAAAAAAAAAAAAATATCGGGTTACATATCTAAAAGTTAGAGAATCAGTAATATAGAATATTCCAAGATCCAATGTTGTCTATACGTTTTTTTCCTGGTGGAAAATATTTTTTGATATTAGATATTGAAAATGTGATTGATGTTTGACATAATGTTTTTTTTTAATTTGCCAAAAATACTTTATGAACGTCAGTGACTATCTTAAAACCCATATATAACAGCCCAGTCGGCTGGGGCTGTAGAATACACCGACTGCAGATGAGTAAGACCACCCTCCAACGAATGTCCTAGATGTGACACTAAACAATCTGATGGTGAGGTTAAAATAATGCTGGTATTTTGGGGAATGTGGAGTACCCCTTCATGGCTATTGCTCCGAGATCCACTCTGGCCCGGCGTGGTAGCACCTGATAGGTTCCTATCTATGGGTCAAATAGAACTGTTTGACATTTAAATTGTTTGCAAACAATTTTGCTAAAATGAATTACTTGAAATAAAAACTGATCCTTTAACTGTGTCTAAACAAATGACTGATGTTTAATTGAATTGTTAGTGATACATAGCAATACTTGGAACCATTTAACTTTATTAACTTATGTTAAATTGAATTATTAGAAATAGAACTGTTTGATCATTTAACTGTGTGTATCTAAAACGTGTTTATAAATCATATATTTTAATGTAAATGTAAAAACAGGAATTGGCATTAAATAACCGACAATGGTTGATATGCCATAAAACCAAACCAAACCAAACTCATATATGTACCGGACATTGGCATAATGGTTAGAGTGTTCGCCAATCGTCCGGGAGGCCTGGTTTCAATCCCTGGTCGAGTCATACCAAAGACTCAAAAATAGTAGATGCTACATTGCTTAACACTCAGCATTATAAGGTAAGGATCAAGGCTAAAGTGGAGCAATCCAGGGAAAGGAGTAGCGCCCTCCTCTACACTTTGGTGTAGTAGCTATCGAAAAGGGAGCCTTCAGGTCACCCTCGACTACCACCGCCAACAACTTACTGCTAATTAACCCTAATTGACTTGTCAACTCATCTACTGAAAACGATTAATAGATTATCAACCATATGGTTTGTTCCCTTTGTTTAATGGCATATCATCCTTCGTGGGGTATTTAATGCCAAAACCATCCATGTAGAAAAGCAGTAGTGATACTATTCAACCCATAGCTGGTGGGATAAGTCCGAAAGTGAACGCTACAGCGCGTCTGGAGTTCGAACTTGCTTATTGACTGCATTTCACATCGCACTAATACGCTTGGGAAAGGTGTGAATTTAATTATTCTCCCACCTATGGGTAAATAGTAGGGCAGAATGAGTTCTTTAGCCTTGGTTAAGTAACCGGTCTAAGAAAAGGAAAACTCTAAATCCAAACCTGTTAAACTCCGCTTAAAAATTGACCTTGAGTCACATCATTCCCGTGCTGAGGGTTTGGCAAATACACACAGAGTAATGGTTATCGTCGTTGGAAATGGACACGGTGAAACGAGTTCAAATCCTGGACGAGACTAATTGCATTTCACATAGCACTAATACCCTGGGGAAAAGTATGAATCCAATAATCCTCCCTCCAGCAATAGGTAAATAATAAGGCAGATTAAGTTTTTTTTAGCATTGTTTAGGCAACTTGTCAAGGAAAAAAAACTGTTAAACTCAGCTTAAAATTGACCTTATGTCAATTATCCTGACTGCATGGTGAGGTTGGCTAAATACATACTTACCAGACTTTATCTCCAAGCTCCGTGAGACGACTTATTTTCAAAACTGAAAATTCATCTCCAAGATCTGAGGGTTTAGAAACATGAAAAAGAAGTGATAAAACAACTTCCCGCTACATTGAAGGTGTTTCAAAGGCGCTTCGACCAATTAAAAGCTCGCTGCAATAAGTATGCGAAGAGGACTGTTTTGTAGAAAATTGAAATTACGTACATTGTTCATTTTTGTCTACAGTCTCGATACTTTGTGATCACTGCTGGTATATACGTGTGTGATTCAGATTTTCAAGAAGTAATCTTAAGACAAAAAAGGAAAAAAGAAAAAATGGTGTCGACTAATACACGAGTAGTAATTTTTTAACATTGAACTTCAAACATAACGAGAAGTACTTGAAACAATGTAAAATGTAAAAAAAAAAAAACAGGGAAGAAAAACTAGTTTTTGTGATAAAAAAAAAGCAGCACTAATATAAAAAAACTTGAATTCTGATAATTTTTTTCTGTTTGGATAAGAAGATAATTTTTCCCTCTGAAATTATTCTTAACCAGCTCGCACTTCTGAATCTGTAGAGATGAATAAAAAGAAAAAAATGAATTCAGAAAGATAGCGGTTCCCATAAACCCTTGACAGGAAGTAGGAGCACCACATGCTCAAAGAAAGGACGTTCCCTGCGTTAAAGAGAAGTTCTACAACACTTAAGCGGCACCATTCAGACTGTAAGGACATTTTACCACTCGGCTGCTAGCAGCGAATACATGTGCTGATCGGGTCTTGTGACCTGACACTTAGCCATGTCTGCTACTTGCAAGCCGACACCACCGAAACAAATATAACTAAAACACCCACTGGATATAAACACAGACTTTAGACTTATCAGCAACCGAAAATGACTGGTATATTTCAACGCCTTGTTTGAGAGATGCGGCTGTTTTTTAATAGTCCAGGAAGACATTTCTGAATTGCCGTATTAAACTCAACAAAGTTTTCAGTTGAAAGGTATCTTCGTCTCTTTTCTTCCTTCCTTCTGCAATTCTTTTGCGGCCTTCTACAGACAAAGAAGACTTCAAAAAGTTAAATGGGGTAAAAAGAAAGAATAAAATACAACCAACGGGACCAAACTAAATAACCAACCAAACTTCTTACGCCTCATAAACCAGCATGAAACTCATCAACCTGTCAAATAAGACTATTTTCATGACTAGCCGACATATTTTCCGACTATTTATAAAAAATTGTTAATTCATATACAAAAATACCCATCAATGACCTGGGTATCACATTAAACGGCACCTGATGTTGAGGTTCCAGTCCTGGAGCTTTGAGGAATGTGGAGTACTCCGTCATTGACGTTACTCACAGGTCCACTCTGACCCGGATTGGTTGTGCTTATTAGGGTCTTTTCTTTGGGTAAAAAAGAACTGTTCAATCATTTACTAAGAATTATTATTATTAGTAGTTTGCTGAAACAATACAATTGTATGAAATCATTTACCTGTCATCAAACAAGTGATTAGTATCAAATTATATTATAAGTGTTAGTTAAATGGGTTCAAGTATTGCTACCTAAATGCAAACAAATGAGCTCTAACTCGTTTGAAATAGTTACCAACAAAGTATTCGCTTACATTACATATGAATAAGATTTGGCATCAAATAATCCATAAGGGATGATATGCCATAAAAAGCCAACCAACCAACCAAAAATACACACTAAGCAAGGTTGGGTAACAACTATAGGGAAAGGGTTACAAAATGACAAATGAAAGGCAAGAATGTAACAAAAAAGTCTATCAAAGGAGTGTCGTATACAGTTTGAGCTTCTTTTAATAACCCAACCAGAAGTGTTCATCTTGACTGTTACCACTTATATGGCAAAGACAGTCAGAAATTTCAACCGACTCCAAGTACCCTTTACCAGGACGAACTTAAGAAAATGAAGTAAAAATTTTAAAAAATGTAGATGATCATAAAAATATTTTCTGATCAATCAGAAACTGTTAAGCGACCTTCAGCAAGTCGATTTCTGAAATAATTGGAGCCACTCGGGTAGAATATAAAAAAGGGCTAATTTCACCCAACAGCCACAGAAGAGAAGTGGATCCTAGCGAATGATTCCCAAGCAATAGCAGAAGTAACGAAGACGTGACCAACTGCATCATGCGATGCATTTTATGTCAATCAAGAATAAAAGTTTTCTTTTTTTTTTAAATCTGAAGTACGTCTCACACCTATTATGGTTGGCTGGTTTGTTAGGGTTTTTATAGCGTATAAACTTTTGTAGGTTATTTAACACGAAATCCTTTTTATTCGTATATTAAGTACGTATATATGATTTGTAAGCTAAAAGATTGTGGGTAACATTTTAAACGAACCAGGGCTCGTTAGCATTGTTGAACTGAGCTTTTCTGTTGTAAGGAGGCCGAATTTTCTTACATAGTTGATTATGTTGGTTGGATCTGTAGATTCAAATAGTTCTTTTATCTTTGTGACTTTGTAGAAAGCTTTTCGAATATAGGAGAGGTCTTTGCATTCTATCAGTATATGCTTCAATGTATATGGTTTTCTGCAGGAGCATTTTGGTGACAGTTCCTATTTTAGCATATAGGAGTAGGTCATCCTCTATTATTTTACTTTTTCTGGTTAGCCCGAGTTATGGTACCCTAAGACTGTTATATTAGTACAAAGCCTATCCTCACCGGTCGATACTATAGCTTCCCCAATTGTGGAAACAAAACAGAGTTCTAAATTAAGAAAGAGTAAGACACTTATCGACCCTAAACTTAAAAAATCGATTTTGCATCTTAAAGGAAAACATTTATAAATGTATATTTCGGTGAAATTTGCATCCTTTATGTAGAGTATCACATGTTACTACTAATAAGACTACTACTAATAATGTTGTGTTTCTTTTTATTTCAGATTTGAAAATAGTATACTATAACAACTATTAATCATATTTACCAACCCCTCCGCTCGGGCAGGATATGACACAAGGTCAATTTTTAAGCGGAGTTTAACAGGTTTTTATTCAGAGTTTTCCTTCTCCTAGACTAGTTGCCTTTTCAAGGCTAAAGAACCTAGTCTGTCCTACTATTTACTCATAGCTGGAGGGAGAATAATTGGATTCATACCTTTCCCAAGGGTATTAGTGCTATGGGAAACGCTATGTCTCGTCCAGGATTTGAACTCGTGTAGCCGTGTACATTTCCTACGACGATAACCATTACACCACGGGCACCTCCGAACAACTATTAATCCTCGATCAAAATACCTTTCACAAGAGAGGAAAAAATATTTTACATCACTACTTATTTAAATCATTCAAAAACGTCTCAGAATAGCTGCAACCCATTAATATGATAATGATTTATTACTGAGACAAGAAACATAAAAAAAGGTTGCATGTCCTGAAAGCTAATAACAATTTAGCTCAAAGGATGTTTGCTTTCTGGACATGTTCCAAATGACCGCTATTGCACTTGTCTCAGTAATAAATTATTATCACATTAATGGGTTGCATCTATTTTGAGACACCCTGTAGTTTAAGAACCTACTGACAATAATAATAGTTGACTGGTTGATTTTAACGGCATGACAACTCGTTTGGGATTATTTTATGCCTAGAGATTAGGGAATCGTGTACATTGTACGTTTATATTTATATTTTTGTATAATCGTTTCTTCAAAGTTCTTTGCATACAGTTAATTCAAGTATTCCTATCTAATACAAATAATTTGCCCACAATTGCATAGTTTTCAAGACGGTATCCAGGGTTCAAACAGAGCAGATGAGTGTAAGTTTTTGCTCGTTGGCCAACACTGGTGTGTCCATTCGTAGGAGTCCATCGGAGAAAGTCACTTATGAGTTCGTCCTTACTCCCCCAGTTGTGCTCTGCATGTCTTGCTCGCCTTTCTTGTATGGTTTTGGAGATGGGAGGTAAGTGGCTGTACAACTGCTGTTTTTTTTTTTTTTTTTTTTTTTACCCGTGATGTAATGGTTATCGACGTAGGAAATGGACATAGCAAACTGAGATTAAACCTGGACGAGGCTGATTGCATTCCTCATCGCACTTATACGCTTGGGAAAGGTATGAATCCAATTATCTCCCTCCAGTTATGGGTAAATAGTAGAGCAGGTTGGGTTCTTCAGCCTTGGTTTGGCAGTCTAGGAGAAGGAAAACTCTGAATTCAAACCTGTTAAACTCTGCTAAAAAAACTGACCTTGTATCACATCCTGCTCGTGCGGAGGAGTTGGTAAATACATACAACCGCTGTTTTGTAGGGTTCCGAAGTCCATCAGAAAAAGTCACCGAAGAGTTCATCCTTACTTCCCCTGCAGTGCTCTGCATGTCTTGCTCAGGTGGTTTGTGAGATGGGAGGTAAATGACCGTACAACTGTTTTGTAGGGTGCTGCTCCCAGCCCTTGTTCAAAACAACACGCAATATCTTTGTCTAGTTTTCATCTAGTATTTTCTCCAAGGGTTTCGTTACAGTCCAAGTGGTGCAACTATACAGTAGTAATTACTCGGTTACAATTTGGAAGAATTCATATTTTATTTTATCAGAGATTTCTATACTGTAGTTAACCTATCAATAGCAGTTCCTGTCTTTCCGATGCGTACGCAGAGATCTCTTTTGGTCTCATAGATCCTATGCTCCCCTGCGACAAGATCTAAAAAAACATTTTGGCACTAATAACTATGTATAAACTCACTTTTAAAAAAAATTACATTACTGTATGACAATTTTACAAATGGAGGGCCCTGGCGTGACGGTTATCGTCGTAGAAAATGGAATCAGCGACTCTAGTTCAAATCCTGGACAAAGCTGTTTCAGTTTCACTTCACGCTTATAATCTTGGGAAAAACATTAATCCATTTGTTCTTCCTTCCACTTCAAAGAGTAAATGGTTGAGTGGACTGGGTTATTTAGCCTTGGTTAGGCAACTAGGTGAGGAGAAAGAAAACTGAATTCAAACCAGCTTTTATCATCAAGTCTCTCAGACAACATGAATTTCCCTGAGACTCTCTATCCATCCGTCCCTATCATCAATCGCTCTCGGCAGGTCTTCCAAAATACATTCTGTGTCTGTACAGAGCTGATGTAAATAAGTTCTTGTTGGTTGGGCAACAGTGGCACACCCATCTGTCGGGGTCCATTGAAAATGTCACTTACGCGTTTGTCCTTACTTTTCCGGATGACTAATTCCAACCGTATATCCAAAGCTACATTTACTCCTTCAATATTGCTCGCAGCAATATTGTAGGGGTCCTGGCAGCAACACCCCCAAGGCACCAACTATACGGCCACCTGCCTCCCATCACGAAAACTATCCAAGTTAGACGAGCCAGACATGCAGGACACTGCTGGAGAAGCAGGGACGAGCACATAAGTGATGCACTCCTATGGACCCCCACATATGGCCGGGCCAAAGCAGGACGACCAACTCGAACATACATTCAGCAGCTATGTGAGGATACGGGATGTAGCCCTGAAGACCTGCCAGAGGCGATGAACGATCGGGAGAAGTGGCGAGAGAGGATCAGGGATATCCGTGCTAGCGGCTCGACATGATGATGACTTTTTCCCCGCTTAAACATTGACTGTGTGGCAGAAAGTTGGATAAATGCATTTTTTTCTAATCACTTTGCTTCTCAAAAACATTTCTTCAAACATTTTATCCCCAAAACCCAAACAGATTAGTCGGCTGACGCTGTAGAATACTGCATCTCTGCAGAGGGATAAGAATCTCCTTCACCTCAAAAGCGTGTCATGGGATAACATTAAACAATCTAATCTAAGGCTCGAGTAATGTTGGAGCTTTGGAGAATGCAGAGTACCCATTCATTCTCGTTACTCCCAGGTCCACTCTAACCCGGAGTTACAGTACCTGATAGGGTCCTATCAATCAGCCAAATAGAACTCTTTGACATTTAAACTGAGTGCAAACAAACGCCTTATGTTAAACTGAATTGTTAGAAATAGAAATGTTTGATCATTCTGGGTTCAATCCCAGGTCGCGTCATACCAAAGACTTTAAAAATGGTATTTGATATCTCCTTGCACAACATTCAGCAATATAAGGTATGTATCAAGGGTAAAGTGGAGCAATCCAGGGAAAGGAGTAGCGCCCTCGCCTGCACCTCGGTGTAGTAGCTATTGAAAAGGGAGTCTTCTAGTCGCCCTCGATTATAGTTGCCAACTTTACTATGTGTAAACAATTGACTAATATTAGATTGAATTGTTAGTTATACATAGCAATACTTGGAACCATTTAACTTTGTTGACTTATGCTAAATTGAATTGTTAGAAATAGAACTGATCATTTAACTGTGTGTATCTGCACAATGTGTTTACAAATCATATGTATGCAAAAACAGGATTTGGCATTAAATAACCAACAATGGCTGATATGCTGTAAACTAAGCCAAACCAAAAACTCCAATACAACACGAATTTAATTACCGACCAACTTTTTTTTTTCAATATTTCAAAGTCATTCAACAAACGATTGAATAGCATTTTTATATAAATCCTCGTTAGTATATTGAAGGTATTCTCTTCGTTATTCATATTTTCTTTACCGGGACAGATTGAGAAGGGCACCTCTGGTGGTGTAACGGTTAGCAAGCTAGACTAGCAGACCTACACGAGTGAGTTCGAGTCTCATTGGGCGCCCCATTCATTCGGCCTTGTGCCACATCAAAGCAAAGCGCTTTGTAAATTACGTTAGCAAGTTAGACTCGCAAACCTACACGAGTGAGTTCGAGTCTCATTGGGTGCCCCATTCATTTGGCCTTGTGCTAAATCGAAGTAAAGACCTTCGTAAATTACTACCGGGACAGATTGAGAAGTCAATCGGACAGTAGCCGAGGGTCCAAATTATCTAGAGGCCCAAGTCTCATTTTCTACGTCGCAAGTCCTCTAAACGGCAGTATCCAAACAGAGCTGATGAATGTATGTTTTTGCAAGTTGGCCAATACGTATGTATCCATAGAACGTTGTTTACGAGTTCGTCCTAACTTCGGCAGTGCCCAGCTGTGTTGCTCACTTTTCATTGATGGTTTGCAAGATGGGAGATAAGTGGCCGACAGCTGCTGTTTTGTAGCGTGCTGCTTTTTTCCTCGAAATATTAGAAATAAATATGCTTTTATATTTAAACACGGGGTTTTAAAAACATACCTCAAGTTTGGGAGAGTCTCCATGGCGTAGTAGCTAATGTACTGGACTATGAAATCATTGTAAGCGACTTCGAATATCAGTCACACTATTACGTCCACTTTTAGATTAATACGTTCGGGAAAGCTATGAACCACACCCCAACCTCCAAGAGGTATGAGTTAAATAGTATCACTATTGTTCTACAAGGATGATTTTAGCATTAAATAATCCACGAAGATTGATATGCCATTAAACAAAGAAACCAAACTAACCTTATCAAGATTGAACATATCGTTATTGATTGGATATGTTAGGAGGTTTTTTTTTAATTATCTAAATATTTAAACTCATTTTTTGTCCAAGGGCTCTGATTACTATCAGTCTACCCTTGATTCTTCATAGAAGCTATATCCACAGTTATACTTCTGTTAAATATGAAACTGTTTTCTTAACTATAGAAAGACTGAAGAAAGTTAAGAGATCAAGCTGACCTTGTCTGTGGTACAAATATCAGTAAAGTTGACTGAAGTCATCTCAGAGTTTACTTTAACAAACCAATATTGAATGTATTTCAAAAGTTGTTGGCTTTAACTGGTACAAATGGAAGTATGTCTTTGCAGTTTCCTTCACAATTGAAACAGTTTTGGTTTGGTCCGGTTTTATGGCATATCAACCCTTGTAAGTCATTTAATGCCAAATCCTTTTTATGCATACATATACACACAAACACACATATATATATATATATATATGATTTCTAAAATCATTTTGTTGATAAAATTTTTAAACAAACCTGAGCTCATTTTTGCATATAATTAAGTGGTATAACTTAATTTCAAACAATTCAGTTTCGGATAAGTACACATTTTAAATGTTAAACAGTTCTATATGGCCCATAGATAGGACCCTATCAGGTGCAACCACTCTAGACCAGAGTGAACCTGGGAGCGATGGCAATAAAGGGGTAGTCTGTATTCCCCAAAGCTCCAGCATTATTGTAGCCTCACCATTGTTTGGTGCCATATCCTGAACACTCGTTGGTGATGGGGGATGGCCATTAAACCAGTAAAATATCTTAAGAAAAAAAAAGTAAGGCGATCGTTTAGAATTGGACTACAAAGTCGCTGATGATGCACAAACATTATTTATTAGGTAGCTCATAAAAAACTGACATATGAAAAAAAAATCATTTAGTTTTGAGTCATAAAATATAACCCAAGAAAAATATTTTTAGCTATTCGTGAAAAATGATATCTTGTAGATGGTCTCTATTTTCACGCATACAAAAGATGCATCCCAATTTGAGCACTTTACATAACTTAGCTCAAGGTTACTGTGGTTAATCCTCTTATATCTGCAAGAATATTATTTTTGAGCTATTGTAATGTCTTAGACTTATTCACATATACATATTCTTTCAAATAAACAAACAAAAAGAAGTCGGGTAGACAAAGCGGGTAAATGGGAGGTCATTTGAAATCTGAATTTCTTGAAATTAATCTGTCACAGAAATTTTTTTTCTATTGAAATTATAAACCTCTCAAAAGGAATTGTAAAATTCTATATAGGTAACTTGATATTTTTATTCGCTCGGGTTATTTACAGTATTTGAAAAATAATTAGATTAAAAATAAGAAAGTAATGAATTTTCAAAAATGTTTCAGTATTTTGCGAGCCACCCGGTAAAAATGTCATACTTACATTCATCATTCAGACAAGAGTAAGTTTCAGTAATTTGACTTTTACTAAACTGTTAAATCCTAAAATTACGTCTTTAGTAATCCACACTTCGTTCATCGGTCATGTTTCTTTAGTCATTTCCTACTCCAACGACTAAAATATTGACAAGGCAGAATTGCAACTTTAGAGAATTAACTAGTCCGAAAAAAAAAAAAAAAAAAAAAAAAAAAAAAAATGAAGCCAATGACTGAAATTCTATTACCCAGAAACAATGTAATTTTTTTTTAATAGTACTGTTCTTGATGAACACCAAAATTAACGTGGCCCAATTTTGTAAGCAATAGATTCATATTAAATTGCGTTTTTTTTTTTTTTTTTTACAAAATATAGAAATTTTAGACCAACTCAACCTACAATCCGTACAATAGGCCCTCGTCTTTAGTCTTTCCTTCCATCAACAATTAATATATCGACTTTTGGCGGAATTGTAAATTTGGTGCACTAACTTTTCAGTAAGCAAAAAATGAAGTAAACAACAGAAACTGATTTTCATCTAGATGATAAAATCTCATTAAATGGCAAACTTCTTAAGTAGACCATTTCATATACCTCGGTAGCAACATCTCTATTGAAAGCTATGTCAACATACAAACTCACTGGAAAGATATGAATTGGGACCGACTGGTTATTGACCATACAGAAATCTGAATTCTGATAAAAAAAAATTTAACGGGAATTCTTCCAAGCTGTTGCTGTGTCAGTACTATTGTATGGCTGCACCACCTAGACTTTAACTAAGCGCTAGAAGAAAAAGCTAGATAAGAACTACAAAAGAATGCTGCGTGCTGTTTTGTACAAATAGCCAGCACCCAACAAATTAGATGAGCCGTTATACCGCGCCACTTGCATCCCCACCTCATAAACCATCTAACTAAGACGAACAAGACATGCTGGGGACTGCTGAAGAAGAAGGTTTGGTTTCTTGTTTAATGCCTCTCAACTTCCATAGGTTATTCATAATTACCCAACCCCTCCGCTCGGGCAGGATATGACACAAGGTCAATTTTTTAAGCGAAGTTTAACAGGTTTGAATTCCGAGTTTTCCTTCTCCTAGGCTAGTTGCTTCACCAAGGCTGAAGAACCTAGTCTGCCCTACTATTTACCCATAGCTGGAGGGAGAATAATTGGATTCATACCTTTCCCAAGGGTATTAGTGCTATATGAAATGCAATCAGTCTCGTCCAGGATTTGAACTCGTGTCACTGTGTCCATTTCCTACGACGATAACCATTACCCCACGGGTACTTCCATAGGTTATTCAATACCAAAGCCAACCTGGTAGAAAGAAAGCATCAGTGGTATTTAACCCATAGCTGGAGAGGATAAGGGATTAATACTTTTCCCAAAGGCATTAGTCCAAAAGTGAATGTAATAGCGCGACAATAGTTCGAACTCACTATGATGTCGCAGTCCAATAAATTAGCCACTACCCGGCTGGCGAGGTTGGGGGGTTCCTCTTGGAGAAGAAAGGAAATACCCTTGAGTGAAGTTCTCCAGCGAACTCCTACTTATGTACATATCACTATTGGCCATTCGGCAAAGACTTACATTCATCGCCTTTGTGTAGACTGAATTCTGTGTAGATGACCTGCCAAGACCGATGGCTGATAGGGACGGATGGCGAGAGAGAATCAAGGTAGCCCCTGTTATCAGCATGACCTAATGATAAAGACTACATAATTAGAAGAAATTCTTTGTTCTGTTCTTGATAAACGTTAAGACTAACAGATGGTTGTAAGTGATAGATTCGTGGAGGAACAGTCTTAAGAGTTGCCGGGCATAATTGGGAACATATATATTGCAATGTTTTGACATGCAGAGAACACATTACACTTCGGCGAGGGGTCCAATTGGGAACCATTGGTCTAACTGACGTAAGGCCGACCCTGAGATCACTATATATATATTTACCAACCCCTCCGCTCGGGTAAGATATGACACAAGGTCAATTTTTAAACGGGGTTTAACAGGTTTGAATTCAGAGTTTTCCTTCTCCTCGACTAGTTGCCTCACCAAGGCTGAAGAACCCAGTCTGCCCTACTATTTACCCATAGCTGGAGGGAGAATAATTGGATTTATACCTTTCATAAGGGTATTAGTGCTATGTGAAATGCAAACAGTCTCGTCCAGGATTTAAACTCGTGTCGCCCTGTCCATTTCTTACGACGTTAACCATTACACCACGGGCACCTCCTTTATATATCACAAAAAATAAATAAATAAAAAGAACTCCGCGATATCACAATCTTTTTTTCTTGTGAGTGGTTTCACCTTTTTAAAAAGTTAATAAAGAAAACAATTTAGATTTATATTAATGTTATTTATATTGTTGAATACATAAACACACGCACACAATTTGGTATAATTTGGAGAAAGTGTTTTTTCCCTCTTTTTTTTTTTTTTTTTTTTTTTTTTAAGTATTCTTCAGGGCAATTTTTGTCCCTGTGGGTAGGAGATAAAGAAAGAGAGAGAGAAAGAAAGAAAGAAAGAATTTGTGTGTGTGCGTGTGTGCACAGGAACAAATCTGAGGAGAGAAAAAAAAAGCAAATCTGAAGTAACACTTGTCTCTTTAAACTGAAACACGCAGTCATAACATTAGTCTTTATTTTGATTTTATTTATTCAATGTAATTAACTTTTAATCATTCTCTCTTTTTTCAGCCTTACTCGTCTCTCTATTTCCATCATTTCGTTTTTTCCCCCACTGTCTCTCCCATAACCAATTTTTTTCTTCCCAACTCTCTTATCGATTTAACTCTGGTTTTCCGCCTCAGAGTTAAGTAGTCAAATATTGGAATCATAATTCCATTTTTACAACAAAATTATATAAGTTGAGAATAGACAATCTTCAATAATGTTGCTTTTGTTTTCAAGAAGTTAACATATCCACAATTGATTATTATGGTCTGCTGCGGCCGGTACGCAACTCTGAAAAGAAAAAAAAAATTAGTCACACAGATCTTAAAAAAAAAAAAAAAAAAAAAATCCAAAATGGTTACAAAATGCAAACATGAAAACAAACCTCTTTTATGCTATCTACCCCACGATTAATAAACTTTTTTCTCAATTATGAATTATTATAAATCATAAATTATTGTAAACCATGTTATATGGCACAGAAAACTACATTTAAAACCAATCAAAAGTATGTCTTGAGTATGACTAAATAGTATCTGATGGTGAGACTCCGGTTCCCTTCATTGCAATTACTTCCAAGTTCACTCTGGAAGTACTTGGTCGGGTCCCATCTGTGTCAAATAAATTTGTTTGAAAATTATTTGTATTAGATAGGAATCCTTGATACCATATGACTGTAAATTATCTTTGTATTAAGAATAGTTTCTTGAGGCTGTAATTGTTTACTATTGGTTATTAGTTACTTGAAATCATATAACCATGTACAAACAAATTACTATTATTAAATAGAAATAGTTACTTGTAACCATATAATTATTAGTATTAGATAGGAATACTTGAAACCATGCAACAGCGTGCAAATTGTTTGTATTAATAGAAATAACTGAAAAAGCTCTTATATGTAAGGTGAGAGTAACTCATGTATGACTTCTTTATTACGAATTGGGGAACCATCAATGTCAATAGGACAAAGAATACGCAGACTGTATCCCCCTGAAGAAAGGCAAGACTCCCTCTCCCAATGAAGTGTCTTAGGTATGAAACTAAACTGCATCTAAAGATCTGGGTAGTGTGGAGTACTCCTTCATCGCTATTAATCTTAGGTCTAATCTGAGCAGAAGTGGCTATACTCGTTAGGGTCGCAATATACAAGTCAAATAGATGTTTGCAGATTATAAGCATGGGATATGAATACGCGGATCCATATAACTTTGAAAACAAATAATGATTAAATAGAATTATTGGTTTTAAATAAGAATACTTGATATAACTGTGCGCAGCTTCCCCCCCCCCCCAAAAAAAAAAACACTCTTGAGAAATAACCACAAAAGATGAAAATATACAGTACAGAATTCCCTAAACTCTCTGCATACAATAACCCCAGATGGATTTATATACCGTTAAAATCAATAAAAAATATACGTAGCAATAAAAAATATGTATACCTTGTATGTATATATATTATATAAACAATTTAATTTTTTAGTTACGGAGGCGTTACGATTTTGTGTTTCAATCCAGTAGAGTTGGGTAATAATACCTAATGATATATGATTTTATTGTATACTATTACACGAGAAATTAATCTGAGTATCTATAGTTTAGAAGAACAACTTTTTATTAAAAAAACAAAAAAAAAACCTTAAGCGTGTATATATTTGTGCATAATACAGTATTATATATATATATATATATATATATATATATATATATATATATAAAATTTACCTGGTTTGGTTTCTTTGTTTGATATCAATCTTTGACAATTATCAAATGCCAAAGCCATTCTAGTAAAAGAACAATAGTGGTACCATTTAGCTGGGGAGGATAAAGGCGTCAGACCTTTCCCAAAAGTATTAGTCCAAAAGTGAATGTAATTGTGCGACTGGAGTTTGAACTCGCTTACTACGATGTTGCATTCAAGCACGTCAACCACTAATCCACGGGGACTTCTTCCATCATTCAACTGAATAAACTGTTATAAAGTTTCAACTGTGTTCATCAATCGATTCCTTTCCCTGAATTTGCTCCAGACATAAAATTCAAAAAATTAGAACTATTTACTGATGATGTTAAACTGCTTTTTAGACCATTATCAAAATAAATGACACAGATGGATCGAAACAAATTGTCATATTGGGAAGATTCCCAAAAATTCCAACATTACTGTAGCCTCACCATCGATTGTTTAATTTCATATCAAGGACACTCGTTGGTAGGGGGTGGGTCTTACCCCACTGCAGAGATACAACCGGTATATTTTACAGCCCCAGCCGACTGGGATATTTTATAAGGATTTGCTTGCCTTAAAGCTCCGCATCGGAAACATCTACGCTCAATACAGACGACTACTGAGATAAATCCACAACACAATTTACACAAAAGACTTGCCCCTAAACTTCATTCCCGGAACCAGAAATTTTTTTAAAATGTTATATTTTCCGACTCCCTATAATGGCAATAAAAAAACTCAACAGCCCACTATTAATAAAGTTATTACACAAATTAGATTCATTACCAAATAAAGAGATAATACGATGTTGGTTCCCAAGCCACACAAAAATGAGGGAAAATGGATAGCAATTTCGGCTACAAAATCAGCTCTAAACGAACCCGCTGAAAAAATTAAGATTCCACTTACAGACCTTAAAAGGGGAATAAACAATTATATCCGACAAGAATGGCAAAAAGCGCTGGAAGTATAATTCAAATAATAAACTTCTATCAAACCTATCCAAGGAGAATGGAGAGAAAGTTCAAGAAAAATGAGGGAAGAAGAAGTAACACTATTTCGACTACGCATAAGCCACACACATCTCGCCTATTCATATTTGCTTAAAGGAGAAGATCAGCTAATTTGCACGATATGTCGATGCACACTCGCATTGAAACACATCTTGACTGAATGCACACATCTTGCTCCGGTAAGACTTAAATACTATTCAGAAAATATAAATTTGAAACTATTTGAAAATGTTGAAATCAACCAAAAAATCTCTTATCTCAAATCAGTAAATATATATGAAAGAATATGATGATCAACCAATGTGCATGATATGTCAAGCCACACTCACAGTGAAAACCCAACTCCAGTAAGATGTAAATATTATAAAGAAAATATAAAGAAACTATTTGAAAATGTTGAAATCAACCAAAAAATCCCTGATCTCAAATCAGTAAATATATATGAAAGAATATGATGATCAACCAATGTGCATGATATGTCAAGCCACACTCACAGTGAAAACCCAACTCCAGTAAGATGTAAATATTATAAAGAAAATATAAAGAAACTATTTGAAAATGTTGAAAATCAACAAAAAATTATCTTATCTCAAAGTAGTAAATATATATAAAAGAATATAAAGATAAATCTACAAAACAAGATCATTTACAAAACATATGTACAAGATAAATCAACTAACCCTTTTCTCGTGTCCTTGAAATTCCTTGATAAGCAAAACTACTTACCAATAAACTACTAACAAGCAAATATACGATGATCATTAAATAAGTTTCCAGACTTTTTTCGTATGGGCACTTTTATTGATAGTACATACATGAAATTCTAGCCCCCTTCGAAGTAATCTCCTCCGGCTGCAATGAACTTGTTGTGCCGTTCCAACAACTTCTGGAAGGCCCCATGGAAGTCTTCTTGTGTGAGCATGTCAAGGACCTTCGTCACAGCCTCTTTCATCTCCTCAATTGTCTCATAACGACAGCCTCTGAGCTTAGGGAATAACCAAAAGTTACGGAGAGCAAGGTATTGACTATAGGGAGGCTGAGGAACTGTCTTAATGCCCATCTTGGTCAAATAGTCTGTGACAAGGATGGAGTTGTGGACTGGTGCGCTGTCCTGGTGGAAATGCCACTGACCCGATTTGAAGAATGCTGGCCTCTTACGACGGAATCTCTTCCTCAACTCCCTTAAAACCTCAGCATAGTAGCCCTAACCCTAAGCTTTTGGCCAATCAACTCGGGTGTATTGACCTCCTTACTCCTTCCATACCTCTGATCATCCCTCACAGACTCCCTGCCTTCCTTGAATCTCTTATGCCACTCAAAAACTGATGCTCGATTCATGCAAGATGGTCGAAAAGCAGTCTGAAGCATTCCATACGTTTCTGTGGCATTTTTTCCAAGTTTAAAACAGAATTTTATTGCACATTGTTCTTCTAAAGTGTCCTCTCGTCCAGATTGCATTTTTGAAATTGACCAGCTGTGATAATCAGGCTTTAGTAGGGTGTATTCCAATTCCTGCTATAGCTGTTCTTTTGAAGCTGAAATCATAAAAATTGGTCAGTCATCTCATAAGATGTATAGCAATAACATAGTGAATTTTCAAGAGTCTACGACAATTTTAAATGCCTGTACAAAAAGATCTGGAAACTTATTGAATGCACCACGTACACACTAAAAGACTCGTTATTGAATAACCCATGAAGGTTGATATGCCATAAAACCAAATCCACAACCATTTCACCGACACGAAGACTTGTGGAGGAAAAAAAGAGGTTGATCATACCGATAATTAAATAAAGTGATTAATTATTAAGGCATGTCAACCCATCTAGGATTATCTTATGCCTAAAGGTCAGAGAATCGCGTTCATTGTATGTTTATATTTACATTTTAGTGTACTTTCTTAATAGTTTACTTTTGGCATAATGGTTAGAGTGTTCGCCAAAGGCCCGAAAGGTGGAGGTTCAATCCCAGATCGAGTCATACCAAAGACTCAAAAAAATGATACTGGATGCCTACTTGCTTAACACTCAGCATTATAAGGTACGGATCAAGAGTAAGTGGAGCAATCCAGGAAAAGAAACAGCGCCCACCCTATACCTCTGTGTAGTAGCTATTGAAAAGGGAGCCTTTGGGTCGCCCTCGACTACGATCAGCCAACTTATATATTCCTATCTGATACAAATAATTTGCACACAGTCGCACGGTTTCAAGTATTCCTATCTAATACTATTAATGTATACACAATTCTAAGGTTTTAAGTAACTATTTCTCTTTAATAATAATCATTTGTTTGTACATCAAATAATCTTAATACAAATAATTTGCACAGAGTTGTATGGTCTCAAGTATTCTATTCACAATTTTCTGGTCCCAAGTAACTCTTTTCATTCGATAATAGTTATTTGTTCGCTTATAGTTGAATAGTTTCAAGTAAGTAATGATAATCATTCGTAAACAACTAAAGCTTCAAGGTTGATAAGCTATGTTTAATTGCATAATAATCTTTGTGGGTTATTAAATGCTAAATCATGTTTAAACATATATATGTATGTATATAGAAGAAAGAAATTACTTAAGTAATTGATACTCACCAAAAAGTGAGCGGACAGACAGATGCTACTCTTGCCATTATCACTACATAATGGGATTATTTTCACTGAATAAAAGTTTTCGACTTAATCCTTTTCTTTTCCGAAAAATCGTATTAGGGTCATCAGTAGAGCATATGTACCGTTTCGAAGTCTTCCTCTCGGAAGAAGGCTCCGAAACAGAGCACACACATTAAATATATATGATTTGTAAACGAATAGTTTCTCAGAAACATTTTTAAACGAAACAGAACTCGTTTGTTTACAAACAGTTAAATGGTTTCAAGTATAGTAAAAAAAATTGAATATTTCTATTTGACCCATAGATGGGACCCTAACAGGTACTTCTACTCCAGGTCAGAGTAAACCTGAGAGCAATGGTGATGAAAGAGTAATCGACATTCGTCGAAGGTCTAGGACTGGGGCCTCACCATCAGATAGTTTTGTCATATCCGGGACATTCGTTAGGGGAGTTTTATCCTCTGCAGAGATGCAGTCAGTGTATTCTACAGCCCCAGCCGACTGGGCGAAAATATAGCTCCAAGCAGATTAATACAAATAGGTTATACATACTTGTATGGTATCAAGTATTCCTAATACATTTAATTTTCAAACAGTTTTATTTAACTCATAGATGGGACCCTAACGAGTACGACTACTCTGGTAAGAGTGGAACTGGGAGTAATGGCAACGAAGGAGTACTCCACACTTAACAGAATTAGAGCACCACCACCAGATTCAGTTTAGTTTTATACACAAGGTTGGGGAAGTGGGGGTCTTTCTCCTCTGCAAAGGCAGTTGCCTAGGGTTGTAGAATACACTGACTGCATCTCTGTAGAGGAGTAAGACCCCCTACCCTTCAAAGAGTGTCCTGGATATTGCACTAAACTATCTCATGATGAGGCTCCAATCCTGGAGCTTTGGAGAATGTAGAGTAGCCCTTCTTTACCATTACTCCCAGGTCCACTCTGACCTGAAGAGGTAGAACTGGTTAAGGTCCCCATCAAAAGGTCAAATAGAAATATTTAATCATTTTCTACACTTGAAATCATTTAACTATGTGCAAACAAATGAGCTCTGGCTCGTTTAAAGTTTGTTACCTATAAAGTATTCGTTTACAAATCACGTGTGTGTGTGTGTGTGTGTGTGTGTGTGTGTGTGTGTGTGTGTGTGTGTGTGTGTGTGTGTGTGTGTGTGTGTGTGTGTGTGTGTGTACGCACATAATTTAACATTAAATAACCTACAAGGGTTGATATGCCATAAAACACAACCAACTTCTGCAGGGAACACAGTCAGTATATTCTAAGCCCCATCGATCGAGTGAAAAATTTTTAAAAAGTAAAAAAGGATGTGAACAGCAACTAGAAATAGTTAAATAAAAATTAGAGGGAAAAATATAAAGTAAAAAAATAAAAAACTAAGAGAAGATGTGAGTGTGATGGAGAAAGAAAGAAGGATGTAGATTGCTGCATCATTTGCAGGAAATTATCTTGCAAATGGCTACCTCCCATCAATTAAAAAAAAAAAGAAAAAAAAAAAAAGAAAGAAAGAACAGGAAATGTGCTAATAAAGAGACATGTCCGGTCTAATACATCAGAAATGAATGGTCGACACCGCCGACAAAGAACGACATTAGGGCCAACAGTGATTGTTTTTAGTCTTTCTCTATCTCTCTCCAATCGGCAAATAACAAATGAAAAAATAACATCCTATGTTCCGATGAGTTGAATGAGGTGTCTTCGGTATTTATCTGCATGCCCAAATTACATAAGTGAAAAAAAAAAAAAAAAAAAAAAAAAAAAAAAAAAAAAAGAAAAAATGGGTGGGAAGAGACAGCCACTGAAAGACAGACAGACGAAGGTAGCAGAAAAAGTAACCGCTGAAGAGGATGGGAAGAGACTCCACATGGAGGAGAAAAAAGTCCCTGCATACACAAACCGACAAAAAGACGAGAAGGAAGGATATATATGTCAGGGATAGGCAAAAAGATGATCTCAGGGAGAGAGAGATGGACGAGAAAAAGACAGACAGACAAAAAGGTGTGTGTGTGAGAGAGAGAGCGAAAGAAAGAGATGGGTGTAAGGGATAAAAAGAAAGAAAAGAAACAGACAAACAGGTAAAAAAGATGTCCCGAGAGAAACAGGAGAGGGAGGGCAAAGAAAATTATGTCTACAGAGAGCTAAGCAAGAAGTTGGGATGTACAGAATGAGAATGATGAGCAAACAAAACATTCAATGAGAGAGAAACTTTTTAAAAAATGAGAAAAAAACCTAGTGTTCAATCGTAAATTTAAAAAAGCCATCAATAAAAGTCATCTAACGTTAACGTTTTCATTTCTTTTGAGTAGTATATATTAAATTTGAACAAAATTCCGAACTAAAATAAAATATATTAGTCTTTCTTGGAAATAAGGTTAATTTTTATTTAGGTATTTAAAACAAAATCTTTCCTTGGATTCAAAGAAAAAAAAATGTCTTCATAATACCCTTGAAAAAATGAAAATTGAACAAAACTTAAATCTTTTTAGACAATCAAAAAATAAATATAAAAAGGAACTATTTATCTGAACCTCGTCTTATTAGTCAAGACGTCCTATTTTAGGCCTTATTCTTCCGATGTAGCTTTGCTTTTTGTGTGCTTGTACACATTGGGTTTCTAAATGCTGACTGACATTGTCGTATAAACGAGAAAGAATATTAACTATTTTATTTCAACTTTTCTTTTTAATTACGTATTTAATCTTTTTTAAGGTAACCAAACGAACGCCCCGAAATGTTTCTCGGTCATTTACTTTTTTTTTTTCTAAATGTGAGGTTGGTTGGTTTGTATTTATGGCATATCAACCCATGAGGGTTATTTAATGCCAAATCCTCTCTCTCTATATATATATATATATATATATATATAAGAGAGGGAGAGACACACACACACTTACCAACCCCACCGTACGGGCAGGATGTGACACAAAGTCAAGTTTTTAGCAGGTTTGAATTCAGAGTTTCTCTTCTCCTAGATTGATTGTCTAACCAAGGCTAAAGAACCCAGTCTGTCTTACTGTTTACTCATAGATGGAGGGAAAATAATTAGATTCATGTGTTTCCCAAGGGTATTAGATCTTTACGAAATGCTACCTGCCTCGACTAGGATTTGAACTCGGGTTACCATATCCATTTCCTGCGACAACCACTGCATCACGAGCATAAATCATAATATATATGTATATTTGTGTGCGTGTGTGATTTGTAAGGGAATTGTTTGTTGGTAACTTTATTTTTAAACAAGTTGTTGGAGCTTATTTGTTTGCGCACAGTTAAATGAATTCAAGTATTGTTATCCAACACAAATGATTATATCTAATATTGTTTGCACACAAATGGTTTCAAGTATTTTTATCAAACACTGATTACTATATAAATTAGGTTATTTTTAACGAGTTGTTAAAGTTCATTTGCACACAGCAAATGCTTTCAAGTATTGCCATTTAACATTAGTGATTCTATTCATCAAGTATTCCAATGTAATATAAATATTTTGCCCACAACCGTATGGTTTCAACTAACTAATATTAATAATTTTTAATAAATAATAAAACTGTTCTATTTGACCTATAAATGGGACTAACAGTTAGCACACCGGGTCGGGTGCACCTGGGAGTGACAGCAATGATGGCGTATTCAAGATTCTCCGATTTGTATTTATTAGAGAGAGCGTTTGAACGTGTAAGGCATATACAAGAACTGCGCACGCGCGCGTGTGTGTGTGTGTATTATGCTAATTCTTTATGGTGGCCACTTTAATAATGTCTTTTGGGCCAACCCTCTTTAGTCAGAATTATCCAACAGAACCGTTAGGTAAAACCTGGGTGGGTAGTTTCTGGCCTTTTTAGCTAGTCTAGTTTCGCTCTACTAAGTGTATTGACCACTTTTACGTATTAGCTTAGGTAACTGTGTTTATTTTTCTTTTGGCTAGGCATTGCGGCGTGGTTAATTATTTTCAAGTAGTACGGATAATTTTAGCTTTTTCTTTTTTATTACTTTTTCCTAGATATCGGTTTGTAATATATTTTCTTATATTTGCTTCCCCCCCCACACAGCCAGAATAACAGAAATCGTATATATATATATATATATATATATATATATATATATATATATATATATATATATATATTGTGTGTCTACGAATGTGTGTCTGAGAGTAGGAGCTTATGTTAGTACCCATACGCTTTTAACACCGCCATCCCAGCAGTCGATCTGGGAAGATTCTTAAGTAATTTCTCGACGATTCACATCACCGCTTGAAAGAAAAGAGGGAGAAAAGACAACTCAATCACCACTTACATTCCAAATAAATAAATAAATAAATAAATAAAATTTAAAAAATAAATAAAAACACACCCTCCCATACTGTCGCTCCCATCAGACAACCGAGTCACTTTGGAATATCAGGGTGAAGCCTTGATCCCCCAAATCCATTAAATGGCTTGTCCCACGAAATATCTCTTACCTACTCTATCTGTTCTTCTTATGACCTTTTATTTAAAGTGCTATGTAAAGCGGTGGGGGTAGATTGGCGGGATTTGGTAATGTTATGGGGGTGTATAGGGGGGAGGAATGCAGCTTACTAGCATCGTCTGGGGGTCATTAATGGCGCGTTTCCATTACCTACTGACCTATATTTAAATATAGTCAACCCCGAGGGATTTTCAGGAGGTAAAAAAAAGAAGAGACAACGATTTTGGTATTATTTAGGCATCTTTTTTTTTTTTTTTACCGTTGATGGCAGCTTGTTAGAGAGAGGATAGCAAAAAGACGAATCAGCTCATGTCACAAATGGATAAATAAATAAATGGCTGTCGTCTACTAAAAATTGAGGAAATGAGCAGAAGTCAAATATGAGAACTAACAATGAATAAAAACGACAGACACTTTCACTTAATGAAAAAAAAAGTGTAATCTGAATCTCGGTATTTATATAGAATATCCATCTGAAAAATAAAATTGTCTGTGCCAATATTAAGAAAAGAAAAATATAGAAATATAGTTCTTACATTCACAATCCAGATAAGAATAAGTTTCAGTCATTATCTACTTTTTCATTTTGGAAGTTTTTCGCGTAAAAAAAAAAAAAAAAAAAAAAAAAAAAAAAAAATAAAAGAAAAAAAAAAAAAAAGTGAGACGTCGGAATGTAAAAAGTCAGCCACATTTTTTCCCTCTCTCAAGAGAGACAAGACAATTACCCAGCCTTCAGCTGCTAAGTGTCGTTTTTGTTTTTTTGGTGGAGGAGTGGGGTCTTTTTTTAGTGGGGGTAGGTATTATATATGAAAATGGAAATAAATTCAACGTTATGTAAAATACCCCCTCAAAATAATACCATATTCAGAGAATGATTTTATTTATAGTTGAATTATTTTACTCGTTAAATGTTGCAGTTTTTACATCAAACTTCTGATTGGTTGGTTGGTTTTTATGGCATATGGTAGGTCATTTAATGCCAAATCTATTTTTATACAAATAAACAGTTCTATTTCAAACAATTCAGTTCAGCATTGGTACGCAGTTTAAATGTCAAAACAGTTCTATTTCAAACAGTTCAGTTTATATTTGTATGTTTGGGTTTATGGCATATCAATCCTTGTTGGTTATTTAATGCCAAATCCATTTTTATACAAATAAACAATTCTATTTCAAACAATTCCGTTTAGCATATATAAGAAAATTACGAGTTATCCTCAAGACGGCTGTGTACTCGGATGTAGAGAGGCCGAGGGTAGAGGGAGAAGGCAGGACGGAAGAGACTTGAACACGGGACTTGGGCACGGCCAGACGATGCAAAAGCGACAAGGGTCTCCACGAGGCGAGAAGTGGCTAAAGAGAGTCCGGCAACTGAGAATGTTAGCAGACCACCCGACTCTACAAACTGAAAACAATTTGAGCCCTACGAAACCAAACGTCCACAGCTCTCTTAAACACAAACAAAATATACAGAAAGACAACAGGACATTCACCAACCACAGATAAGTGTATTATAATTTTAACTTAAAGACTATTGACCACTAAAGGAATATGCTTTAGCAACTCTTTCACACTTCTTATAATAGCGTATTTAAACGTCTTACCACGTTGCTTATTCTTTCTTACAACCCATATTGGGGTGTCGTTAAATTTCCCACACAGTTGTCAAACTGTTCTGATTCAAACAATTTAGTTTAGTATAAGCATAGTTTTTGCTTACACCCAGTTAAATGTCAAAACAGTTCTATTTCGAACAATTCAGTTTAGCATAAGTACGCAGTTTAGTTCTATTTGACTCATAGATAGGGCCCTATGGGGTGCTTCCACTCCAGGCCAGAGTAGACCTGGGAGCGATGGGAATGAAGGGGTACTCTGCATTCCCCAAAGCTCCTGCATCACTGGAACCGCACCATCAGATAGCATAGTGTCATATCTAGGACACTCGTTGGGGGGGTCTTACCCCCACTGCAGAAAAGCAGTCGGTGTATTCTACAGCTCCAACCAACGGAGCAATACACAGTTAAATGTAAAAACAGTTCTATTTTAAACAATTCAGTTTAGCATAAACACGCAGTTTAAATGCAAAAACAGTAAACTCTCGAAACCACGGTTAAATTTTATTTGACCTATAGATAGGACCCTATTGGGTGTTACCACTCCGGGCCAGAGTGGACCAAGGAGCGATGGCAATAAAGGGGTACTCGGCATTCCCCAAAGCCCCAGTAATACTTGAACCTCACCATCAGATTGTTTAATGTCATATCAGGACACTCGTTGGGGGAGGGTCTTACCCCTCGGCAGAGATGCGGTCGGTGTATTCTACAGCCCCAGCCAACTGAGTCAAATACATCTTCAGAATTATAATGAAGATACAACTCACATTTAAATGCTCTGATGATGATTCATTGTAAAAACTCGAACGTTTAATGCTGACAATTAATTCAGCTATAAATGACATCGCTCACTGAATACCGTGCCTTTTTTCCATATTTGTACATTCACTCACACAATGTGTGTATATATATATATATATATATATATATATGAGAGAGAGAGCACTTTCAGTTGATTGAGAAATATCTTAATGAATTGACGAACTGTAAAACAAGGAAAAACGGGCGCTGTCCAATTTTACAAAAAACAGAAATGAACAATGAATGAAACCATGGCAGCCTTAAGCCAATTTAACCAACTGCTTCTAAATGAGCCCGCACCTAAGGAGGCCCCTCGCTAGATTGTAATGTATTCTGCTCTCGACTCATGATCATATTGCAATATATGTTCTGAATTGAGCCGCACACTTTCTAGAACTCTCCTTGAATGAATAGTTAATTTTTCATCGAAATACAATGTGTATTCAAAAGTGTCGACCGTAGTCGAGGGCGACCAGAAGGCTCCTTTTCAATTGCTACTACACCGAAGTGTAGGGGAGGGGGCTACTCCTTTCCATGGATTACTCCACTTTACCCTTGATACGTACCTTATACTGCTGAGCGTTAAGCAAAGAGGTATCAAGTACCATTTTTAAAGTCTTTGGCATGATGCAACCTGGGATTGAACCCGGGTCACCCGGACCATTGACGAACACTCTACCCACTAGGTGTAGGAAAGTATAATTGTTAAACCGACTTTGGCATAAAATAACCCAACAAGAGCTGACATGATACATTTTTGTACAATTTATAATTGGGGAACATAATTGTTAAATTGGCATGAAATGACTCAACAAGGGTTGACATGCCGTAAAATGAATCAACCAACCATAATCAAATCCTTAATTTTTTTTAATGTAATTTATTTTGGTTTGGTATGTGTGTTATAAATTTAGCAAATTCTAACTTCAGAATGTTATTTATAGTTCAATTTCGTGCATGTACTCAGTGGAATTCCACGGAAACAGCTAGTAGATGGTTGGTGGGTGTTTATTGCATTTCAAACCATCCATCATCACGTCACACAGCCTGTACAGAGTTCCTCGACTCTCACCATTCATCCCTAACACACATCGCTCCCGGTAGGTCTTCTAGACTACATCCCGTGTCCGTACAAAGCTATTGTAGATTTGTTCTTAGTCAACACTGGCATGTCCATGTGAAGGGTCTATTGAACAGTGTCCTGCAGATCTTGTTCGTCTTATTTGGATGGTCTTAGAGATAGGAGGTAGGTGGCCGTACAACAGTTGTTTCGTGGGATGTTGCTTTCAGGATTTGTTCAATATAGTTTAAAGCATTCTTGAGCGTTTTCTGTCTTGCTTTTCCTCTATGTTTCGTCAGCATCAATGTGGTGCATCCATACAGTAGAACTGACACAACCGCTGCATGGAAGAAATCGCGTTTTATCTTATCTTCCATATGATCGATAACTTATCGATAGCAATCCATGCCTTCGCTCGGCGTATACTAAATCTTGGGGTTAATTTAATACCAAAAACACAAAAATTTTGCATGTTTTAAATCAATCAGCAGTTGTAGGCCACTTATCTCCCATCTTATAAACTATTCAATTAAACGAACAAAACCGGCAGAGCACTACTGAAGTTGTAAGGACGAACTCATGGGCGATATTCTGTAATGGACTCCTACATATGAAAGAACTAGTGTTGGCCGACCAGTAAAGACTTATATTAGTACTGTGCGGACACTGGATGCAGTCTAGAAGACCTATCAAGAACCACAGACAATAGTGACGAATGGTGATTGAGAGTCAGTGAACTCGATGCTGTCAGCGCGACTTAGTGATGCTGAAGCGAATAGTTTATAGGTAATTTTATTTTCAAACGAGTTGTTAGAGCTCATTTGTTTCAATTTAATTGTTTCAAGTATTCCTATCTATCACTAATGATTCTATTTGATATTGATCATTTGTTTGCACACAGTTAAATGCTTTCAAGTATTGCTATTTAACATAAGTGATTCTATTTATCAAATATTCCTAAGTAATATGAATAATTTGCACATAGCTGTATGGTTTCAAATAACTAATAATAGTTAGTAAATGATTGAACAGTTTTATTTTACCCTTAGATGGGACCCTAACTGGTACTTCTAATCCGAACCAGAGTTGACTCAAAAGTAATGGCAATGAAAGAGTGCTCCAGGTTCCCTAATGTTCCACGTCTGGAGTCACACCATCAGATGCAATTTAGTGTGATTCTCTGGACACTCGTTTGGGAGACGAGTTTGTAGAGGTGCAGTCGGCGTATTCCACACCCCCAGCTGACAGAATAGATAACTAGTAAAGTAAATTTTGATGACAAGGACTTTTTTAAAAATAGATTTTTAGAAATTCTAATAATGTTTGTAAATATTTCCGATAAATGTGAAAGGAAGATTAGGTTGGAATTATGATTGATTATAAATTTTAAAAATAAACAAAAACCAGCGGAAATTTTTTTTCAACTTGATTTTCTCACATTTCAAAATTTTTCAAAACGGAAAGAATGTAAAATATGAACTTCCGACCATTTTTAAAATTCTTTCCCCTTCTGCAAAATCTAATGATTCTCTACTCAATCCCAATTCTTATCCGGTCTCAAGGCTTCCGAACTAAAAACTGGTCCGAGTGCATTTTTTAAAAATGCTTCTTTTAAAGTTTTATTCGTTTTTGATTTACTTTTTGTCTATTCAAAATTTATTAATACTCTGCACCTCCCCCAAGACACAATAAAAAAAGGGGGGGAAATGAAAAGTCAACCGGATATTCACAAAAGTTTTAACGGAAGTTCTTCAGACGCCACCTTCCGGCAAACGCAATCATTCATGTCATAACTTTCAGAACTCCCGCCCCCTCCGCACTACTTCAAATTGCCGTCCTTGCACCTATCAACGGTCAATATGGAAATGATAATGAATCATCTTCATTTCGGTATTCAGGATTTCCCTGGAAATGAAAGCCAACGGACCAATAGAAAAAATGAGTTAGAACTTCAAAGGGAGGTAAATCAAATATGTCTTTTCCCAAGGTGTATGAAAGACAAACCAAAAGCCTTTTTATCCGACATCCCCCTTGAAACCAGAATATGACACAAGGTCGGTTTAATGCGAGATGCCCAGCAGGAAACAAGCCTCCCGCGAGATGGTTTTGAAATTATGTAGATCCAATCGATATTCCCTTTCAAGTGTACCCGAAACTTTTACACTGAGCATATTGGTTGTACGGAGAGTGATTTGTTTATTTCGGGTTTATGGCATATCAACCTTTATAATGCCAAGTCCATTTTTATATTTAAAAAAAAAACAGTTCTATTTCATACTATTGAGTTTAGCACAAATACACGGTTAGTCAAAAACATTTCTATTTAAAACTTTTTAGTTTAGTCAAACAGTTCTAATTTAAACAATTTAATTTAGTATAAGTATAGTTTTCGTTTACACACAATGAAATCTCAAAACAGTTCTATTTCAAATAATTCAGTTTAGTGTAAGTACAGTTTCAATGTCAAAAACTGTTCCATTTCAAGCAACGCAGTTTAGTTCTATTTGACCAATAGATAGGACCATATCAAGTGCTACCACTCCGGGCCAGAGTGGATCTGGGAGCGATGGCAATGAAGGGGTACTTCGCATTTCTCAAAGCTCCAGTATCACTGGAACCTCACAAGCAGATTGTTTAGTATCTTATCCAAGACGCTCGTTGTTGTTGGTGGTGGTGGTGGGTCTTACCCCACCGCAGAGAAGCAATCAATGTATTTTACAGCCCCAACCGACAGGGCAAGAAAGCGATTTATATTGTGTACAGCTAGACGATCACGACTCAGATTTTATATTCATGATACTGTAACAGGGCAAAAATGACACATATTTGCTAGAATGTTGTTCGCATCACAGCGTTAATTTTTTAAAATTTAGATATTAAAAAAAGTCCAATTCAATTGTTTGGAGTTTGCGTTTACAGCTTATGATTTCTCAGGTGCGAGAACGATATGTAAAGTAAAGAATTCTTCCGGTGCTTGTATGCAATCAACCTTCCATGAAAGTTTTAGATGATCCTGCAAGTGACAAACATTACATCGATGAAACCCAACGCAAACTAGAAAAAGCATCAACAAACACAAACAAGAGTGCACCTGGAAGCGATGGCAATGAAGGGAGTACTCCGCATTCCCCAAAGCTCCAGCATTACTGGAGTTTCACCATCAGATTGTTTAGTGTCATATCAAGACACTCGTTGTTGGTAGGGGTCTTACCCCTCTGCAAAGGTACAGTCGGTGTATTCTACAGCTCCAGCCATCACGTCTGGAAAGATTTTGGATACTGAAGTTGTGAAAAAATAAATAAAAGTAAAACGCTATGATTATTCTTTTATTTTTCCATTTTGGAATTGTAAGGAGATTTTTAAAAAAAGTAATAAAATAAGGATAAAATGACTTAATCCTTTTTTTTTTTAATGATAAATTTAGAAAAAAAAAAGATATGTTAGTTTCTAGTTCGTTATAAAATCTATGGTAAGTTCTATTTTGCTTGATTTCAAGAAATAGATTTAAACAAAAAAATAAAACCAAAAAGGACACTACTAAGAGGCGAACACGCTCTGAATGTGAATTTTGTCATACCCTAGAGAATAAACAGGGAATTAACAATAGCCATATATTGAGCACTCTCATAAATTTATATGATTACCCTCATATATTCTATGTAAAGAATAATCCACACCAACTGTCCTTGGACACTGACTGGATAATTTATATATATATATATATATATATATATATCATTAGAGAAAATACTATAGGCCTAGTGGGTTGAGTGTTCACCAGAGACCTGGGTTCAATCCCAGGTTGCGTCATACTTTAAAAATGGTACTTAATACCTACTTGCTTAACACTCAGTAATGTAAGGTATGTATCAAGGGTAAAGTGGAACAATCCCGGGAAAGGAGTAGTGACCTCCCCAACAATTCGGTGTAGTAGCTATTGAAAAGGAAGCCTTCTGGTCGCCTGAGAAAAACAAAGTCTTGAGCATAATGTGTAAATTGAAACTATTTTGTTGAGTGGTAAAGTTTTCTTAAGATGATTTTCTAAACGTTTAATGCATTGAATCAGTCCCTTTAAATTCACAATACCCAAAGATTCTAGATATTTCCGTTATATAGATAATATATTACTTACATATCTACGGAATTATCACTTGTTACAGAAAGAATTTCAAATTATTTAGCGCGTTAATTATTTTGACCGTTGTGGTCTCGATCTCATTTTCACCCAATGAGGATGATTTATCCCATTCTGCCCGGATGACTTTCCCAGGCAACATAAAAGGTGGTGAAATCGCGCGCTCTTTCTCTCACATATTTTTCAAGCAGGACGGACCGAACCTCTTTTTCTCTAACTCCAGCAGCAGACCTCCATCACCATGAGGAGAGCACATCCAATTTATGGACCGTTGTTTTCTAGGAAATCATTCCTTCAGCATTTGTTCACCCCTCCTAGACCAACGGATCCTCGAGGCTTCAAATTGGATGTTCTCTTCCTGCTCTGACATCAACAATTCAATTCCTGTTCTGACTTCAGCAATTCAATTCCTGCTCTGACTTCAGCAATTCAATTCCTGCTCTGACTTCAGCAATTCAATTCCTGCTCTGACTTTAGCAATTCAATTCCTGCTCTGACTTCAGCATCTATTTCCTTCTATTATTACTCACAGTACAAGGAAGATTTCGTCTCAAGCTGGTATAAAAGAATTTGAAACTTAATATTCTCATCGTCTCATTTGTTTTCTTCTTTCTTTTAATATAACAAAGGCATAGGACTCATCAACCTTAATTGCCATTTTTAGTTAAAATGGTAACTGTATCAGGCCTTTTGTTATACACTTAACGAAAATCACGGATAAATTAAACAAAACAGAACCTACAACAGATTTTACCAACAAAGTAGATACTAACAACATTTTACGTTTTTTCTCTCTCGAAATATTACTTAAAATAAGATTTAAAACTGAAACAAATGATAGAAACTTCCTCATTAATGGTGAATGTAAGTATAACATTTCTATATAATTATTTCGTACACTTAAATAAAAACGTCAATTCATGCGCGAGATATTCTTAAATACTTACCACCTCCGCTGATTTGCTTGCAATTAATCGTATACAAATTCTATTAAAAAGGAATGACTAGATATAGAACTTAATTAATCTTTAAAGTCGGCCTTTGAAACAGAATAACAAATGTTCAATTCATTTGTCAAGGACATAAACATTATTACCAGCAACGACAAAACCCAATTGCTGAATTAATCCACTGCATTTCAAAAATAATAAATAGATAAAAATAAATTAAAATCAGAATGTAGTTAGAAATTCGACTATAGTCGCACACAGCATTGCGCTCGAAATCCAACAATATGTTCGTCTCCTCCACAACAAACAGGATGCAGCTCAAAGTCAATTCTTTCAAGTTAAGTACAGCGAATTTGACACCGGGCATTGGCCTAGCGGTTAGAGTGTTCGTCAATCCCAGGTCGAGTCATACCAATGACTCAAAAAATGGTACTTGATGTCTCCTTGCTTAACACTCAGCATTATAAGGTACGCGATCAAGGGTAAAGTGGAGCAACCCAGGGAAAGGAGTAGCGCCCTCCCCTACACCTTGGTGTAGTAGCTATCGAGAAGGGAGCCTTCAAGTAACCCTAGACTATGGTCGCCAACTTTTACAGCGAATTCGAATTCAGAGTATTCTTTCTCTTATACTGGTTGCCTTACCAAATTAAAAGATCCCAATCTGCCCTACAATTATCCCATAGCTAGAGGAAGAAGAGATTGATTCATGTCCTTCTCGAGTACATTTATCGTGGATTGAACTCGGAGTGCCAATTCCATTTCCATTGACGCTAACCGTTTCACAACCCATCATGTTCTAAGTTCAAAGTGCGTCTGTGTTTGCTAAGTAAATAATGTAGATGGCTAAACCCAGATTCCACCGTATATGAAATTGGAACACGTGACAAGAAAAGGCATGGCAGCTATCGGTCATATGGACGTCAGACCTGACCGATAAAATAAAACGCAGTTTTTTTTCCAAACAGCGGTCGTGTCCATATGCCTATACGGATGCACCACATGGACGCTAACTAAACGTATAGAGAAAAGGGTTGACGGTAATTACACAAGAATGCTGCGAGCTGTATTGAACAAGTCCTAGAAGAAACACCTTACAAAGCAGCAACAGTAAGGCCACCTACCACCCATTACGAAAACTATCCAAATTAGACCAACCCGACACTGCTGGAGAAGTAAGGACGAACTCATAAACGATGTACTCCCGTGGGGCCCCTTCACATGGACGAGCAAATGTTAGACGACTAGCTAGAACCCATATACAGCAGTTCTATGCCGATACAGGATGTGGCCTGGAAGACCTCCAGAGAGCGATGGACGATAGAGACGGGTGGCGAGAGAGGGCCAGGGAGATCTGTGCGAGCAGCGTGACATGATGAACATTTGCACAAAGATTGATATATTTTGCTACAATTATCAGTCAACTAGTCCATACCAGGGGTAGGCAATTTTTTTGGTGAGAGGGCCATATCACTGGGTTATGAATCCTCAAAGGGCTGCATCTTTAAAAATCAAAAGAATTTAGTCTCGATTCAAGCACAAGTGTTTATTTTTTTAGAGGCTCCCGCGGGTCGCATGTGGCGCTGCGATTTTTGTTCTCCAGTTATAAAAGGATTTATAAATGCCGACCAGTAAATTCACCTCTCATAGACGTCTATGATTTTATTCATCGCCAGAGGTCTGAGAACCAGAGAAGCCTTAGCTTAAAGACGAGACCCATCTCGTTCTCTTAGGGATACTGGTGTCGCATTGAATACGAGACTACAAGACAGTACACGGTAACAAAGCCCTAAGCTTATTTACCTACACACAAACATGTCTAATAATTCCACACAAACAATAACTAAAAGAACCCTTCCCAATATGAAAGTCATAAGTTTATATCTTTTAGAATCTCTGCACAAACCTACTTATCATAAGGACAACTTTACATAGAAAAAGAGAATCAAAGCATCTATCTCATTTTAATCATGCACTCTTTACCATTTAGCTCATTAGGCAATAAAATATATTGCAAATCATATTGTTACCTAACCTAAACATTTCAATACAATAAAATATTGTTACCTAACCATTTCAATACAATAAAATATATTGCAAATCATATTGTTACCTAACCTAAACATTTCAATACAATAAAATATTGTTACCTAACCATTTCAATACAATAAAATATATTGCAAATCATATTGTTACCTAACCTAAACATTTCAATACAATAAAATATTGTTACCTAACCATTTCAATACAATAAAATATATTGCAAATCATTGTTACCTAACCTAAACATTTCTCCAGCTATAATTCCTCCATTGAACATCTCCAACATTAGCACTTCATTTTCCAAACAGCAGTAAGTCTCCTAGTCAAGGTGTTTTATCAAAGAAAAAATAATTACCCTGTTCAATAAAAATACCTAAGTATATCGTCATTTCCAAAAAATAACTGCTGTCTATTTTGCTGCCGAAACCTAGTGTGTCTGAATACCAGCTTTCCAATAGAAGTCCTGCATTCAAAGAAAACAGACCTTATATAGTTCCTCCAGCCGCTGAACCAAAAATATATCTCGAATTTCACCATGACAACCAAATTTTATCCTTAAAAGAATTCAGGACTGATACAAGTAAGCAATTAAAAAGAATAACTGAAAACATCTACGTACTCTGTACACATACAAAACTAATATACTCTCAAACATTTTGTAAATTATTGCTTATCAATCGAATTATATAAATACATAAAAATACAAAGTCGGTTCAACATAACCTCCTGTTATTTGTTTTGCTGTTTGCTTGCTTTATTTATCACTCATTTCAGCATAAACCTTTTATCACAGTGTCCGGAAGACTTCCCTGCTACAATTGCAATTTACATTTTGTTACAAACTCGTTTCGTTAATCTCGTAAACCAATTTATTAGGCTTATGCGGAATAACCAACTCTTATGAGAGACATCTACAATCTTATGTTTAATTCACCGAGTAACTGATTTCTATTAACGGCATGTCAACACTTCTGAGGTTATTTTAATGCCTAGAGGTTAAGAAACTGCCTATATTGTATGTTTATATTTACATTTTTATGTGTTTTTTTTTAATTTTAATACGGTTAGATGATATCAAATATTCTTAAAAAAAAAATAAATAAATAACGGCTTAGTCGACCTGGGCTGAAGAATACACCGACTACCTTTTTGCAGAAAGGTAAGACCCCCCCCACACACACACACACACACAATGAGTATTCTGGATATGACACTAAACTATCTGATGATGAGGCTCCATTCTTGGAGCTTTGGAGAATGTGGAGTACTTCCTTCCATTGCCATTATTCCCAGGTCCACTCGGGTCCGTAGAAGTAGTACCTGACTGGGTCCTATCTTTGGATCAAATAGAACTGTTTGACCAACTTAACTGTGTACAAACAAATGGCCGATTTTAAATTGAATTGTTGGTTAGATAGCTATACTTGAAACCTTGGATGATTAACAACAAATAGAATTATTCATGTTAAATAGAAATATTTGAAACCATTTAACTATGTGTTCTGGCTTGTTTAAAAATGTTATCTACAAAACTATGCATTTACAAATTATATTTAAATCAGACCTGACCGATAAAATGAAACGTAGTCTCTTCCAGGCAGCGGTCGTGTCGATACTGCTGTATGGATGCACCACTTGGACGCTAACAAAACGGCTGGAGAAAAAGCTAGACGGCAATTACACAAGAATGTTGCGAGCAATATTGAACAAGTACTGGCGGCAACACCCCACAAAGCACCAACTGTACGGCCACCTGCCTCCCATCACGAAAAATATCCAAGTTAGACGAACCAGACACGCAAGACACAGCTGGAGAAGCAGAGACGAACTCATAAGTGATGTACTCCTATGGACCCCCACATATGGCCGAGCAAAAGCAGAACGACCAGCTAGAACATACATACAGCAGCTCTGTGAGGATACGGGATGTAACCCTGAAGACCTGCCAGAGGCGATGAATGATAGGGAGAAGAGGCGAGAGAGGGTCAGGGATATCCGTGCTAGTGGCACGACATGATATATATATATATATATATATACACACACACACACGATTTGGCATTAAATAACCTTCAACGGTTGATATGTCATAAAAACCAACCAACCTCACACAAATTTCACAGTTGTATAGTTTCAATCATTCTAATCTAATATTAATAACTATATGGTTTTAATTATTTTTATTTAGTAATAGTCATTTTCTTTGCAATTAGTTATATGCTTTCAAGTAACTAATAACTCTTAGTAAACAATTACAGCTTCAAGTAACTATTTAAGTAAAGTAAATTTGGCGACCGTAGTCGAGGGTGACCAGAAGGCTCTCTTTTCAATATCTACTACACCGAGGTGTAGGGGAGGGCACTACTCCTTTCCCTAGATTGCTCCACTTTACAACTGATCATCATCATCATCATGTCGCGCCGCCAGCGCGGATAAAACGTACCTTATATTCCTGAGTGTTAAGCAAGGAGGTATCAAGTACCGTTTTTTGTTGGTTTTTTTTACAGTTATATCATATCAAGTATTCCTGTTTAATACAAACAGATCTATTTGACCCATAGATGAGAGCCCAACAAATAATACGACTCCAAGTCAGTGAACTTGAGAGTGATAGCAATGAAATGGGTGACTAGACCTTCTCCTGGGCTCCAAAACTGAAGCCTCACCACCAGATTCAGTTTTGTGTCATACCCAGAACACTTTTTTGGCGGGTGTGGGGAGAGGAATTTTCCAAGTGGGGATTTGCATTTTTATTCTGACCTTTTGACCGAAGCTGGAGATGTGAACGTAAAACTAGTAGTAACTTGTTAAATTCATGGTGCTTTACTTCTCTAGACAGATTATGTACAAAGGCCACAATGCAGTGACATTCTATAAATATCAACTCATTATCAACTCAAGGTTTTTCCTATTGTTTAAATTCTTAAAATCACTTTCATATTTTTCTATTCAGCTATATTAAAATCCCGCTGGTAAACAATTGAGTTAATAACAAAAAGGTTTTATTTAAAAATTAAAAAAAAAAAAGGTTTCCTTAAGATTTTTTTTTTTTTTTTGCGTTCTTATCAGGCCATCAAAATTTCCGGGCTTCTTTTAATATATTAGTCACAATAGGTAGACACTGATTACGTAGTCCGTGACGAACTGAAGAAAAAAATACTTATCACGTAACCTGGTAATTATCAGAGGTGCCCGTGGTGTAATGGTTATCGTCGTAGGAAATGGACACGGCCACACGAGTTCAAATCCTGGACGAGGCTGATTGCATTCCACATAGCACTAATACCCTTGGGAAAGGTATGAATCCAATTATTCTCCCTCCAGCTATGGGTAAATAGTAGGACAGTCTGGGTTCTTCGGCCTTGGTGAGAAGAAGATAGAAGAAGAAGGAAAACTCTGAATTCAAACCTGTTAAACTCCGCTTAAAAATTGACCTTGTGTCATATCCTGCCCCGGCGGAGGAGTTGGTAAATAGGATCACGTAACCTGGTCTGGTCGCGGGGGTGTTATTCATTTAACGTGTCTTGGGTTGGAATATCCTAACAGAGCCCATCCCTCTCCAGGTATCGCTTGAATTCAAAGTTTCCTTCTAGACCGGTTTATCAAGGATAAAGAGCTCGGTCTACCCTACTATTTACTCATAGCTTGAGGAAGAATGGTTATATTCATACCTTTCCCAAAGGTATTAGTGATATGTGAAATTTAAACAGGATTTGTCCACGTCCTACGACGATAACCACTATGCCACAAGCGCTTTCGTAGGAAAGCTAGCTTTCGCATTTAAGAGTTAACGTGATCGATTTATTTTAACGGCCTATCAACCAGTCTAGAGTTATTTCATGCCAAGAAGTTAGGGAATCGCGTTCATTTTGTTTATATTAACATTTTTGCGTAAAAGGCTATGATATCAAATATTTCTATCTAAAATAAACAGTATTCCTATCTAATACTAGTAATTAGTTCTATTTGATAATAGTCATTTGTTTGCACACAGTCGTGTTAGGTTTGATTTGGGTTTATGGCATATCAACCATTGTTAGTTACTTAATGTCATATATATATATATATATATATATATATATATATATATATATTTGTAAACACATTATGTAGATACACACAATTAAATGATCAAAGAGTTCTATTTCTAACAATTCAATTTAGCATTAGTCAACGAAGTTAAATGGTTCCAAGTATTGCTATGTATCACTAACAATTCAATATCAGTCATTTATTCACACATAGTTAAATGTAAACGGTTCTATTTCAAATAATTCAATTCAGCATAAATCTTGTTTGCACTCAGTTTCATCTCAAGTAGTTTTATTTGACCCATAGATAAAACCCAATCCGATGCTACCACTTCCTAGGATACATTACACTTTGAAACGCCCTCACCTAGACATGCCCAAAGGAAGGTATATATATATATATATATATATATACACACACACACACACACAAAGGAAGGTGTGTGTGAGTGTATATATAAATCGTACCAAGAATATTGCTCGCACTGTTTTATTGGGTTTAAAATACGATTACTGTTGCCCATGCAGCGGAGTAAGACTACCCCCACAAAAAAAAAAAAAAAAAAAAAAAAGAAAAAAGGATCCCGAGTAGGACATTAAACAACATCTTTGGATTACTTCGGTGTTATTGCATATCAACTATTGTTGGTTAACTAATGCCAAATCCTGTTTTTACATAAAATTAAATATATATGATGTATTAATACTGTCACGTGATAGCCCACGGAGACGATAGAGGTAAGATTAATACTATCCTCCCGTTGAATTAACAGTATCTAGCCGTCAAAAAAAGTGACCGTTAAGGAAGAATGTAGGTCACAGAGGGGTATCAACAGGTGTTGGTACTTAGTAACCTCAGGTCGCCGGACACCAAGGGGGGAGAAGAGAGAAGCCAAATGATTGGCTGGGACCTCAAAACGGAAGTGGGGACCCCTTCCCCTCAGCGTAAGTAAATAATAAGAAAGCTAGTTTTTGAGCAGGGTCCGTAGCGGGCAGACGAACCATAGCCATTTTACTCCGGGTCGAAAACAAAAGAATAACTGAGACAAGAGGGACCCCAGGTTCTTCAAGCCAGTGTAAAAAAAATAGAACAAAGTCTATTAGCCCGTGAAAGAGGAAAGATTATCCAGTGGAACCCCGTCGAAAAATAAGATAAGTAACTTTGGGGACGTTTCTCCTTTATACCCAAATTTTGTATACCACTCTCTCTCAACTTGAAGAAAAACAAAAGTCAAGAAAAGACATTTATATTCGTGGACTGTCCAATTATTATATGTTTTGACACTTTGAAAGTGTATATAACTGTAGTAAACGAATCATATATTTTTATGTTACCACGTGGTCTATGTTGTTCTTTGCCGTTCTACTACGAATTTGTTGTTGTCACATTTTCTTTTCAGCTTCTATTCGCCTTATGTTATCTTGCTTAGAATTGTCCTATTAATTCCTAAAATATCACACAGGAAACCGGAGTTGCCGACTACTACAATATAATATTATTACGACAAAAACCTATAGGTCCATATTCTTCTGTCGTCTAGGGGGAAGAAGTTTAGCGGCCTGGTAGGTGTGTGATAGTGTGAAATTTGGAACTCCTTTGCCAGCGGCGGTCAGTCTGGCCCGGAATTAATCCCTCACGTAATATGCCAGTTCTTATATGCCTGAGAGAAAAACTCTGAACGAGGACTTATTCTATAGGGGATCAAGTGCCAACCTGCCCCGTCTTCACACATGCGAAAATAAAAGTCCCGTTTTGGGATTTTAGTCAATTTGCCGTCACAATACATTTAGATGATAACATTTTTTTAAACGAGTATGAGCTCATTTTTTTTGCACACAGTTAAATGATATATGATTTGTAAACACATTTGTAGATGCACACAGTTAAATGATCAAACAATTCTATTTCTAACAATTTAATTTAGCAAAAGTGAATAAAGTTAAATGATTCCAAGAATTGCTATGTATCACTAACAATTCAATTAAACATCAGTCAATTGCTTACACACAGTTAAAGCATCAAACAAAATTCAATTTTGCATAATTCATTTGTTTGTACTCAGTCTAAATGTCAAACAATTTTATTTGACCTAGAGATAGGACTATTAGGTGCTACCACTCTGGGTCAGAGTGGAGCTGGGAGTGATGGCAATGAAGGGCTACCATCTTCATTTCCAACAGTTAACAGTTATATTTTCAAGTTACTAATTATCCTTAGAAAACAATTATAGTTTCCTGTAACTATTCTTGATATAATTTACGTTTATATGATATGAAATACTCCAAATGAATACAAATAATTTTAAACAGATCTATTTGACCCGTGGATGAGACCCCTAAGAGGTACGATCACACCGGGTCAAAGTGGACATGGGAGTAATATCAATGAAGGGCCACCCACACTTCCCAGATCTCCAGAACTGGAGCATCACCACCAGATGCAGTTTAATGTCATCACCAGGACCCCTCTTTTTGTTGGAGTAGTAGGGTCTTCTCAGCAGGGGATACAGTAAATGTTTTCTAAGCCCCACTTAAATAAGGCGGAAAACGTGTAAGTCGAACATTTTTTTATAGTCCCCATATTCAGCTCAGCACACCCCACTCAATCCTGGTATCTTTTACCCCGACCACCAAAAAAACTGAAAAACCGTTGAAGGAAATTCCTTTTTCACAAGTATCTGCTAACAGAACATCGACTCCCGAACTGAAGTAATTCATATCCCCCTTGACCTTTGAGTGAAAAATTGAGTTCGGATTCGTTTTCGATAAACTCGGAATTCTATATCTAGAGACAAAGGTATATAGTTATACCACTGATTATTACAGCAGAAAATTTACATGCCTGTTAAAGGGCTCCTAGGGTGTCACATGACAATCACAGAAACTCATCTTCTCCCACCCCTTTTGCCTCTGTTCGCACACACACACACACACACACACAAAACTATGACATATTGATTTCAGAAATTTGATCTGTCCAAAAACAAGATTGTATTTAGAGTGATCAAATTTATAAAAAAAAATTTTTTAATTTCGTGTACATGTCACATGAACAAACAATGTCATGTGAGGGGTTCCTCACGCCATGAATACTTTTTCTTGTATTTCCGTCTGATGATTGTGTAAGTAAAGTTGGTGACCTCAGTCGAGGATGACTCGAAGGCTCCCTTTTTCGATAACTACTACACCAAGGTATAGGAGAGGGCGCTACTCCTTTCCCAGGATTGACCCACTTTACCCTTGATCCGTGCCTTATAATGCTGAGTGTTAAGCAAGGAAACATCAAGTACCATTTTTGAGACTTTGGTATGACTCGACCTGGGATTGAACCCAGGTCTCTCGGGCCATTGGTGAGTAATCTACATAAAACTAAGTAAACGGACTTTAAAATAACAATTTGGATGTTTTAGGCCTGCTCTACCGGAGTAGCATCAAGGACTTTTTAATTGTTATATATATATATATATATATATATATATATATATATATATATATATATATATATATATCCACATTGAAGAGTTCTGATAGAACGAAACAGTCTGTCTGTGGATGACTATATGTGTGTGTGTGTCATCCACAGACTGTTTTGTTGTATCACAACTCTTCAGTGTGGCTAGACACGCAGGATGCTTGAAGCTGGGATCGAAACCAGCCCAACTTTACGTTAGACTTAGTATCATACCGTTGAACCAAGAAGCAAATTCTGAAAGGTAGATTAAAAAGTTCTAAGCTTCACTCAGAAAGAATCGGAGATTGAAAATGCATCGTGGAAACATCAACCCTTTTTAGATTGTGCTCTGCAGACAGCATTCTTGGAACCAATTGAACAGATAGCTCACTCATCTCCAAGATCTCGGTTAAAAATGTTCAGATATGGCTTTTCTTTCTAGGTGAGGCTTAGGTCATTTTGAACGACTCATGTAGATATCACTTAGGTAGAGTATAAGCATGTATATACCTAACCTTTCCACCGCGGGCAGGATGTGACACAAGGTTCATTTTCAAGCGGAGGGCACCTGGTTTGAATTCAGAGTTTCATTTCTCCGAGACAAGTTACCTAACCAAGGCTAAATAACCCATCTAGCCCTTATATTTAGCGATAGCTAAGGGGACAACAGACGGATTCATGCGCAAAGTGCAAAGTGAAAGGTAGTCTCGTCCAGGATCTGAACATGGGCATCAAGTTCAATTTCATACAACGATAACCATTACACTAAGCATGCCTCCAATGGGGTCGAAGTGCTGTCGATACACTCTTTTTGAACTTGGAGTCATGTTATTTAAAGCTATGCAACCAGTTATACTACCAATACGTTTAATTTTGATTAAATTGAAACCTAGTCACAGTGTGATATAATTTTATTTTCAGTATAAAATTGTGATCTTTTTAAAATTATATTTTGGAGCCAGTGAGGTAAGGTTTGGTTTGGTTTTATGGCATATCAACCATTGTAAGTTATTGAGCGCAAAAATCCTGTTTATACATATTAAATATATATGATTTGTAAACATTTTTGGATAAAATTTTGAAAATGAACTGAAGCTCTTTTTTTGCACGTAGTTAAATGGTTTAAAGTATTTCTATATAATACGAATCATTCTATTTACTATTAATCATTTCTTTGCACAAAGTTAAATGCTTTCTAGTATTGTTATGTAACAGTAACAATTTAATACTACTCATTTGTTTGCAAGCATTTAAATGGATATACATATGATTTGTAAGTGATTGATTTGTAGGTAATTTCATTAATATGTTAGAACTAATTTGTTTGCTCACTAGTTTTACTATTGTTTCTACACAGTTAAATGTTTCAATTACTGCTATCTATTTTGGAAGTGCCTGTGGTGTAATGGTTATCGTCGTAGGAAATGGACACAGCGACTCGAGTTCAAATCCTGACCGAGACTGATTGCATTTCACATAGCACTAATACCCTTGGGAAAGGTATGAATCCAATTATTCTCCTTCCAGCTATGGGTAAATAGTTGGGCCGACTGGGTCCTGGTGAGGCAACTAGTCTAGAAGAAGGAAAATTCTGAATTCAAACCTGTCAAACTCCGCTTAAAAAATTGACCTTGTGTCATCCTGTCCGAGCGGAGGGGTTGGTAAATATGATTATTGCTATTTAACACTAATAATTCTATACAATAATAACCCTTTGTTTGCACACAGTGAAGTGGTTACAAGTATTTCTATTTATCTCTGATAAATCAATTATACATTAGTCATTTGTTTACACACGGTTAAATGATCAAAGTTCCTTTTCTAACAATTCAATTTAGCACGACGTTTGTTTACACTCAGTTTTAAAGTCAAACAGTTCTATTTGACCCATAGATAGGACCCTATCAGGCGCTACCACTTTGGGCCAGAGTGGACTTTGGAGCAATGGTAATGAAGAGGTACTCTGCATTCCCCAATGCACCAACATTATTGGAGCTGCACCATCAGATAGTTTAATGCCATATCGAGGACATTTGTTCTGGGGGAGGGGGAGGTCTTACCCTTCTGCAGAGACGCATTAGGTGTATTTTACAGCCCCAGCTAACGGGACTAAGTGAGGCAAGGTGGAAAGAAAGAAAAGAAAAAAAAATGAGTCGACTTACCTCTCATATATAAGACATTAGTGTCATCGTCGGTAAGTTTCGCATGTTCATCTCGGAGCAAGTAACTCGTTTTTCGGCAGCATTTGCAACAGCGGAAACAACAACGACAATATTTAAGGAACAAAATCTCCGTCCTCTGGATACAGTAGAACAAGAGAAAAGCCAATCCAAACAAGACAAGAACAATTAAAATCATAATCGGAATGATCCAGATAAGATCCAAGTTCGACAGGTGATCATTGAACGAGTCAGGAGCCCTCGTAGCCGGAAACGTACCATTCCCAGGTATCGAGTCCGTCCACGTGCCATTGGTGTCCATAGAATCTGTAGCATAGTAAGTGACGGCATTAACAAATCTGTGAATGGTGGTGGTGGGAACATCAGTTGTGGTGGTGGTGGTGGTAGCCGCGGTGGTGGTCGTGCTGCTCAATGTGGTGGTTTTGTAGGGACGACTGGTGGTGGTTGTCTCTTCTTGCAGCAAAGTAGACAAGAAAATATTAGACGCGTTGGCCAATATATCGTCCTCAAATGCATGACTTACGCTGGAACCGGACATGGTGCCTTATGAACTGAAAGCATAGAAGAGAAAAAACAGTGCGGATTATATAGTGAAATTACAGCACACACACACACATATATATATCATCATGTCGTGCTGTTGGCACGGATTTCCCTGACACACAATCAGAATTTATCAATTGCCTATCGCTTCCGGCAGGTCTTCTAGACTACATCCTGTGTCCGTAAACGCAGTGGCAGATACGTTCTAGTTGGTCGTCCAACACTTGCACGTCCGTGTGAAGGGGTCCATAGGAGAATGTCATTTATGAGTTCGTCCTTACTTCTCCAGTAGTGTCCCAAATATCTTGTCCATCTTATTTGGATGGTTTTAGATATGGGAGGAAAGTGGCAGTACAGCTGCTGTTTTGTTGCTTCCAGGATTTGTTCAATATAACTTGTAGCATTCTTCTGCAATTCCGTCAGGTTTTTTCTCTATACGCTATGTGGTGCATCCATATAGAAGAATTGACACGACTGCTGCTTGGAAAAAAATTGCGTTTTATCGGAAAAGTCTGACTTCCAAATTATCGATAACCTATCGATAGCAATCCATGCCTTCGCTATTAGCATATTGATATCATTTTCTGTAGATGAGACGCTGCTTCCAAAGCAGGTGAACTTATCCACTAGTTTCATAGAAATACATACCATTTAGTGTGGAGAGGTCTCCTTTTTAACTAAAACATATACTCTCTTTTGTCTGCATTCTCATGGAGGCCTGTGCCTCCTGCTGCCTGCTCCAGACAGTGTAGCTGGGATTTGGCTTGGTTAGGTGTATTTGCCAGAAGCGTTATGTTATCTGCGTAGTTTGCATCCGATATATATATATATATATATTATATTATATTATATTATATTATATATGTACAAATATGGAGAAATGGGAAAACAAAGTAATCCAAAAGTTATGAATTTATTACGAAGGAAAGTTAACGTTAAAACGTTTCGGTTTTAAGGAACCTTCATCAGGCCTTTAAGATAGTAAAACAAATTTTGGGTAAATAGTAGGACAGACTGATTTCTTCGGCCTAGGAGAGGGAAAACTGAATTCAAACCTGTTAAACTCCGCTTAAAAATTGATCTTGTGTCATATCCTGCCCGAGCGGAGGGGTTGGTAAATATGGATAGAACAACGATAGATGCTGAATAAAATACAATAACAGGGGAGAAGAAAACTATATACAAAGGAAGATCAAATAACCGTTCAACCTGCGTTCTTTTTCGATTTCTGTCCATTATATACTTCCACGCTCAAACATATATATATATATAATTGAAGAAAGACAACTGTGTGGATACTTCAAGCAACAAACTAAGAAAATTGAACACGATATGACTTGGTCATGGCTTATAAAAGGAGACCAGAAAAGAATAACTAATTTTTCTTTTTGATAGGACAAAATAATGCTGTAAGAACCAATTGCATCAAAACAAAAATTGATAATACGCGGTATGGCACAAAAGAAATACGAAAGTAGAAATGACTGGCAGAGAAAGGTGATCCACTGGGAATTGTGCAAGAAACTAAAATTTTACCATGTTGACAAATGGTATATTGACAAACCAGAATCTGTCATGGAAAATGACACACATAAAATTCTCTGGGACAAACAGATTACCCAGTCCCGGCCAGAAGATCAGACCTTGTGGTAATAATTGATTGATTAGATGCAACAGAATACCAAGTGTAGGTTATGTGGAGACAAAGATGAAACGATTAATCATATAAGTGAATGCACAAAAGGTATACAAATCTATGCAAAACTGGGTGGGAAAGGAGGTCTACTGGGAAATGGGCAAGAGACTAAAATTTTGTCCATGCTGACAAATGGTATACACACAAACCAGAATGTGTCCAAGAAAATAAGACGCATAAAATTTTCTGGGACAAACGGATCACCCGATCCTGGCCAGAAGATCAAACCTCGTGGTAGTTATTAATTGATTTGAGACGATAGAATAGCAAGTGTAGGTCATGTGGAGACAAAGATGAAACGGTTAAACTATATGATAAGCGAATGGAACAAACTAGCACAAAAGGAATACAAGACTGGATAGGAAAGGTGCTCCACTGGGAATTGTGCAAGAGATTAAAATTTGACTATGCTGACAAATGGTTTAAATATGCACAAACCAGATGATGAGATGCATAATATTCTCTGGAATTCTAAAATACTAAAGGATCACTCAATCTCAGCTAGAAAGGTCAGACTTTGTTTGAATTTACAAGGGAAAAAAATTGTCATCTCGTGGATTTTGCTGTCTCAGCAGAACACAGGGCGAAAGTAAAAGAAAAAAAAAGATAGACGATGCCTTGGGCTTCGTCAGATAGATGAAAAAGCTGTGTAACATGAAGATGGCTGTAATACCAATTGTAATTGGTGCTCTTGGAACGGTCCCTAAAGGCCTGAAAAAGAGACTGGGGATCAAGGGAAGAATTAAGACCCTCTAATCTAAAGCTCTATTAGAATTAGCTAAAATACTTAGTAGAGTCCTGGAGACGAAGAGAATTGCTAACTCTCAGACTTCAGTAAAAACTGACGTAAAATAAAAATTCGCATAGAATGAATGTAATCTAAGAAAATTAATTACAAAATATGCTATCAACACTAGTAGTGTGTAAAAAAATATAACAATATGGCGCCGCCAGTAAAACAAGGAGAGACTTTCAATCTCACCGTGTGACTATCCTGTGATATATTTTTCCGATATGTATTGTTCTTTGTGGTCGTAAAATGACAAACCAAGCGAGTGTCGAGCGATAAAACGTGACAAATATTCTTAAAAAAAAAAAAAAAAAAAAAATACTAGCTGAAATTATGAATGCTAACTGACAAATCTTTGTCAAAAGTTTCAAGTAATATAAAGTTACCGATGAATCACTGGAACAATATTAAACAAAAACTTACCTTAAGGCCAAAGAAGTTAAAATTCAACTAACTTAAAGTTTTTTGATTTTATGACTGGTTGCCGTGACCTGAAGCGCCAGTATACGATAAAATTGACAGACTTGCTCGCTATCTGACTTGCACAATCCAAAATTCCATGGTTTATTTTTTGTTTTGTTTTTTTTTAAATAAAGCTTTCAAAATGTGGAGGAGGTTAAAATAAACGATTGCGTGTGTAGTGAACACCACTGGTTTTCAGCGAATCTATTTGTCATCGATTGTTTGTTTTTGGCTCCACTATCAAACAAAAAAAAAAATAACTTAAAACGCAAGTAATTTTTCCATTCGGCAAGTAACAAAAGCTGAAACAGAGAAATGGCCGCTCTCACTGAGCGTAGTCTTCAAGTGTGGCGTTTTTTCAAAAGTTTACGATAAAATTATACTTTTTTTTCAACTGGAATATTTTTAAACTGTCACATGACGTTGGAAGAATTTAATGAGCTTAGTACTTCCCTCGTCAATAACCTCCCAGTGCTTTCAGAGATGTGCTCAGTATTCTGTTATGCGTTGGTGGTCACTGGCATTTGGAGAACTAAAACTGGTGACGTCATATCCGCCTCACCAACGCTGGGAGATCCCAAGGAGTTCCATTCTTTTCACGTCACAAATCACTATCAGTAATTTATGTAATTTTCATATGTGTTACTGAGATGGGGATTTTAAGTATCTCCGCTTACTTGACAAAAAAGTGACGCATGTCTTATAAAAAGGCCGGAAACTTGTTCATTTTGTTTAAACAATTATGATTTTAAATTTTTTGATGAATTTTTATAACCGTTTCTCGTTTTATTCTAAATATAGTGTGTTTTAATATACATGGGACCTACGTGACTGCTAATAACTACTAATAATGTGGGTTTTTTTGGGGGGGTGCAGATTTGAAAATAGTCTTCTATAAGAAATATTAATCCTCAATCACAGTGCCTTAGACAAGAGGAAAAATATTTAGCGTCACTACTTATTTAGAGACAAAATAATTCAAAACTCTCAAAATAGAGTTGGTTGGTTTGAATTTTATGGCATATAAACCTTTGTAGGTTTATATAACCTACAAAGGTTTATATGCCAAATCCATTTTTATAGAAATAATCAGTTCTATTTCAAGCAATTCAGTTCAGCGTAAGTACAGTTTTAATGTCAAAAACAGTTCCATGTCAAACTATTCCTTTTAGCATAAGTACGCAGTTTAGTTCTATTTGACTTATAGATAGGACCCTTATAAGGTCTATTCTTCGATTATACCCATCTCAGTTTCAAATGTTTTTAATATACGTTCTAATATTCGTTAGTCTTTTTATTTTAATAGTATATCTTATATAAAAAATTTAATACTTGTGCACGAATTGTGCATATTTCTGCAAGCACTAATAATAATACGGCTTCAAGTAATTATTTATATTTAATAATAATCATTTGTTTGCATACACAGTTTTATAGTTTCAAGTAACTAATAATTGTTAGTAAAGAATCAAAACTTCAAGAAACTATTCTTATTACAAATAATTTACAGTTATATGATATATTTCTATCGAATATGAATCATTCTTAAAGCGATTTATTTGACCCAAAGATGAAACCCAAACAGGTAGTACCACTCTGGGTCAGAATGGACCTGAAATTAATGGCAATAAAGAGGCACTCCATACTCCCCAGAAGTGAAGTCTTACCATCAGATGTAGTCTAATATCATACTTGGGACACGTTTTATTTGGTGGGGGGGGGCAGTCAGCGTACTCTAAGCCTCACCGACAGAGCATAAATAAAGAAGGATTTTAATATTATTTGATACGCGTTCTGGCCTTAAGTTTAAAACCTGGTCACATCCTTCAAGGAGTTCGTTCCTCTCTAGATACCCTACTCTAGTACAAAGCCCATAAAGTATTGGTTTGGTTTGATTTTATGGCATATCAACCATTGTTGGTTATTTAATGCCAAATCCATTTTCAAACATATAAACAGTTCCATTTAAAAGAATTCGGTTTAGCATTAGTGCGCTGTTTAGTTTTATTTAACTCATAGATAGGACCCTCTCAGGTGCTATCACTCAGGGCTAGAGTGGACCTGGGAGCGACGGCAATGAATGGGTACCCCCCTCCCATTCCCCAACATTACTGGAGCTTTACCATCAGTATCATATCCATAACACTCGTTGCGGAGGAGGGGGCTTACCCCTCTGCAGAGATGCAGTCGGTATATTCTGGAGTCCCAGCCGACTGAAATAAATTAGATGAAAAGTTCTCGGTCCAACCCTGAAGATTTAAGAATGATTTTTATTCATCTCTCCAATGAGCACATACCAATTTTTTCCAACAGGAAAAATATCTTAATCATGTGCAATTTTGTTGTGGGAGGGGAAATACGAAGAGAAAAGAATTTTGCTTAGTAGACAATGCTGTTAAAATTGTTTCGCCGTAGAATAATGGTTAGGAAATTGATCTCTCTCCTCATTCCTTGTGTAGTGACTCTCATCCTCCCTAGATATGAATGTGACCTTTGGCCTTGTGCCAAACAAAACTTTGCAAATACGTATTTGGGCATCCTACTTCAGCCCAATAATTAGTAAGCTGGTCATGCAGACAATTACTAATCTAAAGAGTTCATGTTCTTAATTTTTGATCCATCAACACCATTATATATATATATATATATATATATATGTGTGTGTGTGTGTGTGTGCGTGCGTGCGCGTTTATACACACACGAGATATATATATATCTCACTTACACACATACATACACACTTGCCAGCCCATTCAGCTGGGGCTGAAGAATACACCGACTGTATCTCTGCAGAGGAGGTAAGAACACCCCCCGCTCAGCGTCCAGGATATCACACTAAATCTGATAGCGAGGCTCCAGCCTTGGATATTTAGAGAATGTGGAGTACCCCTTTATTCCCATTACTCTAAGGTCCAGTATGGAGTGATAGCAGCTGATAGTTTGTTCTAGTTGACACATGGATAGGACCCTACGTGTGCAAACAAATGACTGATGTTAAATGGTGACTTATGTAGCAATACTTGAAACCATTTAACTTTGGGCAAAAAAGAGCCCAGGCTGGTTTAAGAATGTCGCCTACAAAATGTGTTTACAAGTGTTTGTATATAAAGAGGATTTAGCATTAAATAACCTACACTGGTTAATATGCCATAAATAAAACAAAACCACACTAGTCAGAGCATTCTCTTATTATAGGGAGGTTTATACAAGGTTAATTTTGGTATAAGTACAGTTTAATTGGCGAAAACATTTCTATTTCAAGCAATTCAATTTAGTCAAACAGTTCTAATTCAAACAATTTTGTTTAGTATAAGTATAGTTTTTTTGTTTACACACAGTTAAATATCAAAACAGTTCTATTTCGAGCAATTCAGTTGGGCGTAGTACAGTTTCAATGTCAAAAACAGTTTTATTTCAAACAATTCAATTTAGCATAAGTACGCTGTTTAATTCTATTTGACCCATAGATAGGGACTTATCAGATGCTATCACTCAAGGCCAGAGGGGACCTGCGGGCGATAGCAATGAAGGGGTGCTCCGCATTCCCCAAAGCTCCAACACCACTGGAACCTCACCATCAGATCTTTTAATGTCATATCCAGGACACTCGTAGGGTGGGTTCTACCCCTCTGCAGAGGTGCAGTCGGTGCATTCTACAGCCCCAGCCGACTGGACAAATGAGTGTGTATGTGTATATATATATATATATATATATATATATATATATATATATAGACGTATATAATTTATAGTTATATATCAATTATTCCAATCGAACAATCTTCAAACAGATATTTTTGACCCATAGATGGGATCTTAATGGGTACTTCCATTGTGGGCGCGAATGAACCTCGTTTAGAGAAACAACGACGAAGTAATAGTATTGAAACGCAATAACTTCATTCAATCTGAAGCGTATACAAAAATCAAAGTTCTGCTACTAAAGACTGGGCGCTTTTATATTATCAGAGGAGGTAGCTTCTCAAGTTCGATGCTTACATAAGGAAGATCTCATTATTTACTGGGACGGTCTATTTCTACTTTACACGGAGAAGTAATATCAATAAAAGGTAACTTCACACTCCCCAGAACAGGAGCTTTACCATCAGTGGGGTCCCCGCGGACAGTCTCGAAACCTATGTATGGCACTAGACCTTGCTGTCTAGTTCAAGCCATAACCCGGCATACGTGCCCGGACCCACATTTGGGTTCGTGAAACTGCTTGCCTCATCAGGCTCACATTGCACTAAGTGAGCCGATGAGCAGCACAGACAAGCAGGGTTCGAGTCTCGGCTCCTTCCCGACCTTCCCCTCCCCTTTATCCCCACTTTAATCGGCCTTCGGGCTTTTGACCTTGTGTCAAGTCGTGTCTGGTGGGAGGCAGCGACAAATACATGCCTCATCAGGCTCACATTGCACCAAGTGAGCCTATGAGCAGCATAGTCTCGGCTCGTTCCCGACCTTCCCCTCTCCTTTATCCCCACTTCAATCGGCCTTCGGGCTTTTGACCTTGTGTCAGGTGGGAGGCAGCGACAAATAAACAGGAGCTTTACCATCAGGTACAGTTTAGTGTCACACCTCAGATACTTCTTTTTTTGTGGGAGGTTGCGGGTTTAGCCTAGATATAAACATATTCTGCGGGTGGAATTTCATTGTAGAATTCGTAGAGGGAAAAACAAAGTTATCACTATAGAATAAAACAGCAATTACGCATTTAAAAATTATTTTACTCCTGATTTCTCATCGAAAAATTAACTGACTGTTTGAAATTAGATTGGCTTTAGCTTTTCAAATCCTCAAAAACTGCCAACATTTGATCTTAAACTGGATTATATTTGTATTTATTTATTTATTTATCTCAACTATAGTTTGAATTTGATCATGGCCCAGTCGGCTGTAGAATACACAGACTTCATCTGTACAGAGGAGTAAGACTTCCCCAACGAGTGTCCTGGATATGACACTAAACAATCTGATAGTGAGGCTCCAGTAATGCTAGAGCTTTAGGGAATGCAGACTATCCCTTCATTAGCATCGCTCCTTGGTCTACTCTTGCCCGGAGTGGTAGTACCTGATAGGGTCATACCTAGTGGCCAAATAGAACTAAATTGTAATTACGCTAAACTGAATAATTTGAAATTAACTGGTGTGTTTAAACTACGTATTTATGTGAAAATTAATTGTTTTGACAATTATCTGTGTTAAATAAAAATTTATACATATACTAAACTGAATTTTTCGAAATAGAACTGTTTTGACATTTAAACTGCGTACTTATGGTAAACTGAATTCTTTGAAACAGAAATGTTTTGGCATTTCACAGTGTATAAACAAAAAAACTGTACTTATACTAAACTGAATTATTTGAAACTTTTATAAAGACGGCTTAATTCGGCGTTAAATGACCGGAAAAGGGTTGATACACCATAAAACAAAACAACCAACCATTTGATCAATAAAATCTACGATGTTCTCTCACAAAAAATGCAACTAAAATGAAAAAAGATTGAATGGAATACGCCTCTGTCAGTAACAAAATTAACGTCTGGATTAGGATAAAGCTCTCCCATTCGCAACCCACGGAATCAATGGACATCCACTCCTACTCGCTAGTGAGTAATAATCTTTAACAAACGCTGTAAACTTCAGAATTTTTCTGAACATAGAAAAACTAATGTTTATATGAACGCAAAAAGGAATTTAGAATCATGTATAAACTTTTTAAATTTTAATCCTGCTTTGATATCTTCATCGGTAACGTTATCGAGAAATGATTAAGAAAGGTAATTAATATAACTGAAAAAACAGTAACCAAGTCTATAGTATTCAAGTTGCAAGGAATTTTATCTCATTAAAATGGAGCCCCACTCCTAAACTCCAGTCAGATGGGGCTGTAGAATACACCGACTGTACCTCTACGGAGGGGTAAGACCCCCGCTTCAACGTGTGTCCTGGATATTACACTAAACCATCTGATCGAGAGACTCCAGGCTTGAAGCTTTGGAACATGTAGAGTAACCCTTTATTGCCATTATTCACAGGTCTACTCAGACCTGGAGTGGTAGTACCTGTTAGGGTCCCATGTATGGGCCAAATAGAACTGTTTGAGCATTTAACAGCGTGCAAACAAATGTCTAGTGTGGAATAGAATTGTTAGTGCCACATAATACTTGAAACCATTCAAATGTGCTCAAAAATTATTGATATTACATTGCAATACTTGAAACCATTTGACTGTGTGCAAATGAAAGAACAGTGTTGAATAGAATTATTAATGTTAAATAGCAATACTTGAAACCATTTAACTATACACAAACAATAGCAATATTCAATTGTGCGCAAACAAATTGTTTCGTGTCATATCCAGGACACTCGTTGGGGGAGTCTTACACCTTGTGAGGCGAGTCTTACTCCTCTGTTGGAGATAGCGTATTCTAAGCCCCACCGACAGTGTAATTCAGATGTATGAGGGGAAAGTTCACGGTTGTATTTTAGCGTTGATTGCATTCGTACCTTGTAAACATTTTTTTTTTTTTATCGCTGCCCATAGGCTTTACCGCTACTCTATCACCGTTTACGTTTGACCGGTTTTCGTACAAATCTAAATACTTCCAGCTTTTGGGGAGGATTAGAATACTATGCGACTAAAATGCCAATTTCAATATAAAATATTTTTAAACACTTTTGGCCCTCCATCTGCCTGTTATACTTTGAAAAAAAAGCAGTTTTTCTTCTTTCTTAATTTTTAAAAAGCGTTACTGTAGTACTGCTATTTATAAACTCGAAAAAAAAAAAAAAAAATCTCGAATTTTAGGCAAACAAAATCTTTAGAAACAAAATGTTAAAATTCCGAAATAGGTGTTATGGAATAGTTATGTTCTTATTTTCGACATCAATTTTTATGAAGTCTTTTCGCGTCCCACGTCATTTCAAGGCTTATGACTTCCATGACTTCATTTTCGGTAATCAATAAATTATCATTATAATAAACTGAATTTGGGTTGTTTAATAGCACATTAACTCCTTGTGGGTTATTCAATGTCGGAAATTGATTTATTTGTAAGTTTTTGATCATGACTATTCATATCTTCCACGTTCTATTGCAATTATTTCTTAACTCGCACTTTTTATGACTATAATCTTCTTGCAGTGTCATTTGGTATCAAGTATTTTTATCGAATACAAATAATTTGCATACAGTTATATGGTTTCACGTATTTCTACCAAATGTTAGATCTAAGGCTCAAATAAATCCGTTTGAGCCCAAGATAAAACCGAACAGGTACAACTACTCCGAATCAGAGTGGACCTAGGAGTAATGGCAATGAAGGAGTACTCCACATTCTCCAAAGCTCCAGGACAAGAATCTTGCCATTAGATGTGGATTAGTACCAAACCCAGTAACATATAAAAATAAATAATTTATTTGTGATTTAATAACATTCATTACAGGACTCATTAAAAAAGGACAGCTGGTTCTGTATCTCCAACGAATGTCCTGGATATGACACTAAAAAATTAGTAATACTAGAGCTTTGGGGAATACGGAGTACCCCTCCATTGCCATTGCTCCCAGTTCCACTCTGTCCCAGAGTGGTAGCACCTGATAGGGTCTTATCTATGGGTTAAATAGAACTGTTCGACATTTAAACAGCGTGCAAACAAATTACTTATGCTAAATTGAATTGTTAGAAATAGAACTGTTTGATCATTTAACTGTGTGTAAACAAATGACTGATGTTTAATTGAATTGTTGGTGATACATAGCACTACTTTGATTATTGTTTACAAATCGTGTATATCTAATATAGATGTATAAACCGAATTAAGTATAAGATAACCTATAAGACTGATATGCCATAAAATCAAACCAAACCAATGATTAAAAGGAGAAGAAAAAGCGGACTTCCTTCTCAAGAAAAATCTCAGTTTTTGTTAACTCACAGAAAATAGTCAGAATTTGAGAGAAGATCGTTGTGCGAAGACTTCACAAAAAAAAATCAATGAAGCTAAAAATAGGACCACAACTCTACCATTGTACCTTGAAATCAAACTGCAAGATTTTAACAAATAAAACAAATCATTTTCTCTTACCTGGACTGCTGTATAAAATGTGAAAGTTGGCTACTCAATAATTTTGTATAACTTATCTTCAAAGATCGGCCACAAATCCCGCAGAATAACGTAAAATACATTCATTAATATAAGTGGCCTTGTATGTCTTGCAATAAAAAGTTTCAAAATAAACATTACCCTCTTTAATGACCTTCGGTCTCAAATTTGCTTAGTTTATATTTTATGTCTGTAAACGGTTCGTACGTTTGTTTTTCTTAAAAATGTTCGGCATTTGTTGTTATTTAAAATGTGACTAATCAAGAAGGGAAAAGTTTCTTTTAAATGAATTACGTTCGTTTCAGACTCACCGAGATTAATAGAAAACGGAAATTAAATTCACTTGAAATAACCAGAGAAAAATCAATTGTTATAAACAAGAAAACTTATTCTAATACAACATAAGTAATAAGTTTATTTGGATATTTGTCAATAGCAAAAATATGGTATTCAGAGATATACAGATATTCACGTGTGGTTGAAATGTCATTTTTGTGGGGGTATTAATTTTCTATATACAAAGAAAAAGAGAGGGGGAGGTAATATATGTCAAGGTTGGGTGATTTTACGGCATGTATATATGTAAGAGATGAACAAAAGTGATAAGATCAATTAGATTATTTCTTTGGAGTTTGTTGAGAACAAAGAAAATTTTTTCAAAAATGTTTTCGATCTTAGGTTATCGTCATGATAAAAATTGGGAAAAATTTTTTAGAAAGTTTTTAAAAAGAAGCGACGAAAAACGAACTGGTAACGGAACATGTCCATTCTTTGAATGAAAATCATTTTTTGGTATCCAAGTGACCTGAAGTAACCATTTTATGATCTCTGCTATCGTTGATACCTGGTAGAGATCACACCCCTAGGAAGATATTTGTGAAGCATGGACGGAATGCGTTTCAAATTTGTCGTAACTGTTTTAATCAAATAGTAGGAATTTGTTTATTCAGCTGTTAACCTATATCTATCCATTCTATTTCAAAGCTGTGCTTTGCGGGGGGACGTTTGATCTTAAAACCATTGGGGGGGGTCACAGTGTTTAATTCAATTTTACGGTACATAATATTCTTCTGAAAGTATGTGATGCGTCCTAAGTCGTCGATGCTAACTATTTACTTTCAGAAAAACAGAACTTTTTCCTAACCTTTCTCCTTCAAAATTATGTGTTTTATGCGCCATTAGATACTACATATCTGTTTCAGTCATAATGACCCGAGTGTTCGAAAAATTATGAATGAGATCATTCCTCCTGATGTGTTTCCAATTTTTGTTTTTACATAAAAGGAAGTAAAGTTGGCGACCGTAGTCGAGGGGAATCCAAAAGGCTCCTTTTTCAATAGCTACTACATCGAGGTGTAGGGAAAGTGCTACTCCCTCCCATGAATTACTCCACTTGACCCATGATACATATCTTATAATGCTGAGTGTTAAGCTAGGAGGTATCAACTACAATTTTTTGAGTCTTTGGTATGACTCGATCTCGGATTGAATTTGTGTTTTGATTTGGAACCTCAGCATATCTAACGTTCTCAGATCTTCTCACCACATTTCCCTAGAATACATAAAATCTTTCTTAGAATCTTCCATCGAGAGACTAAAATTTTCAGAAGATTCGACTTCCGAAAAAGCCAGGTTGTTGAAAACGGCTAAAAGGCTCAGAAGGAAAATAACCGATTTAAACAAGATTCACATTTCCAAACTTAAGCGAATTTCAGGATCTCTATCAAAATTTTTCGAACACTCAACTTGGCGAGATAGAAACAGAAGCCTTGAATTTGGTCTTAAATACGTAACAGGATTAAATAACCTCAACATTGTAAATTTGATAAATTTATACTACTTCTATTCACACAATGTATTAAATAGATATTTGCGATCGCCCTGTTAGTAGAGCCTAGAATATACTGAGTGGATCCTAACAGAGAAGTAAGACTCCTATACAAACTAAGAAAAAGAAGTGTCCGGTAGTAAGGCTCTTGGGAGTGTGGACTCACCCTTTCATTACCATTACTCCCAGATCTACTTCGACCCTGAGTCGTAGTACTAAAACCCATTGAAAAATACTTTCTACTTTGTAATGAAATTGTTCATATATTTAAGTAAATTATGGAAACTAATCCGACAAAATGGAGAGAAAAAAAATTGAAAAACAAAGTAATCCAAAGTGAAGAATTTATTCTGAAAGAAAGTTGACATTATAACGTTTCGGTTTTAATAAACCATCATCAGGACGTCGAAAAGACGTTACCGAGTGTTGTTAGATCACTGGTGGGTGTTTAAACATCTTGATGGTTTATTAAAACCGAAACATTATAGCGTCGACTTTCATATTAAATTCTTCATTTCGGATTACTTTGTTTTTCAATTTCTCTCCTTATATATATATATATATATATATATATATATATATATACATACATGAGAGAGATAAAACTTCATTTTGTTTTATATTGTCTTATTTTGATTTCATTTAAGTCAAAAAATAGTTTTCATATTGTACACAATGCTGTGTGACGTCATGATTTGTTGTGTATAGCTATACAGATTCCTGAACAAATTCAAATTCTAAACAAGTACAGTCATGTTTTTACAACACTGGCATATGTTTTATTATCCTCAAGCGCTGTTAGCGTAGCGGTTATCGTAATAAGTGGAATCTGCAACCAAAGTTCAAATCCTGAACATGACTGTTTCACTTCGCGCTAATGCCCTTGCGAATTCGTTTATTCTCTACACCAGCTATGGGTAAATAGTAGAGCAGACAAGGTGCTTTAACCTTCGTGGAGCAACCAGTCTAGGAGAAGGACAAATATGATTTTAGATCAAGTGTACTCCACTTAAAAATTGACTTTGCATCACATCATGTATGGTGGAGGGGTTCTGTAAATGATTTCTATCATTTAAAAAAAAAAAATTAACACATTTTGTAAACAACTCCACTACCTGATTGTCACAGGACCCTAAACCACTGTCTATATCGAAAGCCAGCTATGTGTTTCTATGATAGAGATACTTTTTTAATATCAATTCTCTTAAAGATAATTTTCTTTGATTAATATCAATAAAAAAAAAAATGATTCAATGCTGAACAATGTAATATTAAAGTCATTGAGACTTCAATAAATTGTGTTCGGATTAACCCTACCTCGCCCCACAATATTATCTATTTTGGAAAATATCCAGACATTTCAATATCTGTTTTCAAATCTGATATCTCGATCTGCTTAAAGTTTTCTTCCTAAAGAAATTAAATTACCTGAAACGAAAATGTCTTCCCAAAATCGTTCCTCGATCAACACACATTGGTGTCCGTTTTTGGATAAACGATAGAAGGGGAAATTGTTTGCCCCCAAATTGACACAGGTTATTTAAAACATGCGCGCGCGCACACACACACACACACACAATACTCAACTACCCTGTCGGTGAAGATTAGAGCATACTGAATGCATCCCCTATGAAGAGGTAACAACCCCCCCAAGAAAATAGGTGTCCTGGTATAACACTAAACTGCATCTGATTTTGAGGCTGAGATTTGGAGAGTGTGGAGTACATTTTCATTGCCATTACTCCCAGGTCTACTCTAACCTAGCGTAAACTCGTTAAGATCCCAATCGATAGATCAAAATGATATATTTGAAAATTATTAGTATTAGATAGGAATACTTGAAACTGTATGCAAACATTGTTATTATCATTGAATAAAAACAATTACTTGAAACCAAATAATTTATCAAGTATTAGGAATATATTTTTTAAATGATCTGGATGTTTGAAGTGCTTCTTCATTGCCATTACTGCAAAGTCCACTCTGATTTGAAGTTGCAGTAACTGTTAGAGTCATATCAATGGGCCAAATAGATTTGTTTGAAAATTATTTGTGTTAGAAATATTCGATGCCATATAATGAAATTATTAGTATAAAGATTTACTTGGCGTTAGAAATGTTCACTAAAGATCGTTATTTGTTACCATATAAATGTGTTCAAACAAATTATCAATAGACAGAAATAACTTGAAACCATATAATTGTGCATAAATTATCAATATTAGATTGGAATACTTGAAACCATTTTGGTGTAAATTATTTTCTTTGAGAATTGTTACTAGAAACTATAATTGTTTACTAAGAATTAATTAGTTAAAACCATGTAATTGCTTCCAAATTATTGGTGCCGGAACTATATAACTGTTTCCTGGGGCACCTCGGGTGGTGTAATGGATTGCAAAATAGATTAGCAAACCTACATGAGTGAGTTCGAGTCTCATTGGGTGCCCCATTCATACGGCTTTGTACCACATCTAAGCAAAAAGACTTAGTAAATTACTATATAGCTGTATCCATACAAATGACGTCTTTAGTGGTGTAATGGTTTGCCAGCTAGACAAGGAAACCTATACGAGTGAGTTCGAGTCTCATTGGGTACCACATTCATATGGGTTTGTGCCATATCTAAGCAAAAAGCTTCGTAAATTACTAAATATGTATTTAGGCGTCTCGAGTGATGAAATGGCTGGATGATTAGTTGGCTGTTTTGTTTTACGGCCTATCAACCCTTTTCGGGTCATTTAACGCCGAACTAAATTTCAAACAATTCAGTTTAGTATAGTTTTTGTTTACAAACAGTTAAACGGTAATTCAGTTTAGCATAAGTACATAGTTTCAATGTCAACAACAGTTCTATTTCATACAATTCAGTTTAGCATAAGTACATAGTTAATTTTTATTTTACCCCTAGATAGGACCCTATAAGGTACTACCACTCCGGGCAAGAGTAGACCTGGGTGCAATGGCAATGAAGGGTACTCCGGATTCCCCAAATCTCCAGCATTACTAGAACCTCACAATCATATTGTTTAGTGTAATATCCAGGACACTCGTTGGGGTACGGTTTTACCCCTCTATAGAGAAGTATTCGGTGTATTCTACAGCTCCAGCCGACAGGGCAAGAAATGGCTGGACTAGCAAAACTTCGAGTGAATTTGAGTCTCACTGGGTGCCCAATTCATAGGGCCTACATCTAAGCAAAAAGCTTAGTGGGGGGTGTCCTCGTGGTGTAATGGTTAAAGCGAAGGACTGCGGAATCGTAGTACGCGAGTTCGTACTCCAGTCGCGCTATTGCGTTCACTTTCGGGCAAATACCCTTGGGAAAGGTATGAACCCCCTTATCCTCCCAGCTATGGGTTAAATAGTACCACTACTGTTCTTCTAGGAGAATGGCTTTGGCATTAAATAACCTAAAAAGAGTTGATATGCCATTAAACAAAGAAACCAAACCAAAAAGCTTAGTAAATTACAACTGCATCCAAACAAAAGATTAAATAGTACCGATTACAATCAAACCTTCAGAAAATAATCAAATCTCGGTGTTAAATCACCCATGAGAAATTGATATGCCATTAAATACATCATCTATTAAAAGCGATTTCGATAAATACATGGAATGCGATTGATAGGCTATCACTCATATGGAAATTTGCTCTCTGATAAAATAAAATGAGAATTCTTTCAATATGTAGCCGCTCGGGCAGGATATGACACAAGGTCAATTTTTTAAGCGGAGTTTAACAGGTTTGAATTCAGAGTTTTCTATTATATGGCTGCACTACCTGGACTCAAACGAAATGCAAGAAAAAAAAAACTAGATGGAAACTGCACAAGAATGCTGCGTGTTTCGACAAATCCTGGAAGCAGCACCCCACAAAACAATTGTACAGTCATTTACATCCCATCTCAAATCAGCAAAGCGAACAAGACATGTCGAAGTAAGGACAAACTCATAAGCGACGTTCAGCTATGAACTCCAACTCATGGTCACACCAGTGTTGGCCGACCAGCATAAACTTTACATTCATCAGCTTTTTGCAAACACCGAATGACAAGAGGAGCAACCAGAACGATGACCGATAGGAACGGATGGTGAGATAGAGGCAAGAAAATCCATGCTATCAGCATTTCATCATCATATTTACCAACCCCTCCGCTCGGGCAGGATATGACACAAGGTCAATTTTTAAGCGGAGTTTAACAGGTTTGAATTCAGAGTTTTCCTTCTCCTAGTTGCCTCACCAATGCTGAAGAGCCCAGTCTGCCCAACTACTTACCCATAGCTGGAGGGAGAATAATTGGATTCATACCTTTCCCAAGGGTATTAGTGCTATGTGAAATGCAATCAGTCTCGTCCAAGATTTGAACTCGTGTCGCCGTGTCCATTCCCTACGATGATAACCATTACACCACGGGCACCTCATCAGCATTTCATCATGATAAAACAAATGTTTTGGTCGCAGTCAACTTTAATAAAAGCCACTTTTAAAAAATTAAGCCCTCCATAGAAGACAGATGTACTCATAAAACTGGCAAAAATATCGAAAAGGAGCGTCATTAAATTCCTGCGAATTGATAAGAATATATTAGATAATGTCAAAAGTGAAATAATCTTGTTTAATCTGATCTGTTCATAAATTTGTGTTTCTTCCTTTCATCCACTAGTTTTCAGTGTTGATCGAAGACGATAACACACCAACTGTTTTTTTTTTCTTTAATAAGACAACCTGTGTGTGAATACTTTAGTGTCAAAAAAATGTATGCTAATTTTGATAATCGAGTCTTAGCATCTTTTCTTCCGTTACAATCGTCGCTTGAACAGGTGAACACTGTGCGTTTGCTGTTGGAACGTTTTTAAGACTGGTGAATCTGTAATTGCTGCACAAAGCTCTTCCAGCTCATTTCCCGTTACATTGAAATGATGCTTATCTGGGCTGAAAATTCTAGCTTCTACCGTAACTTGTACTTTTATTTAAAAACTTTTCTGTGTACACTTGTAAAACACAGGTTGAAACAGCAGAGCTTACGGTGCACCGACTGCAGAGGATTAAGACTCCCCCGCCAAAACAAAAAGTGTGTATATATTTAACAATCCTTCCTTATGGACAGGACGTGACACAAGGTCAATTTTTAAGTGGACTTTAACAAGTTTGAATTCAGTTTTCCTTCTCCTAGACTGATTTCCTCACCAAGGCTAAAAAACCCAGGCTGCCTTACTATTTACCCATTGCTCGAGGGAGAATAATTGGATTTATACTTTTCCCAAGGCTATTAGTGCCATGTGAAATCTAATCAGCATCGTTCAGTATTTGAACCCGTATCCCCGTGCCCATTTCCTGTAACGTTAACCATTACTCCACGAGCACTACAAATATGATGTGTTATAGGTATGAGATTAAACTGCTTATAAGGCTCCAATTTCAAAGCTCTTCAGAGTATGGAGTATTCCTTTCATCATCATGTCGCGCCATCGGCTCGGATATCCCTGATCTTTTCTCGCCACCCTCTCTATTGTCCATTGCTTCCGGCTGGTCTTCAGGACTACATCGTATATCGGCACAGAGCTGCTGTATTTAGGTTCTAGCTGGTCGTCCTGGATTTGCTCGTCCATGTTAAAGGGTCCACAGGAGTACATCACTTATGAGTTCGTCACTACTTCTTCAACAGTGTCCCGCATGATTACCCCCTTAGATAATTTTTATGTCCGTCAGGGTCCTCGTAGCAGGTCACATAACAATTCCAAAAACATCCTCGATCTCTGTTTGTCTGTTCTTTGAATAATAGAGACCATATCTCTGACCTTCCCTTAGATAAACGTTTTCCAATTTTATACTCCCTTCTACATACTACTTATTTATAAAACAACAAGTGTGTGGTTTTAGCAATTGGGACGCGTTTGTATATTGTCTCTTAATACCACTTGTATGCATATTGTGTGTCAAGAATATTAGATGTTCTTACATGTGTCGATGGACTTGTCTTTTCTTCTGCCGTGTTACGTGTTAGTATATCATGGATATACTTATGCTAATATTGATTCTAAGAGAATAGGAACTACTTAATATCTTCCTTGCCGCCAAGCATTTGCAATATTGCTAATAATCTCTGGTCTACTCTGAACCCAAATACTTTTTAGGTCCCATCAATGGGTGAAGTAGATCTGTTTAAAGAATTATTCGAGAAGATTACTCGGTCATGATTATAATCAAACACTTGGAAATTAATGAAATTTCGGCATTAACTAACCCATAAGGAGTGATATGGGGTTAAAAATTAACCCAACCAAAATGTAACTCGGGAAGTCCGGTTAAAAAAAAAACAAAAAAAAAAAAAACAACACATCCGAGTTCTGTTGAGTTTAGAATTACCAAGATAGAAAATAGAATTCCATATAATTCTGATACTAACCTAAAAACATGCTGAATGATGAGAAAGAGGACACGACTTTCAAATATGGCCACCGGAATAACCACGCGATCCATTTATGTTCTCTTGTACAATAAGCACCAGAGACGCATGTCATACAAACTATCATGGAAAACGGAAGTGAACAAACATAAGGGCTTTCGAACTTCCGCTGTAGACATTTGGCAATTACATAGTCAAAAAAGATGTCTACGTGAGGTTGTGTTGTAACGGCTCAAATCCAACATTCCTGGTGTAAGAAAAAAAAATTATGAGCTTCTCTTTCGGAATAATATATTGGTCGGGGGACGAATTATGAATTATTATAAAAATTGTAGAGTATGTATTGCTACAAAAGGCTCGTATTATCCAGTGGGTCGTTAAGGCTCGAACTGTTTTTCTTATTTCTTTTAATGGCGCTAAAAGTTGAATTTTCGATGGAAGTGGAATTTTTTAAGAACTTTTTTTATCTTCGTATTTTATCATTTTTTTTAAATCCAAATTTATTATCCCCGCATCCCATCTTCACCTAGTTCGCAGAGTTAACCAAGAAGTATGTACGCATTCCGATGTATGTAATTATTTTTTTGTAGATATAAGTACTTATAAGTTATTTTTTGAAAAACGTACACGTCTACCTAAACGTGCAACTATTATAGTATAGATTGTTTTTGATTTTGTTAAATGGCACATCAACCATTATAGGTTGTTTGATGCCAAATCCATTTTTATACATATAAACAGTTCTATTTCAAACAATTCAGTTTAGCATAAGTGCGCAGTTTAAATATCAAACAGTTACATTTGACCCCGAGATAGGACCCTATCAGGTGCTACCACTCCGAGCCAGAATAGACCTGGGAGCGACGGCAATAAAGGAGTTATCCACATTCCTCAAAGCTCCCACATCACTTCCTCACCATCAGATGGTTCAGTGTAATATCCAGGACATTCGTTAGAGGAGTTTTACCGCATCTGTGGAGGTGCAACTACGTACTCTATAACCCCAAGCGACAAGGGGAGGCTGCTTCTGGTGTTAGGATGGTTATTGTTTACTCTATCGAAATTTTCACACCAACTTGAGCTCATGAACTTTCACTAGAGTCTAAGTGACAGCAAGTCTCCTCCGGCGTTCGGGACTCTTCTCGGTATTTTGACCGTTCTTAATACTGTATGGATGCTCTCGATTTGCACTTCAATTTCCAGCTCTTTCAGCCCCCTTACCAAGCCTTTGGGGACCGTTCCAAACGTGCTCATTACAATTGGTATCATCATTACTCATGTTCCGCAGCTTTCTCAGGCAAGGTTTCAGTACTTGTTTCTTTTCGTTTTCTTTGATTTTCTCTGTGGTCTCCCTGGAAGGCAAAGTCCACTATACAGCAGATTTTTTGTTGTTGTTGATTTTCACTAGGTCTGGTCTGGTCTTCTGACTGGAATTAAGATGATCTGTTTTTATCTCAAAATCTCAGAGAATTTTAAGTGTCTCATCCTCTAGGACGGATTCTGGTTTGTGTAATATAGTCACATTTCAATTTCTTGCATAATTTCCGGTGGATCACCTTCCCTACTCAATCGTTTCTAGTCTTATACTCCTGTAGCAGAAAGAATTTCGCATTTTTGTTCGGCGCGTTATTTAATTCGACCGTTAGGGTGGACGCATATTTTCACCCAATCAGGATGACTTATTCTATTCAACCCGGACCATCTTCGTTCAGGACAGACGTCTTACTGTCTGCTCTTCAATAGCAGCAGCAGCATCACACCACCATGAGGGAAGCCGTCTAATTTATGGACCCCTTGCGTCTATTCTCTTTGACCAAGAGTTCCCAGTTGAATATGAATTAGATGAATTCAATACGCCACACACAGGAACAACTCTTAGTCGCCTCCAGTATTGGCTGTGTCGACTGCGATGCAAAATTCCGCTCCGACACCTAGCTTCTTCATCTCTGGGCAACATTTTCTGGAGACATTCACGCTTTTCCCCAAAACAACCAGAACCACAAACTCACGGTGACTACAATCGTTTCTGTCCTCAAATAGCAAACACGACTTTTGCTACACTATGGCAAACATATCCCTCTCACACATTCAACAATGCCTTAACCTAACGATGCACTTTTCGCTCAGGCATTTAACTGATAAAATGCTTTCTCAACTCTATCATAACTTCATTTCGTTTCCTTACTTTTTCCTTCCTACGAGACTTGCAGCATAAACGTAAACCCTTTATTCCATGCTGCCATTAAAAACCTTCATATAAAACCTAACGGCATCTTCGTCTTCTTGCTTCTTCATCCTCCTTTATTTTCCAACAACATTTAGCGAGGATATAAACACGCGCAAGAATACCTTTCTTCGCTAAAGTTATCAACAATATATCTCGCTAAACTCCCTTTGTGCAAGTTTGCTGCATTCGCTTACGTGATTAATCGTTCCGTCTATCATCACTTAACCGACATTTTCTCTTCTGTTGCGTAAAATAGATTTTTGCTTTAACATCATCATCATGTTGTGTTGGTCGCACGGATATCCCTGACTCTCTCTCGCCACTTTTTCCTATCGTTCATCGCCCTAGGCAGTTCTTCAGGACAACATCCCGTATCCTCACATAGTTGCTGAATGTATGTTCGTGCTGGTCGTCCTGCTTTTGCACGGCCATGTGTGGGGGTCCATCAGAGTATATCACTTATGAGTTCGTCCATGCTTCTCCAGCAGTGTCCTGCATGTCTGGTTTGTCTAACTGGAATAGTTTTCGTGATAGGAGGCAGGTGGCCGTACAGTTGGTGTCTTGTGGGATGTTGCCGCCAGTACTTGTTCAAGATTGCTCGCAGCATTCTTGTGTAATTGCCGTCTAGCTTCTTCTCCGGCCGTTTTGTTAGAGTCCATGTAGTGCATCCATATAGCAGTATCGATACGACCGCTGCCTGGAAGAAACTGCTTTAACATAGTTCGTACTTACGGTGATGTTTGGTGAAGTGATTCAGTTTCTCTCTTAAGGTTTCTCTTTCGTAGCCCGAATTGTGGTATCTACGCTATCTTCAATGTTGGCAAGTCCTTTCCTTGACACATATAGTCTGTTTAGACCATTTCCCGGATGTAAAGCCTTGTGTACAGTCATCAACTTTCTTATCCGTAATAGTACGAGTAGTAGGTTTTATTTTCATATTTTATCATTAGTTTTACTTTTTAATTAAACTTTATTAATCTATTCATTCCCACACTTTGATATTTCACCCATGTAGAAAAGGAAACTTGCAAAATTATTAGATCTAATACAGAATTATCTACACATTTTTTTGTTCATTAATCGGCAAATAGAAAATAAAACAAAAGACTTGTAATCGCTGGCAAAGAAAATTGCTAAGTGTAAAATCGGAACGTTGTCTATAAGAGTGCGTAAAGCCTCATCATTACTGACTCTTAAACAAACGTTGCAAGAGTGCATCCCCACGCCACCTTCTGTGTATTCAGAGGTTAAAAACGTCAGTCTAGATACCAGTATCTTATTACAGGCACGCTTTAATTTGCTTATCTTAAACATTGTTTATATTTGTATTTTCCATTTATTGTGCAGAAATGTATTGGGTGGAGTAAAATAAGTCTGCTTAACTTCAGGGAGCCGTCCCTCCCCACCGGGCAGTTGATGTATCGGCGTCAGACAAGGTATCATCTAATCATAATAGTGGTAACGCAAAAAATATTGGAAATATTTTCTTGAGATATTTTATGAAATATTTTCTAGATAGTTTATGAAATAAAATAACAAAGGAAAAAAAAAAAAAAAAAAACTTAAAATAAAATTTTAGATGTATCATTTTGATAATTTTACAAAGAAATTGATTATTTTGTTTTATGATCACATTTAATTTTTATTTGTTTTAATTCAAACAAGTTAGTAAAAAAAGGTAGAAATTGGGATTGTCGCCTGGCGTTTTAGGGTCTTTCCCCTTTAGGTGAATGTCGTCGGGCCTGAGCTATCCTCCCCACACCACAGAGGCTTACTATATGCAGGGTCCATACATTAAACTGAACTTATATCACATTCCAGCACCGTCAAAAAGCGGGGGTAGATAAATACCCACATACCCAATATCTATTGTATATAAAATTTTGTATGAATTCTTTTTCAGAATGTTATCTGAATTGTGATTGAATATATTTCTGTTACATAACAGTAAACTGCCTTTCATTTGTTTCTACTTCATGTGATTTCTGGAATCCATTGTCCCAAATTACAATTCAGCACAGATACAAAATTACACACAAACATAGCATTTCATTGTCAATTTTCTATGGATTTGGTTGGGTTTTATGGCATATCAACCATTGTAGTTTATTTAATGCCAAATGGTCATATATATAAGATTTAGTTTGGTTGGGTTTTATGGCATATCAACTATTGTAGGTTGTTTAATGCCAACTCCTCTTTATACACATATATGATGTGTAAACGTGTAGTTTGTTGATAACATTTTTAAACGAGCTAGACCTCCTTTATTTGCATAAATTAAATGGCTATACATATGATTTCTAAGTCAATAGATTGTTCGTAATCTCATTTTTAAAAGAGTTAGGGCTGATTTGTTTGCTCATAATTGAATGGTTCGAAATATTCTAACACGAATAGTTCTATTTAGTACTAATGTTGTATAGCCGTGATACAACTATACGTATACATGCGGATCACAAGGGTTGCGAAAGGGTTGTGAGTGAGAGGTGAGTTGGAGACTTAACAGACTGCAACATATTGACCCCAGGTTCCTCTGTCTATAGCAGCACTTCTTTCTCATTCTGCTGGACTGCTCAATCGGGGTTCCTGAGGGTCCAAGCCCTCTGCTGGGAGCTGGTTCTCACTGCCTCGAACTTCAACTAACTGACTCCAACTAACTCGAACTGTCTGTGGCACCGGGTTATATAATTGTTTGACATCCACCTGCTTCTTGTGGGCGTCACATCTGCACCGAATTCAACCCGTCCACATGTCAAGGTGATTTCTTCGACTGGATGCACTCGTTTCTCGATTGACGGCTCGGTTGAAGGTCAATGTCACACTAATCATTTGCTTGCATTCAAATGGTTTAAAGCCCAATCGGCTGTGACTGTAAAATAAGCCGACTGCATCTCTGCGGAAGAGGAAGAACCCCTACCTCCAACGAGCGTCCTGTATATGACATTAAACTATCTGAGTGTGAAGCTCCAGCAATGCTGGAACTTTGGGGAATATTGAGCACCATTTCATTGTCATTGCTCCCAGGTCCACTCTGGCCCGGAGTGGTAGCATCTCCTAGGGTCCTATTTATGGGTCAAATAGAACTGTTTAATCATTTAACTGTTTGTAATGAAATGACTGAAATTTACTAAAATTGTGAGCGATACATAGCAATACTTGGATCGAGTCAACTGTGTTTAAATGAACGACCCATGTTGAATAGAATAATTCGTGTTATATAGCAATACTTGAAATCATTTAACTGTGTGAAAAAAGAGCTCAGGCTCGTTTAAAAATGTTTTCGAAATGTGTTTTCAAATCATATATATTTAATATGTATAAACCGGATTTGGCATTAAATAACATACAATGGGTGATTTGCTATAAAACCTAACAATTAAACCAAACCAATCAAATGGTTTCAAATATTGCTATCTCAGTTTTATTTGCACAGAGTTAAATGGTTTCAAGCATCGCTATGTAACACTAACAATTCAATTTAGACTCACAGTTAAAAGATTTTCAAGTATTGCTAATCCACACTAATAATTCTATTCAACATTATTCATTCGTTAGCGCATAGCTATATTTGGAACTATTTAACTATGTATCACTGACATTTCAATTAGACAACCGTCATTTGTTTACACACAGTTAAATGGTCTGACAGTTTTATTTCAAATAATTCGATTTAACGTAAATCGTTTGTTTGCACTAAGTTTAAATGTCAAACGGTTAAATTTAACCCATAGATACGAGGTGCATCCGATAAGTTTCCAGACTTTTTTCGTATGGGGACTTTTATTGATAATACACACATGAAACTCTAGTCCCCTTCGAAGTAATCTCTACCAGCTGCAATGCACTTGTACCGTTTCAACAACTTCTGGAAGGCCCCATGGAAGTCCTCTTGTGTGAGCGTGTCAATGACCTTCATCACAGCCTCTTTCATCTCCTCAATTGTCTCATAACGACAGCCTCTGAGCTTATGGAAAAACCAAAAGTCACAGGGAGCAAGGTCTGGACTGTAGGGAGGCTGAGGAACTGTCTTGATGCCCATCTTGGTCAAATAGTCTGTGACAAGGATGGTGTTGTGGACTTGTGTATTGTCCTGGTGGAAATGCCACTGACCCGATTTGAAGAGTGCTGAACTCTTCCGACGGAATCTCTTTCTGAACTCCCTTAAAACCTCAACATAGTAACCCTAACCCTTTGGCCAATCAACTCTGGTGTATTGACTTCCTTACTCCTCTCAACATCCCTCACAGACTCCCTGCCTTCCTTGATTCTCTTATGCCACTCAAAAACTGATGCTCGATTCATGCAAGATGGTCGGAAAGCAGTCTGAAGCATTCCATACGTTTCTGTGGCATTTTTTTTTTCCAAATTTAAAACAGAATTTTATTGCATATCGTTCTTCTAAAGTGTCCTCACGTCCAGATTGCATTTTCGAAATTCACCAGCTGTAACAATCAGGCTTTAGTAGGGTGTATTCCAATTGCTGCTGTAGCTGTTCATTTGAACCTGAAATCATGAAAAATTGGTCAGTCATCTCATAAGATGTATAGCAATAACATACTGAATTATCAAGAGTCTACGACAATTTTAAATGCCCATACGAAAAAGTCTGGAAACTTATCGTATGCACCTCGTAGCACCCTATCAGGTTCTATCACTCCAGATCAGAGTGGACTTAGAACCAATGGCAATGAAGGGATACTCCATATTCCCCCAAAGCTCCAAGGCTGAAGCCTCGCTATCAGATTGTTTGGGGTCATAACTAGAACACTCGTTATAGGTGGGAGGTCTTACCTGTCTGCAGAGACGCAGTCAGTGTATTCTACCGCCCCACCCGACTGGGCTGAATTTTATATTGTTAAGCTTGAAAACACCCAAAAGGCCAACTGTGAGTTTATCATCCTCAAGACTTGTCGATTGTACAGATTCCGATGAGTCATGCCATTCGCTCCTATAGGTCATCGCTCTTAGCAAGTAATCTTGATGGTATCTAGGGTCTACGTAGAATTGATGACTAAGTTTTTGCTGATCAGCCAGAACTGGTGTTTTCATGTGTAGGAGTCTATAGTCGAACGTCACTTATGTTTTGTTTGGATATTTTGTTTTGCGGCGTATCAACCCTTCTGGGGTCATTTAACGCCGAATCATGTAAACGTCGCTTATAAGTTCGTTCTTACTTCTCTAACAGTGCATAGCTTATCTTATTTGGAGGGTTTATGAGATGTATAACTGACCGTAAAAGTGTTGTTTTGTGGGGTCCTGCTTCCAGGATTTGTAGAACTGGCATGTCTGTTAGGAGACTTCTAGAATGTCGCATCATCAAATGAGACTTTAACGTAAGCCTCGCCAAGTTAAATGATCAAAAATCTCTTTTCCACGACATGCAACAATAGGGAAGGGAAAATAATAAAATTCAAGAAAAATGTGGCCCACAGTTTAATACTGCAAGCCTCGATTTTCATTCTCGTTAAGTGATTCATACATCTGGCCTTGTGCTAAACCAAGTATCCCATCATCCATTACAACTCGTTTTCTTGAGCGGAGATGACATTGTAGAAATACAATAAATGATTATCTTCCTTGGATAATTTGCATTTCCAATTGGAAACTAGTAGTGACAGGTCTGGAAACCCATTCAGAACTACTCTTCGCCTTTGTTCTATGAACAGTAGAGATGTAGATAGGATCCCATCAGGTGCTACATGACAATATTTGGAATCATTTAATTATGTGCAAACTAATGAGTAATGTTGAATAGAATAGTTAGTGTTAAATAGCAATACTTGAAACCATTTAACCGTGTAGAAACAATAGCAATACTAGTGTGCAAAGAAAAAATGAAGTAACCTACAATAGTTGATATGTTATAAAATCCAAACAAATCAAATGATATACATATATGTTTAAAAAGAATTTGGCATTAAATAACTTACAATGGTTGATATGTCATAAAACCAAACCAAATATCATGCTAATAAAGTTTAAATATGCTTGTATGAGTAAATGAATTTGTCTTTTTTTTTTTTTTTTTTTTTGGAGTCCAGTTGTTGCATAGCCGTAATACATATACAACCATACGCATATACACACAGAAACAAAATCAACAATAATGACGAACGAACACACTTTTTTAGAAAAATATACCTCTCACACTTTATTCGAAATGGTTGCGAAAGGGTTATGTGTGAGAGGTGAGTTGGAGACTGAACAAACTGCAACATATTGACCCCCAGTTCCTTTGTCTTTATCAGCACTTCTTTCTCGTTCTGCTGGGCTACTCAATCGGGGATCCCGAGGGCCCATAGCTCTCTGCTGGGTGCTGGTTCTCTCTACAGTATCTGATCTCCAACTAACTGACTCCAAACTAACTGAACTTCCTGTCGCATCGGGTTATATCATTGTTTGACCTCAACCAGCTTCCTGTGAGCGTCGCATCTGCACCCAATTCAACCCATCCACAGTCAAGGTTATACCCTGATATCTTCGACCGGATGCACCTGTTCCTTGACAGATGGCTGGGTCGAAGGTCAATATGTTACACAGTGTTAATATATCATTAGTATGTACTAATGCAGATAGTGGTTCTTAGTGAGTGGAGACCCGACTAAATATCGATTAATACTTCCTAAAATTTAAGTTTACTTAAAAGCAAACAAGCATAAAAATATTCAAGACCAATGCACTCAAAGCCCAACTATGAATTAAATAGCATCACTGCTGTTCTCCAAGAAGGACGCCTTTGGCATTAAATAACACACGAAGGTTGATATCCCATTAAAATGGTGGGATGAAGTAGCAGCTTATGAAAAGAAAAGAAAAACCTCACAGGTTTTCAGATTTTACACAATGCTGCTTGTCGTCATAATTTCCTGTGTACTTTCTTCACATTCTAGAACGGACCAGTTCTTAGCAGTCTAGCTTTTTATATTAACTAGCAAACATCCACTATTCATAAATTTCATTTTAACATATACAAAAAAAAACATGCTTTAGAAGTTGTCTTATTGGACACCGAATTCAGATATAAAAATAAAATAAAATCCAGAGGTAATTACTGTGTTGGTGGTTGCTACATCATGACAAGTAATAGTTATTTTGTTGGTAAAGACGATTTATTCAACTTATAGAAAATATTCAAGATATGGTAGTAATTGGATAATTCTTTGGATAATTGTAACATATGCATGTGCGACACTTATGTCACTCCTTGTGTATACATAGCTATTAGCCTTGTAACAAGCATAGCAAGATAACCGGTGACAATGTAAACTGAAGGTTTTATTTCAGAGGACCGTCTCAGACTTTTCTAAAAGATACCTACAAATCAGCAGTGGCTTGATGCTAGAGCTTCCTTCTCCAGTTTTGATTTTGGAGTTAACCTCTCCTCGAAAGGATGTCTTCACCGTGATTTTCTTATTATAGAGTAACCTCTTCAACCCCACAATCTAAAGGTAGGTGACAAGCTAATATAAGAATGAAATTTTTTATGACGAAATGAAAATCTCAAGTGATAGATAAATGACACAACAGAGAATAATAAAAACTCCCATCAGAATCAGTAAAAAGAAATTCAAGGCTTTAATACAAGACCCTACTCCTTGGTTCTAGGTTGCCACAATCTTATTCGAAAACCGAGGAACAAAACCAAAATATGTTATGGTAACAATTAAACGATAACGAGATCATTTACTGACATTCTGGTCTCCAAAAATACTGACAATTATCTATTTGTTAATAGGAGTTATTAATATATACTAACTAGTTAACGAAGTCATGGACAGCTATCAATAGGCTATCAATTATATGGAAATCAGACCTAACCGATAAAATGAAACGCAGTTTCTTCCAGGCAGCGGTCGCATTGATACTGCTATATGGATGCACTACATGGACTCTAACAAAACGGCTGGAGAAGAAGCTAGACGGCAATTACACAAGAATGATGCGAGCGATCTTGAACAAGTACTGGCGGCAACACCCAACAAGACACCAACTGTACGGCCACCTGCCTCCTATCACGAAAACTATTCAAGTTAGACAAACCAGACATGCAGGACACTGCTGGAAAAGCAGGGACGAACTCATAATTGATGTACTCTTATGGACCCCCACACATGGCCGAGCAAAAGCAGGACGACCAGCACGAACATACATTCAGCAACTATGTGAGGATACGGGATGTTGTCCAGAAGACCTGCCAGAGGCGATGAACGATAGGGAAAAGTGACGAGAGAGGGTCAGGGATATCCATGCTACCAGCACGATATGATGATGATGAATGGTGTTATATTCTCATATGCAGTATCATAATGACACAATAATAAAGACGCAGAAAGACTTCTTTATAAAATATATCCTTCTCAATTTATTTGCAAGGGTTCGAAAGGGTTGTGTGGAGTTCTACTGTGAGAGGGAATTGGAGACCGAACAGAAACTGCAATATTTTGACCCCCACTCTTATGGCCGTCAACGTTGTGTCTTTCTCGTTCTCCAGGGCTGCTCAACCGGAGGCCCAGAGGCCCACTCTGTTGGGTGATGGCTTTCTTACTGCATCTTATCAGCAACTTCTCTGGGCCCCTTCGGCCTGGCGTGGCTTTCCCTACCACACCTTATTAGCAACTTAACTCCAACTGTAACTCCAACTGTCTGACTTCTGTCTTGACTGAGTTATATAATAGTTCAACGCCCACTCAATCTTTGGAATGGCATGTTTGATCGTCATCAAGCGGAAATATCTGTCATGCAGTTCATAGGTCACTCTCTTCCGGTGCATCACCTTGTCCCATATAATCAGCCGAGCTCATCTGCGCAATTTCCTCTCATAACTGCCATTGGAATGTGTCACTTCCTTCCGGTGTATCACTTTGAATGGCATTTTTGGCCGGGTCGAAGGTCAAAATACAACAATGGTACATGCACAAATTTCTCCGATTCTGAAAAACAAACAGGTCACTTTATTCTAGCCCAGAGACCAAACAGTTTTAATTAGCAAAAAGGGAAGAACTTATCAGCTTGTGGATTTTACCGCAGGCCACTGTGAAAACATTTTTTAAAAAGCGGAAAACTTGGCAAATACTTAAACCTTGCAAGAGAGCAGAAGAAATTATGAATGTGGCAGTGACAGCAATCATTTTTGTGCCCTTGGAACAGTCGCCCCCCACCACCACCAAAAAAATAACCTAGGAAACTGGAGATCAGAAGAATTTAGACCATCAAAAGCAGAATACTCCTGAATATAAGCGAGAATACTCAGAAGTGTCCTCGAGAGCTGAAGAGATTTGCTATCACTTAAAGGTCAATGAAAATCACCAGTCTCTACTGGTGTGAATAACTCGCAAGGAGCATAATAGTTAAGTGTGACTGGATAGAAAAGGTGATCCACTAGAAATTGTGCAAGAGGTTAGAATTAGATCCAACTGAAAAATGGTATATGCACAAAGCAGAATCTTGACCAGAAATGTGACTCATAAAATTCTCTAAACCCTTAAAATGTATGAACACCCTTATTCTTCTTGGCCATGGGTAAAATAGTACCAGAGATACAAACGGATCACCCAACCCCAGCCAGAATACCAAACTGAGTGTTAATTAACAAAAAAATCAACTAGTTGATTTTTCTGTTCCAGTGGACTGTAAAGTGAAAATGAAAGTAGACTAAAATGGTAAACAAATATTTAGATACTCTCAGAGAGCTAAAAAAAGCTTGAGACTCTTGGAACAGTTCCCAAAGGCCGAGAAAAGAGACTGGGAAGAACAGAAAATCAGGGGTAGGATCGAGGTCATACAAACTACAGCACTACTAAAATCAGATTATTTAGAAGAGTCCTAGAGACCTGGGGGGGACTTGTCATTCAGACTGGGAAAAACTGGAGATCAGAAAAAAGAATTGAGATCATACATACCAGAACTTAAGATCAGTTAAATATTTTGAAGAGTTCTAGAGACCCGACAAGGACTTGTGATTCATACTTCAACGAAAACCACCACTTAAAACTGGAAATGTATTGATCAGTGATTTTCAACGAATGTGGGGCGCATGCCTCACCAGTGGGCCATGGTAAATTTTTTGGTGGGACGTGCAATATTTTAGTGGGCCTTGTTTAGCGACCAAGTTAATGGCCTTTTAAGCTTCATTCACGTGAATTGCAGTAACATTTTTAATATGTAAGAATTAAATATTATGGGGGGGGAGGCATATCCGAATTTTAGAAATACCAAAGTGGGGCGTGGCTCAAAATTGGTTCGGAACTACTGGTATAGATGATAATTTAATTTTTAAAACTTTAGCGTTGGAGCCCCCCCCCCAAAAAAAAGAATGCATACAAAATCTAAGATTGGTATAAATATTTATAATCATTATGTAAAAAGTTTTGTCCCATTTATGGAACATTGGTGGATTCAAAACAATATCAATTTTTGTAAAATTGCAATAAATAGGATGATAGAGAATGAAACAGGTCTAAAATTAAGTCAAACTCAAAACAAGTGCGTGATTTTTGCCAATTCAAAGAATTGTGGATCTCAAAAGCAACTATTTACTAAGTCTAGCTTTGTTTGGCACAAGGCCAGAATTATGAGGAACTCAGTGAAAGTCGAATTCAAAAGTGATAGTATTCCATTTCCCTTCACGCTAATACCACCGGGAGAATGAAATGAAACCATTTTCTCGCTATTAGATAAATAGTTGGGCAGACTAGGCTCTTTAGCCTTGGTTAGGCAACCAGTCAAGGAGAAGGAAAACTAAACTTGAGCTAGCTTTACTCTGCTTAAAAATTGATCTTGTGTCACATCCTCCCTCTTCAAGGATGGGTTAAGTAAATACCTATTAATAGTTTGCGAGTCTAGCTCATTGTTTCACTGAGCGGGCCACTACGTAAATGCGTCTCGTATTAGATATGTATTTAGCTAACCCCTCCGTCACGAATAAGATGTAGTTTGAACGTTGAAAATAAGTTTAGTTAGAATTATAACCAAATACGACCTTTCTCAAAAGTATAGACTAGCAAATTTATACTGATATGCTAAGAACTTGGTTGATGTCATTTCTAAATATGTACATGTATGAAATTACCCAACCTCTCCTTCATGAGGAAGATGAGACAAGGTCAATTTTTAAGTGGAGTAAATCTGTTTTGAATTCAGAGTTTTCCTTCTCCTAGACTGGTTGCCAAACCAATGCTAAAGAACCCAGTCTGTTCTATTATTAAGCAATATTAGAAAATTGTCAAATGTCTTCATTATATATATATATATATATATACACATACATACATACATATATATATATATATATATATATATATATATATATATATATATATATATATATATATATATACACACGAGAGTTTTATCATTTGATAAGGGGATTTTTTTTTTTAGAAAAAAGCAAAAGAATTTTTTCCATAAATGTAAAGTCTACATTGTTTTGAATTGGCTTATAGCAAAAATTATTTGAATCAAGCAGAAGTATTTGTTTTGAGATTATTCAAAATGGCGGCAAATCAGACAAAGTGCTCCTGGCTTGAACAGAGGTCCGTCATCAAATTTTTGGTGCCTGAGAAGTGCAAACCATGTGAAATTCATGGAAGAATGCGTGATGTGTACGGAGAAGCCCGTTTTATATTTAAAGATCTTTATAAATGAGCTAAAAAGTGCATTGACTTTCCGGTAAAAAAAGTTTAGGACACAGGGGTCAAGTAAAGAAGGTGACACTGACAGTCTTCTGAGATATGAAAGGACCTATCACAATTGATTTCTGGGAAAAAAGTGCAACTGTAAACAGCAACTCCAATTGCTAAACAAAATTCAATTTATTTATTTAATGACATTTGTATATATCTAAACTTGAAGGTAAAATACAACCAGGCTTGAAAAATAGCATTCCCAGAGCGCAGACAATGTAATGACAATGCATCACGTGATTATAAATCGTCGTCTAGGAAACGTATTGTGATTATCTCAAAATAAATAGATTATATTTGGGATTGGATAAACATCTATATCAACCTTCCTTTCTTTCTCCCCTCCATATTTTTCTTTGATTCTTTTTTTTTTCTTGTCTTCTTTTCTGCCAGTTGTAATTAGTCATATGCCATCTTATATTAGTCCGGATATTATTAAGGTTTCCATAATACGTCATGAAAGCTCACTTCCGGTGGATTGCCAATTCCTCTTCTGTGATGGAAGATTAAAAGGTCAATCGACAAGACGAAGGTCGACATTTTGAAGGTTAGTAATTGAGATTCATATTGAATAACCAAGAAACTAGGAATTACTCACTAAAACTGTCCCTATGTATTTCTTTGAGATTATATATATATATATATATATATATATATATATATATAAACGCTAGTTCCTCTTCTGATTTTTTTTTTTTTTTTTTTTTTTGCTCTTCCTTTTCCTTTCGCTACTCACCTCCATCTGCCTATCAGCATCCCAATTTTTCCTTTGCAGTTCATTATAACGAATTTTAGATTCCGCACTAACGACGGGATTTAAGATACACTGAATGTATCCCGTGCCGAAGGGTAAAAAAAAAAACCCTGCTCCCCCTCTAAATAAAGGGGTGTCCTGTGTATGACACTAAATAACTGATAGCGACGCTTCAATTCTGGCGATCTGGGAAATGTTGAGTACCTCTTCATTGCTATTACTCCCTGGTCCACTCTAACCCGGATTCCTCGTACCAATTAGGGTACCATTTAAGAGTCAACTCGATCTGTTTTTAAAATAATTGGTATTCGATGCCATGTAACTAAATTATCTGTATTAAGAATAGTTACTTGAAGCTATAATTGTTTACTATGGATTATTATTAGTTAGTTGAAACAATATGACTGTGCATGCAAATTACCATCTTTGAATAGAAATAATTGCTTGAAACCATAGAGTTATTGCTATTAGATAGGAGTACTTGAAACCATATAAACTGTGTTCAAGTTATTTGTTTTAGAAATGGATACTTGATATATAACTGCGAGCAAAAGACATTTATGAAGCAACTTCACAAAAATCTAAAATTTAAACGTTCAATGAATGCAATTCCCTAATTACGAGACATAAAATAAACCTAGACAGGTTGACATGCCGTTAAGATCAACCATCGATTTGAGAGGCAAAGTTCTGAGTTTACAACAGTTTTTTCAAGCGATGAGAGTGTGAGATAACGCAGAGGAAACAGATCAGAGTTCAAATCTCTGTTGGGTCTATTCTAGTCCACTAAACAGTAATCTTTTAAAAAGCCATGGATCTACATTTTGTCCCGTTGCCAGATTTCTTGACAAAAACTGTTTTGTCTCTGACTGACGAAAAAGAAAAAAAGACTGAACATAACTACCTCACTATCGATACAGTAGTCACAAAAAACTCTTACACTCTTTGTCAACCTTGACTGGAACCTGCTAATGTTTAGCAAATTTATAGGTATTTAATAAGTTTATGGTCCCACTAGTTCACGAGTATAGGTCACTCAGTATGGAACTCATTCATTTGTATGCCGCAGTTTAATTTCTGAATATTTGATTGAGTTAAAGGGAATGTCAATCTCTTCGAAGTTATTTTATGCCTGGAGTTTAAGGAAATGTGTATATTTCTGAGGTGCCCGTGGTGTAATGGTTATCGTCGTTGGAAATGGACACGGCGACACGAGTTCAAATCTTGGACGAGCCTGATTGCATTTCACATAGCACTAATAACCTTGGGAAAGGTATGAATCCAATTATTCTCCCTCCAGCTATGGGTAAATAGTAGGACAGACTGGGTTCTTCAGCCTTGGTGAGGCAATTAGTCTAGGAGAAGGAGATCTCTGAATTCAAACCTGCTAAACTCCGCTTAAAAATTGACCTTGTGTCATATCCTGCCCGAGCGGGGGGGTAAATATGAAATGTGTATGTTTATATTTGTATTTTTTCTGTAGTTTCTTAAGTGTTTTTTTTTCTGTGCATATCTATATAGTATCAAGTATTCCAACCGAATACAAATAATTTAAGAACAAACCTATTCGACCCATAGATGGGACCTTAACAGGTATTACCTCTGCAAGTCAAAGTCCAGCCCAGTCGGCTGGGGCTGCAGAATACACCGACTGTATCTCTGCACAGAGGTAAGACACCCAACGAATATATGACATTAAACAATCTGATGGCGAGGCTCCAGTAATGTTGGAACTTTGGGAAAGGGGGAGTACAATCACTCCCAGGTCCACTCTGGCTCTGAGTGATAAGACCTGAAAGGGTCATCTCTGTGGTTCAAATAGAACTATTTAACATTTAAACTCAATGCAAACAAATGACTAATGCTAAATTGAATTGCTTGAAATAGAACTGTTTGATCAATAATGTTTAAACAAATGACTGGTGTCTAATTGAATTGTTAGTGATACATAGCAATACTTTGAACCATTTAACTTTGTTGACTTATGCTAAATAGAACTGTTTGTTCCTTTAACTGTGTGAATCTAAAAATGTATTAATAAATCATATTTGATATGTATGTAAAACCAGGATTTAGCATTAAATAACCAATAATTGTTGATATGCCATCAAACCAAAAGTCAGAGTCGACTAGAGAGTTATGGGAATGAAGTATTCTATACTCCTCAGAGCCCAAGAAATGGATCCGCAAAGGCAGTTTAGTATCATACTTTTGAGAAATAGAAATCTTATCCCCTCGGCTGGGGATACAGCATATTTCTAAGCTCTACCAACAGGGCTGAGTATTAGTCGGCAAAACCATGTTATTTACAATTGATCCAAGGTGGTTTTTTCTTTCATATTTTACAAAGCTTAGTCAGGCACAAGGCCACCAAGTGAGGATCAAACTCACTACTGTATAGTAATAGTCTACGAGTCAATCTAAATAACCATTACCTCACCGCCCTGCCGACTGCACTTCTGCTGAGGAGCAAGACCCCTCTCTCAAATGGGACCACCTGATGGCCCCAAGTGGTGAACGGTAATTCCTGAGAATAGGATTCTAGTGACTGAGTGAAGTGTGATTTGGGTAGCAAGTGGTCACGCACCTGCAACTCTACACTTCGGGTCTTACTTGGGCTGGAAGGGTGGTTGGAGAGACCCGATCCGATCAATCGGCTGGTCTGCAAACCCAAGCATCCATATGATTAAGTCCCAGCTATTCTTCAAATTACTCGTGACGAACAACTACCCAACCTTTTTTATCTTTTAGATACTAGAAGACGGCGGCTGAGAGTCAACCGCGTCGAAAATAAAAACTGTCAAGGAAAATTATTTCTACTTTTATATATAAAAATTTGGCATTAAATAGTCCACAAAGATGATATGCCACAAAACCAAATAACTAAACAACGAACATTTACGCATTGCAAGGCGCCTACGGGATACGGACGGACGGACTAAATGACTAATCTATTTAAACACGGTCATTGCTACCAACATAATGGCACCAATGTTTTTGTGAAAGTTGCTATTTGAAATTACTATGTAAAACTGCTTTATTTTAAACAATTTTTTTTTTTAAATAAATCCACTGCTATTCTTGATATTTGAATCCTTGCTTGAATTACGATGAGAAATTTCTATATTATTATATACTTTATTTTCGTAAACAAAATTAAATTATAATGGCTTTTTTTTCTCTCCGTCGAGCTATGTGACGCATTTTTTATATTTTGTTGGTTAGTCTCACACACAATTGATTGAAAGGTTAATTTTCGCTGTACATATTCTCGTTTGGCTCTCCGAGATATATATATAGCTTAAAGTGGTAAATTATTCACATCTCTTCAATTTCACACCCATTCTCAAAACCGAACCAAAATTTTGGTCTGATATTTATATTAATGAAATGGATTTGCCTTTATTAAAACTGACAATAGCAATTTTAAGTTATTTTATTTCACAATACTGATATTTGAACTTATCTATATTCACAAAAATGACATGCATTTGAGAAAGGGGATTAGGGCGCTTAAAGAATTGGTCAAACTCGCCCAAGAACCTGATATTCGACAACTATCCGAATCATGAATCTCAAAGGCTATTATGTAGGCACAAGTAAGTATTGAGTGTTGAGCCATAATGAAACAATCCTCTAATGTCTTTATTCTTTTTTTTTTAATTGAACACACCCATGAGATGGTTGTGCACGTGAGTGTGCACGAGAGACGAGCCAAAAAAAAAGAAAAAAAAAAAAAAAAAAGCATGAAAGAAAGGCAAACCATTCTCCTATTATCACCAAGAAGAGTCAAAAGTTTTGCAATATTTTAGTAACATGAGGCAAAATTCGGCTGCTCAAGATGTTTTTTATCGAGGTCATGAAGGTGCTGAAAAACACTGGACTATGAAATGCAAGGCTCGCCTGATACTCTCCAAGTGCTACTCGCTAGATTTGCTTCTTTGGATTAGAGCACAGCCTAGGAATCCACGGTTTTAGGCCTACCTGACCTTCCCCGATTGTCAAGCTACTTGAAACCCGAGCCAAATTTCTTGAACCATCTGGTTTTACTATAGAGTGATTAACTGAGCCTTTATCTTTTTTGCACTGCAAAAGTTTTCTGTTGCTTCTGTGGCATTATGACCCAGTCCGAACTTGCACAGCATAATTTACCAAATTAGACTACGTTACACGCTTATCTGCACAGCTTTCAAATCACAAGCAGTAAAGAAATGCACAACATGTCACTGCACTAACTATCACGATACTACCACCCATAGCGGATACCTTCCCACAGCTCGAACTGCTCTGGTCACGTGATACACGTACTTCGGTTGCCATGTCAAAGACAAACTCAGATACTCGCAAGCGTCACTTGAGAGTATTTAACTCATAGCTGGTGGGATTAAGAGGTCCATGCCTTTCCCAAGAGTATTAGTCTAAAAGTGAACATAATAGAGCGTCAGGATGGCCTCAGTGGAGTCATTTCCATACTTAATTCTGACCTCATATCTTTCCTTCTCATTCAGAACACCTGCCGCGAAACCTGATTATTAAGCACATTTTTTTTAATAGAGGAATTATATTATAAATTTGAATTCCCATGACCAGAAAATTTGGCATCACTTATCTGTGGTCGCTGGTTCGATCTCCATTGAGGGAGATCACGGTATACACTGCTGATGAGACCTAATAAGGTCGAAACAGCTATTCAGTGGTTCTGTGTGTCATGCACAGTACTTGCCATATTTTCTGGTCATGCTAATTCAAATTTATAATGATTATTACGTAAGGAAATTATTCCTATAGTGCTAGGGGGTGTCCTTGTGGTGTAATGGTTAAAGAGATGGACTGCGGAATCGGAGTAAGCGAGTTCGAATTCCAGTCGCGCCATTATGCTCATTTTTGGACAAATACCCTTGGGAAAGGTATGAACCTCTTATCCTCCCAGCTATGGGTTAAATAGTACTCCTACTGCTCTTTTCAAAAGGATAGCTTTGGCATTAAATAACATACAAAGGTTGATATGCCATTAAACAAAGAAACCTTCAACCTATAGTGCTAATGTCGAAAACTTTTAAGCTGAAAACTATTAGAAACTTATAATATTTCAAAGTGAGCTGAGACTTTTGTGCGGTCCTGAACATACTGGAATGAATACAAATAATTGAATATCTACCAGAGATCAGTAGTCATCGTGAAAGTTAGTGAGCTGAGTGCTACATGAAAGAGGTTCTTTACAAAGAATTATTCTTATTCAACGGACAAGTAAATCGAAGAGAGCAGAAGGACTTCATTTCTCCTTCAAATAAACATGAATTATATAAATTTAATCATTACGGCTATAACGAAACTTTTGTGTAGGGAGATCATGGCCAAATCGTAAACCCAAGGGATCTGATTGTTTTTGTATCGATGTTGACTAACTCGAACTCCAAGATATACTTATGTGTGCTTCTGAGTGGAGATTATCTGACGGGATTATTTTGGGCCAAAACGCACGAGATTGATTGCTTTGGTTAATTTGCTTAATGGCATATCAACTACCTATGGGTTATTTTATTGCGAAATTTGGCTCATTTGTAAATGTTTGGGTATTGTAAAAAAGAAATATAAGAGAGAAAGAGAAATAGATGAGGAAGCAAAGAGAGACAAAAGACAGAGAGAGAGAGACAAAAGACACAGAGAGAGAGAGACAAAAGACACAGAGAGACACAGAGAGAGAGACAAAAGACACAGAGAGACAAAAGACACAGAGAGAGAGAGACAAAAGACACAGAGACACAGAGAGAGAGAGAAAGAGACAAAAGACACAGAGAGAGAGAGAGAATAAAAAGACACAGAGAGAGAGAGAATAAAAAGACACAGAGAGAGAGAGAGAGAGAGAGAGAATAAAAAGACACAGAGAGAGAGAGAGAATAAAAAGACACAGAGAGAGAGAGAGAGAATAAAAAGACACAGAGAGAGAGAGAGAGAGAGAATAAAAAGACACAGAGAGAGAGAGAGAGAGAGAATAAAAAGACACAGAGAGAGAGAGAGAGAGAGAGAGAGAGAGAGTAAAAAGACAGAGAGAGAGAGTAAAAAGACAGAGAGAGAGAGTAAAAAGACAGAGAGAGAGAGTAAAAAGACAGATAGAGAGAGAGAGAGTAAAAAGAGCACCGTCAGGAGAGAGAGAGAGAGAGAGAGAGAGAGTAAAAAGAGGAGAGAGGCTTGGTTTGTTTAACGGCATATTAACCTCTTATGGGTTACTCATTGCCGAAATGCTTGATAACAACCATAATTATATTTTCAATATTCCATTACATTTTATTGTACATTTTCTTATTTGTCTATTATTATTCATAATGATTTACCAAATGATATATTACCCAATCGGCTGGGGCTATAGAATACACTGACTGCAGCTCTGCAGAGGGGTACAACCCCCCCCCGCCCCATGAGTGTCCTGATATATGACTAAACAATCTGATGGTGAGGTTCCAGTAATGCTGGGGCTTTTGAGAACTGAGTACCTGATAGGGCCCTATCTATGGGTTAAATATAACTAACGGCATACTCATGCTAAACTGAATTGTTTGACTAAACTGAATAGCTTGAAATAAAAATGTTTTTGACTATTAAACTGTGTACTAATGCTAAACTGAATTTTTTTAAATAGAAATGATTTTCATAAATATAGATTTGGCATTAAATAGCCTACAAAGGTTGATATGCCATAAAACCCAATCAACCAACCAAATGACATAAAACTATTGGCTGATGATGTCAAACTACTTGTTTGACCATTACCAAAAGAAACAATACAGACGGATCTAAATTGTCACATGGGGAAGATATTTGGAAATCAAGATTTAATATAAGAAATGTAAAGTACTACATATTGACTTAAAAAGCAATAAAAAGGTGAATATAAATTGAGTAAAACTGAGAAATCAAAAAAGTAAAATGGGGAATGTGAGCTAGCAGTTGGCTTTGATGATACATTTAAAGTTGATAATCATATTTTCTCTATTGTATGAAAAGTAAACAATGATTTGTTGAACAGTTAGAAATTTTATTTCAATAGCGGCTAATGTTTTAACAAATATAGAAAAACTCTAATAAGACCTCATGTAGAATATTGTACTCGAGGCCTGAACTTCAGACATAGAAATTGGATAAGTTTGGTTTGGTTTTATGACATTAACCATTGTAGGTTATTTAATACCAAATCTGGTTTATTCATATATATATATATTAGATATTTATTTGACCTTTATATAGGACCCTTTCAGGTGCAACCATTCCGGGCCTGAGTGGACCTGGGAGCAATAGTAATGAAGGCGGTACTCCGCATTCCCTAAAGCCCCATGACTTGCCATCAGATTGTTTAGTGTCATATCCAGGACACTCGTTAGAAGATTCTAACCCGTCTGCAGAGATGCAGTCGGTGTATTCTACAGCCCCATTGATGGTAATTGAAGTGCAATATTGAGATTGAACATCATACAAAGAAGAGTGACAAAAATAATAAAAAAGTAAACGATAACAGTAATAAGGAAAGATTAGAGAAATAAGGACTAGATGAATAAGGACTAATTGAAACTTTCAAAATAATTAATGGGGTTTCCAATCATGGAAAACATTTTTTCAATATTCCTCCTCGAACTGGAAATTTACTGTCAGGATAGATTTCAAAAACTTAGTCCACAAAACAATTGGGTTTTTTTTTCTTTTTTTGCGCATTGAGTAATATATTTTTCGAACAAATTGCTTAATCAGATCAAAAACAGCAAAAAATTTTAAGATTAAATTGGGTGATTTCAGAGATAATAGTAAGATACATAATTTAAGAGGGCATTTTTATGAACATTCAGATGAATTACTCAACAGAATTTGATCTGTATAGTCATATGGTATTAATACAGTTTATGTTCTGTGCAATGATTCTTTTGTTGTTGATTTTTTAAAGCTGACGGGGGAATATTGAAAAAAAAAAGTAGAGATGCCCGAGGAGGCATAGTCCAAAAAAAAAAAAAATGAAGTTGGCGACCGTAGTCATGGGCGACCCGAAAGCTCCCTTTTCCATAACTACTACACCGAGGTGTAGGGGAGGGCACTACTCCTTTCCCTGGATTGCTCCACTTTACCCTTGATACGTACCTTATATTGCTGAGTGTTAAGCAAGGAAGCATCAAGTACCATTTTTAAAGTCTTTGGTATGACTCGACCTGGGATTGAACCCAGGTCTACCGGACCATTGGCGAACACTTTACCTATGTGGCCAAGGAGGCATAATAAACCAATAATCATTTGTTTGGTTTCAGGAATATTTTAAAACAGATCTATTTGACCCATGAATGGAACCCTAAAAGATACTATCAATCCGAATCAGAGTGGCCATAAGAGTAATGCCAATGAATTGGTACAAAAATCCTTGCTAGTTTTACTATATTCTGGAGTAATATGTGCCTCTTAAATTAACAATATCTTTCAATTGGTTGAGTTTGAGAGGTAATCTCCTGCCTTGTTATTTAAATAATCAAAAAATTAGGTTGATAGTAAACAGGTCAAGCGGTGAATATACACAACAAAATAAATAAATAAAAATTATTAATTGCAAGAGATTAAGTTTATTGAGTAAGTAGGTGGAGAGGGGGTAGCAATTTTTTTATTCATTCGTTCATTCAAACCTGAAATAATTTTGATTTGGTTTCTGTTTAATGGCATATCAACTCATTTTAGGTTATTTAATGCCAAAGCCATTCTCCTAGAAGAACAGTAGTGGTACTATTTAACCCAAAGCTGGGAGGATAAAGGGGTTCATACCTTTCCCAAGGGTATTTGCCCGAAAGTGAACGTAATAGCGCGACTGGAGTACGAGCTCGCGTACTACGATTCCGCAGTTCATCACTTTAACCATTACACCACGTGGACACCCCCGAAATAATTTTGAGTCCCGCTTTTGGGGCACTGAAAACGTTTAGACATACGAGCTCGTTGAAACATTTCTGTTGACTGGTGGAATGCTTTTTTCTTATTGATTTTAATGGCGTCCCAACCCGTCGAGGATAATTTTATGCTGATAGGTTATGGAATCATGTTCATTGTATGGTCATGTTTACATTTTTTATGTTGTTGTCATTTAACAGTTTTTGTTTTTGCACACGGTCCCATTGAAGGTGAATAATTTTTTGAATTACCTATTTCGCCTAGGATGTGACCTAACAGGGACAACTAATGGACCTGGTAATAATGGCTATGAAGGGATACCCCACACTCACCATCGGATGCACTTTCGTGTCATACCTAGGATGCCCTCTTTTCTAGGGAAGAGTTTTACTCATCTGCAAGGAAATCAGTCGGCATACTTTAAGCCCTCACCCCAACCAAGCGGTCAATGAGTTGAGTTCAAATCCTTGACGAGGCTGTTAGTATTTCATTTGGAGCTAATACCCTTGAAAGAAGCATGAATTCATATCTTCTTACAGCTCCCCACTCAGATAAGGATAAAATAGAAGACTTGATTTTTCAGGTTACATCATTCATGCAAGGGCGGAAAAACTACTGGATATCGGGCTACAAATATAACACGTTCAATTACGATCGAACTAATTACACTGACAATGGTCTGCGAAATTATTTTACTAATCATCACTATGGAAAGCAACGTACAAAAAAACTGTATTAGAACCATTGCAAGTTTAGAATAGTCATTTTTTAAAGATTAGCTTGGCACAAGGTTAAAAGTATGAGGACCCAGTGAGAATCGAATTCACTAACAGTCTGCTTGTCTAATTGGTTAACTATTTTACCAAAAAGAGCTCCCATCATAAGTTTGGAATGAATGAAAGTGATTAATTTTAACGGTATGTCAACCCATCCAGGGTTATTTTATGTCAAACGGTAAATTGTGAAGGATGATCTAATTTATTGTCTTTTTCAAGGGGTTTTCTTGATTTTGACAGTAGGTTGTTGGTAGTTGTTTAATATTAAATTGATTGGAGATTGCTTTAAGGGATAAGTTATAGTTTGTTATATTTTTGGTATAATTTTATTTCTTTCAGGATGGACAAGATGTCGTCTATGCTGACATTTTCAAATATGCCTCATGTTGTTTGTGTTGTAAAAACGTTGTCTAATAACAGCAAAAACATCACATTCTTGTTAGAATGGGTTTAACAGTAAAGGCTGTTTGACATGCTATGCATTCTGGCTGGTTTTCTTGTTTGAGTAAAAAGGAATCATTCCAAATTTAGAATATTCTTCAAACGAAATAGATTTTTTAAAATGAACACAACCTTTATTTCTTTATTCTTATAAACTTGGCTGTCCGTGGTCATTTCATTTTTAGTATCAACCACAGACAAAGGGAACGTTTTTCTTGTTTAATTAGTCATAAAAACAAAATCCAGTAAATATTTCAAATTGCGCGACACGCGTAGGAAACAAACAAATATGATACGGACAAATCAAAGATAAGAGTAGTGAGTAGATTTATAGGTGTATTTGTTTGCCCTCTCACCACGAGGTTAAAATATGACATGGTCGGTTTAATTTAAAGTGCTACGAAGGAACCAAGCCTTACGGAGGAGGAGGAAGGGCTGATATGCCATTTGAAATTTACAAAAAAAAAAAAAAAAAAACAAACAACCCAGCCTCCCACGAGACGGATGTGAAAACAGCTTAGGTTCCATCGGCATTCCCCTTTCAGAGGCGCTTCAGGTACCAGACAAACCCATTTTTAGTCGAGCAGGACACTGCTGCATGGGAAAGGTCCCTTAAAACTAAACTGTTTGCTTTATATCTTCCCCAGCAAGAGAGAGAGAGAGCGTGTGTGTGTGTGTGTGTGTGTGTGTGTGTGTGTGTGTGTGTGTGTGTGTGTGAAAACGTGACGTCAAAATTACTGTGGTTTACGTCTGTCAGTTTTCTGAAACAATACAGAGAACACCTACATCCATTTTTGTCTTTAAATAAAAGAATGTTGATAAATTATCACGATTCTCATTTCGTTAACGAACTGTTTTATTAGGCCAACGAGAAAAAAAAATGTCAATCTAATTTGTGATATAAATCATTGTCATTTCTCCGGGCTTTTGTTGAAAGCAAATCTGGCACCTTCTGTTCGTTTGGGCCACAATTTAATGAACACAACAACTCAATGAAACAGAAATAGTACTTTTTAATTGCTTATTAGATTTTCTTATAAATTAAACAGACACCGAGTCGGGCAGAAGAAAGAGAACGGGAAATAATACTGATTTCCCTATTTATCTGTTGTGTCAGTTTATTTTTCAGGGTTCTGAAAATAGCAAAATAGCTTCTTCCCGCTAATAATGGTATTTACCTAGCTCCGCAAGAATGGAGGTCCACGTAGCATAGCTTGACTGCGATAACATAGTAAGCGAGTTCGTTCATTTTCACACCCTTGGGAATGGTATGAACTCTCTTATCTCCCCCCACCGCAACGATTTGAATATTACCACTGCTGTTCTTTTACGAAGATGGCTTTGGCATTAAAATAACCCACGAATGTTGACAAGCCATTAAACAAAGAAACCAAACGTAACGGCTCAGTCGGCTGGAGCAATAAAATACACCGACTGCTTCTTTGCAGAGGGGTAAAACTCTCCCAATGAGTGTCCTGGGTATGACACTTAACAATCTGATAGTGAGTCTTCAGTAATGCGGGAGCTTTGGGGAATGTAGAGTACCCCTTTATTGCTATCGCTCCCAGGTTTACTCTGGCCCGAAGTGGTAGCATCTGATAGTGTCCTATCTATGGGTCAAATCGAACTAAACAGTGTACTTATGCTAAACTGAATTGTTTGAAATAGATTTGTTTATATGTATAAAAATGGATTTGGCATTAAATAAGCTACAATGGTTGTTATGCCATAAAACCAAACCAAACGTATATTTTCTTTTTTAAGTAGAGGAATTATATGGTAATTAAATTACGATGACCAGAAAATCTGGCGCGTGACATATGGAACCACTGGACAGCTGTTTCGACCTTATTAGGTCTCATCAGCAGTGCATACCGTGATCTCCCCCACTGGAGATCGAACAAGCGACCACAGAATGCAGAACTGAAACTCTACCACTCTACACAAGCGATGCCAAATTAACTAGTCATGGCAATTGCGAGGCCAATTAACCTGAATATGTCTTGTAAGTTATGAGACCCAATATGGTCGAAACAGCTCTCCAGTCGTTCTGTATGTTGTGCGGAGGTGCTTGCTAGATTTTCTGGTCATGGTAATTCAATTAACAAACCAAACGTAACCCCCTCAGCTATTGACAGGATTGGACACATAGTCAAATCTTTAGACAAAGGTTCTCCCGGGCACAAGTGAACGGTTACAGGGTAGTACTAAAAAGTTGCTTACCCCACAAACTGGGTTTCTAGAACCTGTGAGAAGTTTGTTTTTTGATTTTTTTTATTCAACGATATAACCTAAACGGATTGAGCTTAGAATACACCGTTTCCCTTGGTAAAAGGACAAGACTCCCTAAAAAAAAAAAAAATAAAAAAAAAATAAAAAAAAGTTTCTTGCGTATGACACCAAAAAACATCTGACTTTGAAGCTCCAGCTCTCTTAAGTCACTCTTATATTGCCATTACTCCCAGGTTCACTGAGCCGAAATGGCTGTGCCTGTTAAGGTCCCATCTATAAATCAAATTGATCTGTTTTAAAAATTATTCGTATTCATTTGAAATACTCGATGTCATACAACCGTAAATCATTTGAATTAATAGCTACTTAAAGCTATAATTGTTTTCTAAGGATTATTATTAGTTACTTAAAACATAACTGTTTTTAAACAAGTTTTTTTTTTAAACAGAAATAGCTAAAATCATAATTGTGTATGAATTATTAAAATTAATTAAGAATACTTGAAACTATGAAACTGAGTACAATATATTTGTATTAGACGAGAATAATAACTAAAGTTACACGAAGACTTAGAACTAGTTTAGTTTAATTTCTTTATCTAATGGCATATCATGAAAAAAGATTACTTTTATTTCTATCGTTTCTATTCATATATATTCAATAGTCACATTAAACAGCACGGTACTGCATAAAATCAAACGTTTTCGACTTTGAAATACCAGAGTCTGGACTTGTTTGGAATTTTATGTGCCATTTAGGATTTCGATTCTTGTTTCAACTATAAAACAATTCCTCAGCAACGGATTAAACAGCGCCGCTGCTGTTCTACAACATTGGTTTTGGCATTAAATAACCTATGAAGGTTGATATGCCATTAAACAAAGAAACTACACCTTTATTAACTACTTTATAATTATCTTAATTTTGAATAATAATTTTGATTCTTTCATTTAAATGCATCTACATGTCATATTAGAATAGGATAATATAAATTTCATAATAATTACAAAAAATAGGTACAAAATCTAGCCACAAAAAAAAAATTAGCAGAAAATCTTGCCTCTAAAGTAAATAAGATAAAGATAAAAGAAAAAAAACCACAAAATCTAACAACAAAAAATAAGTAAATCTAGCGACAATTTTTCATGACATTTAAACTGGTAAAACATTCAACCATTTCTTCTGTTTGGTCGTCGTATATGCTGGGTCTTATGGAAATCATTTCCCTAAATTACTTTTAACATTAACCTACCTATAAAAAGTCAAAATTACTTATAAGAATATTTATCAATACTAACATTTTTTTCAATAAATTTTGAATATATATTTAGTACGACTTGCGAGATTTTCAAAAAGTTCTCATGCGCTCATCTCTGGATTAAATACATCAACAAAAGAAAAATTCAAAGAAATATTTGTGTAAAAATAAATACTTTTTCTTTGATCGTTTAAGCTAAGGATTTATCGACTTTACTCTATATTTTTGTTTGAAATAGTGGATGCATCTACACATGTACAATAGAAAATTGATGATGGTACTATGAGGAAATATACACACACAATTGCATCAGGGCTTTTTTTTTCAATTAGACAAAATTATTCTCCATGAGTTTTAATGAAAAATACTCGCAGCAGATGTTTTTATTATACAGGCTTCTATAAGAAATGTAGAGAGGTTCAATATCTCAGGGCTAATGATGATAAAAACAGATTTATCGAAATATGATCTCGCTTCGGAATTCTCACTAGGTTAAAAAGTAAATCAAAACTACACAATTCACTATATTAAGGTTGTTTTATTTTGGGGGGGGTTAATGACTGATTTTTATGTTTTAATGTTTAATAAAATCGACAAAAATATTAGGCCGTTCTATCCAAAGAGCTTAGAATACATCGACTGTATTTCCTGCAAAGGGAAAATACCCCCACTTCCCAGGTGTTCTGGGTATGACACTAAAATACATCTGACAATCAGGCTCAAGTTCTGTGGCGTCACCCTTTCATTGCCATTACTCCCAGGTCCACTATGAACCAAAATGGTAGTACCTGTTAAGTTTTCATGTATGAGTTAAATTGATCTGTTTAAAAATTATTCGTATTCATTAAGAATTCTTGTTTCTATATAACTAAATTATTTGTATTAATAATAGTTATTTGAAGCTATAATTGTTTACTTAGGATTATTATTAGTTACTTAAAACCATATAATTGTAAACAAGTTATTAAACAGAAATAGCTGAAACCATATAATTGTGTATGAATTATTAGTATTAGATAAAAATACTTGAAACCTTAAAACTGTACAAATTATTTGCACAAGAATTATAACTAAAAGTTATATAAAGACTTATAGTTTGATTTGGTTTCTTTGTTTAATGGTATATCAACCTTCGTGGGTTATTTAATGCCAGGCCATCCTTATAGAACGACAGCAGTGATACTATTTAACTCATACCTGCTTAATAGCGCGATTGGAGTTCGAACTCGCTTACTCCGAGGCCGTAGTCCAGCACTTTAGTCCTTATGCCGCTCCTCGCCAAAATAATAATTAGTCATAAATAGGAATGGTTAATTGATGGTATATAATTGTCTGCAAATCTTTAAATAGGCAGTTAAATGAACCCCATTATTGTGCTGTCAATTCAGTTGTAAACAGGTAGAGTTGCTAGCCCTGAGTTTGAATTTGTAGTTTTTTCTTTTCCTAGATTGGTAGTCTTCCAAAGACTAAAAAGACCATACGATTTATCCATAACTAGAGAGAAAAAGAGATGGATTCATGCCTTTTTTTGAGTGTATTAGTGAAAAGTTATAATGCCTTCAAGTGATCAGATTATATGCGATATAAATCCTATAGGGCTCAAGTAAAACCAGTCAAAAAATGATGAAAAATACCTCATGGCGCAACGGTTATCGTCGAATGAAGCAGATTCGGCTCCCCGAGTTCTAAACCTGAACGAGGCTGTTGGCATTTCGCGTAGTGCCCAGACCCTTGAGACAGGGTGTAAATCCAATTATTCTCCTAGCTATGGATAAATAGTAGGGCAGATTCTGCTCTTTAATCTTGGTATGGTTCGTTGTGGATTTCGACGGCAAGTGAACTCGCCTGGGGTACGTTGTACATCTATATTTACACATTTTGTATTTAAGTTTTTATTTTATCGACCGGTATTGCTTTGTAATAATTGGTTCGTAGATCGTTGGTTTGTGTTCTCTAGCATATCAACCCTTGTGGGTTATTTAATGCCAAATCATATATATGTCATGTCGTGCCGCCAGCACAAATTTCCATGACCCTCTCTTGCAACCCGTCTCTATCGTCCATTGCTTCCAGTAGGTCTTCAAGGTTACATCCAGTATCGACACAAAAAACTAAAATCTGGTTAAAATGTCATAAATTTCAGATGACTTACACGCTTAATTAAGCGTGTAAATCATTTGAAGAGACGAAGATTATAATATTCTTCGCCGAAATAAATTTATAATGACAATCTAATCAGGTTTGAATTTTCTTCCAGTTACATTGTCTTCGTTCTGTATGTGCGTTTTATTATATAAACCGGAAAAGGAACAGATAACAATAGTCATACATCGAGATTTATATGAAATACCTCATATCCTATACACGAATAATCCTCACCCATTGTCTTCGGACGCCGACTGGATATTCCTGATACTTGTGTGTGTGTGTGTGTGTGTGTGTGAGTGAGTGAATAGTTTGTAACTTTTTCAATGAGCTGTTAGAGCTTATTTATTATACAGTTAAATTGTTACGAGTATTCATATCGAACACTAATTATTCTATTTAATATTAATCATTTGTTTGCACACAGTTGAATGCTTTCAACTATTGCTATTTAACATTAGGTTTGGTTTCTTTGTTTTAACGGCATATCAACCTTCGTAGGTTATTTAATGCTAAAGCCATCCTTCTTGGAGAACAGTAGTGGTACTTTTTAACCCATAGCTGGGAGTAAAAGGGGGTTATTACTTTTCCTAAAGGTATTTGTCCGAAAGAGAACATAATACCGCGACTTAAGTTCGAACTCGCTTACGATTCCTCAGTCTAGCGCTTTGAGTATTACACTATGAGGACCCCCCCCTATTTAATATTAGTAATTCTATTTATCAAATATGTAATATAAATAATGTGCATACAACTGAAGATTTTCCAATAAACAAATAATAATCCTTAGTAAAGGATAAAAGTTCTATATGACCCTTACATGTACTACCACTCTGAGTTAGAGTGGACCTGAGAGTGATGGCAATGAAGGGGTAATCCACATTCTCCAAAGATCCAGGACTGGAGCTTCACAATCATTTGCAGTTTTGTCATATACCAAAGACACTCATTGTGCCCAGGGATCTTACTATTCAGCAGTCGGCGTATTTTATAGTACCAGCCGACAGGGCATACCTTGGAGAGAGGAGTTCCGCCAGGCTATTCCTGCCAAAGACACGCTCCATGAGTACGCCTCCACCAGTTTAGTCTTTTTAAAATTATTATTATTCATTTAATAGTAGTCAAAAGTACTTGAAACTGTCTACATTCTTTCCTTTGAGTCTTATGCTGGGGGGGGGGCGAAGAATACTCCGACAGTATCTCTGTTAGACCCCCACTAACAAGTGTCCTGGATAAACTACATATGAGAGGCTCCATAAGGCTTTCCGCAGAATGCTTATTTTCTACGAGTTCCCCACCTTGTATCACAAAGGCACAGTGAGGGGTTAGCAAGATAACTTCTCGACCTTTCGGCCAAGAGGTCAATTTTATAGTGTCTAGTATCAGAGGAATATCTATCCAGGTAGCACCTGTCCCCATTGTCTAAAAAGAGACAGAGTTGGGTTCAAAATGTGAAAATGGAACCGGTGACCCAAGTTCAAATCCTGGATCAGGATACATTCAGTTCCCTTCGTGCAAATGCTCTTAAGAAAAGCATGAATCTATCCGATGCATTTTAACCTGTCTATGTGGTCTAGTTAGTAGAGGGTTCACTAATGGCCCGGGAAACCGGGGTTGAATCTCAGATTGAGTCATACCAACGACTCAAAAATTATACTTGATACCGCCTTGTTTAACACACAACATTATAAGGTGAGGATCAAGGGTAAAGTGGAGCAATCCAAGGAAAGAAGTAGCGCCATCCCCTACACCTTGGTGTAGTAGCTATTGAAAAGGCAGCCTTCGGGTCGCCCTCGACAACGGATGCCAATTTTACTTACCGTTATTCTATGAGTAGAAGCTAGGGAAATTTTTGGCAGGTGGTTGCACACATTCTCATCATAATTTTTAATCAGATCAATTTGACCCATACAGGGGACCCTAACAGGTTCTACCACTGAGAGTCAGAGTGGATGTGAGAGTAATAGCAATGGAGAGATACTCCACATTCCCCAGATCTCAAAAATTGGAGCCTCACCACCAGATCCATTTTGGTGTTATATCCAGGACACCCCTTTTGTGGGGTGGAAGTATTACCTCTCTGCGGGGTATACAGTCAGCGTATTCTAAGCCCCGCTGACAGAGCGTATGAATCCATTTGTTTTCCATCCACACCCCCAAATATGGGTAAATAGTTGGACAGATTGGGTTCTTTAGCCTTGGAAACGCAACTAGTCTAAAAGAAGTAAAATTTTAAATTAAAAAAAATCAGTTGTACTCCACTCAAAAATTAACCTTGTCTCGTATCCTGCTCGAGCTGAAAGAGTTGGATAAATACATACTTTGGAAACAAATTTCCAGCTTTCCACCACCAAAATGGAAACCCTCAGCCTAAGACTCAAATTTGCGACAGGTATACACAATAACATCACCACAAATACGATACTAAGCAACTACAGAAGCTGCAACACCGACTGTTCCAAAGGTTTCATCCAAGGAATCATATATGAGCAGAATTTGCGTAAGTTTTCATGGTTGGCTATTCTGTAGAAGCAGTAACACGTCGCTTGATAATAAGTGTGACAAGTTAGCCTAAAGCAATTTGGGCTTATCCAGCAGAAAGTGAATGCAAATCTTGGCCAAAGACTAGAAACCCTGGAAGCTGTTGCGTCTTTAGACATATTTAACCCCTTATCAACTGATCCCGAATATACTTGCTTTCATGAATTGGCGATAAATGTCTGACAAAAGGTTGACTTTGTCTTCAATGAAACAATCATATTATTCATATATAAATGAATAAATGAATCCTTTGAATATATTTTTATAGTTCCTCCTCACAAAAGGAGTGTCCTGGATATAAAATCAAAATGGATCTTGTGGTGAGGCTCCAGTTCTTGAGATCTGGGGAATATGGATTACCTCTTCATTGCCATTACTCCCACGGGGCAATATTAGGATTTTAAGAGCCTGTGTCTAAAGTTCATAATTACTCCTAAACATTATTCCTAACAGATCTTTTTGATATATTTTAGAACTTAACACATACAACCACGCCAGGTCAGTGAACCAGGGAGAAAAAGTAATCAAAGAATGACTGCGTTTCCTAGAGCTCCAAAATTAGAACCTCACAATCGGATCCAGTTTAGTGACATACTAAAGACACGCCACCTCTGTATCACCAAGGGAGGCGTGAAAAGATCTTGGAAGGCGTGGGGGGGGGTAAAGAAAAGGTTATTAATTAGTCTGTCATAAAGTGTCAAAACTAGTTCTATTATTTTAGATGTAAAACGCGTCGTAGCGTCAGAGATTGAGACTAATCCAATGTTTGCTAATATATTCATTTTGATTTTTTTTTCTTTCATTAGCCCTTAGGCGTGAAAAGACCTCGGGATCTCAGCCACTGCTCTCCATATCCTGTAGTGGGAAGGCCTGCGTGTGGGCTTGCGTAAAGCTACAAGTTTCCTTGTACATTAGGAAAGCACGTGCCCAATTTACAAGAGAATAAAAATCTGAACTTGAAACAGTGATTCAAAGGAACATGGAGACACGAACCGAAATTCGATATATTTAAACCTATATTCACAACACTCCTCCGAAGCTTATCCTTTATTACTGTCAGATTACGCGTCATTCCTCGCGGTCGTAGAAATAACGATACATGTCAGTTGCGACAAAAAGCAACTAGAATTAAAAGACGAACGAAAACACAGGGACAATCATGAGTGACAGCGCTTATCGTAAACACACATACGTTTTTTTGTGTGTGTGTGTGTGATCATGAAAAAACAAAAAACATTCAAAAGGATGCATTTATTCATTTATATATGAATAATATTCAATGTTTCGGCTTTTTCAAACTCCTAAGGGCGATGTGATCATGTGATTTTGTCTTACCAAAAAGTTATTTTCGAATGAAAAATAAAATAAAGAAATGAAATGAAAAAATATCATAGTCTTAGCGTTCTTTTATTGTTAGTAGCGTTATTTTAGAATGTTACGAAATTATAGTTGAAAAATGATTATTTTATTAGTCTTTCCCTCCACCCTTCAAAAAAAGAATAACTGCTTTTTTTGGAGGAGACAACATAACAAATACATCGCCCTGAAGACGTTGAAAGGTTTGTTGGGTTTTATGGCATATCAACCTTTGTAGGTTATTTAACGCCAAATCCATTTTTATGTAAATAATCTGTTCTATTTAAAACAATTCAGTTTAGCACAAGTACACAGTTTAATGGTCAAAAACATTTCCATTTCTAACTATTCAAGCAGTTGTATGTAACAATTCGGTTAAGTGTAAATGCAGTTTTAATGTCGAAAAAAACAGTTCTATTTCAAATAATTCAGTTAAGCATAAGCACGTAGTTTAAATGTAAGTACGGTTTTAATTGTAAAAGTCATTTCTATTTCAAACTATTCAGTTTTACTCAAACAATTCATTTTAGCATAAGTATGCTGTTAATTCTATTTAACCCATAGATAGGACCCTTATCAGGTGCTACCACTCCGGACCAGAGTGGACCTGGGAGCGATAACAATGAAGGGGTACTCCGCATTCCCCAAAGCTCCAGCACTGCTGGAACCTCACCATCAGATTGTTTAGTGTCATATCAGGACACTCGTTAGGGGGGGGGTCTTACCCCTCTGCAGAGGTGCAGTCAGCGTATTCTACAGCCCCAGCTGACTGGGCAAGCCCTGAAGACGGTTTTTCTTAAATAAATGAGACTAGGCATATTATTCATATATAAATAAATACATCCTTTAAATATATTGCTTTTTTTCCATATTCTAATATTTACAAGCCATCGAATTTATTTTCATTTTTCTCGAATATATAGATATATTTATATGTAGTCTAGAAGACCTGCCGGAAGCAATGGATGAGAGACGAATGGTGAGAGAGAGTCGGGGAAATCCGTGCTAGCAGCGTGACATAATGATTTATAATACAATGATTGTTTCATTGAAGACAACGTAAACCTTTTGTCAGACATTTTTCTACAATTCATGAAAGCAAGTATATTCGGGATCAGTAGATAAGAGGTTAAATATGTCTAAAGACGCAACAACTTCTAGGGTTTCCCCGTCTTTGGCCAAGATTCTCATTCACTTTCAGCAGGATAAGCCCTAATTGTTTTAGGCTAAGTTGTCACACTTATAATCAAGCCATGTGTTAATTGCTTCTACAGAATAGCAAACCATGAAAATTTACGCAAATTCTGCTGATATACATGATTCCTTGGATGAAACCTTTGGAAAAGTCAGTGTCGCAGTTTCTGTAGTTGCTTAGTATGGTATTTGTGGTGAAGTATTTGTGTATACCAGTCGCAAATTTTAGTCTTAAGCTGAGGGCTTCCATTTTGGTGGTGGAAAACTAAAAATCAGTTAAATTTAAGACCATTTCAGGGCGTCCGATGTATTTCCACTTGACTTCATCCAGAAGGTGAGAAAGTTTGTGGGAATGGGTGTGGTTGAAGTTTTTTGGGGTTTTTTTTATCATCCGACAGATGTTTTGAACTATCTACCAAACCTTCACACCAACTGGATGAAAGCAAGTTGAAACACATCGGACGCCCAAAAATGGTCCTAAATTTAACTGCTTTTCAGTTTTCTACTCCGAAATGGAAGCTTTCAGCCCAGGAGTAACATTTTCGACAGATATACACAAGAACATCACCACAAATACCCTATTACTTACATTCACCATCTAGATAGAAGTAAATTTTAGTTATTTGCTTCATTTTTTTACTGAACAGTTACGTCCCAAAATTACATCTTTAACTAGTTAAAATTCATCCATCGGCTATATTTTTTTAGTCTTCCCAACCACGAATAAAGAACTGAGTTAAGGTCGATGGCTAGTTTGCAGTTTTTGAACTCGACTGCAAATGCGCGAAATTTACTCATTATCTAAATGATGAATGTCAGCATCCATAACCGCAGAATTAAGGTAAAATTCGTGGGTGGGCTATTCTGTACAAGCACACGTATTTTTTTTTTTTTAGCTTACATTATTTCTTATATCAACTGCAATCATTTTTCTTATTACTCATCGAAAGTCTGTGAATATACTTGTCTATTCACATGGTATTTTCTTTTTCTCCGTTGCCTAGATTTGGGCGTGTTCAATTAGCTACCACTCATGCTATTAAAAGTAGCACTTTTTCGAACATCCAACTTTAGTATAGGTTTCAATCTACGACCAATTAAGCATACTGAGTCGCACGATTTTCACCCTAGTTTTGGCGACAAACTGTTTTTCTTTTTCCATCTCAATTACTTTAATTCTATCGACAAATTAAGTATAAAAAGTTAATTTCAAGTAATGACCTTTAAAAATGACAAATTTATCACCAAGAGTAGGTTTGGTTTCCATGTTTAATGGCATATCAACCGTCGTGGGTTATTTATCAAGCATAAACCCACACCAGCCGACATGGAGTTTCTTGTCTCAGTAATAAATCATTATCATACGAATGAGTTGCATCTATTTAAAGACACCCTGGATTACGCCTCCAAAAGAAGTGTACCACAATACATGATGGCCAAGTCGGCTGGGGCTGTAGAATACACCGACTGCTTCTCTGCAGAGGGGTAATACCCCCCACCACCAACGAGTATTCTGGATATGACACTAAACAATCTGATGGTGAGGTTCCAGTCATGCAGGAGCTTTGGGAATGTGGAGTACCCCTTCATTACCATTGCTCCCAGGTTCACTTATGTAGGTGAGACTACGGGAGCCACTTTTTTGCCTTTCGCTTTGGACTGGTGGGGAGATATTCCGACTTTAGTCGAGTATTTTTCAACGGGGCCTTTTTCCCCGGGCAAGGGGGTGTCCTCGTGGTGTAATGGTTAAAGTGATGGACTGCGGAATCGTAGTGCGCGTGTTCGTATTCCAGTCGCGCTATTACGTTCACTTTCGGGCAAATACCCTTGGGAAAGATATGAACCCCCTTATCCTCCCAGCTATGGGTTTAATAGTACCACTACTGTTCTTCTAGGAGAATGGCTTTGGCATTAAATAACCTAAAAAGAGTTGATATGCCATTAAACAAAGTAACCAAACCAAACCTTCCTCGGGCAAGTTGCGGAAAGTTGACCAATCTCCTCCGCAATACCAACAGACAAGCTTTCTTCCTGTCACAATGACAGGCACCCTGCATCCTAATGTGGAGCACCCCTTCATTGCCATTACTCCCAGGTCCACTTATCCTAAACTGGATTCTTTGAAATGGAACTGTTTTTGACATTGAAACTTTACTTAAGCAAAACTGTATTGTTTAATATGGAACTGTTTTGACATTTAACTGTGTGTAAAGAAAATCTGTACTTATACTAAACTGAATTAGCTGAATTAGAACTGCTTGACTAAACTGAATAGCTTGAAATAGAAATCTTTTTGACTGTGTACTCATGCTGAACTGAATTGTTTGAAATAGATTGTTTCTAAAGAAATGTATTTGGCGTTAAATAACCTACAAATGTTGATATGCCATAAAACCCAAACAACCAACTATACATGAATTATTCCAGTCAAAACATTCGAAAGGCTCTAAAAAAGTTCTCGGACAACCAAAAGAAAATTAGTTGGTTTATATTTTTGAAAATGTTAAAAGAAACTTGAGAAACGAAGTGGTTTGGGCGCCGAATATGTGTGAGAGCCATTTACAGTCAAATCATAATAACATGAATTGCAGCTAGATCAACAAAGTTAAAATGAGCCTTTTCAGTATCTCAATAGCAATTTACTAAACTTTTTGCTTAGATGTGGAACAATGCCATATAAATAGGGCACCCAATGAGACTCGAACTCACTCGTGCAGGCTTCCTAGTCTAACTTGCAAACCATTACACCACCGGAGGAGCCTCTTCTCAGTAGATAACTACTTGTTATAGCTGACCCCTGTAAGCAATCTACTCGAATCATTCCTTGATTTTAACGGCATATCAACCCGTCGAGGGTTTTTTAGGCCAAGAGGTTAAAGAATCGCGTGTATTGTACGTTTACATTTTTGTGTAGCTGTTTTTTGTTTTTTTAGTAGGGGGACACATCAAGTATTCCTATCTAATACAAATAACTTACACACTGTTATATGGTTTCAAGAATTCCAATCTACTACTAATAATAATCATATAGTTCCAAGTATTCCTATCTAACACTAATAATTTGTAATTAATTACATGGTTTTAAGTCACTAATAATAATGATTCTTAGGAAACAATGATATCAAGAAACTATTAACATATACAGTCTACACACAGTTATATGGTATCAAGTAGTCCAATCTAATACAAATAATTTTAAAACATCTATTTGATCCATAGATTGGACCCTAGCAGGTACTAACACTCCAGGTCAGAGTGACATGAGAGTAATAGAAATGAAGGTTATTAAACCGTGAATAAAAGCTTAGAGGTTCACAAAGTGGGGGTTATTACTTACTAGGAGTCGCTGTACGAGTTATACCAAAGACTTTAAAAATCGTACTTGATACCTCCTTGCTTAACGCTCAGCAATATAAGGAGGTGCCCGTGGTGTAATGGTTATCGTCGTAGGAAATGGACACGACGACACGAGTTCAGATCCTGGATGACACTGATTACATTTCACATAACACTAACACCCTTGGGAAAGGTAGGAATCCAATTATTCTCCCTCCAGCTATGGGTAAATAGTAGGGCAGACTGATTTCTTCAGTCATGGTGAGGCAACTAGTCTAGGAGAAGGAAAACTCTGAATTCAAACCTGTTAAACTCCGCTTAAAAAATTGACCTTATGTCATATCCTGCCCGAGCGGAGGGGTTGGTAAATATGGAACACTCAGCAATATAAGATACGTATCAATGATAAAGTGGAGCAATCCAGGGAAAGGAGTAACGCCCTCGCTGTAGTAGCTATCAAAAAAGGAGCCTTTGGGTCACTCTCGACTACGGTCGCCAACTACTACAACTATTTATAATCTAGCTATTATCTTAAGTTATTTGTCTCTTTTTTACCTTATAAGTATTAGCAAAAAATATGCACCTTCTGCCGGGTAAAATTATTCAAATTTTAATGTAATAAAATGTATTTGATTAAAAAGACTTACGAAACTAAATTAGAACACGTGAAAAGATTACACTTATTTTATCTTAATTGGTTTCTATATAATGAAAAAAGTTATTGATAGGATTGCTTTTTAATACGTTTAAGAATAAAACAATATTAGAAATCAATGATACTAATCATTTATTAAAACCAGCATGCAAATTAGCCACACCATATACCTTTATTTCTTAATGATATAACAAACATTACAGGATTTTAAATGCATTAATAACATGGGATATTTTGGACAAATCGAACTCAGCAAGACCTTTGAGACCTCATTAATAAATAAGATGCTAATTAAGATTAAATGTTAATTAATCCTATTTACCAACCCCCTCCGCTCGGGCAAGATCAATTTTTAAGCGGAGTTTAACAGGTTTGAATTCAGAGTTTTCCTTCTCCTAGACAAGTTGCCCCACCAAGGCAACCTAGATTACCCTACTATTTACCCATAGCTGGAGAGAGAATAATTGGATTCATACTTTCCCCATGAGTATTAGTGCTATGTGAAATGCAATCAGTCTCGTGAAGGATTTGAACTCGTGTCGCCGTGTCCATTTCCTACGACGATAACCGTTACACCACGGGCCCCTCCAATTGATAATTATTAAGAATATAATGTAATATCTAAGGGAATTGTCTAGTTGGTGGTGACGTCATTTCTGTTGCAGACAGATCTCCAAAGTAATAAAGATTTTCCAAAACTGCAGCCTCCCGACTTTCTGTAGCCTGGAACTGCCACTATACACACACAGAGTTTTCCAGTATATCTTATAAAATTGTTTAAAAGACTCCCGCTTAAAAAGACTTTAAAGTCCGATAAGCTGTATAAGCTTCGGTTATCACCTCCATGGTCACAATATCAGCAATTTGAACACTAATATTATCAAAAGTTTTACTCTGATTTTAAATGTGCTTCTTATACGTCAGCAAATGTATGTAGTGGGAATGAATTTAAGTAATATATAGATAGATACGTTAAACTTCAATAAAAAAAACTTTGAATAAAAAAACAAAAACAAAAAGAAGTTGCATCAAGAAAGCTTTTGAATTTTACCCACGAACAGAAGAGAAACTGGCGCAAACGCGCGATTTGGCAACGACAAAGAACTTATAGTAATTTACTAAGTTTTTTGCTTAGATATGGCACGAGGCTGTATGAATGGAGCACCGAATGACAAAGAACGTATATAGCTGGTAAATGTGCGAATAAGCAATTTTTTGAGAAAATTTTTTTTTTCCAAGAACAGTGGACATGCCATGCGGACGTCACAACAAATACTAATAATCCTATGCTCAAGTTTCATGTCTAAGAAGACCACTTTACTTCCAACAAAAATGGCCCTTACCCACCCCCCAAAATAAGCATCGAATGAAGAGTCGGCAGTGAGCATGCCTCCAAATGAAGAGGTCACGTGCAAATTCCTCTTCATATTTTTATTTGTATAAGTCAAATAATAGTTGACAAATACCATCTGACGTATGGAGTCTATCGCATTCACGTTTGCTTTGTACGCTTGTACACGTCGCGTTCTTTTATCCTGACAGACGCTGTCCTATATACAAGAAAGAATATTAATCTTCATTTTATTCTTTATTATTATTGAAAAAAATTTATCAATTAAGTCTTTTTTATTATTATTGTAACTAAACGAACGTCCAGATATGTTTCTTGAATTTTGTTTTGTTTTTGAGAGAGAAGGATAAAAAGAAAGAATGCATATCTCTCTACATGCTCAGTGGTTACAACACAGCTTCAGAAAATTGCATTGAAACTACTTTCCTAGCGCGTTCATTTACATTGTCAAGTAGAATACACGCAACAGTTCCTCTTCCTTCTCTTGGTTAAGAGCGCTGTAAGGGTAACCCGAAGTTAAACTTTTTTAAACCTTATTTTTCCGATGCTGATAGGGAAGGAGAAAAGTTATGATAAACGGGCCAGTTATATAATTCAAAACTTTGTCTAAATATGAAATGGTAATTAAGGTCCTCATAAGTTCCCGGTCGTCAAGTCTTTTTTTTTTTTTTTTTTTTTTTAAATAAGATTAGCATACAACCCCAGTTTGATTATATCTATTTGCTCGCCTAACTATAAGTAGGAATATTTTTGTTTGTATCAAATAGGTATACGCATGTTTGTTCGCGCACGATTCTTGAACTTGTGTTGTGCTAACTTAGGGGGGAAAAGACAATTTCCAGTTCAATTTACAACTAAATGAGATTTCTGTTTTTGGACGGGGCGGTTTACATTCGCGCTGGCTGTCGTTTTTATTTTACTAATCAAAATTCTCAGAACACAACTAAATGCTTATCTAAAACATTCACTCCTTCCAAAAAAGCACGCATGAGTATAATCATAGACGGGTTTACGGATCATATACATATCTCGAGGTGCTAAGCCAGAATAGTACAAAAATATTTACGATATTTAGGCGGTGATGTACAGAAAAATTAAGTACATAATACATTCATCTTCCAGAAAAGAATAAATTTCAGTCATTTCCTAAATTTTCTTATTCCAAACAATTACCTTAAAGTCCCAAAATTAGAAGTCGGCAATCGGCCGTAAGCCGATATAATCTTAGCGGTTAGGAGAGAGAAAAAACTAAAGAAATACAGAGATTCGGTGTATTGAAGCGTAACTTTAGGTGAACAAAAATGAATCAAATCATTGAAACTTACTTTTATCAGAATAACGAACCTAAGCATTATATTTCGATATATTTTTGTATATTACAGTAGACATTTCCTCAGTGGGCTATTCTGGACAAGGACCATTTTTTAAAAATCTTATTGTCTACTGAAACGATAATTTTTCATTAAAGCCAATGTTCAGACTGACATTATGTGTGTGTGTGTGTGCTGTCAAAGAAAGCAGAGTCTTCGGATATTTAATACAATTAAATAATACTTTCCTGACCAACTTAATTGTCAACGGCCCTTTCGCCAGTGTATTCCAAATTTTTTTAGGGGGTTGGTGGGGGATATCATTAAATCCGAGTGTAGGGGGGTGCGATAGAAGTGCTTCATGGCAATGAAACTTTTTTCATTCAATCATTTATCTTTTTGTTGCAATTTTTTTTTTTTTTTTACTATTTTGATTAGTTTAGATCTTTAAAAACGTTTAAAATCTGAGGATTCTTATCTTAAACAGTTATGATAGAGAGGAAAAAAAAGGTTAATTTAGGATCAAATTTCACACGGGGGAATTCTTTTACTTTTTAAAATTCTATTTTATTAATTCCCTTCCTGATTTTATTTGTAATTGGAAAAAAAAAAAATCTATCTCAGACACATGCCTATTTTTTTTTTTAATATCATATTTGCTGGGACTCAGGGAGAAGCGATTTCCTGGAGGAGTCAGACCCTCCTGGAACCCCTTCCCATCTTGGCGACCAACCTAGTTGTCTGTATATTTGATAACTAGCAAACATTGCAACACCCCTGATCCTGGATATTGTAGACAATTCAAATGATAGTCAATCACGAAGTATACACTTTAAAAAAATGTGACTGGTATGTTTAAAGAATAAAAACTAACTGAACAATGTCATTATATTAGTGAATATATAAAATGTCTATTTTTTTTTAATTTGCAAGTGCAAATATCTAAGAACACGTGCAGGTTCCATGACGTGGCGAAAGAATCTTTACTTTAAAATGTTTCTTTGTTCGTTCCAGTATGTTTGTTATTGTTCCAAAAACATTGGGATTTATGGGGGGGGGTACAAAAATAAATAAATACGAATGACAAAGCTCTCATAAAAAAATCAAAAAATTCACGACAAAAAATAAATTTTACAAAAGACAAAGAAATACAATTAGAAATAATTTTAACAAAAATGCATGCAAAAAAAAAAAAAAAAAAAAAAAAAAAAACATAGTTGAAGTAAATTGCTTAAATTTTTTTTCTTTTTTAGAAATCTGAAAAACAACAATAAGTAAAAAGTAACTAACTTACCAAAACTTTATCCCAGTCAGAATCAAAGATTTATTTTTTGTACTCTGGAATTCTGGCAAAAAAAAACAGTAACGGTTTTTGCTGCCGCCGCTATAACTAAAAACATAAATAAAGCCAATATTTTTTCCAATAAGTAAAATTACTATATTGTTGATATACACTACAAGAGCAACGTTTACGACGGGATATTTTGATGTTTACTCAAGTAGATCTTGTTCTTTTTTTCTTTCTTCCTTTTTTTTTTTTTGTTTCTTTTTCTATTGTCCAGTTAAACTTTGATCTCTTTTTTATGGTTGTTCCAGGGCTTTTAAGAAGCCGGTATTTTTTTTCCTCAGTCACAATAACTTAGAGACATTGAATTTGGTAAAGCTTTTACGGCAGTAACCCAAGACATCTCCTTCAGTCCGTGCGTTTGAAAATGACTTCATGCTTTGCATTCAGAGAAATACTACACAAGAGTTACGTCTCTTCCTTCACCCCCAACCCTCATTCTTTTCTTCTCTCTCACCCTTCCTATTTTTCCCCTGCCAATAACTTTCATTCTTTTTGTTTTTTTTCTTTTCTTTTTTTTTTTCCCTTCCTGATATAATTATTTTTCTCTTTCCTTCCCCCCCCCACTTTTTTTCTGTTTAGTTTTTCTTTCTTTCTCAAACTAATCACACACTTCATCTTTTGCTCCCCTCCCTCCCCTCCTCTCTCTCTCCATACGATTCTCTTTTTCCATTTTCGTTATATTTTCTCTCACTTCTTTCTTTCTTTCTTTCTCAGTTTGTTCTCTGTCGCTCTCTCTGTCTCTGTCTCTGTCTGTCTCTGTCTCTGTCTCATCTCTCTCTCTCTCTCTCTCTCTCTCTCTCTCTCTCTCTCTCTCTCGTTTTTTTTATCTTATACGATTCTCTTTCTTTTTTATTTTGATTATTTTTTTTCACTTCTTTCTTTCACAGTTTGTTCACTTATTTTATCTATCTATCTATCTATCTATCTATCTATCTATCTATCTATCTATCATTTTCTTCATTCGATTTTCTTTACTTATTTTCATTTTAATTCTATTTTTATTCGCTTCTTTCTTTCTTTCTCTCGAATCTACTGATAAGTCTCAATCTTTGACATTGTACGACTTAGGGCAACATTGGGATAGGAATGAGGAAAGATTGCTTCGACCTGCTTGTTCAGAAAAATCAGCATTCAAATTATCGGCTTTTGCCTTAGCTCGAACACTGATCTCTGGTGAAAAATACACAAGAAAAGAGGATGGGCGCATTTTTACTGTTTTTATTTTACCTGTTTCTCTACAAGTATAAATGGTCACTAACCTTAGCATAGTTCAGCAAAAGGCCTGAAATACGGAGCACCTAATGAGAATCGAACTCACTAACCATTATACTGCGCAATGTGGCTCTACCAGTATCTCTCTCTCTCTATATATATATATATATATATATATATATATAATTTCAGTCAGTTCATACCTTTATCTATTCATATATATCTTTCAGTCAGTTTATATCAATCTATATATTCATCTGTTTGTCTTTCATTTATATCTATCAGTCTCACTCTCTCTCTCTCTATATATATATATATGTGTGTGTGTGTGTGTGTGTGTGTGTGTGTGTGTGTGTGTGTGCATTTAAAGATCGGTCACGTGAAACTCAGTGTCGTGAGTTTTACCCTGTTTTATTTCATAGCTAAAAATATCTTGATATTGCACTGCCTTTGTTGCCCATTTTACTGATTTTAAACGGTTTTTGCAGTAGATCTAATGTATGTGTGTGTGTGCATACGTCCGCTCGCACCTACACGCCATTTAATTTTTACTTATTATGGCACCCTTTCTCTTTATATATATATATATATATATATATATATATACACTTATCAGTCTAAGTCTATTCATAATTACCTAATGTACATCAATAAGTATAAATACATCTCTCTCTCTCATATATATATATATATATATATATATATATGTGTGTGTGTGTGTGTGTGTGTATGTGTGTGTATTTCACTCAGTTCATATCTATATATCTATCCATCCTTTTTATCTCCTTTTTTTTTCTTCCTTTCAACCTTATCCTTTTCTTACCCCGTTCTTACCCACTCTCCATTCTCACTATTCTTTTCTTCACTTTCTCTCTCTTAACCCAGAACGTCTCTCACCACCACTTTTATTTCTTTCTCTTCATCTCCCTTTTCTCTTTACTCTTTTTGTCATCACACTTCCTACCTCCCTCCTACTTCCATTGACTCACTACATTCTCACTTACCTCCTTCTCCCTCATGCGTTTTTATTGCTTGATTTTTTTTTTCAGACATATTCTGCCAGTTCTTGGCTCACTGAAAATGACGAGGATCAAATGTCAGGTGTTGGTAAGTCTGCCATATGGATACATGCCTCTTTGTTCAAAATTTTCGTATATGAATGTATGGCTGGCTGTAGCATATTAATTGCAGGCCTAAAAGAAATTTCGGTTAATTGGGACATGATATGAATATATAAGTATACATATATATATTGCTTACTTGGGACATAGTAGAAATATATGCATATATTTCGCTTGATTTAGACACGATGTGCATATATGCATATAATTCAGGTAACTGGACATAATTAACCGAAATATAGGTATATATTGATACACAAGAATGTTGAGAGCAGTATTGAACAAGTCCTGGCGACAACACCCCACGAGACACCAACTATACGGACACTTGCCCCCCATCACGAAAACTATACAAGTTAGACGAACCAGACACGCGGGACATTGCTGGAGAAGCAAGGACGAGCTCATAAGCGATGTACGCCTGTGGACCCCCACATATGAATGTGCAAAAGCAGGACGACCAGCACGAACTTACATACAGCAACTATGTGAGGACACAGGGTGTAACCCTGAAGACCTGCCGGAGGCGATGAATGATCGGGAGAAGTGACGAGAGAGGGTCAGGAATATCCGTGCTGGCGGCACGACATGATGATGATGATGATGGCCCAGGGAAAGGAGTAGTGCCCTCCCCTACACCTTGGTGTAGTAGCTATCGAAAAGGAAGCCTTCGGGTCATCCTCGACTATGGTCGCCAACTTTACTTACTTATGTCCCAATAAACCGAAATTTTGGTATATATGCATATGTTTCGGTTTATTCGTACAGTATATGAATATATACAAATATGTCGAATAATTGGGGCATGATATTGATATGTATATGGATATAATATGTATATTTCAGTTAATTGGGTCATGTATATGCATATATTTCGGTTAATTGGGATATTAGTATCTATTTATTTCGGTTAATTGGGATGTTTCGATTAATTGAGACATTGTATAATAATGTGCTAATTTTGTCTCTGTTAAGCCTCGGCTTTTACGCAACATGATCGGAATTGCTTTTTTTAAGGGGGTGGTCTAAACCCTCTTCAAGGGATGCAACTGGTATCAGAGAAATTTTAAATGTCGTACCACAGGTCTCAAAAAAACTCTTAAAAAACAACTTAGCCCAGTCGTCTGGGGCTGCAGAATACACCGGCTGCATCTCGGCAGAGGGGTAAGCCCTCCACCCCAACGAGTGTCCTGGGTATGACACTAAACAATCTGATGGTGATGCTTCAGTCATGCTGGAGTTTTGGAAAATGCGGAGTACTCCTTTATTGCTATCGCTCCCAGGTCCACTTTGCCCCAGAGTGGTAGCACTTGATAGGGTCTTATCTATGGGTTAAATGAAACTAAACAGTTTGTTTTTTATGACTTATCAACCTTTGTTGGTTATTTAATGCCAAATCCATTTTTACTCATATAAACAGTTCTATTTCAAACAATTCAGTTCATCATAAGTACACGGTTTATATGTTAAAACATTTCTATTTCAAGCTATTCAGTTTTGTCAAACAGTTCTTATTAAAATTATTCAGTTTAGCGGAGTTACACAGTTTAGTTCTATTTGACCCTTTCAGGTGCTACCACTCCGGTTCAGAGTGGAGATGGGAGCATTCGTAATAAAGGGGTGCTCCACATTCTCCAAAGCTCCAGCATTACTAGAACCTCACCATCAGATTGTTGTCATATTCACGACACTCGTTAGGTGGGTGGGATAGTCTTACCCCTCTGCATTTCTGCAGAGGGGTAAGACTATCCCACCGACTGGGCAAGAACTAAACAGTGTACCCGTGCTAAACTGAACTGTTTGAAATAGAAATGTTTTTGACAATTAAAATGCGTACTTATGCTAAACTGAATTGTTTGAAATAGAACTGTTTATATATATATATATATATATATAATGGATTTGGCATTAAATAACCTACAATGGCTGATATGCCATTAAGCCAAACCAAACCAAGCTTAAGAGAAAACTATCAAAAAAAAAAAAATTAAATATGAACGTATAATTAACGTGGGCATAAAATAACCCTTGACATATTGATATGCCGTTAAAATCAGTCAGTCACCCAATCGTTACTCAATTTAACAACTGTTTACGCAATTGAAAACAATTCTTAAAGACACATATTTTTAATTTTAGTATGAAGGAAATAGAGACAAAGGAAACATTTGTCTTTTTTAACTCGTCATGAAAAACAGTTCAAATGAATTCAGTAAATATTTTAAATAACGCTACTCGCGTGTAAAACAATTACAATAAACATGAAGCAAAACCAACAGAAGATAGGAGTAGTGGTGGAATTGATTAATTTCAACCGCATGACAAACCGTTATTTCATTACTAGAGGTTTAGGAGTCATGTACATTGTACGCTCATATTTACAGTTTTTGTGAAGTTGATTTTTTTCTTTTTTCGTTCGAGTATGAACGATTTTTAAACAGATCTATTTAACCCATAAATGGAACTTTAGCAGAAACTACTACTCTGGGTCAGTGAAATTAGTAGTAATAGCAGTTGAGGAGTATTCCAGACTCCCCAGAGCGCCAGAAAAGTTTAGCGTCTTACACAGGACATTACTTTTTAGGAGAGGGTCTTACCGCCAGGCAGGGGATACAATCAGCGTATTCGAAGCCTCGAAGACAGAGAGGATAGGATTATTAAGGAGTATTAAGGAGCTTTATTTGACTCCTTCACGAGGCCAAAATGTGATACACAGGTCGGTTTAATGTAAGGTGCTGTGAAGGAAACGAATGTTACATAGCCCGAAGGAATGAATATACATGTACATGGCTATATAAAAATATAACTTGCTTTATTCTTCTTGGAGTCAAAGCTTCTGTAGGAGCGTGATTTATTTATTTCATACCTCCCACCAGACAGGACTTGATAGAAGGTCGGCTTATAGTGGGAGTTAGGAGAGGAGAAGGTCGGGCACGAGCCGAGGTTCGAACCCTGCTGGATTATGCTGGTCATCGGCTCACTCAGTGCAATGTGAGCCTGATGAGCCTAGCTGGACATGGACTCATACGTGAATTCAGGCACGGATGCCTACTTATAGCTTAAACTAGACCATGGGGTCCAGTGTTATACGATGGTGACAATGTTGCAGCTCGCCTACTCGAAAGTGGCCCAGCCGGAGCCGGAGTCTTTTCGACCTCGAGTCTGTCATTGATTTTCGATACCCCGTCCGGCACGAATTCCAGTCGGCCTAGCTAAGCGTGAGAGACAGAGACTGGGAGGGAGACGAAGACAGCCGGCCATATTGACCCATAACTTCTTCTCTTGACCATACCACCCTATGTTATCTTCAGAGCCTTACGTCCTCTCTTCCGACGAGACGTACTCAACCAGTCCGAGCCAGGGAGGCGCTTAGCTCGCTACGGCCACGGTTCTTCATCTGCTGACTCGACTGACCACTGTAAGCTAGCACTGACAGACTTCAACTCCGACTGAGACTCCTACTCACGTGGGCATCTGCATATATCATTTCATAACACCCACACATTTCCGGTAACCTCGTGACTGCTCCCGCTTATTTACACTGGTAAAGAGAACTCTCTGATTGATGACTCGGTCAAGGGTCAATATGCAACACGAACCCCCAGCAGGGAGACGCAAAAAAATTGTTTAGATTATCTTGGTATCCCACTTCAAGGATTCCTCAGGTATTGACGAACAACTCAGCTCTTACTCTCCTTTTAGGCTAGGGAGCAGGTTCTTCCGTAGTCGAGAAGGTCCCCTGAAACTATATTGTCTGTTTTATGTATCTACCGGTATGTATGTATGTATGTATGCGTAAGGTCAAATATTGTTGCGGTTTAGGACCGTTAATTGTGAAGAACAATTCAGAGAACACTAACGTGTTATTCGGGCTTCTGTTATTCTACCCATACTCTATTTGCTACGTTGATAAAACGGCTGTTATGTTCACGATAGAGCAGAAATACCTCCTACACTTTTAACTGTCACATATGAGGTGCCAGTAAACTGAGGCTAATGTCCTACCAGTTTATTTTTTCAGGTACGATCACGACACACACACACACACACACACTCTCTCTCTCTCTCTCTCTCTCTCTCTCTCTATCTCTCTCTATCTCTCTCTCTCTCTCTCTCTCCGTTCCTGCCTCGACGACCAGAAAGAATGTACAAGTATACGTCCCCCGACTGCGGAGACTCACGAACCCACAAACCTCGTGTCGTACCACGCACAGTACCAGGCTTTGACATAAGTCTTCATACAAATTTCATTCTACAAAGAATTCTTCACCCACGAGAGAGGACTTAGTATTTCATTTAATTCCTCTATCCTTTCTATCAAGTTTGCTCAGGCAATAAATGTTTTTTGTTAATTCGTCTTCAATTGTTTTATATTGTTTGGCACGAGGAAATATTAAACCATCATACATTTCTTTTCCTACAAATGTCTGAATCGTGTTTCTCATTCTCTAATAATTATGACAGTGAGTTTTGATACACTGATACAACAAATATACAAAGACTTACTTTAAAGTCGTCAATACCGCAGTCCACTAGATCTTATCTTATTTTAAAGTTTGACAAAAAGACCAACGTAACTGAAATTAAAAATATTTGTTCACTGTTGGTTAAATTAAGGTTTAGCGATAGAAATATATTTACGTGTGGTTACGTTGTTATTTCCTCGTTAAATGTTGTTGGAAAATAAAGGAGAGAGAAGACGAAGATGCCGTAAAGCTTTTATGTTAGTTTTTAATGGCAGCATGGAATAGAGGGTTTACGTTTATGCTGCAAGTCTCGTAGGAAGGAGGGAAGGAAATTGTTATAGAGTTGAGAAGGCATTTTAGCAGCTAAATGCCTGAGCGAAAAGTGCATCGTTCGGTTAAGGCATTGTTGAATGTGTGAGTGAGATATGGTCGCCATAGGTGTAGCAAAAGTCGTGTTTGCTGGTTGGAGATAGGAACATTGTCGTCGTCCATGAATGTGTGGTCCTGGTCGTTTGGGGAGAGAAGCGTGAATGTCTCCAGAAAATGTTGCCCAGGGATGAAGTGGCTGGATGTCTGAGCGGAATTTTGCGTCACAGTCAACATAGCCAAAGTTGAAGGCGACTTAAAGTTGTTGTTTGGCGTATTGAATTCATCTCATTCATATTCAACTGGGAACACTTGGTCTATGAGAATAGGCTCAAGAAGTCCATACATTAGATAGATTTCCTCAATGTGTCGTAATACTGCTGCTAAAAGGAGAGCAGACAGTAATTACGTCTGTCCAGTTCGAAGGATTTTGAAGAAGAGAGTGTTTGGCGGGCTTTCCCCAACTTGGTGCTGCCCGGAAAAATGGTCCGGTGTTGTGATTCTGCTGCTATGAAGGGAGCGGACAGAAAGTATATCCGTCTTGCAGGTAAGGTTCTTAGGAAGAGCTAGTTTGGTGGGCTTTCACCATTCTTATGTTTTTCGGGAAAATCGTCCGGGCTGAGTAGGATAAGTCATCCTGATCGGGTGAAAATATGTGTCGACCCTAACGGTCAAATTAATTAACACGCCAAACAAAAATACGAAGTTCTTTCTGCTACAAAGGGCTACAGTTTTTAATCATATCATTTTAAAAATTGTGGCTTCTATTAAGAAATTTTCGACCCAGAGTTGTACTGATTTTCTATCCGGAACAGTATCATTTTGACATATCATGAAATGAGCACAAAAAGTTCTGTGGACCAATTACAGTTTTACTAGTTTTAAAAGAATGTTTCAACTGCAAAATCATGGTATGCACTGGTTCAAGTCATGATTGTTACTGGTTGTAACTGAAGGGAAAATGGTCAGACATTAGCTAAACGGAGCTACCAGTACCACGGGCCTAAACTCACTTGCACCAGTGAAGTGACAGTTAAAATATGGTGGGTACTTCTGCCGCACACTGTAGTACCTGAGGGAGACCTGATTCTAGTATCGTCAGCAGCTTATTCTTTTTTCTTGTTTTTTGATGTATGCTGATCCTTGTTATCGTAGAATAACAATCTGATTGAGTTGTGATGAAAAAACAACTAAAACTAAACGATGAAATAAATTACAGGTGTAAATTAATAATAATAATAATAATAAGTACCCGAATGGATGACAAGAGGAAAGACCATATTTATCCAAAAAGACCTTCTCAAAGGAACTGCCCAAATAACAACAGACGTATAACGTGCCTACCTATGATGTAGAAAATATTAACGGCACAAATAAGGGAAGAAATTTATTACTCGCTAACAAGTCGCGGATTGTTCCCTGAGAAATAGAAAGGATGCCGCAAAGGATCCAGAGGCACAGGAGAGTTACTCTTCATTGATCAGCACATCCTTAACGAGAGCAAGGCGAGACGGTAAAATCTAGTTATGGCCAGGATTGACTACAAAAAAGCATAAGATATGGTTCTGCAAAGCTGGATTTAAGTTTTTTTTCAGTTAGGGAGGTAGATTTTGGGGTAAAATTATGTATCTCGTTATAGAGTTGGTATTTGAGTAAGGTTTATTTTTATTCATATTGTGGGATGTATGTTTGTGGATATTTATGGCTTTTGATTTGGCACAGTGAACGAAAGATTCGGGATATTGTAGTTTGGAAAAAGAGTTATGGATGTGTTCAAATTCTTCGTTTAGATATTTGGAGGAGCAGATTCTAAGGGCTCTCAGGAAAACGTTTGAGAATGCCGCTTTTTGTTTTATTGCTGTGCTTTCAATAAAACGTTGTGTTGTCATTTTTGTTGTTTATCTTATGGTAAACTTTGAATTCTAATTTATTGTTGTTTATTAGAAGTCCAGGAAAGGTCAGGAATTATTTTTCTCAAGTTCGTATGTGAAATTAAAGCTTGATTCAACTTGGTTGAGTTTTTGTACCATTTGAGGAATATTGTGTTCTTTGGGATAGATGATTAAAATGTCATCTTTGTATCTAAAGTATTGGATATCATTCGGTAGGATGTGTTTGAAAGGTTGGGATTCCAAAAATTATCGGTAAAGGCAAGCTAGAACACTACTTAAATGAGTTCCCATGGGGAGGCCAAATTTTTGTTGGTAGTAAGTATTATTTGAATTATTATTTGAAGAAGCATTGGTTGGTGCATAATTCTATTATTTCAATGAGTTTAGAGACCGATAATGGGAGATGTTTTTTGATTTTTTCAAGGATTTTCTGTTGGACGATAAATTTTTATCACTTTTTAGACAATTCCAACTACGGTAACCATTACACCACGAGCGCTTCTCTCTCTCTCTCTATATATATATATATATATATATATATATATATTATTCAAGTCAACTAAAGGCAGAAAAAGCGAGAACTATCCTCTTCCTTTCAACAGATGATGTTTGTAGTACCATTAATACCACAAATACCAAATCCTTTCCCTTTCAAGAGAGGTTTAAAGGTGTTTGGTCAAGTGGTATGCAAAAACAATGCCAGCTGTAACAACCATTGATAAAAGACCTAATCGACTGGGGCTGTAGAATACACCGACTGCATCTCTGTAAAGGGTAATAACACAAAAAAATTTGATGATGAGACTCCAGTAATACTGGAGCTTTGGGGAATACAGAGTACCTCTTCATTGCCATCGCTTCTAGGTCCAGTCTAGCCTGAAGCGGTAGCACCTGACTGAGTTCTATCTATAAGTCAAATAGGACTGTTTGACATTTAAACTGCGTGCAAACAAATGACTTATGCTAAATTGAATTGTTCTAAATAGAACTGTTTGATCAGTTAATTGTGCGTAAACAAATGACTGATGTTTAATTGAATTGTTAGTGATAGATAGCAATACTTGGAACCATTTAACTTTGACTTGAGCTGTTAGGAATTGAACTGTTTAATCATTTAACTGTGTATATCTATAAAATGTGTTTACAAATCATGAATTTGATATATATGTAAGAATAGGATTTGACATTGAATAATCAACAATAATTGATACGCCACGAACCCAAACTAAACCAAATCAAACCAAACTAGAATATACCTTGAACAATCTGAGGATGAGACTCTAATAATGCTAGCGTTTTGGGGAATGTGGAATACCCCTTCATTGCCATTGCTCCCTGGTTTGTTCTGACTCTGGGTGGCAGCACCTGATAGGGTCCTATCTAAAGGTCAAATTGAACTGTTTGATCATATAACTGCGTGTAAACAAATGACTGACGTTTAATTGAATTGTTAGTTATAAATCCCAATACTTGGAACCTTTTAACTTTGATTAAGCAAAACTGAATTGTTAGAAATATAACTGTTTGATCATTGAACTGTATGTGCCTACAAAATGTGTTTATAAATCATATATTTGATATATAGGTAAGAATAAGATTTAGCACTAAATGGGCAACAATGGTTGATATGCCATAAAACCAAACCAAACCAAAACCAATTCATAAAAAAATTACTTTACTGATAGAAGATCCAAAAGAGATCAACCATCAAAACGATCGAGTGACCTAATAGAGAGCAGAAAAAGTACCACTGCTTACTGTGGAAAGTCTAGCAAAGGACATGATAAAATGGAGGTCTTGTGTGCAGAAAGATGTGCGTGGAACCCTTGCGAGTTTATGCAAATAATAATAATAATAATGTCAAACGTTTTGAAATGCTTTGGTATGTGCTAGTTTGCATATCAAATGACCAAAGCCATAGAAGATAACCTCTGTGGCAGATATTATAATGTTAGTTGGTGCGCTGACACGTTATGCATTGCTTCCCTTCGTCTACATCGGGAAATTATGTTTTACGAGTTCAAACTGAGTCATAACGCCACAGAAGTAACCAAAAACATTAGTTGTGTGAAAAGTGAAGACGCAGTTGATCATAGAACAGTAATAGATAGTTGCAAGAACATCGTAAGACCTGGTAGGTGTAAAATCATGGATTCCGATGCCGTGCTCCAAGCCATAGAAGCAAATCTGGTGGTTAGTCACTCGGGTAATAGTAGGCATAACTGAGTGGGAAAATTGATCTACTGGGAACTGTAAAAGCGACTAAAACTTGACCATACTGAAAAATGGTATATATACAAACAAGAAATTGTCCTTGAAAATGAGACACAAAAATCATCTGGGATTCTGAAATAAAAACGGATCACTAAATTATGTCAAAAAGGACAGTTCCAACTGTGATAACCAGAAGAGACAAATGTGTCTGCTAATAGACTTCACCGTTTCAACACCTCTCCCTGTTAACGAAAAAGAAAGTGACGAACTCGAGTAATACCAAGAACTTACTTAAGATTTTTTAAAAAGTTGAGGAATATTAAGGTAATAGTAATACTAATTATAATCAGACCATTTGAAATAATCCCAAACTACCCCCAGAAAAAAAAAAAAGAAAGGGGAAATTAGAAATTTGGGGAAGGATTAAAACTTCAGACAACATTACTGCCGAGATTGTCAAGAATACTGATAAAAGACTTGGAGAGTTAAAGAAACACGCCGTAACTTGGGATCCAGTAAAAACGATCTGTTATTACTGGTTTGAAAAACTCGCCAAAAGCCAAATAATAACAATAATAATAATAATGATGTGCAAAAAATTTAAATTGTACCATACGAACAAATGGTATATGCACAACTTAGAATTCATTCCTGGAGAATGAGATGTAGAAACTTCTCTGGGATTTTGAGATATGAACAGATCGCCTAATCTCGACCAGACGACCAGACCTAATGATAGTCAACAACAAAAAAGAGAACCTGCGAAGTAGTGGACTTTGTCGTCCCGGCAGACCACAGAGTAAAATTAAAAGAAAACAAAAAGAGAGATAAGTACCTAGATCTTGCTAGAGAACTAAAAAAAAATATATAAAACATAAAGGTGACGGTGATACCAATTATAATTAGTATACATGGAACAATCCCCAAAGGACTGGTAAAGGGACTGAAAGACTTGAAAATAAAAGGACAAGTGGAGACTATCCAGACTTCAGCATCATTAAGATCGGTCAGAATACTGAAAAGAGTCCTGGAGACTTGAGGAGACTTGCTGTCACTAAAACTCCAGTGAGAAACCATGAGCTAACACAGGTGTGAAAAATTCTAAAAAGAATAAAATAATAATTACTTAAGGACAAACATCAAACAAAAAAAAACTATTAAATAGAAATGATGGAAAAACAACCGTTTGGATTCTTCAAGTGACAAACTAAAGAAGTTTCATATGAAATGACCAGAACATGGCTAAGAAAAGGAAACCTCACGAAATAAATTGAATATCATTAAATAACAGCATAAAATAATGACATAAGAAACAATTTTATCAAAGCAAAAATTGATGATATGCAGAAGAATAGCAATTGTAGGTTCTGTGGTGACAGAGATAAAACAGTTGATCACATAGAAAGCAAATGCTGCAAACTGACGCAAAAGGAATATAAGAGTAAGCATGACTGGTCAGGAAAAGTGATCCAATGAGAATTACGCAAGAGACTAAAATTTGTTTATGCTGACAAATGGTATATTCACAAACCAGAATCTTTCCTAGAAAAGGAGACCCATAAAATTCTTTAGGATCTTGATCTTGGTTTGGTTTGGGTTGGTTGGTTGGGTTTTATGGCAGATCAACCTTTGTATGTTATTTAATGCCAAATGCATTTTTATACAAATAATTAGTTCTGTTTCAAACAATTCAGTTTAGCATAAGTACACAGTTTAATTGTCAAAAACATTTCTATTTCAAGCTATTCAGTTCAGTGAAACAGTTCTAATTCAAACAATTCAGTTTAGCATAAGTATGCAGTTTTGTTCAATTAACCCATAGATAGGACCCTATCAGGTGCTACCATTCCGAGCCAGAGTGAACCTGGGAGCGATGACAATGAAGGGGATGCTCCGCATTCCCCAAAGCCACAGCATCATTGGAACCTCACCATCAGATTGTTTAGTGTCATATCCACGACACTCGTTTGCGAGGAGGGGTCTTACCCCTATGCAGAGGTGCAGTCGGTGTATTGTACAGCCCCAGCCGACAGATTAAATGTCTTGTTTTATTTCAGATAATCCACTTTAGCATAAGTACAGTTTAGATGCCAAAACAGTTTTATTTTTGACAATTCAGTTCAGCATAAGTACGCAGTTTAAATTTCAAAACAGTTCTATTTTAAACAATTCAGTTTAGCATAAATACGCAGTTTAAATGCAAAAAACATTAAACTCAAGAAACTACGGTTTAGTTTTATTTAACCCATGGATAAGACCCTAATCAGGTGCTACACATACGGGCCATAATGGACCTGGGAGCAATAGCAATGAAGTGGTACTCTGCATTCCCAAAAGATCCAACATTACTGGAGCCTCACCATCAAATTGTTTTGTGTCATATCCAGGACACTCAATTGGGGGGTCTTATCTCTCTGTAGAGATGCAGGAGGTGTATTCTACAGTCCCAGCTAACTGTACTATTTGGGACTTTAAAATACAAACAAATCACCCAACCCGGTCAGAAGGACATATAAATTAATTAGGGACACACGGGTTAGATATAGAAACGTATCAGTAGCGACTCGACAACGAGTTTTGATTGGCTGAAGGGATCTCAGATGAAAACGCCAGAAGGCAGTGGATGCAGGATAGAAAACAGGAAAAAGTCAGTTGGCTGGGAGACACTACGAGGTAAAGACAAGAGTATCACACCAACCACGATGATGTAAAGACAGACGAAAATTACGAGCCCCATTTTGGAGCTCCATAAAGGAGTTGCACATCAGACACGCAACCGTGAAGACGAAACCAGCGAACAAGCAGGTTAGAATAACAACAGAAAGTCAGAACGATAATTCAAGGTTTGTGACTGCCATCTTTCTCCTCATGACGTTCTGTTTCTCTTTGCCTGGCTAATCTGGTCAACTCAGTTTTCATACTATGTTTCTCTCTCTCTGATGACTACTTAAATCTGTTGTACCGAATAAACGTTTGTATTAGACGGTGTTTTTGTGCGTTCATCACTTTTTTCACAGCGAGCTTATCACAAAGTCCGATGACACTTAAGACGTTGTACTGCACTCATGGACGCGTTAGACATGGAGTGGTGGAGGCGTTCATGTCGTCGTACAAATATCTATTGAGACTGCACCAGCGCGAACTTCCATTTGAACACCTTTGCGTTGCAAGCGTCTATTTGTGCCGTGTAATGTTACAACCGAACATTTTGTGTGTAACGGTACAAACAAACCTTATGTTAATTAACAAAAAGAAAAGAACTTGTCAACTCATGGATTTTGCCCTTTCAGATCTCCCTCTGATCTCCAATTCACCCAGTCTTTTTTCTAGGTTCTTGAACCAAGAGATTATTTATTTATTTATTTATTTATTTTTGGGGAAGTTCCAAATTCTCCGAAATAATATGTTTACGTCTTCATGGTTTATATCACTTTTTAATATGACCGTTGGATTTTTATGGGTACACATACAACACTCTGATTCGAGATTTCTCTAGCTCACAGCTTCACGAGGGCAAAATGTGAAGCATGGTCTGTTTAATATGGAGGCCTATATGAGTCTGTAGGAGGAGGAGGACAAGAAATGTCCAACCACTTCGGCTAGTGTTACAAAGTCTTCAAACAATTCCAACTTTTTCCTTTTGTTGCTACTAGGGATCCCCTGAACCACGTTTATCTCGTCTTTCGGCTCGTCATGACCAAATACAAGAGTACGGCAGAGAGAATTGGACCGTAGAAGGATACATTCACTTTTTAACGATTTCAAAGATTGTCAAAATTAATCTTCGTGGGCTTCAAAGCATTAGCCATGACTTTTATTTTCATCTCCATTTTCATTGTTTGATTTTTGTTGATTTTTTTCTTTAGGAGTGTTGGGGGGGGGGGCTGGAGGGTCTTTTTTCTATTATCATAAATAAGAAGCTGGTATTCAGATTGGATATTTTTTATGTTTCAAAAAATTAAAATCTTCTACTTCTGTCGCGATAAGGTTTTAAAAATTTAAGATTTAACGTCCAAAGATAATATCGGGACCAAATATTTACTCAAATATGAAGTAATTGGTAATTTTATATTGCGGTGTTGGATGACGATAAATAATTTCCCTTCTTTTGGACTTGGGACGTGTCTTTGGACACTTCGTTGTCACGTGTTTATCCCATAAACCAAATCGACCTCTTTCTTCCCCTGTTCATCTAATGCTAAACACGTGGTTTTATTGTCTCTGTTCTTTGAGCTATGAAGCTGTGCCTTTCATTTCTGTTCATGGAACAAACTTTCGCTTGCCTCGGCAGTGAAGCATAAGACCCATATGGCTTTGCCCACCATAGAAGACAAGCAAGACTTTTCACTATTTTTACTGCTTTTATATACAACGTCGTCAAAGAACATGTGCATATTCTATCTGTTGAGACACGTTTGAACATTCTAGTAACACTGCTCTTGTTTTCAGTACTTATGTATCAAATAAGTATGAATGTATTATTAAAATGTTCCTATATGTGTAAATGAGTTTATCTTGTCTTTCCTTCCGTCTATTCAGTGTTAGTGTATCATTGGATATTCTTACGCTAATATTGGACCTTGTTGAGTGGAAACGAGACTAAATATCCTCCTCGAGCCAACCACTCTAACAGCGGTTTCGCAAATAGTCTTACGACAATGAAAAATTTACCTGTTATGAAAACATAAGGCATTTTAGAAAGTTCCACAGGTACGTGATCTTTTTCGTGGGTAATTACTTGGTAAACTACACTATTTAATTTTTATTTCTTCTACCTGCTCTGTAACTTTATTCCTTCTCCTTTTACTATAGTTTTCTTCTTCCTTCTCTCTCTCTCTCTCTCTCTCTCTCTCTAACATTCTTTCTTTCTTTTTTTCTATACGTAAACAGTTCGACATTTACGCATGTGTAAGTATATTTTAATAAATTCACGAAGTGAATGATGAAAATACAATCAAGCACAAGAATTTATCAGAATTTACAAATACAGTCCTTTATTTTTGATATTTTAAAATTATGGACTATGTCTTGCGACGCGTCCTGTCGGTAGGACATAGAATACGCTGACTGTATCCCAGACTGAAGGGTGGGACCCTGACCAAAGCCAAAAAAGGGGGTCCTGAGCGTGACAGTAAACTGCATGTGATGGCGAGGCTCGAGTTCTGGAGATCTGATGATTGTGGAGTAACCATTCATTGCCATTACTCCCAGAACCACTCTGACCCGGAGTTGTAGTACCTGTTAGAGACACAGCTATGAGTCAAGTAGATCCGTTTAAAAATTATTCATATTTGATCAGGATACTTGAGACCGTATAACTGCAAATTATTTGTATTTAGAATTGTTGCTTGAAGCTATAATTGTTTACAAAGGATTATTATTAGTGTTTTGAAATAATATAACTGTGTGAAAACAAATCACAGAGCAATAAATATAAATAATTATTTGAAACTGTAGGTATTACATTCCTTAATTTCCCAAATAGTATTTCTAATGGTCGCAAGGTGGCGTGACCAAAGTAGCGCTATTATGAAATGCGCGGCAAAGTCGACCCCCCCCTCTCTCTCTCTCCGTTCCTGTCTCAACAACCAGAAACAGTAGAGACTCACGAACCCACAAGCCTCGTGTCGTACCACGCACGGTACCATGCTTTGACGTAAGTCTTCATACAACTTTCATTCTTCAAAGAACTCCTCAACCATAAGATAGGACTTTCTCTCCCTAATATACTCTTAGTATTTCATTTAAAGTTGGTGACCTTAGCCGAGGGTGACCCGAAAGTTCCCTTTTCATAAGCTACAACACCGAAGTGTAGGGGAGGGCGCTACTCCATTTCCTGGATTGCTCCACTTTACCCTTGATCCTTACCTTATAATGCTGAGTGTTAAGCAAGGCGGCATCAAGTACCATTTTTTGAGTCTTTGGTATAACTCGACCTGGGATTGGACCCCGGTCTCGAGGACCATTGGCAAACACTCTACCCACTTGACTAATGGCCCGGTTGAGAGTGCTCGCCAAGAGTCCTGGAGACCGGGGTTTAATCTCAGGTCGAGTCATACCAAAGACTCAAAAAATGGTACTTCATGCCTCCTTGCTTAACACTCAGCATTATAAGGTAAGGATCAAGGGTAAAGTGGAGCAATCCAGGGAATGGAGTAGCACCCTCTACTTACATCTTAGTGTAGTAGCTATTGAAAAGGGAGCCTTCGGGTCACCCTCAACTAAGGTCGCCAACTTTACTTACTTTACTTTTATTTCATTTAATTCCTCTATCCTTTCTATTAAGTTTGCTCAGGCAATAAATATGTTTTTGCTCATTCGTCCTCAATTGTTTTATATTGCTTGGCACGCGGAAATATTAAACCATCATACATTTCCTCTGCTACAAGTGTCCGAATTGTGTTCCTCATTCTCTAATAATTGTGGCGGTGATTTTTGATAGACGGATATAACAATTATACCAAGACCAACTTTCAAGTCATCAATACTAAAGTCCACTTGATCCTATCCCACAATACCATATAATTATTAATATCAGATAAGAACACATGAAATTATACAACTGTGTACAAATTCTTTTTATTAGATGAGAATACTCGATGTCATATATCTGTGTGCAAATTATTTCTATTAAGAATAGTTACTTGAAGCAATAACTGTTTACTAAGGATTATTAAGTTCTTGAAACAATATAACGATAAAAAATGACTATTAAATAGAAATTATTATTTGAAACCATATAATTATTAGTATTAGATAGGAATACTTGAAACGACATGACTCGGTGCAAGTTATTTGTATTAGATTTGTATTAAATACTGGATATTATATAACAGTTAGTAAAAATCTCTTAAGAAACTACAACACAAAAAGGTAAATATAAATGTACAATGAGTGCGATTCTCTAACCTCTAGGCATAAAATTACCCGTTACGAGTTAATATATGGGGCACAAGAAAGGTTTTATTGTGACTGTGGCGAATTGCCGGTATTGTTAGGAGATTCTGAGGTTTATGTTAGACTTCTTTTTCTTCTTATTACCCCATTCACTAGTCTTCCCTTTGTCTGTCGAAGCTGTAAGGGCATTAAGGACGGAAGGAAAAAGACAAGGATACCTTTCGATTCTTTATTGGGGGGTGGGTACGACTATTCTGTGGTGTAGAAAGCTTTCCTGAACCAGTAGAAATTGTCGTGCTTCACCAGACAAGATGTTTGAAGGACATCATGGAATCGTTAGAGGCTGCTACTTGTAAGAGATATAACGCACTGTTAAAAGGTACGTTCGTCCAACTCAAGGTGATAAATGCTTATCAGAGAGAGAGAGAGAGAGAGAGAGAGAGAGAGAGAGAGAGAGAGATTCTTTTTGGCGCCAGGAAGCCCTTTTTTTTAGGCATGCGCCGATTTCACTTCCTGTCAGAGGCCTCCTGGGAAACTGGTATTTTTGTATTTATTTATGTTATTGGCCTTTTTTTAATTTCTTTTTTAATCCCCAGAAATATGCCATTAAAATCAATCTGTTTCGGGACGAAGTTTTAAAACTCAGTTTTAAACATATTTAGTAACTTTATGCAATTAAGTTACATTCAAATTAAGTTACATTCTTCAGAGAAGACCCGGGTTCAATCCCAGATCGAGTCATACCAAAGAATTAGAAAATGGCACTTGATACCGCCTTGCTTAACACTCAGCATCATAAGGTGTGGATCAAGGATAAAGTGGAGCAATCCACAGAATAGAGTAGCGCCTTTTCCTACACCTAGGTGTAGTAGCTATCGAAAAGAGAGTCTTCAGGTCACCCTCGACTAAGGTCGCCAACCTTTTTACCTCTCAGCAAGTTTCATCTTCTTCAACTCTTTTTTTTCTTCTACCTCTATTTTTGCATCCACTCCCCACTCGTTATCCTAATAATCAGTGATCAACGCATCAGACCTCAGAAATTTGTGTCTGTGTGTTCGCATACCCATCGTCATTTCGTTCTGTTTCGTGTGTCGGTCGGTCGGTCGTTTAGCTTTTTTTATAGCTACGATACCTCCTAACACCATCTCAGTCCAAGGGAAGTAACTCTTAAGGTAAAAATATTTGAAAATTATATTTTTTCTGGTGAAGAGGTATGTTTTTTTAAATATGTATTTTATCTTAAAAGCCGCCAAATTGGGGTGATGTTATTTGTGTTTTAATCAGTGTAAGTAAGTAAACAGAGTATTCTTTTTAGAATGTGATAGTGAGGTTCCGATTCTGGAGATTTAGAGAATGTGGTGTACCTTTTCATTGCTATTACTCCCAGGTCCAATCTGATCCTGAATTTTGTCGATAAGCATAGTTAAATTGTCAAACAGTTCTATTTCTAACAGCTCAATTTAGTATAAGTCAATCAAGTTAAATGTTTCCAAACCGGGCCTAATGAGTAGAGTGTTCGCCAATGGTCCGGGAGACAGGGGTTTAATCCCAGGTCGAGTCATACCAAAGACTAAAAAAAAATGTTTCTTGATTTCGCCTGGCTTAACGCTCAGCATTATAAGGCAAGGATCAAGTGTGAAGGGAAGCAATCCAGGGAAAGGAGTAGCGCCCTCCTCTATACCTCGGTGTAGTAGCTATTGAAAAGGGAACTATCAGGTCACCCTCGACTAAGGTCTCCAGCTTTGCTTGCTTGCTATGTATCACTAACAATTCAATTAAACATCAGTCATTTTTTATACGCAGGTAAATGATCAAACAGCTCTTATTTCAAACAGTCATTTGTTTGTACTCAGTTTAAATGTCAAACACTTCTATTTGACCTATACATTCACGGGGCCAGTCGGCTGGAGCTGCAGAATACACTGACTGCATCTCTGCAGAGGAGTAAGACTCCTCGAACAAGTGTCCTGAATATGACAAACAATCTGATGGAGCTTTGGGGAATGCACTCATTAGGTGCTATTACTCCGGGACAGAGTGGACTTGAGAGTAATGGCAATGAAGGGGTACTCCGCGTCCCCTAGAGCCTCCCCATAAGATTGTTTAGCATCATATACTGAACACTCGTTGGGGTGAGTATTACCCCTCAGCAGAGATGTATGTAGTCAGTGTATTCTTCAGCCCCAGTGTAACTCTCATGAGCGGATTCTGGGTTGTTCGTACGGTCAAATTTAAATTTCTTGCACAGTTCCCTGTGGATTACCTTCCCCACCCAGTTGTGTCTAATCTTTTATTATTATTTCAATCTTTTGGGAGTTTTTTCACACCAGCGTTAGCTGATGGCTTCTCAATGGAGTTTGAGTGACAGCAAGTCTCCTCAAATCTCCTGGACTATCATTATTAACAATGCTTAATGTGTGCCTTCTGCCTCAGTTTTGTTATTTTTCAAATGTCGGTCTGTTTGTAATAGGATATCATTTATGTTTTTACATCGCTCCTTTCTCGACTAGGCGGTGGCTCGTTCCTGTCTCATTTTTTAGCTTCAGATTAGTTTTAGCAGTATCATTTTTTTTTTTTTTTTTGATTTTAGCAAGTGTCGGCACGCAAGGTTATTGTTTCAGCTTAAATATTTTTAGCGTTAGGCGCACAGACATATAACATACAATAATGAATTGTTTTCTTGCAAGTGTTGAATAACCCACTTGTTGGATCCTGAAAACTAGTATCGAATCGTGTCTTACTCCTAAATATAGCTGCTATCGAGAAACTGCTTAATGTCTACGGCAACTACAATATTTCCCATCTCATTAGCCAGAATTTGTGTGCAGATAAAGGGGGAAAAATAGAATTTCAAATGCTGATTTTAAAGGCTGGTAAGCCTTCCTCACTTGAAAAATTTGTGCAGTATAAACACTTCCTCTATGTGACATTGCCTCAAGCATTATATATATATATATATATATATATATATAACGACCCTCCACAAGAGTAGGATGTGACACAGGGTCAATTTTTAAGCAGAGTTTAAAAGGTTTGAATTCAGAGTTTTCCTTTCCTATACTGGTTGCTATACCAAGGTTAAAGAATTCAGTCTGTCCTACTATTTGCTCATAGATGGAGCGAGAATAGTTTCTCAAGGGTATTAGTGCTATCCTGGATTTGGACTTGGGTCGCCATGTCCATTTCCAACGACGATAAACATTACGCCATATGTATATTGGATTCATACTTTTATTAAAGATGACCGACAAAGATTTGGTGTTGAGGTTTTTATTGTATTCATTTGAAGTTGGTTAAATTGTCGCCATTTTGAATTATTAATTTCGCGCATATACATTGTTTGTTTCAAGTTTTGTCTACTGTGCAGCAAATTAGAGTTAGTTGGTCACTGTCCGTCAGAAATTTGAAAACGGCATGCTGTTGTTATATGATTGGTAGAGATCTATTCTGATTTATCGTACAAATAAAAAAAATGGCAATTCCAATTGGCAGGACAGGAGAGCACTCACCGAATGTTGCCGGGGCCGAGATTCTTTTCAAAATGAAAAAAATGCGTCTCTGCGCATAGGCTCCGCGCATGGTGAAATGTTGATGGAATTTATCATAAAAAATAAAACTAAAAGTAATTTTCCGACCAATCTATGACCTTCGCGGCAAAAAATGAAGAAAGACCAAACTTGATCCGATTTGAGGATGGGAGAACTATAGAAGACGAAATTCTTTCGAGGTCCAGATAGAAAAGAAAGCAGAGCCAGACGCTAGAATATCGACCGGTGACACCTGTAACATTCAACATCACACAAGACTGGTCTTAACCTTCCTACTGCGGCTTTTAATGGAAGACGCGTGACCCGAGAATTACCACCCCACCAACATTACACTTCTTCCATGCTAGCATTCTCCTTCTCTGTCGACATAAACTCTGGTTGACCGCGTAAGTCTATAACTCACCCCTATCAACACAAATATTGGAACATTTTATTTCTCAATTCTACAACCATTCACGTCAAAATTCCTAGAATTAATTCATTCCTACCAACACAACTACCGAACATTTTACTTCTCAATTTCCCACACATTCTCATATTCACAATTATTTTAACATTTTGTTTCTTTGTTAATACAGTTGTTAAATTTTTCACTTGTCTTCTTGTTGTTTGATTTGCAACTCTGTGTTTTGTTCTTTCCTTGCAACTGTACGCTTGATATAACACAGTACTGTTTGAATTCTCAGGGAAGCTCCAGTAAAAAAGATTTCATCTTCCTACATAGCCTCAGATTTAACACGGAGGTCTATATCATATGCCTGAAGGAGGTATTGCTGTCTTAAATGAAGAGAATGGCTGCTAGATAACAATACGTCTGGTAACAGGACTCTACGCCATACCACACAAGTAGGAGTATCCAGTCTTGACTGTCAAAAAATGTCTACGACCGCATCACCCCAAACATTTTGCTGTCAACCTCCACAGGTTGCAATCTCCTTCAGTAGGGTGTGGTTGAACATGTAACACCAAAAAAAAGTGAAGTCAAAGATAACGGCAGCATTTATGAATTTAAAAAAGGAAGCCGTTGGAAATGGTTGAAGTCAGGGGCGATTTCTTTAAATAAATTTAATCTATAGTATTTCAAGATATTTACAAGTAATTTTGGTAAATATACATGATAAAGAGAGAAGTAAGTATTATTTTCATTTTTGCGTTGACAATTTGGTCATCACGCCCTATATATATATATATATATAGCTGAGTGATTATGGAGGCACAATCATTGAATACTATGAAGGTTTTATGATCGCAGAATTATACACCTATGTAGAGGTTTTATATGCTCTTGGCCTTGTGCCACAACTCAACTTAGCTTACTATATATATATATATATATAAGGACATTGGCATAATGGTTAGAGTGTTCGCCAATGGCCTGGGAGGCCTGGGTTCAATCTCAGTCATACCAAAGACTTTAAAAATGGTACTTGATGCCTCATTGCTTAACACTGAGCATTATAAGGTACGGATCAAGGGTAAAGTGGAGAAATCCTGGGAAAGGAGTAGCACCCTTCCCTACACCTTGGTGTAGTAGCTATCGAAAAGGGAGACTTCGGGTCACCCTCAACTATGGTGGACTACTACGACTATATATATATATATACCACTTTTATTTAGAAATATAAACGAAAATGGCGAAATGCGAGTAGCCAGACATTTAACTACATGGATAATTGGTGGACAGAGATTAAATTACAGCTGGGGCAGTTTGCGTTCCCTTCACACTAATGTACCAGGAAAAGTCTCCCTCCAGATATTGATATTTAGCGAGGAAAATTGTTACGTTAGTTCCTCGCTATATGGTTGGAAATAAAGGAGAGAACGAAGATGCTGTAAGTTTTCAAGAAGGTTTAATGGCAGCCAGAATAAAGGGTACTTTTATGCTGCGAGTGTCGTAGGAAGGGTGGAAGGAAATGGTTATTGAGTTGAGAAGGAATTATAGCAGCTAAATGCCTGAGCGAAATGTCCGTCGTTACAGTCAAGGCAATGCTGATTTGTCTGTGCGGAATATGCGTCGCTATAAACATAGCAAATGTTGTGTTTGCTGTTTAAGGACAGGAAGGATGTAGTCACCCATAAATGTGTGGTCCTGGTTGCTGTAGGAGAGAGGCATGAGATGTCTCCAGAAAAGGTTGTCCAGGAATGAGATAGCTGGATGTCTGAGAGAATTATTTGCGCGTCGCTGTAGACATAGCAAAAGTTAGAGGCGACATAAAGGTGTTCCTGTAAGAGGCGGGTTACATGCATCTAATTCATGTTCAACTGGGAACCCTTGGTCTAAAAGGGTAGACTCAAAAGGTCCATAAATTAGACGGCTTTCCTCATGGTGTTGTGATTCTGCTGCTATGAAGGGAGTGGACAGAAAGTACGTCCATCCTGCAGGTAAGGTTCTTAGGAAGAGGTAGTTTGGCGGGCTTTCACCATTCTTATGTTTTTCGGGAAAATCGTCCGGGCTGAGTAGGATAAGTCATCCTCATTGGGTGAAAATATGCGACGACCATAACGGTCAAATTAATTTACGCGCCAAACAAAAATTCGAAGTTCATTCTGCTACAAGAGCTTCGCTCCAGAATGAAGGTGCGGATACCTGATGTTCGATTCATAACAACAATTGTAACAGAAAGAAAATGAAAAGAACTACGAGTCTCACAGCACAAAAGCGTAAAATACAATGAAAACAAATACATACATAGAAGCAAGTAACAATAAGTTATGTGTCCGGGTCAGTTCTTTCTAATTTGACTTGAATAGTATGGAAAGAATAATAGTCTGTGAGGGCTAAAAGAATTTGGTTGGGTCATGAACGACAACTAGTGATGTCCCAAATGAGCCTACAGGAATGAAAATATCCCAGGTAAATAAAATTTTCGTCCAGTAGATGAAATTGTTAGATGATTGGACGTCCCAGTTTTTGAGATATATTACATGAACCGGGGAAACGTCTAAAAGTAGACCAGATAAAACAAAATTAGTACAAAAGAAACGGAGCAGTAAATAGTATTGCCAAAACCGTGAAACTGGATGTGAGAAAAAATAGGCTTCCAAGACGGGAAGTGGTAGGTATACGAAATTGACACTGACCTGTGCTATTAAGAAAAGGAAAAGAGTCCTCTGGAAATAAAATAAGCTCATGCAATTACAAAGTTTTCCCTTTTTTGTGTGTGTACCACATGGTAAGTATTTTAAACAAAACGTTACTTGGGAAAAAGATTGACGAGCTGAAAAGGTAGCATCAGGAGCAGTAGTTGTGGTACTAGTTGTAGTAGTAATTTGGAGGAGTAGTGTGAGTTTGTTGTTAGTCCAAACTTCATAGTAGTAAGCCTTGGTGGTTGATAGAGAAAGTAGGAGGTTGCAGAGCAAGGTTCCATGCTGCCTGGTTACGCGCGGCAATCTTGCTTTCTTCTTGGGGCCTGGTCGGCGGGAAAATTAAAAACCTCTCAATATCTTGATTTTTTCCTTTGCGTAGGAATGCTGAGTGTTCATAAGGCTATGTGTTGGTTGTTATATGAGAATCCAATAAAGGTTGTGTGTTCGTTTCAGTCAGGTCACCATTTTTAGCGAGGAAGAGTTGTTACGTTAGTTCCTCGCAATATTGTTGGGAGGTCTGGACAAATAGGATAAGTCATCCTCATCGGGTGAAAATATGCAACGACCATAATGGTCAAATTAATTTACGCGCCAATTAACTTTCTGCTACAGATATATTGCGGCCCAATCAGAGCCTTTTAACCAATCCATCTTGAACGTTCGATAAGTCCTAACAGTGACTGCCAGTATCCTGTAACCCTTTATAATATGTCATCTGTTACTTGAAGAGGAGATAAACAAAGTTAAATAACTCTCGTTACCCTAAAATATGCCACACCAACTATAAGGCCACCTACCTCCTATCACAAAAACTATCCAAGTTAGACGAACCAAACATGCAGGACACTGCTAGAGAAGCAGGGACGAGCTCATAAGTGATGTACTCCTATGGACCCCCACGTATGGCCGGGCAAAAGCAGGACGACCAGCTAGAACATACATACAGCAGCTATGTGAGGATACGGAATGTAGCCCTGAAGACCTGCCAGAAGCGATGAACAATAGGGAGAAGTGGCGAGAGAGGGTCAGGGATATCCGTGTTAGCGGCACGACATGATGATGATGGTGATGATTCGATTTGGGACGCTGACAGTCTAATACATCATGGGAAATATCTTCCTCTCAATAACCGTTTGGTGAAATCTATGTAAAGATGTATGTCTCATGGAAAAGGAGCAAGTGTTCACTCACCTTCTCTCGCTGTAGGCATGTCACAACACAATGCTGTCTTTAAAGCGGAAATCCTCCCGCGTACAGGTCAGCAGTGCCAAAAAATAGCTTAGCTTCGTCGGCATTTCCCTGTTAGAGGCGCCCTAAGCATCTGGCCATGAACCTGTGGGTTTTTAAGGCTTTTAGGAGGTCAGTGGCTAAGGGCAAGGCTGTGTTGCCGTAAGATATCTGACTCCATATTTTGGTTATATTATTTTACCCCACGTTGACTGGCCGGCGCAATGCCTTGCCCAAAGAAAATCCAAAAGAAATATACAAAAAAGAAAAGATAGAAACAGATAAGAGACGGAAACATTTCTTCCATACTTTCCTTTATTTACTTGGTGAAGGGACTAACCAACGCTACGTCCCAAGACGTAGCGTGGTGCCCAAAACACCAGACAGCAAAATCGGTGTTGTCGGTTCGACGTCACTACCCGAAAAGAGGTCGGTTCACAGAAAACCTGAATATTTATTTCTCTACACCGGCTCCAAATTCGCTACTCCAAAATCCTTCTAATTTTGGCGCGACCGCTTCCCATTGGCTACTTTACTTTTTATTATTTTTCTTTTTTTCTGATTTTTAACCGGATGGATGCGTGGAGCCTTATGCGTGACGACGCGTTTATACATTTTGTATGTGGCAGCCGATGAGTCAACATCCGATTGGGAGTTTTATTGTTAATTCCTAAATCCCCACAAACCTGAACCTGTCCCTTTTAGACAACGGGAGGACATGATACTCGGAGGTTGGGAAGCCCCTACCCAACTCTGTTGCTAATCACTTTTATTTTACCAGGCTAATAATGACAGGTAGGTATGTTATTGGATTACATAGTTGATGGAAAGGGAGTAGAAAGAGAATTTAAGTGGTTATTTACAAAGCTATGCAAAGTTCTGGCACAAGGCCAGGCGCGTAGGCAGGTTCTAAATTTAGTTGGAGTGAGCACATAAAAAGGCGTCAGGACAGATGCCAAATAATTTCAAATTCATTCCACATTGTTATTGTTACGAACTGCTTCCCTCTGTTAAGCCACACAGCTTACTGACTTACCAAGCCAGGCGTTGACTATAAAAGCGGCCGAATTTTATAACTAAAAAACCAGGCAAGCAAAATTAACGGCAACGATAAACAACAACAACAATTACAATGACCCCGGGAGCAGATAAATAAAGCTTAAGGACAAGAAGTGAAGAAACTTCGTTGTCTCTCTTCAAAAAGCGTGTGAACCTTGACCAACAGTCGAAAAGACTGCTGGCAGTTGGAATTCGAAAATAAAGCAAACACGGGAACCACGTAGATATACGTGTAAAGAGTCCAAAAGAAAACGTGATACAAGAAACAAGGAAGGGCAGAAGAAACGGCAATAATTTTCAGTAATCCACAACAAAAGGGATACTCTTCTTTGGGTCTTAAACTTTCCTTTTCTATGGGTAAGTCTCGTCTATGTCTCGCTTCAACGACCCCTTCTTTCGTAATGTCTCTAAAACACCCTTTTTTTTTCGGCGTTTCCCAATGAAACATCCACTTTCTTTTTGAAAGCCAGAGTCACTCAAACAGCCATCTCCTTCTTCCAGCGTAACGATTCTCGCTAATGTCAGAAAAAGGGAAAGATGTATTCGTGTTTGTGAACGTATGTATTAACCTTACCAACTCAAGGTCAATATTTAAGCGGTTGAAATTTAGTTTTCTTTCCCTTAGACCGTTTGCAGTAGCAAGGACAAAGAGCCTAGTTTCCTTCAAGGATAAAGAGCCTAGTTTTCCTTCTCTTAGACTGTTGACGGTAGCAAGGTTAAGGAGCCTAGTTTCTTTCGAGGATAAAGAGCCTAGTTTTCCGTCTCTTTGGCCGTTGGCAGTAACAAGGATAAAAAACTAAGTTTCCTTCAAGGATAAAAAGCCTAGTCTCCTTCAAGGATAAAAAAGCTTAGTTTCCTTCAAGCCTAGTTCACTCTGCTATTTCCTCATGACTGTCGAGAAGAGAAAACATGGATTCATGCCTTTCTCAAGGGTTTTAGCGCGAAGTGAAACACAAGCAGTCTTGAGTAGGATTTGAACTCGAGTCACCATTTCCTACGATCATATACTTTGCGCCAAACGTAATTTAACTTGTATCGAACAAAGAAACTAAAAACTCTTGTCGAAGAATGGGCAACAGTATTGACAACTTGAAGGTTTGTTCTTCGTATACTTGTCTTATCTGAGTATCAAAACTTTTCGCCAGCAATTCAGGGAATGGAGTAGCGCCTTCCCTTGAAAAGGAGCCTTTGCGTCACTCTTGACTAAGGTCGCCAACTTACTCCCGGTCAAGAGCTCAGTGCAAATAAAATCTACAGAGCAAATTATTTTTAAAAAAACCAACAATCGGTAACATTCATCATCATCATCATGTCGCACTGGTAGCACGGATATCCCTAACCCTCTCTCGCCACTCCTCCCTATCGGTCATCGCCCTAGGCAGGTCCTCTGGACAGCATCCCGTATCCTCACACAGCTGCTGAATGTATGTTCGTGCTGGTCGTCCTGCTTTTGCACGGCCATGTGTGGGGGTCCATTAGAGTACATCTCTTATGAGTTCGTCCCTGCTTCTCCAGCAGTGTCCTGCATGTCTGGTTCGTCTAACTTGAATAGTTTTCGTGATAGGAGGCAGGTGGCCGTACAGTTGGTGTCTTGTGGGTTGTTGTCGCCAGGACTTGTTCAAGATTGCACGCAGCATTCTTGTGTAATTACCGTCTAGCTTCTTCTCCAGCTGTTTTGTTAGCGTCCATGTGGTGCACCCGTATAGCAGTATCGATGTGACCGCTGCCTGGAAGAAACTGCGTTTCATTTTATCGGTTAGGTCTGATTTCCATATAATCGATAGCCTATTGATAGCTGTCCATGCTTTCGTTAACCTCGTGTCGGTCGATTCCATTCACAGAGGAAAGATAGAACAAATCCTACTAGCGTACAGAATACCTAAAGAAACCGTAGCAGCAATAACGATTCTCTATAGAAACACCAAAGTAAAAGTACGATCAGCAGATGGAGACACAGAATACTTCGACATTGTAGCAGGAGTACTACAAGGGGACACGCTGGCTCCGTACCTCTTTATCATTTGTCAAGACTACGTACTTAGAACATCGATTGACAAAATCAGAGAGAATGGCTTCGAGCTGACGAAGAAAAGAAGCAGAAGGTACCCCGCAAAAACAATTACCGACACCGACTACGCCGATGACATAGCGATACTGGCAAATACACCCGACCAAGCCGAAACACTACTGCATAGTTTGGAACAAGCAGCCGCAGGCATAGGCCTCTATGTTAAAGCACACAAAACGGAATATATGTGCTATAATCAAACGGGGGACATCTCCACTCTAGACAGAACCCCTCTTAAACTAGTAGACAAATTCACTTACCTAGGAAGCAGCGTCGAATCGGTAACATTAAGATAATAAATTTATTTCCATCCTGTTAAAAAGCAATGCTTTAAAAAATTAACAGGACTTAATCCATTTTCTTGTTTGATCTGAAGAAGTCCTGTTAATTTTTTAGAACATTGAGTTATATCAATGCTTTTTAACAGAATGGAAATACATTTATTATCTTAATGTGACCGATTGTTATTGTTTTTTAATATATATATATATATATATATATATATATATATATATATATATATATAAAGACTATAGCAACATATATGTATTAACAGTTATATTTCGTGAAAAGTTTCAACTGTAAGCTAAGACACATATCCAACAGCAATTAGACACCTATCGTATTTAGATTCTTGTGAATAACAAAATCCGATTGTTCAGTGCTTAAAAGGGTGACCACTTAGTAACAGCAGGTAAAATAAGCTACCTGAGGCCTATGTGCTAGATTAAGCAACTCTTTGTAAATAATAAGACCAGCTTGTGTTTTGCACTATGTTGGGTTGCTTGTATAACATAAATCCAGTAGGTTGGTTAGTTGGTTGGTTGGTTAGTTATTGGTATATCAACCCTTTCCGGGTTATTCAAAGCCAAATCCTGATTGTATTTGATTTATAAGCGAATAGCTTGTAGTTAATTTTACTTTTTAAATGAGAGCTCATTTGTTTGCACACCGTTAAATGGTTGCAAACATTTCTAATACTAATAAATCTATCTAATATTAACCCTTTGTGTGCACACATTTAAATGGTTTCTAGTATAATTATTTAACATTTGTGATTCTATTTATCAAATATTCCTATCCACTACAAACAAATTGCCCTGGCTCAGTCGGCAGGGAATGCATCTCTGCAGAGGAGTAAGGCATCTGCTTCTCAAACGAGTGTCCTGGACCTGACACTAAATAATCTGGTGGCGAACCTCCAATCCTGGTGCTTTTAGGAATGAATAGTACCCCTGCACTACCATTACCCCCAGGACTACTCTGACCCGGAGAAGTAGTAGTACATAATAGGCTCCCATTTATGAATCAAAAAGAACTTTAACTGTGTGCAAACAAATCACTGATGTTTAATTGAATTGTTAGTGTTACATAGCAATAATGTCGGCGGGGCTGTAGAATACGCTGATAACATCATTGCAGAAGGGTAAGACCCCCACCTAACGAGCCCGTCTGTTGGCCATGGGTGGTGAACCATGATGCTTAAGGACGGAAGCCTGATGGTTGAACAGTCATTGACCCGGCAAACAAATACTCAAGAGACTTGCAACACATCACTTTAGACCTTACTGGGTTAGATGAGCGGTCGGACAGGCCCGATCCGATTAATCAGCAGGTTGCGTGAAGCCCAAGCATCTATCTTCAATCTGCATTTGTAGCAAACTCCGAACACTTTTATCTTAAAAGTACTAGAAGGGTCAATTGTATTGAGAGAATAGGACTTTGACGATTACTAAATTACACAGTAATTAGTAACGTTTATTGAAAACCTGAAATTGGCAGGACCTCAAGTATACTGGTAGTGTACTCTCAACCAAGACGAATGAATTATCCCCTAGGTAAATTCACAACCCAAGTTGGATCTTTGTTGTGAGTAGTGGAGTACAGGACCAGCAAAAAATAGATATTACCTATAGCTACTTCAAATAAAAAGAACAAAAAGAAATCTCTCTGAGTTGAATTAGGAGAATAAGGCGGCAAACTTCCCTAGATTCATCGTCATTAAATCTTTGGAAGGGATCTGCCAAGCAATTTTTTTTCTTTTAAAAAAAAATGGGTGATCTCTACAAGAATTACCTCGAGAAATGTCAAAAAGATAAGGAACAGCAATGTGCTTGTTGAGGTGTACAGAAGGAGGCTTGCTGAAAACTTTCTCAAAATGAAGACTTTCCACTCAACAAAAGAGAAATTAAACACCTCAAAAGGAGTTATTAGCCGTAGGGAGCTGTCCTTGGCTATAGCGGAAGAGAAAACAAGGAGTCACCGATTACCAAAGAATCATGATTAAAGAGGGTGGAGAGAAAATTCAGACTTACACCTACATTCTGACATTCAATCAGCCCAAAATTCTCGAGAAAAGAAAAACTGGATATTGCCTTGAAAGAGTGGAGCAATACATCCCAGCACCCCCTGAAGTGCTTTAATTGTCATAAATATGGCCAACATCGGCAAAGTTGCAGAAGACGTCAGACATGTGCAAGGTGCGGTGATAAAGACCCAGACTACATGGAGGAAGATTGCTCAAATGAAATTAAATGCCCAAATTGTCGACAAAACCACCCTGCTTTCTCAAGATCTTGTGACATTTATAAAAGAGGAAAGGAAATACTAAAAATAAAGCATAAAAGAAAGATTACTTTTTTGAAAACTAGGAGAATACTTGGGTCCTATGTGAGAGAGAACACTTACACCTCTGTTGCTCAAAGGGTGGACCCAATCAGACAAAGTGGGCAAACACAGAACTCTCGTCTAGAAGATAGTCCAATTAGAACCAAATGATTGGCCAAAGTTTCAGGAAAAACCTGTGCCAATACTCACCGCCGACCCCCAATATCTCAGCTTCCTTAAACCAAACTACTCATGGCCAGTGATTCATCTAGTGGTTTTTCTCATCTCTAGCCGGGAGTAATTAGCATTATTTTACAGATACGCAAAACACAATCGAGAAGATGGAAGAAAAGAACAAACGAACAAACACGGGCTTGGGTGAGCTCCAAGCGCAAGAAAGGAGAAGTTTGTGACACTGTGCATTCTGGGAGCAAACGCGAGCATGTACTCGAGCAAAAATTCTCACAAAGCCACTAGTAATGCTGACATATTCTCGCGTTGGTTCACCCGGCCTCTGTGAGTCAACAGGTCTTAGCAGTCGTCTTTCTGACTTCTGTTGACTCTCTTCTCTGCTCTGCTTTCATCTTCTCACTGCCTCCTTCTGCCAACTGTATCCTTCTCTAGACTGTTATCTCTAACCGACTGTTCTCTTCTGCTCCCTTCTGCTAACTCACTTCTTCTGTCTTCTCTCGGGACTTCCTTCCTTCCTTCCTTCCTTCCTTCCTTCACCCACTTCCGGTCTCGTGGGAGATCTCGTGCGCAGGCCCTTTGTGTGGGTTTCGTGCCGAAACAGACAAAGGGATTCTCTGACTGGCACCTACACACACCAACACAACGAATGCTCAACATCGTGTCACAAACCTACTTTTATAATGTTTTTTCGGGGGGTGGTAATTGACTGCTATCTCAAACCGACTGTTCTCTTCTGCTACCTTCAACTGACCCACTTCTTCTATCTTCTCTCGGACCTTCCTTCCTTCCTTCACCCACTTCCGGTCTCGTGGGAGATCTCGTGCGCAGGCCCTTTGTGTGGGTTTCGTGCCGAAACAGACAAAGGGATTCTCTGCCTGGCACCTACACACACCAACACAACGAATGCCCAACATCGTGTCGCAAACCTTCCTTTATAATGTTTTTTCGGGGGGGGGGGTAATTTTGGTCGACACTTTATAATCTCTTCACTCTCGTACAATGCCGAATACTATTCCATAGAATACTAACGAAATACTTAGAATTTCAACTCACAGTGCTACACTGCCTACTTCACACCTCGTCAGACCTCTGTCTGATTAATTTATATATTTACTATTTCTAGTCACGTGACCACAGTAGCACAACCCATTTCAACAGTTGTGTTTATTGGCAGGAGATTCGTGTTCGTCCACACGAGTTGATATCGGTACATTCTTCTTACATAACACCTACACTCGGTCGAAAGCCATCAAACAGAAGCATAAACTCAACTAAAAAAGGTCACAACAAATAAAGAGAAATCCAATGAAATGATCAAAGGAAAAACATATGCAAAATCTATCACTCAAACACAAACCATTCCACCAGAAATTAGAAAATCTCCAACAAAACAATGCTCACACAGATCATTAATCCATCCACTCAAATCCGTCAAAGACAGACCAAAAAACTTGTCTCCTAAAAAGCCAGAACTAATCAAACAAAACCGTGAGGGTCTCATTGACCAATCTGGAAAAATGTGCATGAACACCAAAGTGTACATTGCCCAGTTAGCTGAGGCTGTAGAATACACCGACTGCTTCTCTGCAGGGAGGTAAGACACCCCCCCAATGAGTGTTCTGGGTATGACACTAAACAATCTGATGGTGAGGTTCCAGTGATGCAGGAGCTTTGGAGGATGCAGAGCACCCCTTCATTGCCATTGCTCTCAGGTCCACTCTGGCCCGGAATGGTAGCATCTGAGAGGGACCAATCTATGGGTTAAATAGAACTAACTGCATACTTATGCTAAACTGAATTGTTTCAATTAGAACTGTTTGACTAAACTGAAGAGCTTAAATAGAAATGTTTTTGACAATTAAACTGTGAACTTACATTTAAATTGCATGCTTATACTAAACTGAACTGTTTGAAATGGAACTGTTTTTGACATCGAAACAGTACTAATCTAAATTGAATTGTTTAATATAGAACTGTTTTGACATTTAGCTGTGTGTAAAGAAAATTTGTACTTATACTAAACTGAATTAGCTGAATTAGAACTGTTTTGACAATTAAACTGGGTACTCCTGTTAAACTGAATTGAAATAGAGCTGATCATTTGCATAAAATGGATTTGGCATTAAATAACCTACAAAGGTTGATATGCCATAAAACCCCACCAACCAATCAACCAAAGTGTTCTTTCATGAACAGGAAGCACGTTCAAATTACCCTCAGCCAAACTTGAAAGAGACCCTTCAACATTAAGAACAAAATCATCTATAAGAATTAATAAACAACATAATGCCCTGGGATCAACCAAATCCTTAAATAAATCTTATAAAACAGAAAGTATGGATAGTGAAACTGACAACATAGTTGCCAACCTCAATTTAGAAGACCTAAATTATATAATTAAAGAAAAATGCAATACTTGAAGCCATTTGAAAATGTGAAAACCATATATATTCAATATGTAAATGTTTATAAATAGAATTTGATGTTAATTAAAGATTGATATGCTTTAATGGAAAAGGAAAGCTCTGAATTTAAAATCAGTTGTACTCTGTCAAAGAATGAGCTTGTGTGGCATCCTACCTATGGCGGATGTGTTGGGTGAATACAAATTACACTCTGATCCTTGTCCATAAAAGCAGACAAAGTTAATTCTATACAAGTCCAATGATTACAATAAAATCAATTCAATAAGAAATAATTGGTGATGGAAATTTTTCTTTCTTTCTTTCTTTCTTGCTTTCTTTCTTTCTTTCTTTGTTTTTTTATCTATCTATAGCTTCTTTCTTTCTTTCTTTCATTTTTTTGTTTGTTTGTTGATCTATTTGTTCATTTATTTATAGCTTTCTTTCTTTCTTTCTCTCTTTCTTTCCACCAGCATGCAATTTTCCCTTTATTTTTTCTTTCTTTCTTTCTTTCTTTCTACCAACATGCAATTTTCCCCTTATTTATTTTTCTATTTTCTTTCTTTCTTTCTTTCTTTCTTTTTTCTTTCTTTCTTTCTTTCTTTCTTTCTTTCTTTCTTTCTTTCTTTCTTTCCACCAATATGCAATTTTCCCTTTCTTTCTTTCTTTCTTTCTTTCTTTCTTTCTTTCTTTCTTTCTTTCTTCCAACATGCAATTTTCCCTTTATTTATTTTTCTATTTTCTTTCTTTCTTTCTTTATTGTTTGTTTGTTTATTTATATCTTTCTTTCTTTCTTTCCACCCAACATGCAATCTTTGCATTGTATTGTTCTACTAAATCATTATCACCATGGTGACCAATGTGTGTGTGGGTCAGACCCTGTCACTGCCATAAAAGTTCAGTTCACCTGAATAGACACATTCTTCCTTGCCATTATTGTAATTTTCTTTATTCATTTACATTTTACAGGAATGAAACACTTTCTGTGTTCAGTATACAGGAAGAACCCATTAGCACATCTTCAGTGGCTGTCCTAAAGTTTTGATGGATTGATGCTATCATTGGCACCACGTTCAAGCACTCAAGACCATTGCGGGGTTATTGACACAGACATAAAAAAAGCTGATACAACCCCAGGAAGAACACTATCCATTTTCTCAAACCCATTCATTACCACAGACAAGAGGGTACCAACTTTCTCGAAGATGAAGAGAAGAACTATTCATTGCCACAGACAAGAGGGTACCAACTTTCTCAAAGGTGAAGAGAAGAACGATTCATTACCACAGACAAGAGGGTACCAACTTTCTCAAAGGTGAGGAGAAGAACTATTCATTACCACAGACAAGAGGGTACCAACTTTCTCAAAGGTGAGGAGAAGAAGCATTCATTACCACAGACAAGAGGGTACCTACTTTCTGCAGCACAACACTGGATTGGTTGTTTGGATTTCATAGCATATCAACCCTCGTAGATTATTTTATGTCAAATCCTATTTATACCTATATTAAATATTACCTGGCCTTTTGGCTGGGCCATCTGGCATTCGTGTCGGATGGGGTATCAACCAATGGCAGATTCGAGGCCGAAAGGCCCCCAACTTTGGTTGGGCCACCTTCGGGTGGGCGAGCTGCAACCTTTGTCCTCTATGTATAGCACTAGACCTTGTTGTCTAGTTTAAGCTATAATCTGGCATACGTGCCCGGATCCAAATTTTGATTCATGAAACTGCTTGCCTCATTAGAGCCACATTGCACTTAGTGAGCAGCACAGACCAGCAGGGTTTAAGTCTCGGCTCGTTCCCGACCTTCCCTCCCCTTTATCCCAACTTTAATCGGCCTTCAGGCTTTTGACCTTGTGTCAAGTCCTGTCTGGTGGGAGGCAGCGACAAATACATATACCTATATTAAATAAATAGGATTTGTAAACAAATAGTTTGTAGGTAACATTTTATTATTTCATAATGTGTATCTTTAACTCTGTTCAATGCAACATTGTCACAATTAACATTTTAGCAAAACACTAGTTTCTTTGTTTCAAAATAGAATATATGATTCATTTAAGAGATTTAGGGAATTAATTGAATAAAAAATTGAATTGTTAGTTGGTTGGTTGGTTGGGTTTTATGGCATATCAACCTTTGTAGGTTATTTAATGCCAAATCCATTTTTATGTACATAATCTGTTCTTTTTAAAACAATTCACTTTAGCATAAGTACACAGTTTAATGGTAAAAAACATTTCTATTTCAAACTATTCAAGCAGTTATATGTAACAATTCAGTTAAGTTTAAATACAGTTTCAATGTCGAAAAACTTCTATTTCAAATAATTCCGTAAAGCATAAGCACACAGTTTAAACGTAAGTATGGTTTAATTGTCAAAAACATTTCTATTTCAAGCTATTCAGTTTATTCGAACAATTCAGTTTAGCATTAGTATGCTGTTAGTTCTATTTAACCCATAGATAGACCCCTATCAGGTGCTACCACTCTGGGCCAGAGTGGACCTGGGAGCAATGGCACTGCTGATACCTCACCATCCGATTGTTTAGTGTCATATCCAGGACACTCATTGGGGGGGGTCTTACCCCTCTGCAGAGGTGCAGTCAGTGTATTCTACAGCCCCAGCTGACTGGGCAATACACAGAGTTAAATGTCAAACAGTTTTATTTCAGATAATTCAGTTCAGCATAAGTACACAGTTTAGACATCAAAACAGTTCTGTTTTGAGCAATTCAGTTCAGCACTAGTACGCAGTTCCAATGTCAAAACAGTTCTATTTTAAACAATTCAGTTTAGCATAAATACGCAGTTTAAATGTAAAAAATCAGTATAGTGAAAGAAGCACGGTTTAATTCTATTTAATCCATAGATAGGACCCTATCAGGTGCTACCACTCCAGGCCCGAGTGGACCTGGAAGCGATGGCAATGAAGGGGTACTCCGCATTCCCCAAAGCTCCAGCATTGCTGGAACCTCACCATCAGATTGTTTAGTGTCATATCCAGGACCCTCATTAGGGGGCATCTTACCCCTCTGCAGAGAAGCAGTCGGTGTATTCTACAGCCCCAGCCGACTGGGCAAAAATTGAATTGAATAAAATAAAAACAGATATATGCCAAATAATAAGTGTGGATAGATAACAAATGATAAGTTAAGATATATATTAAATAATAAGTTTAGATGTATAACAAATAAGTTTCCTTCTTAGAGCATTTTATAAATTATGGCCTTTCACTTACCAAAAAATTTGCCCCAAAACTAATTTATTTTAAAAAAAAATGATTTAATCAATTAAAAAAAACATCTATAAAAAAAGATATATCAGAACAAATCTGATGAAAAGAAAAATCTTTTCTTTTGTCATCTAGAATCAAAGTTTGAAAAGTGCACTTAGATTTTGAAAAAAAAAAAAAGTTAAAAATTATCTGGAACAATTATATCAGACACACTTACAATGAATCCATATTTTAGGAATATTACTAAAAATCAATTATTTAATGAAAATAAAACTTTTCCCAATTATTAATAAAATATTGAATATATTTGCAGTGAAGAAGGTCACCTAGTAAAAATGCTGTGTTTCTCTCTCTCTCTCTCTCTATCTATCTATCTATCGATCTATCTGTACTGTATATCTAGCACAACATTATAGGAGTACATTGTTTTTTTTGTTTTTTTTTAATTACAAAAAAAGAAAAAAATCAAAAGCTGTTATTCAAATTTTCATTTTGTGTAAAAAATTATAATACCAGGATTTATCACCCCTTTTTATATAGAGTCAGGTGGGCAATAGTAAACGAAAAAAACACTAACTTACTATTATTATTCGTTTTTTTTCTTAAAAGATCTTCATGTTTTCAATGAATATTTCCCTGTCCTACCAAACAAAAGACAAACTTTAAGCACATATAAATGACGTTTTCAGATATTTTTTTTTGTTGGAGGGGAACACTGAGATATCAGGTACAAAAGTAGTGGTGCATTATTTCAGTTTCGACAATTCTGTGAAAGGCCACACTTAATGGTTTAGAAGGCCGCATATGACCTCAAGGCTGCAGGTATCCCACTCCTTGTTTAAATTTCCTACCATAGCTGCAAAAAAAGATTTCAGTGAAGCAAGAGTTGTCCCCCTTAAACGGAAATCAAGACTTTTTGCTTACATAATGAATGTTTTTAGTAAATTATTGACTCCCATAATTTTTGTTATCACAACGTCTATCTCTGAAACACTAGACTATATTTAGAAATTTGGTTGTAAGTACTTCCGATGGAATTACAGTTGTATGAGTTTAATCGTGGGAATTATAAAAGAGATCAATTCTAACAGTGTTGAAAACTAGATACAGGAATATATATCTTTTAATATGTCCATACTTCAAAATTTAACCATCTGTTACTTATTTTGACATGACCTATTATATTTACCAACCCCTCCGCTCGGGCAGGATATGACACATGGTCAATTTTTAAGCAGAGTTTAACAGGTTTGAATCCAGAGTTTTCCTTCTCCTAGACTAGTTGCCTAACCAAGTCTGAAGAACCCAGTCTGTCCTACTATCTACCCATAGCTGGAGGGAGAATAATTGGATTCATACCTTTCTCAAGGGTATTAGTGCTATGTGAAATGCTATCAGTCTCGTCCAGGATTTGAACTCGTGTTGCTGTATCCATTTCCAACAATGATAACCATTAAACCACAGGCACCTCCCTAAACATGACCTATTGAGACAGCTATGCCAAATTTTGACAATACTTACTGGAACTGTTTAGTCCAACTGTATGTACATTTATAGAATGAAGTTCCTTGATCAGATCATTTGTTTGATAAACTTTATTTACCATAAATACTAAGATTGTACATTGCCCATTTGGCTGGAGCTGTAAAATACACAGACTGCACCTCTACAGAGGGGTAAGACTTCCCCAACGAGTGTTCTGGATATGACATTAAACAATATGATGGTGAGGTTCCAGTGATGCTGGAGCTTTGAGGAATGCAGAGCACCTCTTCATTGCCATAAATCCCAGGTCCACTCTTGCCCGGAGTGGTAGCACCTGATAGATGTATGGGTTAAATAGAACTAATCTGCATACGTATGCTAAATTAAATTACTTGAAATAGAACTGTTTTGATATTTTAACTGCGTACTTATGCTAAACTGGATTGTTTGATATAGAACTTTTAACAAAAGGGCAAATTGTAGTCTGCCCTGTTACATTAAGAAAAAAGGTTTGGTTTGGTTTGTTTGGTTTTATGGCATATCAACCTTTGTAGGTTATTTAACGCCAAATCCATTTTTATGTAAATAATCTGTTCTATTGAAAACAGTTCAGTTTAGCATAAGTACACAGTTTAATTGTTAAAAACATTTCCATTTCAAACTATTTAAGCAGTTATATGTAATAATTCAGTTAAGTGTAAATACAGTTTTAATGTCGAAAACCAGTTCTATTTCAAATAATTCAGATAAGCATAAGTACGCAGTTTAAGTGTAAGTACGGTTTAATTGTCAAAAATGTTTCTATTTCAAGCCATTCAGTTTACTCAATTCAGTTTAGCATAAGTATGCCGTTAGTTCTACTTAACCCATAGATAGGGCCCTATCAGGTGCTATCACTCCGGGCCAGAGTGGACTTGGGAGCGATGGCAATGAAGGGGTACTCCGCATTCCCCAAAGCTCCAGCACTGCTGTAACCTCACCATCAGATTGTTTAGTGTCATATCCAGGACACTCGTTAGGGGGTGTCTTACTCCTCTGCAGAGGTGCAGTCAGTATATTTTACAACCCCAGCTGACTGGGCAATACACAGATTTAAATGTCAGACAGTTTTATTTCAGATAATTCAGTTCAGCATAAGTACACAGTTTAGATGTCAAAAACAGTTCTATTTTGAGCAATTCAGTTCAGCACTAGTACGCAGTTCCAATGTCAAAATAGTTCCATTTTAAACAATTCAGTTTAGCATAAATACGCAGTTTAAATGCAAAAATTAGTATAGTGAAAGAAGCACGGTTTTGTTCTATTTAACCCATAGATAGGACCCTTATCAGGTGCTACCACTCTGGGACAGAGTGGACTTGGGAGCGATGGCAATGAAGGGGTACTCCACATTCCCCAAAGCTCCAGCATTGCTGGAACCTCACCATCAGATTGTTTAGTGTCATATCCAGGACACTCGTTGGGGGGGTCTTACCCCTCTGCAGAGAAGCAGTCGGTGTATTCTACAGCCCCAGCCGACAGGGCAAATTAAGAAAAAAGGAAATGCAGGAATAAGGATGTGAATATTGATGAGTTTCAAGAAGTTTAATGACTGCCAGAAAGATAGCCCTTGTACTGTGAGTTCGTACATGGAAGAAAACAGTTGCAAATGATAGAGCCAGAATTAAACGTCTAACCTGAAGTTTCAAGGACCAGTGGGTTTAAGAGGAATGAATGATGAAAGAATTGACTCCTAAAGAAACACTGGCCCAAAATTTGAATGTGCTCATCTCATGTTGTGATGGTCTGTTACTGCTGCCGAAATCGTCAAGAAGAGTTAGTGAAGAAGAGAGGAGTCAGTCTGTCCTGCTCGAAAAATATGTGAGTAAGAGAGGACGAACGAAAGAATATTACACCGCCTTTTATATTGCCTGGGGAAGTCATCCGTGCAGAATAGCTTGAATCATTCTCTTTGGATGAAATATATAAATTGAAACCCCAACGGCAGAATGATTCTTGCACTAAATAATAATTTGAAATTCTTTTTTTCTGCTACAAACTGTTTTTGACATTGAAACTATACTTATGCTAAACTGAATTGTTTGAATAGAGAACTGTTTGACTGAATAGCTAAAAATAGAAATGTTTTTGATAATTACACTGTACTCATGCTAAACTAAATTGTTTGAAATAGAACTGATTATTTGCATAAAAATGGATTTGGCATTAAATAACCTACAAAGGTTGATATGCCAAAAAACTCAACCAACCAAGATTATATGATTGAGAACTTACTCTCTTGTTCCAGAATTTTCCTGTTGTATTTTGTTCTACTATGAATAAATTCTTTAAATTATAATTCCATTTTGTCCTGTTGATGAGGCTTAGAGTATAATGACTGCATTCTCTTTAATAGGGTATCCTGGATATGAGACAAAGTTACATCTAGTAGTAAGGTGCCAGTTCTGGAGCTCTGAGGAGTATGGAGTCACTATTTCACTGCTATTACTACCAGGTCCACTTTGACCGAGAGTAGTAGTATCTATTAAGGTCCCATGGTGGTACCCGTAGTGTAATGGTTATTGTTGTAGGAAATGGACACGCCCACATGAGTTCAAATCCCGGACAAGAATGATAGCATTTCACATAGCACTAATACCCTTGGGAAAGGTATGAATCCAATTATTCTCCCTCCAGCTATGGGTAAATAGTAGGGCAGACTGAGTTCTTCAGCCTTGGAGAGGCAACTAGTCTAGGAGAAAGAACACTCTGAATTCAAACCTGTTAAACTCTGCTTAAAAATTGACCTTGTGTCATATCCTGCCCGAGTGGAGGGGTTGGGTAAATATGATTAAGGTCCCATCAAATAGATTTAATAGATCTGTTTGAAAATCATTTGTATAAGAAATTAAAACATAAAACAATAGAACTCTATCCAATTCGTTTATGTTGAGAATAATTATTAGAAATTGTAATTGTTTATGAAGAATTATTAAGTATTTCCATGCAATTGACCTAATGAGTAGAGTGTTCGTCAATGGTCCGGAAGACCAGGGTGCAATTCCAGGTAGAGTTATACCAAAGACTCAAAAAACTGTACTTGATGCTGCCTTGCTTAACACTCAACATTACAAGGTACACATCAAGGGTAAAGTGGAGCAAGCCAGGGAATGTAATAGAGCCATCCCCTACACCTTAATGTAGTTGCTAATGAAAAGGGAGTCTTTGGGTTACCTTCGACTGCAGTCGCCAACTTTACTTACTTATAAAGTATTTGAAACCATATAAATGTGTGTAAATGCATGATTATTATCAAATACAAATTTTTACTTAAAACCATATAACTCAGTATAAATTATTAGCATTAGATAAGAATACTTGAAACCCTGCAACTGTGTGCAAATTATTTGTATTAAATTGGAATTCTTGATACCACATTGCTGTGTGCAAATTGTTTGTTTGTTTGGTTTTATGGCATATCAACTATTGTATGTTATTTAACGCCAAATCTATTTTAATATATATAAACAGCTCTATTTCAAAAAATTCAGTTTAGCATAAGTTTACAGCTTAAATATCAAAAACAATTCTATTTCAAACACTTCATTTTAGCATAATATGTAATCTAGTCCTGTTTAACCCATTGATAGGTTGGTTTGTTGGTTGGTTGGGTTTTATGGCATATCAACCATTGTAGGTTATTTAATGCCAAATCCATTTTTATACAAATTGACTGTTCTATTTCAAACAATTCAGTTTAGCATAAGTATAGATTTTGTTTACACACAGTTAAATGTCAAAATAGTTCTATATTAAACAATTCAGTTTAACGTAAGTACAGTTTCAATGTCAAAAACCTTTTCATTTCAAACAATTCAGTTTAGCATGAGTATGCAGTTTAGTTCTATTTAACCCGTAGATAGGACTCTATCAGGTGCTACCACTCCAGGCTAGAGTGGACCCGGGAGTGATGGCAATGAAGGGGTACTTCACATTCCCCAAAGCTCTAGCATTACTAGAACCTCATCATCAGATTGTTTAGTGCTTTATCCAAGGCACTTGTTAGCGGGGTGCTCTTACCCCTCTGCAAAGGTGCAGTTGGTGTATTCTATAGCCCCAGCCGAATGGGCAACCCACAAATAGGACCCTATCAGGTGCTACCACACCGGCCAGAGTGGACCTGGGAGTGATGGCAATGAAGGGGTACTTCACATTACCCAAAGCTACAGCATTACTAGAACTTCACCATCAGATTGTTTTGTGTCATATCCAAGACACTTGTTGGCAGGGTGCTCTTTCCCCTCTGCAGAGATGCAGTCAGTGTATTCTGCAGCTCCAGCTGACTGGGTCAGCTAATTGTTTCTATTAAATAGGAATACTAGATTTCATATAACTGTGTGCAGATTATTTGTATCGAGAGGGTATAAAGCGAGGGGTCATTTTGTTATTACAACTAAGTTATTGATTGATTTTCCATGTTTTTGACTACATTAGATTCCATTCATTTTGTATGTCTTACATTGTGTCTTGAATTCTATATGCAGATGAATTAGTAAGTGAAAACTTTACATCCCTATTTTTTCAAATATATATTGTAAACTATAACAAAATGTATATTGTAATCTATAACAAAATGTATATTGTAAACTATAACAAAATGTATATTGTAAACTATAATAAAATTTATATTGTAATCTATAACAAAATGTATATTGTAAACTCTGCAGCGGAGAAAGCGCTCAGACTCAATTAAGAATGGTATCTACAAAATGTGTTTATAAATCATATATATATTTAATATATATGTATAAAGAGGATTTGGCATTAAATAACCTACAATGGTTGATATGCCATAAAACCCAACCAAATCAAATCATATATATTCAATATATATGTATAAAGAGGATTTGCCATTAAATAGCCTCCAATGGTTAATATGCCATAAAACCCAACCAAACCATTTATCATTAGTTACTTGAAACCATATAACAACATGCCAACAAATGTTTATAAATAGGAATAGTTACATTAATTGTGTATGAATTATTAGTATTAGATAAGAATACTTGATACCATATGACTGTAAATGATTATTATTGTCAAAGAAAATACAATTAAAAATTGATTGTAATGGAACATTGAAACTATCGCCATGATTATGATCAAATTTACAAATGTATCAAATTTCAGTATTAAATTACACAGAAGGGTTTGATAAACTGTTAAATGAACTTAACCAAAATAAATCAAGAGTTGTTTCCCTTCAACACAACTGGCAATTCTGGTTTACTGAGTTACCTTAAAACATTTTTGTGCCTAAAAAGATTTTGTTATATTCATGACCATCACAAAACCAAGTCACATCGTTTTATTTTTCAATTAATTCAAATTTTTAATGAGTTTAATTTTTTTTATTATTTAAAAAAGATCTTTCATTTTTTCTTAATTCACAAAAGCAATACTTATCATTTTAATTCATGGCCTTCTCATAAAATGATGAAAGATTAGTTTCTTATTTAATGGCATATCAACCTTTATGGGTTATTTAATGTCAAAGCCATCCTTGTAAAAGAACATTGTCAAGTGAGCTGGGGCTGTAGAATACACTGATTGCTTTTCTGCAGAGGGGTAAGACCCTCCGCTCACTCTGTCCTGGAGAGGTAGCACCTGATAGGGTCTTATCTATGGGTCAAATTGAAATAAACAAACTTATGCTAAACTGAATTGCTTGAAATAGAACTGTTTTGATATTTAAACTGCGGGCTTATGCTATATTGAATTATTTAAAATGGAACTCTTTTTGTATGCTAAACTGAATTGTTTGAAATAGAACTGTTTTTGACATTGAAACTGTACTTATGCTAAACTGAACTGTTTGAAATAGAACTGTTTTGACATTTAACTGTGCGTAAACAAAAACCATACTTATACTAAACTGAATTGTTTGAATTAGAACTGCTTGACTAAACTGAATAGCTAAAAATAGAAATGTCTTTGACAATCAAACTGTCCACTTATGCTAAACCAAATTGTTAGAAATAGAACTGTTTATATATATATAAATGGACTTGGCATTAAATAACCTACAAAGGTTGATATGCCATAAACCCAAACAAACAAACAAACAAATTGTAAAAGAACAGTAGTAGTACTATTTACCCCATTGCTGGAGGTAGGTATAAAGGTGTTCATATCTTTCCCCAGGGGCATTAGTCAAAAAATGAATGCAATAGTGCAACTAGAGTTTGAACTCACTTACTACAGTGTTACAGTCCAGCTCGTTAGCCACTGCATGGAGACTCCTCTCCTATTTGCATTGGATAAGAATATGTGAAACAATATTACTGAGTACAAATAAATATTTACAATTAAGTAAAATTATTAAGGTTTGAAAGATTTGAAGCCTAAGGTTTTCGCCCAGTTGAATGGAGCAGTAGAAAACTCTGACTGCATCTTTGCAAAGGAGTAAGACCTCCCCAATGAATGTCCTGGATAGGACATTAAACAATCTAATGGTGAGGCTCCAGTAATACTGGAGATTTGGGGAATGTGGAGAACCCCTTCATTGCCATCGCTCCCAGGTTCACTCTAACCTGGAGTGGTAGCACATGAAAGGGTCTTATTTATAGGTCAATTAGAATTGTTTGATCATATAACCCTGTATAAACAAATGACTGATGTTTAAATGAATTATTAGGGATAGATTTAAATATTTGGAACCATTTAACTGTGAGCAAAGATTGAGTTTACCTTGTAGCAGAAAGAACTTCATATTTTTATTTGGTGCATAAATTAATTTGACTGTTATGGTTATCATATATTTTCATCCAATGAAGATGACTTAGCCTATTCTGCCCGGACCATTTTTCCCAGGCAACATAAAAATGGTGACAGCCCACCAAACTTTCTCTTCCTCAGAATCTTTCGAGCAGGGTGAACTTACTTTCTATCCTCTCTCTTCATAGCAGCAAAACCATTAAAGATGACTTATCCTATTCTGCCCAGACCATTTTTCCCAGGCAACATAAAAATGGTGACAGCCCACCAAACTTTCTCTTCCTCAGAATCTTTCGAGCAGTGTGGACTTACTTTCTATCCTCTCTCTTTATAGCAGCAAAACCATTAAACCATGAGGGAAGCCATATAATTTATGGACCTTTGAGTCTACTAGACCAAAGTCTCCCAGTTAAATATAAATCAGATGTATTTATTGCGCCACTTTTACATCACCTCTAACTTTTGCTATGTCTTCAGTGATGCGTAATTCCGCTCAGACATTCAGCTTTTTCATTCCTCCTAACTCTGTGGAAGATCATCATTCTTCTCTCTCCTACTGCAATAGGACTACACTTATGACTGACTACATCATTCCTGTCCTTATTCAGCAACAAAACCTTTGCTATGACTGTAGCGATCCAAATCCCACACAGACACCTAGCTGCTTTATTCTATCTCTATTCTGCTAATCTATTTTGAAGACATTTATTCCTCACTCCAAAATTTATGGGACTGAGAACTACTGGCGGAACACCAAATGCCTGCTCATCACTTTTTAACTGTTTTCTTCCCACTACGATGACCAGCACAAAGGCTACCTCTCAACTCAAGCCTTTATTAAACTTCTAAATTAAAAACTTTCGGTATCTTTGTTCAACTCATATATTTCTACATTAAATATAATGGAGAGGGTAACTTAATCACCTTCTTCACTATAACCTCATTTAAAAATGTTTTCAACAAAACGTGTTCATAAATTATTTATCTAATAAATATGTATAAAGAGGATTTGGTATTGTTGTGGGAACCTTACCCATCTTACTATAATGAACTCTTCTCACCGTTATTAGTACAAGAGATTCCGCTGCCAGAAAGACAGGCCATTATCGGTGTTATACGAACAGTACGAGACTTCTTATCTTTTCTATTTAACTCTATCTTTCTTGTGTAGTAAAATCTGTTATCTAATATCCGTGTTTGTGTTTTCATTAGTGACCCTTTCTGGGGCTACAACAGGTATTAAATAACCAACAATGGTTGATATGCCATAAAACCAAACCAAACCCAAGGATTAGTTACTTGAAACTGAGCAAATAGATGATTATTATTAAATAGATTAGGGAGGTGCCTGTGGTGTAATGGTTATCTTCGTAGGAAATGGACATGGCGACTCGAGTTCAAATCCTGAACGAGACTGATTGCATTTCACATAGTACTAACACCCTTGGAAAAGGTATGAATCCAATTATTCTCCCTCCGGCTATGGGTAAATAGTAGGACAGAGTAGGTTCTTCAGCCTTGGTATGGCAACTAGTCTAGGAGAAGGAAAACTCTGGATTCAAACCTGTTAAACTCCACTTAAAAATTGACCTTGTGTCATATTCTGCCCGAGCGGAGGGGTTGGTGAATAGGATTATTGAATAGATATAATTATTTGAAATGATATGATTATTTGTATTAGACAGGAATACTTGACATCATATGTGGGTAAAAATGTGTGTAAAAATCTCTTGAGCAATTATACAAAAAATGTAAATTTAGATATACAATGAATGCAATTCTTTTCTAGGCATAAAATAACCCTAGACAACTTAGCATGTCATTAAAATCAATCAATTAATCAATCATGTAATGGTTATCATGGTAGGAAATGAATCTAGTAACCTAAGTTCAAATCCTGGACGAAGCTGTTTGTGTTCTATTTTGTGTTAATGCCCTTTGGGAAAGACATAAATCCATCTGTTCTCCCTCCAGCTATAAGTAAATATCAAAGCAGACCAGATTCATTTGCCTCAGGAAGGCAACCAGTTTAGGAGAAGGAAAACTTTGAATTCAAACTAGGTTTACTTTGCTAGAAAGTGAATTTTGCATCACATCCTGCTTATGATGGAGGAGTTGGGAAAATACAGTATTGGACAACTCCCCCCCACCTGACATTGATAATAGGAGTTGGGAAAATACAGTATTGGACCCCCGCCCCCAACATTGATAATAGGAGTTGGGAAAATACAGTATTGGACCCCCCCCCCCCGACATTGATAATAGGAGTTGGGAAAATACAGTATTGGACCCCCCCCCCGACATTGATAATAGGAGTTGGGAAAATACAGTATTGGACCCCCGCCCCCGACATTAATAATAGGAGTTGGGAAAATACAGTATTGCCCCCCCCCCTTGATAATAGGAGTTGGGAAAATACAGTATTGGACCCCCCCCCGACATTGATAATAGGAGTTGGGAAAATACAGTATTGGATCCCCCCCCCGACATTGATAATAGGAGTTGGGAAAATACAGTATTGGAACCCCCGCCCCCAACATTGATAATAGGAGTTGGGAAAATACAGTATTGGACCCCCCCCCCCCACATTGATGATAGGAGTTGGGAAAATACAGTATTGGACCCCCGCCCCCGACATTAATAATAGGAGTTGGGAAAATACAGTATTGGACCCCCTCGCCCCGACATTGATAATAGGAGTTGGGAAAATACAGTATTGGACCCCCTCGCCCCGACATTGATAATAGGAGTTGGGAAAATACAGTATTGGACCCCCCCCGACATTGATAATAGGAGTTGGGAAAATACAGTATTGGACCCCCCCCCATTGATAATAGGAGTTGGGAAAATACAGTATTGGACAACTCCCCCCCCCAGACATTGATAAAACTTGACCATTTTTTATCATTGCAACAAATTTGATTGTAACTTCAACATATAAAAAGTGATTATTTCGACCTTTTTCAAACTCAGACAACTGCTTGCAAGTTATTAACAAAGGGCTAATCACAAATTATTTTATCAAATCCAGGAAAAGAAAATTCTAAGAAATTTCCTATATTTTGGTATTTCTGAGAATTTCTTTATGTTTTTTAAATTATGACTTTTTGGCACAACTAAGGAGACTTTAACAACAGTAATCAAGGAAAATAATCACTTCCTATGTGTATCTAAACCATTGATGCTTCATTAAAATTACTGGCAATAATAAAAAATGGGTTAGTTATTTTTTACAGTCCCTTGTTTTTTTGTGTTCAATACTATACGAACTCAAATGTCTTTATAAGAAATAACTATATCTTTGTTTCCAAACCAAATTTCATTTGAATAGTAAATATTAATTTCCTATTGTCAATAAGTTTGCAAAGAAATCTTGATATTTGAGAAATTATTTGGAGAACTGAATGTTTACATGTAAATTATGGAATGATGATCTCTTTCATTACAGCATCATATAACAAGGGCATCCTTGAAACTATTGATATAATGAGTTTAAGCACTCAGCTACAGTGACCTTGAGACAGATTAAACTAAGGTAAGTAAATAGCTATAAAATGTAATTACTATGTAGGATATTGTAGATTTTACAAATAGAAGGGTAAAGGTTTGGCATCAGAGTTGTTACAGGAGTTATCAGAACAAGATTGAAAATAACATCAAACTGCCATAAAGACTCCACTTCCTGACAAAGAATTTTGAGTTGTTTTCCTCCTAAACTGGCAGCCCAATGAGGCCTCAGAGCCAGGTTGACTCCAGTATTTTACTCAGGGGAAGAGAAAAGATAGATTCACATCTTTCCAAGAGTACTAGAGTAACCAGGACACAAATTGACTCAGCTGAGATCTGAAGTCAAATCACAAATTTAAAGTTTTTGGTCAATAGATATTATGCAACTGGTACAAAATTACTTGGGTGAGTCAAAAGTTTTGCAATATTTTAGTAACATAAAGCACAATTCAGTAGCTTTGGATACTTTTGTCAAAGTCAGGAAGGTGATGAACTACATTGGACTGTGAAATGTCAGGCTTGCTTGTTACTCATCAGATTTTCCTCTATTAGCATTGGATTCCATGCTTTTGGGTCTACTTGACCTTGCCTGATCAAGATTCTTGCCACTCAAGTAAAATTTCTTTAAACCATCTGGTTACTGCACTGTGATCAACTGTACTTTCATCTTTCACACAACGAATGTTTTCGGTTGCTTTTACAGCATCATAGCCCAGTTTGAACTTGGAAAGCATGGACTTAGAATCCACAGTTTTAGGCATACCAGACTCTCTGATCATTGAGGTACTTACAATCCAAGCAAAATTTCTTGAACCATCTGGTTAAGGCACTGTGATCAACTGTACTTTCATCTTTTGCACCACAAATGTTTTTTGGTTTCATCCGGAGCCCAATTTAAACTCATTCTGCATAAGTTCCTAAGTTAGACTAAATTGCAGTCATCAGTCAAATCCCATACGGGTTCTTCAGCCTTGGTGACGCAACTAGTCTAGGAGAAGGAAAACTCTGAATTCAAACCTGTTAAATTCCGCTTAAAAATTGACCTTGTGTCATATCCTGCCCAAGCGGAGGGGTTGGTAAATATGGTCAAATCCCATATGGAGTGCTAAAATGTACAGCATGTCAACACACTAACTACCATTATACTACTAAATACAACTGGTTTCTTTCACAGCTTTGAACTACTTTGGTCTTGTGATATATATGCACCATAACTAAGCGCATACCAAGATATTCCAAAACATTTAACTCCCTCTAGTATGATGTGACTGGTACAAAAATAGATACAGTTAAAAAGAAAATGAAGATTGAGTAAATTTACTGCAACAAGAAGATAGGAAAGAGTAAAAAATTTTATTTACACAATATAAAAAAAATTAAATTAAAAAATATAAATTACACCGGATTTTTAATAAAAGTTTCGGCTAAAACAACTGTCCATCAATTTTTTTCCTGTTTCCCACATATCATAAGTATTTTTCAATATCTCTTCATTATGAGCGGGAATATAGCATTTTGTTTTTGGTCCAATAAAAAAATCCAACAATAAGATGAAATGATGGGTAAATTCCATTGGTAACACAAATAAAACTCAGTTTCTGATGATATATATATATATATATATATATATATATATATATATATATAGGTATTGATGCCACTTGGATAAGGCAATTTTACAAGCATTCATAAATGTAAACATGTTTTATGAAGGATATTTTGAAATTTAGTTGCACTGTAGTGGTTTTTACTCAGTAGGATTTTGTAGATTTTACAAGTAGAAAGATGTACGAGAAACAGTGTCAATAATTTATAAAAGAATTGGTGAACTTTTAAAAACAAAGAAGCCATTTGATGTTTAGTTTTAATGAATTCCATAGAAAGTTCTAGTTTTAAAGAGAATTTTACATTAGTTAAGATTTAATCATTGACATTCATAGATTTCTTTAGATGTTAGAGGAATTCTGGGAAATTAAGATTATGATTTTTTAAAATGAAAGTTTAAATAGCTGTAATATTATCTTGAATTCTATTATCTTTAGATAAAGTTATGGTCACTTATCAATTTTTGTCTTGTACGTCTTTTTATCTAATTTCTATTGTTTTTAAAACTCCTACATCATAATCTGCATTCAAGAAAGATAACTGGTTTACTATTATTTTAACATTTCAGATTGTCAATTATTACTTCTCTCATCCCATAATGGTTTTTACAAGAAATTTCAAAGCAAATATAACCGCTATAATGGGATGGAGGTGGTATTCCTTTTCACTTGTGTTTTCAAATATTTACTTCTCTTTCTTTTATTAATAGTGTTGTAATAATTCAAATTAATAGGTAAAGTATAGTCAGACATAACTTTTTTTTACTAGTATTTCTTTCATTTTAATTTCCATTGCTTTTCATTGTAAACAATCAAACCGTATGTTTATAATGTTTAGTATACAGTACAAACCAGAAATAAAGAATTAGTCTTTGGTGAGACTCTAAATTGCTTCCCTTTTTTCAAGGAAGGCTATTTTAGCACACAGAAAAGGGATGAGAATTTAAGTCTCACCAAAAACTTATTACTTCCAATCAGTACTTTAATATCCAGTTAGTCAGAATTAAAATTAAGATTAGAAAAATAACTGTAAAATATTCATAATAGTTGACAATGCTCAAGTTAATAAAAATTCAAGATATTGTATATGGTGAAGTCTACCACAGTTGTCTCCTCTTGGATCAACCATGTATAAACTATAAGTATCTCCACCTTAACTGAAATACAGTAAGTTATATTTGAATCAAACCTAAAGTAAAGCAATTACTATGCTTGTCTTTTATTGTACTATTATTACCAATAATACTAATGTATGCAAACAAAACAAATTAACTTATTATTAATTTAAACTAGTACTTTTTTCACCTTTTTTAATATTCAAGAGTTTTTTTTTTATTGCAATTCAATAGAGTCAACATTTTGGCATTCTTGAGTAATCAATATTCTTTAGTAAAGGTGGGGGTGTCCTTGTGGGTAATGGTTAAAACGCTGGACTGCAGAATCGTAGTAAATGAGTTTAAACTCCAGTCGCACTATTATGTTCACTTTTGGACATATACCCTTGGGAATGGTATGAATCCCCCTATACTCCCAGTTATAGGTTAAATAGTACCATTACTGTTCTTCTAGAAGGATGGATTTAGCATTAAATAACCCTAGAAGGTTGATACGCCATTAAACAACGAACAAGTCTTTAGGAAAGAATAAGATTTTTACAATTTCTATTTTTCCTGTTACTTCATAGGCTGTATTGATTTTATCTCAAACATTCAAAAATTTTATTTTTAATAAGTAAAGCATTAAAACGTTTGTTGAATCAACTTAAAATTTCAGCTGCATTTTTTATCAAAACTTACTTGAGTCCTTCCTTTCTTCAACAGCAAATTCAATAAAGAAGGATAACCTCTCAATGTGACTCAAGCTCATATCCTCTTTGACGCAGAGAAGCCTGATATTCCAAAACAGCTGTTCTATCAACTCAGCTACAAGAGCAATTGATACTGCATAATCCTAAATAAGACCTATAACTTATGCTAAATTCTGAGATGAAGCTTGATCATTTTTAAAACTTAGAATATTTGGACTATGGTCTTTACCTTCATTGTTATGGGGGTGTCCTCATGGAGTAATGGTTAAAGCAATGGACTGCGGAATCGTAGTAAGCGAGTTTGTACTCCAGTCGTGCTATTACATTCACTTTTGGGCAAATACCCTTGGGAAAGGTATGAACCCCCTTATCCTCCCAGCTATGGGTTAAATAGTACCACTACTGATCTTCTAGGAAAATGGCTTTGGCATTAAATAACCTAAAATGAGTTGATATGCTATTAAACAAAGAAACCAAATCAAACCTTCATTGTTATACTCTCAATCTTTCAGCTGATACGTTCTTTGGCTTTCTTCAGGTGTATTATGTCAAACTTGGGAGCTTTGAAGTTCTGTATAGATTCTCAAGCTCAACATCAAATATCTGAAGAAGGCTGAAGGACATATCAGCTGAAACGTCATGAGTGTAATAATGAAGATGACGATAATAGTTTGAATAATCTAAGTGATAAAAAAAATCTTCCATTTTGTCTTCAATATTTTGGCACTAAATTTTTTCTTATTGTTTTTACACTTTAGAATTTCTAATGGCATAAAGTTTCCTCTAAAATAGATAAATGAAATATGCTTTGAAAACTACAACTGAAAATATAAACTTCCAGGATTGAAGTAAAGTTCTTTTTAACACATCTGATTACAATAGCATAATATAGCAAGGAAATCTTGCAAATTATTTGAGTAGTGAGATTAAGCAGCTACTACAGTGGCCTTGTGTCAGACTATGCTAATTTTGGTAAACAACTATGAAGATGGAATAATTAACTTAAGATAAGAAAACCCCTAGAAAAATTGGATCATGCGACAAAAGTTTTTCGGCAACTTACACCATGAAATTAACCAAGATCAAAAAAGGTTGGGCTTCTTTTTTTTTCTCAAATTGTCATTTCCTAGTAACTTAATAGTTTCTGTTGAAAAATTTATGATGGTTAAAAGTATATTGATATAATCTTTTGTTGTTATATGACAATTTGTGTTTGCTGCTACAACAGCTACAACTACTCAAACCACTGTAGTAATTTAGTCAGCTTTTTGCTAAGATGTGGCTCAAGGCTGCATGAATGGGACACCCGATGAGACTCAAACTTATTCATGAAGGTTTGCTAGTCTAGCTTGCTAACCATTACACTACCTGAGGTGCCCCTTATAATTTAGATTTAGTCAATATGTAGCTGAGTGTATAATTTTGTAGTTCAGGGAATTCCTTTTGTGGAGACTAGTGATTTTCTGGTAGCATTTATTTTCAGTGTAGGGTTGTTCTAAAAGAACTTTACAATTTCTTTTTAGCCAGTTATTTCATAGGCTGTATTGGGCAACTAACATGGTGTAATGGTTAGTAAACTAGACTAGTATAGTAAGTAAAGTTGGTGACTGTAGTCAAAGGTGATCCGAAGGCTCCCTTTTTATTAGCTACAATACCGAGGTGTAGAGAAAGGCACGACTCCATTCCCTGGATTGCTATATTTTACTCTTGATCCGTACCTTACAATGCTGAGTGTTAAGTAAGGCAGCATTAAATACCATTTTTTGAGTCTTTAGTATGACTTGACCTGGGATTAAACCCCGGTCTTCCAGGCCATTGGCAAACACTCTACCCACTAGACCAATGGGCTGGTTAGTAATGAATTCAAGTCTCATAGGTGCCCTATACTTCCAGTCTTGTGCCACATCTAAGCAAAGCTTAGTAAATAATGATTTTATAGGGAGTATTGATTTTTTAAAAATATTCTAAAGTCATTTATTTTTAAATAATAAAGCACTAAAATGTGTATTAAATCAAATAAACAAATAATAGAAATAAAAGAAAAAGAAACAAACTTCATGCTAAAATATTCACAAGTTTTATTTCTTGATTCCTAGTGATTAATACTTCTGAATCTACTCACACGTGATCGAAACCTTAAGGAGAAATAAGAAATACATCAAAATTTTATTTCATCCAATATTGTCCAATCCTGGTGTTATAAAAAAGTAAATAAATAAAAGGCAGGGAGCGCTGATAATACCCAATCTTATAATCATCTTAAATATACACAGTAAATTATGTTATAAATTATAAATATTTAAAAAAAATATTTTTTAAAACTGTCAAATGGCGTTTCCAAATTTGATTAATTTTATCACCCATCAGTTATATATAATTTAACAAGAATTTGATGATTATATGTGGATACATTTAGACAGTAATAAATTTACTTCTCCGTTTTACATATTTTCCTGCTTTTTTTTTTATAAGATACGTTGCACATTCATATGAATGTTTTATTTTGCTCATACGATTGCAAGTGATTTACCGGGATCTTTTTCTTTCATTGCAAAGGTTTTATAAAATATTCCGGATAACTAACAAAGGGAGATAACCGCAATTTTTTTCTTTTTTTTTTCGTATTACAGATACAAGTGATTATTTTTGTATATAACGCATTTCAAACATTAAGGTTAAATGAAATTAAACTTTTTGTTTTTATATTTGTAATTTGCAACTCATTTCTAAATCTAAACAAAAATCAAAGATAACACCCTTCAACAAGGAAACAACAAAGGTATATATATATATATATATATATATATATATATATATATATATATATATATATATATATTTATTTATTTATTAGTGGGGGAGGTGATATTGCCAAATGCATATGAAAAATTTTTTAAATATCTATTAAAGAATTTTTCTATGATTGATTAAGTGTATTGCAAATTTTCCTGGTTTTGTATTGGCACTTGAGACGAATAATTAATATAGTTGGATTATTTATTTATTTATTTCTCAGACTTGTAAATGAAATGCATTTTAACTTAGTGAGTTTAATACTCTTTTAATACATAAATAAAAAAAAATAGGAATACTGGTTCATTTTGTTGGTATGAATAAGCAGATACAAAATTTTGTTGTCAATTGACCAAATTTTTCGAGGAAGGTTTCTTCGACCACATTTCCCAAAGAACTTCATGGAGAAAGGTGCATCCTTTTGCAGAACAATTCCAGTTTGTACTGAATGCAACAAGAAAATGAACAGATGTCCATTATGGCTAATCAGATGACTCCTAGAAAAATTGGTTAATGTGACAAAAGTTTTTCAGCAGTTTATTCATACCAAAAAAATGTTGGTCTTCTCTTTTCTTCTTTTAAATTATTATTTTCTAGCAACTCAGTAGTTTCAGTTGAAAAATTCATAATGGTTAAAAGTATATTGATTCTACTAGATATATATGTGTGTGTGTGTATGTGTGTGTGTGTGTGTGTGTGTGTGTGTGTGTGTGTGTGTGTATTAGGTCTCCTGAAAGATAAAAGTTCAGGGAATTTGAGAAGATTTATCAATCCATTTATCCAACATTTCCCTTGTTTTGCTGGATATTTCACACATCTCTCGAAGAGTCTAGCAAGAAATAAAGAAAATAATTTTCTCAAATTTTGATGATTTTTATTTGAGGAAGTCTTTTGAGTACAAACTTCCCTGAACTTTTCGGTATCACTTTGTGTATGTATAAAAAAAGTTACCAATATATATATATATATAATATATATTAATATATATATATATATATATATATATATATTTATAAAGAATGGGTCTTTCTCATAAAAATGCTTTAAAAAACCGTTTTTTTCCCAAAAATTCAAATGAATACAACACCAGAATTGTTTAACAGTCATCATTTCACTTCTTTTTTCTCTTTTTTTTCCATTTTGGTAAGAATTGAAAAATCCTTTTTTTTTTTGTTTACTAACTTTACAATTCCTTGTTAAATTAGAATTTTATAATTACTATTAAAAGCATTAATTTTTTTTTTTTTTTTTTTTGGTTATCATTTCCTCCCTTATTTCTAGCTTGTTAGTATCTCAATAGACAGTCGTGAATCCCTCTTGCTGGAACATGAATTTGACTGCATGGTAGACATCTGGGCAATACTTTGTTGGCTTTGTAAGAGCAGGCCTGTTCTCGATGTCCCTATGTCCATGGTATGGAGTGGTAGGATTTTGCTGTTGTGTTATTCAGATTTGCATTAGTTGCACCGGTAGTGGCGGTGGTGGTGGTTGTAGTGTTGGAGGTGATTGTTTCAGCATTAGGGCCATTAGGATTGAAGACTCCCGTACCAACCAACAGGCTGTACATGACTGTAGCAGTTTGTTCTGTCAGAGTCTCACTATTAGGCAAAGCCCTAGAGGTTGGTAGGCGAAGGTTAGCTGCCAGACTTTGACGGCGGCTGTGCTTGGCCTTCAGGTAAAGATTGTACATATTTGCACCCATGACATCAACGTTAGGGTTATCCCTGTGGGGGAAAAAAAGCAGAAATAAATCATAATTTAAAAGTCAAATTGTTGCATATAAGAAAGTTACTGATAGATAAAAAAGAAAATAATTATCTCATTGAGAGAACATAAGTTATGAGAACGGATTGAAAAAAAAATAGGTTGGTGGGTTAATTGATTTGTTGGTTGGTTGGTTGGTTAATTGGTTTGTTGGTTGGTTAATTGATTTGTTTGTTGGTTGGTTGGTTTGTTGATTTGTTGGTTGGTTGATTTGTTGGTTGGTTGGTTTGAGGGTTGGTTGGTTGATTTGTTAATTGGTTGATTGGTTTTGAGCATGTCATCCTTTGTTAGGCTATTCTATGCCATAAAACCAACCAACCAACCACAAAATCAATCAATCAAAGTTAGCTTAATCATTATGGTTTCCAATTATATATGGTACAAAAATGGATCTTCTCAATCATTTTAAATAGGTAAATTCTTCATATTTACTTGTAAGATCAATGCTTTAAGAGTCAGGGAGGGGATTTATGCAATTCAAACTACTTTTAAACAATTTGACTCTTAAATAGGACCCTAACAGATCTATTTGACCCTTAGATGGGACCCCAACAGATCTATTTGACTCTTAGATGGGACCCCAACAGATCTATTTGACCCTTAGATGGGAGCCCAACAGATCTATTCGACTCTTAAATTGGACCCCAACAGATCTATTTCATTCTTAGATGGGACCCCAACAGATCTATTCGCCTCTTGGATGGGATCCTAACAGATCTATTTGACTCTTAAATGGGACCCTAACAGATCTATTTGACCCTTAGATGGGATCCTAACAGATCTATTTGACCCTTAGATGGGATCCTAACAGATCTATTTGACTCTTAAATGGGACCTTAACAGATCTATTTGACCCTTAGATGGGACCCCAACAGATCTATTTGACTCTTAGATGGGACCCCAACAGATCTATTTGACCCTTAGATGGGAGCCCAACAGATCTATTCGACTCTTAAATTGGACCCCAACAGATCTATTTCATTCTTAGATGGGACCCCAACAGATCTATTCGCCTCTTGGATGGGATCCTAACAGATCTATTTGACTCTTAAATGGGACCCTAACAGATCTATTTGACCCTTAGATGGGATCCTAACAGATCTATTTGACCCTTAGATGGGATCCTAACAGATCTATTTGACTCTTAAATGAGACCCTAACAGATCTATTTGACCCTTAGATGGGATCCTAACAGATTGATTTGACTCTTAAATGGGACCTTAACAGATCTATTTGGCCCTTAGATGGGACCCTAACAGATCTAATTGACCCTTATATGGGATCCTAACAGATCTATTTGACCCTTAAATGGAACCCTAAAAGATCTATTTGACCCATAGAAAGGACCTTAACAGATCTATTTGACCCTTAAATGGGACCCTAAAAGATCTATTTGACCCATAGAAAGGATCTTAACGGATCTATTTGACCCTTAAATGGGACTCTAACAAATCTATTTGACCCTTAGATGGGACCTTAACAGATCTTTTTGACCCTTAGATGGGATCCTAACAGATCTTTTTGACCCTTAGATGGGACCCTAATGGATCTATTTGACTCATAAATGGGACCCTAACAAATCTATTTGACCCATAGATGGGACCCTAACAGGTAATTAACACCAGCTGCCCTTAAGTGTTATACTCAGAACACATAAATCATTATATGTAAAAAGTCGAAGGTCCTACACAAGCCTTTAACTCTATAAAGAAATTGTTGTATTGTCAAGGTGAGTGATTCACAGAGAAGAATGAGTGCTTAATATATTTATTCTGCACCAGTATCTGGTGCTAACGGATACATACAAAAAAGACACAACACAATAAGTTACAATTAACAAGAGAACTTACAAGAAATAGGAGAGGATCAAAACACTATATCGCCAAAGAAAGATCAGTATGAATATTAATCAGCTTAATATTGACTTAGTAATCAACCTTCAAAGTCTTTATTTGTCGTCTATTTATGGCTATGAGCCAGTCCATCTGGTAGAGACCTGAAGGAGGTGTTAACCGCTCTACAACGCAAATGCATCTGTGTAGGTCATTTCCTAAGCTTTGATTTAGTCAATGGTCACAACTTAGTTATATAGATGGTTGATGGGTTGGTTGGTGGGGAAGACATAATATAATTTTCAGCTATTTCTAAGACTGGATCTTAGTAGAATTGTAGTTAAAAACAATGTAAAAAAAGGAGAAAAAAAAGAGAAAAGAAAAAAAAAGAGAAAAAAGTCAAAAGGAAAAAGAGAAAAGATTAAAAAAAAAAGAAAAGAAAAAAGAAAAAAAAAAGACAAAAGACAAAAGGAAATAAGAAAAGAGAAAAAGGAAAAGAAAAAAGAAAAGAAAAATTAGAAAAGAAAATAGAGACAAGAGAAAATACAAAAGAAAATGTTGAAAGAAAAAAGACAAAAGAGAAAAGGGAAAAGAAAAAAGAAAAAGAGAAAAGAAAATAGAGAAAAGAGAAAAGAAAAAGACAAAAGAAAATGTCAAAAGAGAAAAGAAAAACAAAAAAAGATTAAAAGGAAAAGAAAAAAGACAAAAGAGAAAAAAAAATAGAAAAGACAAAAGAAAAAAGACAAAAGAAAATGTCAAAAGAAAAAAGACAAAAGAGAAAAGGGAGAAGAAAAAAGAAAAAAGACAAAATAGAAAAGAAAATACAGAAAAGAGAAAAGAAAAAGACAAAAGAAAAAGTCAAAAGAAAAAAGAGAATAGAAAAAATACAAAAGAGAAGATAGAAAAAGAAAAGAGAAAAGGGAAACGAAAAAAGAAAAAGAAAAAGAGAAAAGAAAGTAGAGAAAAGAGAAAAGAAAAAAGACAAAAGAAAATGTCAAAAGAAAAAAGAGAAAAGAAAAAAGACAAAAGAGAAGAGAGAAAAAAGAAAAGAGAAAAAGGGAAAAGAAAAAGAAAAAAGAGAAAAGAAAATCGAGAAAATAAAGTAGAGAAAAGAGTAAAAAAAAAGACAAAAGAAAATGTCAAAGGAAAAAAGACAAAAAAAAGAGACAAAAGAGAAAAGGGAAAAGAAAAAAGACAAAAGAGAAAAGAAAAGAGAGAAAAGAAAATAGACAAAAGAAAAATTCAAAAGAAAAAAGAGAAAAGAAAAAATACAAAATAGAAGATAGAAAAAAGAAAAGAGAAAAGAGAAAAGGGAAATGAAAAAAGAAAAAAGAAAAGAGAAAAGAAAGAAGAGGAAAGAGAAAAGAAAAAAGACAAAAGTGAAGAGAGAAAAAAGAAAAGAGAAAAGGCAAAAGAAAAATATAAAAGAGAAAAGAAAATAGAGAAAATAAGGTAGAGAAAAGAGTAAAGAAAAAAGACCAAAAGAAAATGTCCAAAGAAAAAAGAGAAAAGAAAAAAGACAAAAGACAAAAGAGAAAAAAAAAAAGAAAAAAGACAAAAGAGAAAAGAAAATAGAGAAAAGAGAAAAGAAAACAGAGAAAAGAAAAAAGACAAAAGAAAAAGTCAAAAGAAAAATACAAAAGGAAGAGAGAAAAAAAGAAGAGAAAAGGGAAAAGAAAAAAGAAAAAGAGAAAAGAGAAAAGAGAAAAGAAAAGAGAAAAAAGCAAGCTAGATAGTTTTACACTTACCCAACAAAGTACATTTTCCTCAGGGGAGTTGTCAATCCCATTTTCTCTCGTACTTTATTAAGGACATGTTCACCATAACGAAATTGGATTTCACAGGGTTTACCAACAAGTTTTGTATACTGCAACTCTGTACCAGTGATTTTCTGAAAATGCCAAAGAGAAAAATAAAATCTTTTAGAGAATTTTAAGTACAATTTCGATGAAAAGGAAGGACAAAAAATGATTACAAAATAATCACAGTAAAATTTTTACCTAATTCTTCTCACTCAATATTTACAGAAAAAAAATTATCTAGAGAAATTTGTTTATTTTGATCCTGATATTAATATTAGCAGATTTGGTTTCACTTACAGTTACGTCCTTCCCATAAGTTATTTAATGAATGTGGGGAAAAAACAAAATATATTTTTTTCAGATGTTTTTCTTCATAAATATAAACCCTGCATTGTTTGGAATTGGTTTATAGCAAAAAATATTTTAATCCCATAAAAATATTTCTTTTGAGGCTATTCAAAACAGAGTGCTCCAGGTTTGAACAGAGGTATGGTATCAAATTTTTGGTTGCTGAAAAGTGCAAACCATGTGAAATTTACAAACCATGTGAAATGTATGGAGAAGCATGTTTTAGTAAGAAAAATATTTGCAAATGGACTAAACATGAGTTTGACTCTATGAGTCTGAGTTAAAAAGATAATCCATGAAGAGGAAACACACTGACTTTCCAGGAAAGAAAAAGTTCTGGGCACAGCAGTCAGTAAAGAAGGTCATACTAATAGTGTTTTGGAATATGAAAGGATTCATCACCGTTAATTTCCTTGAAATTATGTAACTGTTAACAGTGCTTCCTATGGCCAACTCCTTAGACAATATTCACCTTATTAATCGAATGACCTTCATGCCTCTCAATTTTATTGTAAACACATCCTTATGTAATTAAAATATTGTTTTTTAAAGCATGTGCATAATAGAATATTTTGAAAATAATTAAAATATTTCAAAATCCTAAAAAAAGGCGACCTTTTGTTTTGGTCACTTCTCTTCAGAGAATTATGTCAGTGACAACAAAGTTTACATTGGAGGAAGCAAACATGAGATATAGAATATACCGATTGCACCTCTGCAGAGGGGTAAGAGCCCCCCAACGAATGTCCTAGATATGACACTAAACAATCTAATAGTGAGATTCCAGTTATGCTGGGGCTTTGGGGAATGTGGAGCACCCTTTCATTGCCATTGCTTCCAGGTCCACTCTAGCCCGGAATGGTAGCACCTGATACGGCCCTATCTATGGGTTAAATAGAACTAACTGCATACTTATACTAAACTGAATTGTTTAAATTAGAACTGTTTGACTAAACTGAATAGCTTGAAATAGAAATGTTTTTGACAATTAAACTGTGCACTCATGCTAAACTGAATTGTTTGAAATAGAACTGATTATTTGTATAAAAATGGATTTAAATAGAACTAGACTGCGTACTTATGCTGAACTGATTTGTTTGAATTAGAACTGTTTGACTAAACTGAATAGTTTGAAATAGAAATGTTTTTGACAATTAAAGTGTGTACTCATGCTAAACTGAATTGTTTGAGATAGAACAGACTATTTGCATAAAAATGGATTTGGCATTGAATAACCTACAAAGGTTGATATGCCATAAAACCCAAACAACCAATCAATCAATTAGGAGTATATAAGATTTTATAATTGCACTGTCTGACTCAAAATTTAATCTATTGTTTTTCAGTAACTAATTATACATAGAAATATAACTGTAAAGTTATTTACAAGTTTTCTAATATATATATATGTGGATGACAATAGATATATACTCCCCTACCCCCGTAGGGTTGAGTTCTCTAGCGAAGAAGTATTCGTGTTGCCATTAGCACCTTTGCAAGTCTCTTCGTATTTGAATTGAGATCTCGGCGGCCGTTTGAACGGATGTATGTAAACAATACTAATTGTGATTCGTAACCGTTTAAAAATGTACTTCTTAGCTAATTTCTCCTTGTAGCTAAATGGTTAGAAGCTTGGCTTGGTGTTTCAGTCAACCGGGTTTCGATCCCAGCTACGGGGAGATACCGTCTAGCCATACTGATGAGTTCTGATAGAACGAAACAGATCTGTCATGTGGATGACAATAGATATATACTCCCCTACCCCCGTAGGGTTGAGTTCTCTAGCGAAGAAGTATTCGTGTTGCCATTAGCGCCTTTGCAAGTCTCTTCGTATTTGAATTGAGATCTCGGCGGCCGTTTGAACGGATGTATGTAAACAATACTAATTGTGATTCATAACCGTTTAAAAATGTACTTCTTAGCTAATTTCTCCTTGTAGCTAAATGGTTAGAAGCTCGGCTTGGTGTTTCAGTCAACCGGGTTTCGATCCCAGCTACGGGGAGATACCGTCTAGCCACACTGATGAGTTCTGATAGAACGAAACAGATCTGTCTGTGGATGACAATATATATATATATATATATATATATATATATATATATATATATGTATTTACCCAACTTTTTCATCATGATTTGGATGTGACACAAGGTTATTTTGAAGCAGAGTTTAAATTTGGAGTTTTTTCTTTCTCTTAGAACAGTTGCTATACCATGATAAAAGAGCCCAATCTGCCCTATTATTTACCCATAATGAAGGAGAATTATTGGATTCATACCTTTCCTAATGGTATTAGCGCTATGTGAAATACAAACAGCCTCATCCAGGATTTGAACTTTGGTTGCCATGTCCATTTTTTGTGATGAAAATCATTACACCACAGGTATATCTAACTTAGTATATTGCCCAGTATACAAAATGTATATTTAACCCTTTGCTACCATATGTGATTCTAATTTCTGTATGTGAATATAGTCAAATTTTTGAGCACTATGCCATGTGCAAATATAGTCAAATTTCATGCTATATTTCATTTGCTGGTTCGTATTTTCTTCCCACTGAGAAATCAGTGAATGTGCTGTGTGTAACTCTTGTTGAATTTCATGACATTTAATTTTTTTAAATGGTCGTTTTTTGATGGGAAATGCAAGCACTTAGAGCTACCAAGGGGGTTAAAAAATCTTAGTTGTAAATTAGTAGATGGGCCTTTTGCAGGTACAGCAATATTTTGACTCCAATGATACACAAACAGTAAAATTAAAAAAAATTTTTCTGCCTTCAAAAAGGTTAGAAACCAAACCAATAATCCCTGCAACTATTAATTCATTGAAATCTTCCAAAATAACCAATTTCTTAACAGTCACTAAGATATTTACAATGTTAAACAGACAAAAAAAGATTTTGTTTGAATGCTAAGACATTTTTATAAATTGGTTTAAAGTGTAAAATAGATAAAAATAATCAAAAAATTCTCACCTTGTACAAAGCCTCCAAACATACCAAAAAGGCACCATGCCCAAATCTGAAATGAATTCAAAGGGAAATAACTATGTTAGTCTAAAATCGAGGGAAGTAACTCAAATAGTCATAATTATTCTTTATATAATTTTCATTTATTTCCCTATTAACTGCAAATAGGTTTTTACTATAATTACTACCAGTATTATGTAGTTTTAATTTCATTGATCAAATATTATCAGAAAACAATTCCAAATATTTCGACCTTATATATATATATATGTATATATCCGAGAGTAAATAATGTAAGCAAATGAAAGTTAATACAAAATTCGTTAAATTCCCGAGCTGATGTAGGTTGCCGAAATGGTGCGCAGTAAGTTATCAGTCCAGCATAAAGATAGTTGGGTTTTGATCTCTGCTTAAGCATCCAGTGTGTCTAGCCACACTGAAGAGTTGTGATACAATGAAACAGTCTGTGGATGACAATATATATATGTATATATATATATATATATATATATATATATATGTATACATATATTTATAATAAAAGAAATGCAAATAAAAATGGTTTTTGTTTTAAAAAGTGCTTGAGGCTGTTATGACAGAGCAAGTATAAAACTTTAAAAAATTCGTGTGGTGAACACAATCATCAGACAGAAATGTGAGGAAAGTGGGTAACACAATAAATGCAATTGATTAGCCACTTTCCTCACATTTCTGTCTGATGATTGTGCATATCACATGAAACTTCAAGGAACAGATATCTCGTATTCATAATTATAGCATTTTAAAATTACACACACACACACATATATGTGTGTATGTATGTGTGTGGCGGCATATGTGTATTAGTTATCCAACCTGATCTCACGATGGGGTAATAAGAAATTCTATTGTTCTTTATTCAAACAGCAGAAAAGAAAAAGAAAGCCAAGGGAAAATAAGTTGCAAAGGAAGAGAAATTGAAAAAGAGAGAAAAGAAAACTAAATTGCACAAAGAAAAAAGCTGAGGTATATAAAGTTATATTGAGAGAAGAAAAAGAAATTAAAAAGGAAAAGGTTGTTATGAGAGAGGAAAAGGAAAGTGAAAGAGAGAGAAAAAGAGAAAAAAAGAAGTGAGAGAGGAAAAGGAAAGTGAAAGAGGGAGTAAGAGAGAAAAAAGAAGTGAGAGAGGAAAAAGAAAGTGAAAGAGGGAGAAAAAGAGAAAAAAAGAAGTGAGAGAGGAAAAGGAAAGTGAAAGAGGGAGTAAGAGAGAAAAAAAGAACTGAGAGAGGAAAAGGAAAGTGAAAGAGAGAGAAAAAGAGAAAAAAAGAACTGAGAGAGGAAAAGGAAAGTGAAAGAGGGAGTAAGAGAGAAAAAAAGAAGTGAGAGAGGAAAAGGAAAGTGAAAGAGGGAGAAAAAGAGAAAAAAAGAAGTGAGAGAGGAAAAGGAAAGTGAAAGAGGGAGAAAAAGAGAAAAAAAGAAGTGAGAGAGGAAAAGGAAAGTGAAAGAGGGAGTAAGAGAGAAAAAAGAAGTGAGAGAGGAAAAAGAAAGTGAAAGAGGGAGAAAAAGAGAAAAAAAGAACTGAGAGAGGAAAAAGAAAGTGAAAGAGGGAGTAAGAGAGAAAAAAGAAGTGAGAGAGGAAAAAGAAAGTGAAAGAGGGAGAAAAAGAGAAAAAAAGAAGTGAGAGAGGAAAAGGAAAGTGAAAGAGAGAGAAAAAGAGAAAAAAAGAAGTGAGAGAGGAAAAGGAAAGTGAAAGAGGGAGTAAGAGAGAAAAAAGAAGTGAGAGAGGAAAAAGAAAGTGAAAGAGGGAGAAAAAGAGAAAAAAAGAAGTGAGAGAGGAAAAGGAAAGTGAAAGAGGGAGAAAAAGAGGAAAAAAGAAGTGAGAGAGGAAAAGGAAAGTGAAAGAGGGAGTAAGAGAGAAAAAAGAAGTGAGAGAGGAAAAAGAAAGTGAAAGAGGGAGAAAAAGAGAAAAAAAGAAGTGAGAGAGGAAAAGGAAAGTGAAAGAGTGAGTAAGAGAGAAAAAAGAAGTGAGAGAGGAAAAAGAAAGTGAAAGAGGGAGAAAAAGAGAAAAAAAGAAGTGAGAGAGGAAAAGGAAAGTGAAAGAGGGAGTAAGAGAGAAAAAAGAAGCGAGAGAGGAAAAAGAAAGTGAAAGAGGGAGAAAAAGAGAAAAAAAGAAGTGAGAGAGGAAAAGGAAAGTGAAAGAGGGAGTAAGAGAGGAAAAAAGAAGTGAGAAAGGAATTAGTTATAGTGAGAGACGAAAAAGATTGAGAGAAGAAAAAGTTATGGAGGGAGAGGAAAAAGATTGCAAAATAGGAAGTGAGGGAGGAAAAAATAAGTAAGAAGGGAAAGGTTATAGTGAGAGAGAAAAAAGAATCGAAAAAGGAAAAGGTGAAAGTGAGAGAGGTAAAGGAAACTGAGAGAGGAAGTGAGAGAAGAAAAAGTTATCAGTAGAGAGGAAAAAAAGTGAGAAAGAAAAGGAAAGTGAAAGAGGAAAAGGTGGGAGAAGAAAAAAGAAAATGAAAGAGAGAAAAATAAATTATTGTAAGAGAGGAAAAGCAAAGTGACAGAGAGAAAAAAAGTGAGAAAGAAAAGGAAAGTGAAAGAGGAAAAGGTGTGAGAAGAAAAAAGAAAATGAAAGAGAGAAAAATAAATTATTGTAAGAGAGGAAAAGCAAAGTGACAGAGAGAAAAAAAGTTATAGCGACAGAGGGAAAATGAAAGTAGGAGCGAGAGATGGACTTTTTAGTTTTTAATTTTACAATTTTGACTTGATTTTTCCAGCCACATTTTTGTATTTGCTTGTTCAAATCTAATTTTTTGAATCAGTTTAGAAAACGGTTGGGTTTGGTTTCTTGGTTTAATGGCATATCAACCTTCATTGGTTATTTAATGCCAAAGCCGCCCTCCTAGAAGAACAGCAACGATGTTATTTAACCCATAGCTGGGAAGATAAGAAGGTTCATACATTTCCCAAGGTTATTTGTCCGAAAGTGAACGTAATAGTGTGACTGGAGTTTGAACTCGCTTTATGATTTCACGGTTCAGTGTTTTAACCACTACACAATGAGGACACCCCTCTTTAGAAAATGTCTAATCAAATAAATTCATAGTTCTACACACCTTGGCATAGAGGCCTTATGCATAAAGGTCAAATCCATATTGCAGGCAATGACAGGGATTTGCTCAATGGTAGCTTGGGTATTAATGTTGAGGTTGGGTTTGCCATTTGTCAGTAAAAGATCAATGAGAACTTGAAGGTTTGATTCCCACTTCACTGGTTCACCAAGCAGAATGATTGCTGTTGGGATAAACAAAATAAAACAAAAACATATAAAGGTTACAGGAAAAAAATATTAACAATTCAAAACAATATTTTGACTAAATGATTTTGATATTTCTCTTTTAAGTTATAGACATGATAGAAAATACAAAATTCAAAATCAAAAAGGCGCGTTCAGTGTATGTATTTACCCAACCCTTCTGCCAAAAGCAGGATATGACACAAAGCCCATAAATCCTGGAAGTAGTACTCTACAAAATGGTAGCTGTACGGCCATTTACCTTCCATTACACAAACAATCCAAGTAACATGAACTAGACATGGTGGGCACTGCTGTAGAAGTAAGGATGAACTCATAAGTAGAGTTCACCGATGGACTCCTACACATGGACACACCAGTGTTGACTGATCAATAAAAACTTACATTCATCAGCTCTGTGTGGATACTGAATACTGTCTAAAGGACATATCAAACAAGATGGTTGATTGGGATGGATGGTGAGAGAAAGTCAAAGGATCTGTGCTGTTGGTGGGCCTTGATGATGATGATGATGATGATGATGATGATGATGATGAAAACTGGTTTGGTTTGGTTTTATAGCATATCAACCATTGTAGGTTATTTAATGCCAAATCCATTTTATACATATATATTGAATATATATGATTTGGTTTGGCTGGGTTTTATGGCATATCAACCATTGTAGGTTATTTAATGCCAAATCCTCTTTATACATATATATTGAATATATATGATTTGGTTTGGCTGGGTTTTATGGCATATCAACCATTGTAGGTTATTTAATGCCAAATCCTCTCTATAAATACATATTAAATATACATGTGATTTGTGAACACATTTTGTTGATATTATTCTTAAACAAGCCAGATCTCTTTTTTGCACACTGATAAATGATTTCAAATATTGCTATATTTAACATCAGTCATTTGTTTGCACACAATTTGTTCTATCTGACCCATAGATAGAAACCTATCAGATGCTACCAGAGTGGGGCCAGTTGGTTGGGGCTGTAGAATACACCAACTGCATCTCTGCAGAGGGGTAAGACTCCCTCAACAAGTGTCCTAGATATGACACAAAACAATCTGATGGCGAGGTTCCAGTGATGCTGGAGCTTTGGGGAATGCGGAGTACTTCTTCACTGCCATCGTTCTCTGGTCCACTCTGGCCCAGAGTGGTCGCACCTGATAGGGTACTATCTACAGGTCATATAGAACTAAACTGCATTTTTATACTAAACTGAACTAGAACTCTTTTGATATTTAAACTGCATACTTATGCAAAACTAAATAGTTTGAAATAGAACTTTCTGACATGGAAACTTTACTTACACTAAACTGAATTTTTGAACTGTTTGACTAAACTGAATAGCTTGAAATAGAAATGTTTTTGACAGTTAAACTGTGTACTCATGCTAAACTGAATTGTTTGAAATAGAACTGATTATTTGTATAAAAATGGATTTGGCATTAAATAACCGACAAAAGTTGATATGCCATAAAACTCGAACAACCAAACCAACTGGGTTAGAGTTGACCTGGGAGTAATTGCAATGAAGGAGTACTCCACATTCCCCAAAGCTCCAGAATTTCTGGAGCCTCACCATTCGATTGTTTAGTGTCATATTCAGGATACGAGGGGGAGGGTTCTTACTCCTCTGCAGATATGCAGTCAGTGTATTCCACAGCACCAGCCGACTGGGCTAGATGAAAACTTGTTTGAATTCAGAATTTTCCTTCTCCTAGACTGATTGCTTAATCAAAGCTAAAGAACCTAGTTTCCATAGATTGATTCATGCCTTCCTCAGGGGCATTAGTATAAAGAGAATTGCAAGTGGTCTCATCCAGGATTTGAACTCTGGTCACTAAGTCTATTTCTTACGACTATGACTCTTATGTTAAGCGTCCCTTTATATTTAATGTAAAAACTCAGTTTTCCTTTCACCAAGATAATATATAATGATTCTGGTTTTACCAAGGCAAATAAGTCACATGGTTGACTTAGTGTATGGTGCTAAACATCTATGTGTGGTGGGCACAAAAATTGCCTCGTCTCATGCAGTTAGTACCACAAAGGTATAAGCAGTAGCAGACACTCATTCTCTTTAATAAAGTCAGAATCTCATCGATATACCCATCACATTTCTTCTTGAGCCGTATTCTACCTAAAGACATTACACAGTTAATTCTGGCCCTGGTATCTTATTACACTTCATCAAATGTCTGTTTTTCCATACAGTTAACACTGCCATTTTTGGTCCAATTTCAACTAAACCTTCAAGAATTGTTAGATAAATGCTTAGAAAAGTTTTAAACAATATAAATAAAAAAGATATGGTTTTTATGCCAGATCTGTTTCTCACCCTCTACAATTTGTGGAAATTTATGAATAAACAAATAGAATTTAAATAAAAACATAAAACCAATAACAAAATACATAAATAAAACACGAAAATAAAAATATCAGACAAATTCCACTTCCACCAAAAGTTTGACTATCGATGTCAAAAAGGAGAACTCTTTTTGGTGTCTTGAACATATGTGTACGTGCAGACCTCCCAAAATGAGCAGTTTGTACTCAAGAACTTTTATAATGTTAATTCATTGGCTTAAGGAAAAAATATTCCACAAAAGACTCCTATAGTCTGACAAAAAGATATGCCACCAAGAGGAAGTTCATTTCATTTCAACTTGGCTTAAAAGGCTTAAAAATCCAACTTTTTTTAAGAACTAGGTTAATCCCTACCCCTACAAGCCTGGAAAAATAATAAGATCGAATATCTATTAATTTTTAAGTGTTTCCAAACATATCTGAGATTTCTAAATGAACCCATAGTCGTTTTGTATGCCATGTTTAATGTAATCAAGGCAGCAACCCATAGAAAATGAATGATAAAAGCAAATAAAACACCCTTTGAATTATGAACAATAATCCTAGTTGTTAATAAAAGGGACCATCTAACTTAGATATGTCCCTTAAAATAGGTAGTAGTAAAAAAAGGAAAAAAGAAAAGAAAGAAAGAAAGGAAAAAGGGAGAGGAAAGAAGAAAAGAAAAAGTAGTCCTTACCTTCAACTTTAGGGAATTCTTTTTCAATGTATCCTTGGGCCTGAAATAGGAGAGAAAAAAATTAGAATTTTAACAGAATTATTCTGTAACAAAAAGGCAAATGTCTAATCATCATCATCATCAACAACAACAACAATGACAATGTATTTCTATTTTTATTTGCAATATACATAAAGAGTAGTCAAATAGGTCAAATAGTCAAATAGCCTGATACTAGGGTGAGTCAAAAGTTTTGCAATATTTTGGTAGCATGAAGCACAATTCGGCTGCTTCAGATGCTTTTGCTGAATTTGTCAAGGTAAGAAACCACACTGGACTGTGAAATACTGAGCTACTCACCAGATTTGCTTCTATGGTTTGGAGCATAGCTTTAGAATCTGTGCTTTTAGGCCTACTTCACCTCGTATGATCATTGAGGTTCAGACAACCCAAATAAATTTCCCAGTGTCCTGGATATGACACTAAACAATTTGATGGTGCAGTTCCTGTAATGCTGGAGCTTTGGGGAATGTGGAGTACCTCTTCATTGCTATCGCTCCCAGTTCAATAAGGTTTTGTTTAAGTTTAAAAAAAAACATTCAAAGACTAAATGTTAAATATTATTTGTTACAAATGTTAAGACCTTTTAATAATTCTAATAATTAAGGAGGTGCCTGTGGTGTAATGGTTATCATCATAGGAAATGGATACGGCAACACGAGTTTAAATCCTGGATGAGACTGATTGCATTTCGCATAGCACTAATACCCTTAGGAAAGGTATGAATCCAATTATTCTCCCTCCAGCTATGGGTAAATAGTAGGACGGACTGAGTTCTTCAGCCTTGGTGAGGCAACTAGTCTAGGAGAAGGAAAACTCTGAATCCAAACCTGTTAAACTCCGCTTAAAAATTGACCTTGTGTCATATCCTGCCCGAGCGGAGGGGTTGGTAAATAGGTTAAGACCTTTTAATAATACTAAGGATTTGACAAACCATCAATTTGATTAAAGCAATAATTTCTAACAAGACTAGTATTTAATTCCTTTAATGAAATTTAATTCTTTAAACAAAGAAAGTAAAACAAATAATTTTACTTACAACAGCTTTCCTGTTTTCATGATTGACCATGTCCAGCAGTGGGTAGGCATCACAGACATCATCCAAAAGGCAATAATTTGTGAAACCAAGTCTACACAAAGTTAAGGTTAGTATAATCTTATTGTATAACCACTATATCACATGAAAGGAAAAAGAAGCAATTTTAAAATATTGGTAAATAATGATTGGGAAAAAGAAATCTTAATGGAATTTAAAGTTTAACTTTGACTATTGTGGTTTAAGAAATTTTGAAATCAAAGAGATTTTAGAATATTGTGATCAAAGTCATTTTGAAATATTATTATTAAAGACATTTTTGGAATAGTGTAATATTTTGGAATATTGTGATTAAAGACAACTTGGAATATTATGATCCAAGAAATTTTGGAATATTGTGATCAAAGAAATTTCTCTTGTGTACCAAAGAGTACATATTCCCCATTTGGGGAGGTTTAGCAAATTATTTCTTGCAGTACATTACTCCATCCAATTCTAAAATTTAAATGTTTAAATTTAATATTAATTAATTAATTATTAAAATTATTATTATTATTAATTAATTATTATTATTAATTAATTAATTATTAAATATTTTGACATCTCATATGACATGATATCCATCCTACATTTTATTGGTTGACATTAGGTCCATTATCATTTTATCAAGTGACATTTTATATCTACAACCATTTGCACTTTAGTAGGCATAACCTGGCTATATATATTTGACGATCAAAGTTCAAATCTTGGATGAGTCTGTTTGCATTTCACATAATGCTAATACCCTTGGGAAAGGTGTAAATTCATCAGTTCTCCCTCCAGCTATGTGTGAGTAGTAAGGTAGGCAACCAGTTTAGAAGGAAAACTCTGTATTCAAACCTGCTTTACTCCATTCAAAAAAATTCCCCATGTGTCCCATCCTGCCCAAGGCAGAAGGGTTTGGTAAATACAGCTGGTTTGATTTCAAAGTTTTCCTTCTCCTAGATCAATTACCATACCAAAACTAAAGAGTGTATTCTGAACTAGTCTTTATGCATAGCTAGCGGATAAAGAGATGGATTCAGGCGTTTCCAAAGGGTATCGGCACAGAGGGAAATGCGAACAGCCTTGTCTGGGATTTGAACTTGGGTTGTCAGGTCCATTTCCTAAGATGACAACCTTTTATATAACACACATTTACTGGGGGTCCCTGTAGCATGATGACTAAAGTGTTGGACTGCAGCCTTGAAGTAAGCAAGTTCCAACTCCAGTCACACTATTACATTCACTTTTGGACTAATACCCTTGGAAAAGGTATGAATCCCCTTATCCCTCCAGCTATGGGTTAAATAATATCACTATGGTTCTTTTACAAGGACGGCTTTGGCATTAAATAACCCAAGAAGAGTGGTATACCATTCAACAAAGAAACCAAAACAACCAAACCAAACATATGTGTGAGTGAGTAATTTAGTTTAATAGATTTTTATGGCATATCAACTCTTAAGAGTCATTCAAAGCCAAAAACCAGTTCATTCTAGAGGGTGAAAACAGACTCTCTTTCTCTTTCTCTTTCTCTCACTCTCTCTTCCTCTTTCTTTCTTTTTTTTCTTCCTTCTTAAGCCTATAGACTTATTTAGGATTGTTATGTTTTCAGAAATAGAGTGATTGATTTGAAAAAGCATTTTATTCAGTTTGTTTTAATATTTTCAAATAATACTTTTAAGTGGTTTGCTTTGAAGAATTTGTGTCTTTTTGGGGGCAAGGTCAATGCATTTAATCAGAAAATGTCTCACTCTATACAAAGCTTGGCAAGTAGAACATCTTAGGGGTTCTTTTTGTTTTAATTAGATTTGCTTGAGTTTTATGGTATATCAACCCTTGTTGGTTATCCAATGCCAAATCTTATTTTTACAAATATATGAAATACATGATTTGTAAACTCACTTTGTAGATACATTTTTAAACGAGCTTGAGCTCATTCTTTTGTACACAGTTAAATAGATAGGTTTTGCTATGTAACAGTATCAATGTAACATCAGTCATCATGTTTGCACACATGAAGTGTTTACAAATATTGGTATTTAAGACTAATTATTCTATTCAACATTACTCATTTGTATGCTCATAGTCAAATGGTTCCAAGTATTGATATATATTACAAACAGTTCAATTAAACATCAGTCATTTGTTTACACACAGTTACATGATCAAACAGTTCTATTTCTAACAATTCAATTTAGTGCTAGTCATTTGTTTGCACTCAGTTTAAATGTCAAACAGTTCTATTTGACCCATAAATAGAAGGGGAACTCTTCATTCCCCAAAATTCCATCAGATTGTTTAGTGACATATCCAGGACACTTGATGGGGCAGTCCTACCTCTCCGCAGAGATGTAGTTGGTGTATTTTGCAACTCCAGCCAACTGGGCCAAAATTATTTGTATTAAGAATAGTTACTTGAATTTATAATTGTTTACTTTGGACTCAAATTGATTACTTGAAAACATATTACAGGGTGAAATGATAAAATTGTCACCCTAGAAAAGCCGACACGATTCCATTTCCGTTTAATGAAAACCAGTTTTCTTTTTTTGTTGCAGACCATCTAATAGTTGGCCAATTGTGTACAAATCCCAAGAGCGATAGTAGCCTTCTATCATGTCTGAAAGTGACACAATTTTCAACAAGCAAGATCGGAGATACGCTGCTGTACAAGCATGCTCTCTACCGATCCAAGTTATGACAACAGGACCATTGCCAGCACCCTCAAAATGCAAATCCGGATGGTTCAACGCTTGAGGGGACAGCTCAATGCATCGGACGACCCTTTGGAGGTGGTGGAGCGGAAAGACACCGCCAGAAAGACCCAGACCAAGGAGTTCATCGAAAAGGTCCAGGCAATCATTGATGAAACTCCCCAGCAGCCTATTTGGCAGATTGCCAGAGATTTAGGCGTCTCACACACAACTGTGAATGCATGTGTGAAGTATAGGTTCTACAGGCACCAGACAAGCCAGATCTTGACTGAGAAGACAAAGAACCTCAGGCTAATCAAGTCTGTCAGGCCCCGCTGAACTACTTCATTTGGTCATACGTCGAGAACATCACCAACATGACCTCCCACAACACCAAAGCCAGCTTGATCCCCACCATCTGCCGAGTATTTGCTGAGCCCCTGCCAGCGCTTGTGGAAAAGGCATGCTCCCAGTTCCAGTTCCGGATCCGTATCGAGGCGGTGATTGAGGCTGAAGGCAGCTACATTGAACAGATGTCGGCTCTACTACATAATTAAGTTACATGAATTGATTTTTTCAATAAAAGTTTTAAAATAAAGCTGTAGTGTGGTTTTCTTTAGGACAACAATTTTATTGTTTCAACCTTTACTGTGTGCAAACAAATGACCATTATTTAAGAGAAATAATTATTTGAAATAATCTAACTGGTTTTGTTTAGTTTGGTTGTGTTTTATGTCATATCAACCTTTGTAGCTTATCTAAATCCAATAATATATATATATATATATATATATATATATATATATCATGAGTTACTAAAGAAAATGAAAAAGATAAAAAGTTTTAAAATATTCTATTCCTGTTGATAGCGTTTTGTTTTCAAATTTGTATGATGTAATTAGAGTTCCAAAATTTATTAATATTAGCCTTTTCTTAATTTCTCTGTTTAATCCAACTATACGTTTTTGTATCCAAGTATAAAAATGTTTTTTGCAATTTAAAATATTCTATTTCCATTGATAGCATTCTGTTTTAAATTTGATTGATGTCATTTGAATTCCAAAAAAATTATCCATGTTAGCCTTCTTCTTACTATTTCAGTTTAATCCAACTATACGTTTTTGTATCCAAGTATAAAAATGTTTTTTGCAATTTAAAAAACTTAAAAAAACAAAGCATTCTTTACATTTGCAAAAAAATTCCTGATGATGGCCTACAAAGGGTTCAAAGTATGTGGGAAAATTTCGGTAAATTCATCTCCCAACTTCAACCTAAAATCAAAGCATTTGTCAAGAAAGTTGAAAGGATCCGAAAAAAATTATATAGACAACATGCGTCTTTATTATTTAATCAAACCTGCTTAAACAAAGGACTACTACCCAATTATACACACACACACACACACACACACACACACACACACACACACACACACACACACACATATATATATATATATATATGTATATATATGTGTGTGTGATTTGTAGGCAAATAGTTTGTAGATGACATTTTGAAACAAACCAGAGCTTATTTGTTTGCACTCTGTTAAATGGTTTCAAGCATTGCTAACATTAATAATTCTAAATGGTTTAAAGTATTGCTACCTAACACTAATAATTTCATTTAATATCATTGATTTGTTTACACAGAGTTAAAGGTTTCAGTTATTGCTAATTAACACAAATAATCCTATTTAATGTCAATCACCCGTTTGCACACAGTTTAAATGGTTTCAAGTATTGCTATCTCAGCACAATTGACCCTCAGCCATCAACTTCTAGCACATTTAAGATAAAATAAGGTTGAGTACATGTTTTTCAAAAGAGCAAGTTGAAGAATACGGTTGTGACTATTATATAGATGCAAGGGATTGGCACGACTTGCCGATTGATCGAATAGGGCTTCATTGATTGCCCGAAAGGGGTAAAATGGAGTGTTGCAGGTCACGTGACCACTTCGGTTGCCTGGTGGGTACTATCCTGAAACATTACGAGTTGGTACCCACAGCCAACAGTTAGCCTCATGGTATGTGTGTGTGGGGTCTTACTCCTTTGCAGAGATTCAATTGGTGTATTCTACAACCCCAGCCAACTGGGCTGGAAGAAGGTTAACATCCTCCACAAAATATGACTAGGCTGTTGTTTTGATTAGAAAGAATGTGTAATTTGAGAGTGGCCTATACGTAGTTTAAGTAATTCCCATAAGATATTATATCATCTGTTATGATTTTTTTAAGAAGTTAAAAAGGTATTGTGTAAAGGATACTCTTCAGCAACATCTCGAACAGGTCCTTGCCCAATGAGAAGTACATGTTTGTCGTGGTATTCTTCCATGATCATTAGTGGGGTAGGTGAATGGACAACCATGTCTGGACTGACCTGATTAAAGACAAATCAATAAAAATAAATTATTCAAACTGGTGATTAAGTTGAAGCAAATGGAAAACAAAACAAAACAAAAAGCAAAAAAAAGAATGAAAAACAATTATGCATATAACAACTCTATTCTCCAGGTAATTATTACATATATATATATATATATATATATATATATACATATGTAGAAAAATTGATAACAAGGTAATCAAAGTGGAAGAAGAGATTCATTGAGAAGTCGACACTATAGTGTTTTGGTTCTACTGAACCATCATCAGAATCATGAGGGGTGATATTAGCAAAGTTAAGTCAATGATGGATGTTTAAAAATGCAAAATACAAAAACCTAGGGGAAAATTTGAATAATAAGAAAAATTTGGTCGTTTAAATGGTGAATCAGCAATTGTTGTTTTAAATTACGTCATTTGACTTATTAGGAATATTGTATAGAATTTATGTTACGTTTGTTTATCGAGAAAGATTTTGAGTCAAAAGGAAGAAAAAGAAATATATATATGTGTTTGTATATATGTATATATATATATGTGTGTGTGTGTGTGCATATATTTTATGTATGTATGTGTGTATATGTGTATGTATATTTATATATATTTTTTATATATATGTATGTGTGTGCGTACATGTGTACGTGTATATATATAAATGTGTGTGTATATATATGTATGTGTGTGCATATATGTGTATATGTGTGCATGTGTATATATAAATATGTGTGTGTATGCATATATATATCTATATATGTGTGTGTGTGTATACATATATATATCCGTGTGTGTATGCATGTATATATATATATATATACATATATATATACATTTAAGCATGTTTGATTAAATAATAAAGATACATTTTGTCTACATAATTTTATTAAGATTCTTTCCAGTTTCCAGATAAGTGTCTTGGTTTCAGGTTGGAATTGGTGGATGAATCTATCAAAATTGTCCCGAGCACTTTTGGATCTTTCATAGGCCATCATCAGTGGTTGCTTGCATGTATAAAGAATGTTTTCAAAGTTTTGAAAGCACTTGGGACAATTTTTGTAAATTCCAACCTGAAACCAAGACACTTATCAGGAAACTCGAAAGGATCTTAATTGAATTATATAGACAAAATGTGTCTTTACTATTTAATCAAAAGATATATATATATACAAGCATATGGTCATGAATACAGTGTGCTACCAAAAAGCCAGAGGAATTTAAAGAAACTATTCTATCAATGTAGTAGTCAAATTTTCTGACAATTTTTGCATCCCACTTGATTCTTCATACATTGCAAAGAATTGAGTGATTCCTCAAACATGTTCAATATATATATATAAATTAACACAGAAAAATAACTTGAATATTAACAATGATGGGCATAAGTTCATCTTTACTGAGCACTTATTTTCGATGACATGCAAAACCAGCACACTATCTATTATACTACAGCTATTATCTCACAATATTTATATATATATATATATATATATATATATATATATATATGTATATATATATATATATATATATATATATATATATATATATATATATATAATGTACTTTGCTATATATACAAGTAAAGAGTGCTTAATATTAGATATAGAACATATATATCGAAGTTAGGATAGCATACACACTGATACTTGGTGGCTGTTAGTTTCTTGCTTATGTGATCATCAAAGTAGTTTCCAAGTGGTTGGCATCTCTTTATTGTTTGGGGGAATGATGGGAAGGGTGATGTAGTTTGTGAGGCATTCTGGGAAGGGTAGTCTAGTTCATACTGTGTGATAATTTATGTGGTTATATATCAATTTTTTGATTTGTTAGTTTATTTACTTTTATGATCAGTTTATTATAATCATATACAGGCTTTTACCTAACCACTCTGCATGAGCAGGATAAACAGAGTTTTAACAGGTTTGAATTCAGAGTTTTCCTTCTCTTAAATCAGTTGCCATATAAAAGTTAAAGAGTCCAGTCTGCCCTATTATTTACCCATAGCAGGGAGGGAGAATAATTGGATTCATACCTTTACTAAGAGTATTAGTGCTATGTGAAATGCAATCAGTCTTGTCCAGGATTTGAACTCATGTCGCCGTGTCCATTTCCTATGACAATAATCATTACACCATGGGCACCTTCTCTAATATTATCTTATATATATATATATATATATATGAAAAGTAAAGAAAGGATTGTAATCTGACAATATGTAGAAAAAACTGATAACAACGATCTAAGTGGAAGGAGAGATTT